>CM018682.1:35485554-36174721 GCA_009363875.1 Mikania micrantha
CTTTATCATACCCGAAATAGCTAGGATGTTACATGCTATTTTAGAATCAAGGTCCATTAACACCATAGAATAATATAAGTTGTTAAGAACATATCTTACGACTGTTTATTATTCTTATACGATAGAACAACGGGGAAAAACCAAGGGATAACCTACTGATTACAGTTAGAAATAACAAGAATGATAATCATGATAACAAAACTTTATGATAACGACATCATTCTCTCATTTCTGACATCGAGTTATAAGACAAGTTCTTATAACACCTTGTTACAATCATTAAGAACATTTCATATAGAGTTAACAGTCGATGAAATCACCAGTGATATCGAGGAGGATATTACGAGCACACACATCTGGGATGGCATTCCCTACACCTATTGTATTATATATACTAAGACTCTATTTAGAGTATATTCTATAACCGTCAGAGTGTGCCGGTTATACTAACCTTAACACAGTCAAGCAAATCATGAACTTTAAACCACCAGAGCTAGAGGTAATCTAGTGAACTATTACCGGGCACGAGCGGTGCTATCATACCTACCGGGCACGAGCGGTGCTATCATACCTACCGGGCACGAGCGGTGCTATCATACCTACCGGGCACGAGCGGTGCTATCATACCTACCGGGCACGAGCGGTGCTATCATACCTACCGGGCACGAGAGGTGCTATCATACCTACCGGGCACGAGCGGTGCTATCATACCTGCCGGGCTAATCCGTAAGGAATAGCTAACAGAGACGATTATGTCTCTTACTTGTTACTGGTTTATCATACCTTCCGGGCTAATCCGTAAGGAATAGCTAACAGAGACGATTATGTCTCTTACTATGTTGTTGATTTATCTTATCTACCGGGCACAAGAAGTGCTATCTTACTTACCGGGCACGAGAGGTGCTATCATACATGCCGGGCTAATCCGTAAGGAATAGCTAACAGAGATTTTATGTCTCTTTATTCAATCATTGGTTTATTTACATACCGGCTAATTCGAAAGGATTAGTTAACAGGGATGATTACATCTCTTATTTTATTCATTGGGTTACTTTACATGCCGGCCGTTCCATAAGGAATGGTTAACAGAGATAATTATATCTCTTTCCTACTACTGGGTAGATAAACATACCGGGAAATCATGGGTGAAAAGAAATGGGTATCCATCGTTGTATTACAGGTAGTGTCGAGTGCAGTTAAGCATGTGGTGGGGTGGCGTCTGGGCTTGACCTTTTCATATGCCCCTATATATAAGCATGCTTAACTGGATGAAACATTATCTGTACATATAACCATGGAGAGGACATTGTGCGAAACATGGGATTCAATTATCAATACAACTTGTGTGAAACGCTGTGAACATGACTGACATAAACTCAATGGTTTTCAAATACTAAACTTATGAACTCACCAACCTAGTGTTGACTTTGTTTAAATGCATGTTTTCTCAGGTGACGGACAGGTGTAGATACATAGATGCAAGTATTAAGCTAATGGACTTTTAGAAGACCTAGCTTATTTTTGATTGCATACTTTTGGGATGACACAGTGAATCACTTTTGTATATCTTGTACAGATACAAGATATAAACTCATTGATTCTTTTGATTAGATTTACTTAGTTAAATTATGAACACGTACTGTGTAATTTAACTTTGTAATTCTATATTATATGTCATGCTAGCATTTCTTATTATTTATCATGTGCCATGTAAACAATCTGATCATTTCGATTATCACTCAAGATATCGCGCCCCGGGAACCTTCCGCCCGACAGGAAAACCCGATCCGTTCCCGCCGGCCCGGGGTGTGACACATATCTACCCTTTCATTACCTTTTTGCAAATAAATGACATATTTTTAATAAATAAAATTACAACCTTTAATCTCAACCATCCAAATTTAAAATCAAAGGTTCAAATTGAGTTTTCATGGTTTTCTTATTGAAACTTGGTTTTCAAATTATCCTTTCCCTATATATATATATATATCCACACATATACTATGAAAGCCTAAACCCTAGTATTCTCGTCTTATCACTTTACGTAGTCGTCACGTAATCGCCGCATATGTGGTAACTCTCATCGCCACTTGTCACCCCATATGTGTTACCATCACCTTTGGTCACGCCCCTTCAAAAGCTTGGTTATATGACTAGTTTCTTCATAGCTTCCTGTGACTACAGTCGCATGTCATCCGTCATGCCTCTGTTACGCGGGTTGTGTAACGGTCATCAGGCGAGAGGAGGGCGTGACTAAGTACATATATATTCACACCCTGGCACCCCTCATTACACATGGCTTAAAGTTAACAAAACCTATCAAGAAACAAAAATGAAATTATACCATATAACAATTAACTAATGTTAAATAGAGGAATAGTAACTTTTAATTAGCTTTAATTTAATTTTGAGCACCATTAAATTATACCACTTGAAATCATTTTTTCACGCCCTATTTGCGGTGCATGCATATGATGTATATATGTGTGGCCTCTAAGGGTCAAAGTAAAATTGCAATAATTTTAACGTTATTTTACTTATTTTGTGAAAATAACTTTAAAAGTGTTGGGATAAATAACTTCAAACGATAACTTTGAGCCGGGAACTACTTCGGATCAGACTCTCTATCCCAACTGAGATAGGAGTAAGATTTGTGTCCATCATTTATTTCCATGCATACTAAAAAGTAAGAATATATTAGATAACTTTGTTTGTTACTCCCACTGTAAGGTTTGTTTTGATTTTTGATCATCAAACCTTTTTTCTTTTTCTTTCAAGTTTAACCACAACACTCATTATTCACCTTTTTTTAATTTTATTTTTGTTATTTAAATAATTAATTGCTTATATTTTGTTTTCTCTTAAACTTTTAAGATAAAATATTTTCACATATAAAGAATATACCGCTTTTTTTATTTTGTTTCTTCTTATTAAATATTAAATATTTATTTACCCTTGTTTATAAATGACGGTGGAATTTAAATAAAGGTATATATAATTAGGTTATATATCTCTTGCGTGATTGTATGTTTGGCTATTGTCTAGGTTGGACTGGTAGAGCCTTTTGTTTTGATAGGGGAGGTTGTGTGTTCGACTTCATCCTAGGACGCGACGCCTTTTTTTTTCCTTCCTTTTTATCCGTAATTCTAATTTTTATGATAGCATAATATTTTTATGTTTCGTAATTCTAATTTTTATGATAGCATAATATTTTCGCTATATTTCGATTGTTTTTGTTTTTCTTAACATTTTTTACAACGATTTAACTCATTAATGATTTTCTAATACATCGTTGCAACATAATTTTTTTTAAAATACAAAGCTTATCTCCTATATTATATACGATGTAATTTTCTTTTATTAATTAAGAAAAATATAATACAATCGTCAGTTATATCGACTAGCAGTGACATGTTAGTGAAAATGAGACCGACGCCGACTTAATAACATTTGCCTATTATATGATCATTTTTTGTATATATTTCGATCTCTAGAACCGATTCGTTGTAACTTTATAAATCTTTTTTAAGTACATAGGAGTAAATTACATAATGAAGTTTGTAAATACACCGCATATTGCGATTTCGCTTTTGATTTTTCTTATACTTTTTCTTATTAGTATTTTTTTTAAAAAAATTCATATAAAGCAGCATATAAGGCACAATAAAGCTACGTTTTTATTTTTATAATTAGATTAATTGTGACTTCATATGTTTCTTTTAAGTGTACCATCACGTTGCAAACACATGAATCTTAATTGTACCATCATGTTACAACATACGAATCTTAATCATACCGTTCGCCGTAGTACGCAGGTAAGTTTTCTAGTTAAGACTTAATATACATATATTTTGTTTCTTTAAACTTTGAAATGTCTTTTTCTCAAAAGTCAAAACCAAGAAAATCAAAATACAATACTTTTTTATTTTCTTTTTAAAATCTTTTTAACGGCTTCTAGCTAAACGACTGATTTAAGCTCAAACGGGTACACATCCAAGGGCAGACACAATCGTCACCCCTTCACCCACCAGATAAGCGAGAACCGGATAAATCCGTAAACCCTCTCCCCTGCTCATGTTTGAACCCCTAACCTCAATGATGTGCAGCTTCTCTCATTCATTGCAATGTCGCTAGGTTAGAAGCACTTTTATAATTAAACTATATGTTTCAGTCACGACGTTATTTTTTTTGGTAATTTAAGGGTAAGGCTAAATATACCCCCCCTTATAACTTGTCATTACTCCCCCCCCCCCCCCCCCCAATAATAATTATAAATTTGTCAAAATTCACCCTTGAACTTTATAAAAAAACCAAAATACATCAAAACGTTATTTTCACCTTAAATTATACTTAATGTACCCACTTATTATTCATCATACCCCCTTTTCAAAATATAAAATATAAATTTTAACAAAATCAGCCCTTTAATTATATAAAACAACCAAAATGCATCAAAACGTTATTTCCATCTTAAATTCTACTAAACGTACCCCCTTTGTTACTTGTCATATCCTTCTCCAAAATATAAAATATAAATTTGTCAAAATTAGCCCTTCAACTTTATAATACAACCAAATTGCACTAAAACGTTTATAATCTATGGCGTTATTTTTTTTAGTTCTACATAAATTTAAAAAGAGTAAAATGCCAATTTAATCCTATAGTTTAAATTTTGCCATTTTGGTTATTATGGTTTCCATTTTATTGTCATTTTCGTCCATGTGGTTTGATCAATTTTGCCATTTTAGTCCAAAAGTTTAAATTTAATTGGACTAAAATGACAATAAAATGGAAACCATGATGACCAAAATGGCAATAAAATGAAACCATAATAATCAAAATGGCAATAAAATGAAACCATAATAACCAAAATGGCAAAATTTAAACTATTGGACTAAAATGACAAAAATTGTCAAACCATAGGGACTAAAATGATATTTTAATCTCTTGGCAAAATTATGAAACTTGACTATAATTTGTGAGTTTTTCTACAATGTCACAAATTCAATATAATCAAAAAAAAAAAAATAGCAACCAAGATTAAGTTTCATCTACCTTATACAAAGAACCATGTTCAACCACAAAATTTAACCTCTTGGCAGTTGATTAAATGGCCACAGAGTGTGATCTCTCCATATAGCAATCATAAACACCTGAAAACAGTCAAAACACACATTCAATTGAATTTCAATCTGATATATTAATTTAAAGAAGGATTCAAGAAACCAGCCCCATATTCATCACCAAGTTTCTTATTGAAAGTCCATTTGATTATTTCAGCAAAAACTATGGGAACACCACCTGTCACTCATCAAAAGCAGCACATTTTTCTTACCTCTGAATCCAAATTTACTCAACGATAGTTTTTCATCCTCTCACAACCCAATAAACTTATTTAATTCACCAAGGAACCGATAGATGCTAGAACCACCTCTACTTTTTGAACTCAAAGAACCCACAAGCCGAGTATGATGAAACCCTAGGGGATGATTAATACAAAAGGAGCAGTGATATCATGAGAATTCATTCTCATCATTATCAATGGCGAAACAAAATGATAAAATCATGGGGATCGTGGCATGGGTGATACTAAAAATCACATCCAAATCTACTTTAAATTAACCTCTTTCTTTCCAGATCCAAAGGGGTAATTTATCAGATAGAATAGGATTTTGGAGGTGTTCTTCAGTTAGTGTCAAAACATCAATAATTTTAAATGGCAAAGATCCGATGTTATTATACAAAAATGATTTAACAGGGGAGTGGGGAGTTGCAGGGAGTAAGGGATTGTAGAGAACGGGGAGAATATAAACCGCCCGATGACATCTTTGATAAATTTTGAAACTTGGTCTTGTTTATCTGTTAATTTTATTGGAATGGTCAATGACTAGATTAATGACATGAGTTTGTGAGTTTGGATCATGGCTGCAAACTTGTGAGGAAGATGAAATAATTGTTTGTGATAATGTCAGAAATACCCTTATGTTTTGTTTAAAAGTTGGATTTTTTTTTAGTTAAGAATTAAAAGTACAAGGTTTACTCGTTTATATTTAAAAATTTTAAAGAGAGGGGTATGACGAGTAAAAAAATTAAAAAGAGGGGTATATATAGCACCACCCAAAATTTAAACAGTCCTTATATCATGTCTTTCATTCACGTTTCAATAATTAAAATTAGACTATGGGAACTTAATACAAATTTCTTAACAAACTTAACCACAACAACGTGGTTATATATAATTATAAAAAATGATGATATTTCGGTTGTGATTTGATGCCTGAAACTAGGGGTGTTCATCGGTTCGGTTAACGGTTTGTTCGGTTTATTCGGTTCGGTTTGTTCGGTTTTCAAAAAATTTTCCTCCTAACCGTTAACCGAACCGAACCGAATTCGGGATATGGTTATCCGAACCGAATTCAACCGAATTCAATTCGGTTCGGTTTCGGTTATAACCGAACAAACCGAATTCAACCGAACAAACCGATTAAAAACCAAATAAACCGGTTAAAAACCGAATAAACCGAACCGAACAAACCGAATTCAACCGAATAAACCAAATTTAACCGAATAAACCGAATTCAACCTTATATTATTAATAAAAAATAATAAATTTAATTATGAATTCGGTTTAATCGGTTAACCGAATAAACCGAACAAACCGAATTCAAAAAATATCCAAAACCGTTAACCGAACCGAAAACCGAATTCGGAATTCGGATACGGTTAGGAACCGAACCGAAAACCGAATTCAGAATTCGGTTCGGTTTTTTTCGGTTACGGATATGGTTCGGTTATCGGTTTTAAACGGTTTTCGGTTTTTCTGAACACCCCTACCTGAAACTAATCGATTATCCCTGCGTCCGACCGTATAGATTTATTATTTATTTATTTATTTATTTATTATTATTTTTTTTTTGAACGGCAACACTATCCTACTCATACTCCTAAATTACACCTAATTTTCCCCCTTGCTTGGATTTGAACCCAAGACCTCATTTCTAAGAGGCAATGCCTCTACCAAGTGGTAAACCCAGGGGCGGCCCAAAGGAGGGGCAAACCCGACCTCCGTCCGGGGCCATACTTCTAGGGGGCACAAAATTTTTAATATATATATATATATATATATAGGGAAGGGATCATATAATAACCTAGTGTAATTAAGGTAACCCATACACCCTACCTCAACCATTGATATAATATAAAATATATTAAATTCCAAATTAATGGTTAAGATTAGATTAGGGACAACATTGTAAAACTACATTATCTTTCTCTCTCTCTTTCACAGTCACTTTCAAAATTTCAAAATTTTGATCCATTCCCTAGATCAAATACATATCATTTCCTATTGTTCTTGTTTCATAGAAATCGAGAGAGACAGAGGGAGAGATTCGAAGGGGGTAACAACACAGTGATCCGAATATCTCCGGCAATCGACGGTGACATGATGATCCCGCCCTTCTCTATCGACGATTAGGGTTTTGGATGGTGATTTCACCCTTTCGGATGAGAACCATGATGACGATGGTGGTGTGGTTGTTTCGATGATACACACAAACGACCAGCAATGGCGTCTACTGCCACCATGCTACCGTGACTTCCCGTCGCCGGAGTCACCATCTATTGTACTGTTGATGAAATCCCTCAATGATGGCTTCATCTTCTCCAGGGTTTCTAAGAGCATATTTGATGGATCCACCATTTGCAACTGATGATGCATTGTTTGCGTATTACAAGTCTATAACAACTTTGATTCTTCACTAGTCATGTAAGATTTGTATTGAAAGGAATTTTTTAGTTAGGGTGTTCAATTAGAACATATTTACAGAAAATTGTTAAAACACCCAAAATAATGGTGAAAACAACAATGGTATGCCTTTTATTATTATCATTAAATACGTTGGTTTTATATCATCGTATACATCTTTTCTTCTCATGTAATCAATGACATTTAGAATTTTGAGATGCTTTTTGAGATGCTCTTGTTGTGAGGATTTTTTTTTTTTTTGTAATTTCACCAAATGTACTTACATGTTTTGGTTGATCATACATGTTTTTAGTTGATATGTTAGTTCAAGAGATTTATTTACAAAATTTTGAGATTCAAATGGGATTGCTTTTTGTGTTAATCTTTGATGAAGAAGCATGTTTTACCAGATGTACTTAATTTGTTCGGATACTCTAACTGACAAGAAATCTAGATCTGTTTTTTAAGCAAATTACCTTAATGTAACAAATGATTAAGGTGATGTAACTGTTTTTTACATTGATATAAATTGTAATGTAATTAGTTTTTGAAGCAATTTATTTAATGAACGCCTACATTACATCAATGTAATACTTGAATTCATCAATGTATGTATTAAATTTAAGTTATTTTTTGAATTTTCTAAAATCTTGATGAAAGGTGTTTTGCATTTACTATAGTATTAGTGTCATCTTTTTATCCTTACATCAATGTAACCCGTCATTTTAGCAATCTAATAACGAAGATTAAGATGAAAATTACGTAATATTGGTGTAATATTTTATCCTTACATCAATCTAATAACTAATGAAAACCAGATTGTTTTGTTAAACTAGATTATATACATCTTTTCTTCTCATGTAATCAATGACATTTAGAATTTGAGATGCTTTTTGAGATGCTCTTGTTTTGAGGATGGTTTTTTTAATTTCACCAGATGCATTTACATGTTTTGACTGATCAAACATGTTTTTAGTTGATATATGAGTTTAAGAGATTTATTTACAAATCTTTCAGATTCAAATGTGATTGCTTTTGTGTTAATCTTTTGATGAAGAAGTATGTTACACTGAATTGGTTCTCTTGATCTAAGAAAGACAAAGTTGTTCAATCTAGATTTGTTTTTTTAAGCAAATTACCTAAATGTAACAAATGATTCAGGTAATGTAACTGTTCTTTACATTGATGTAAATAGTAATGTAATTAGTTTTTGAAGCAACTTAATTAATGAACGTCTACATTACATCAATGTAATACTTGAATTCACCAATGTATGTATTAAATTTAAGTTATTTTTGAATTTTCTGAAATCTTGATGAAAGGTATTTTGTATTTATTATAGTATTAGTGTAATCTTTTTATCATTACATCAATGTAACCCATCATTTTAAAAATCTAATAACGAACATTAAGATGAAAACTACGTAATATTGGTGTAATCTTTTATCCTTACATCAATCTAATAACTAATGAAAACCTGATTGTTTTGTTAAAGGAACTAGATTGTTCGTTACATTGACGAAACTACGAGTATTTGGAAAAAATTATTAGTTTTTGGCAAAGTTATAATATAATTAAAGAGAAAAAATATAAGAAATTTAATGATGTAATTTTTATAAAAAAAATAAATATGTATAAAAAAAGTTATAAATGTTTAAAAAACAAGGGGGTAACTTTATTAAAAAAAGTTGAAAAGGCACTTACTTGATTTTTATTACAAAAATATCCTTTTCCTTTAAAAAAATATGAAGACACTTGGCATGATCTTATTTACCTTGATTTTTTTTCTAACCATTGGATGAGAGTTATTGAGTTCACTCAATTATGGTGGATTACTATTAGATCATTTCCCTATATATATATATATATATAAAATAAAATATATGAGTAAATAAACAAAAATAAATAAATTTGTAAAAAACCACTTTGAAGCCTATATTTAAGCCCATTTTGTTAAAAAAATTTGCTCCAACCTTTTTTCCCTTTTACTTCACGTTCACTCATTCCCGTCTCCCTCGTAAATGAATTTTAAGAAATCAAAAATTAGGGTTTGGACAATAGGGGCTAAGGAGTGAGCCAGTGAGCAAAGAGCACCGAGGCGCCCAGCAACCGAGCGCGCATGCTTGGACCGAGCAGGCTAGTCGCCGAGGATGATCAAGGCACCAAGTAGCCACAGGCTGCAACTGACCGCCTGAGCTACTAAGCAGACTTCCAAGTATCGAGATTAGTTCTTTAAATCTTCTTCACTTCAAGTCTCCAACAGGTTATTACATTTTAAATTCTCAATCAATCTCATTTCTCAAGTTTCATTTCTAAATTCTAATTAGCATTTCTCAAAATCTGACTACATGTGTTGAAATGATTAAATGAATTAAATCATTAGATGTTTAATTGTTTAATTTGCATCCCATTATCCTAGTTCCTAAGTTCCTAATTTGTGTGTTTTAGACTTTTAGTTTGTTTAATTGTTAAACTGTTTAGATACCAATTAAAAATGATTAATTGTTTAATTTTTTAAATCATTCCTGTGTTTTAGACTTTTAGTATGCGTGTTTTTTTAGCATCCCCAATTCATAATTTTTGAATTCTTGAAATATATGTATTGAAAACAAAATGTATTGTTGCGTTAGTGCGTAAAAAGAGGAATTAACGAGTTATGCATCCTAAACAACTTTTCGGTTGTTAAAAACAAAAAAAAAAAGAGGAAAAGAGATGAAAATACGAGAAATTCATAAGCCGGTGCTATGTATAGGGCCTATTTTTCCTCGGCTTGTCCTAGGCACTCTATTTCTCAAGGCCGCCCCTGGGTAAACCCTAAAGTCTCCTAATATCCAATTATCATGGAGGAACAGCTAAATCACAACCGCAAGCAAGCAACGCGTTAGTAGCCTCGAAAGAAAATCCTTGAGACCTCTAATTGTCTCTACTTTGCTTTAACTACTAAAGAAATAATAACCAACTCAATTATCAGTTTCAGCAAATTTTTAAGAATCTACGGTAGATTGATCAAGTTCGATATGAAAAACATACAAGAAAAAAATTCAAACATAAAAAACTGATCTCAACATTTTGACTAATTAACAACACATCCATAGTCAGACGAAGCCTAATTACAGTCTAGATGCACCGTCACACACATATGCACAATCAGATGCACCAACTACTCACACAGGACATACATGCTGTGTAATTTCAATGCTCAGTTCCGATTGACGACGTCTTGCCGCCGAGAGGCGAAGTCGGCCGGGAAAACATCACAAAATCGACACGATCGTTACCGGTAAACTTACTAATCAAACCTTCGCCAATATCCTCTCCGATCTGCCGATCCTCTGCTCTAATCCTCAAAATCGGATTGTGAACGCGAGCGCGGGAAACACTAACCTCCTTCATCGTCATCGGCAACTTCTTCACGAAAACCGATTTCGGAGAGTAATACTCTGAATCCTCAGACGAAGACGAATTACTCTCGTGATCCATGTCGATCTCCTTCAAAACCTTCAACGACGTCGTCCGATATCGGTAATCTCCGGTAAAAGAAGCTTTCACGGCGGTCATGGCAGCGATTGTTTGATGAAACGGAAACTGAGATCGGGGAAACGCCGGTGATGGTTGGAACAACGGTGTATCAGGTTATATATAGACATCAGATGACAGATGGAATGTGGATGCGGTGAAAATTGAGGTGGGGGGATTTGAATTTGAACCATGTGAGCTTGAGAGGATGACACGTGGCAGTTGCAGCTGACGTTTTGATTGGGTAAAAAGTTTATAACGACATGGGGGTGATCTTCGAATCCGGTGACAGTGACCGATGAAGAAGATGCCGTTTGAGTAGGCTCATTACGTGGAACTTTTTGTGCCACGTTGTTTACACCTCCTAATCAGTCTTAATTTCCTATATTGCCCCCGTTGCTATCGACGATCTACTTGTTAGGCTAGTGTATTCACTACCTCTTCATCACTTCACGTAACTGTCACGTATACGTCAAATAAATAACGAACACTATCAACAACTCTTCACATATATATGTGTTACCATCATCATCTCATCACTCTTGGTCATGCCTTCTACTTTTACCCGGTAGCGGAAAAATTTTTTTTTTTTTATATATTTCGTATTATCTTTTGTATTTCGCTACCCCTGAAAGAATTTTTCGCTACCCCTAAACAAATTTTCACACACATACTAGGGGTGTGCATGAAACCAAAAAATCCGATTATTTGTATTTCTATAGGGCCCCATTTTTATAGGGCCCCCATTTATAAATACTTTGTAATGAATTTGGGTTCATAATGTGGGCTTATTGATGGGCTTGTGGAGAAGGCTAGAAGCTTACAACGGGCACGGGGGAACCAATTTACATTCTAGCGGCGTTTAAGAAAAGAGAGCAGGGAGTGGAGGGAGACGCGGGAGAATTCTCGACTGCCGACTGCCTTCACACCATCAGGCATCAGCCCCTCGAATTCTCGATTACTAGCTCGACTAATCGCTCTCCTCAGTTTGAACAGGTCTGGACTTTGATTCCCGTATCTAATTCTCTTTCTTGTGAGTAATATTGCCTCTTTTGATTCCCGTATCGTTTGAACAGCTTGATTGCATTTGATCTTACTTTGATTTTATTACTGCTTATTAGTTTGATTTGCTTAGTTTGATTTGTTGTTAGTTTAATTTGATCAGGTTTGCTTTTTGAATAGTTTAATGCATTTGCTGTTAGTTTGATTTTGTTATTGCTTATTAGTTTTATTTGCTTGGTTTGATTTGCTTAGTTTGATTTGATCAGGTATGCATATAATGCATTTTGAATAGTTTGATTTGATCAGGTATGCATAATGCATTTTGAATAGCTTGATTTGATTATTTGTTAATTTGAACAGCTTAGTGCATTGTGCTATTAGTGCTAAGTGCAATTTGTAATCTTTTTGTATTAGGGCCTTGATTTTTGTACGTTGAAACATGAAAAAACAAGTGCTTATTGGCAATTTCTTTAAAAGAAAATTTCAAGAGGATCATGTTGGCTCTAATAATGTTGATGATATTGGTTCAACTCCTTCGGGTTCAATTCCTTCAAGTTCGATTCCAAATGGATTTGATTTGAATGATCTACCTTCAGACCCTTTTGATAGACCACCGATTGCTAGTTATCATCCCAATCAAGTGGATGATATAAGAAGACACTATCTTGTTAAAAAGGCTTTTCAACCACGAAATCATAAATTTCCAACCAAAATGTATGGTAAAGATAAGAGACGTTTTATTGTACAATGGTTTGATACATACCCGTGGTTAGAGTATAGTGTTAAAGCAGACAAAGCCTATTGTTTATATTGTTATTTGTTTAAAGAAAAAGTTGGCAATCAAGGTGGAAGGGATGTTTTTTCAAGTGAAGGCTTTTGTAATTGGAGTAAATCAAATACCTTAAAAGATCACGTTGGGTCAGTTAATAGTCATCATAATAAGGCGATGCAAAAATGTGAGGATCTCTTGAAACAAAAGCAAGCCATTGATGTGAAGCTAAATTTGATAAGTGAACAAGAAAAGGTTGCAAATCGGTACAGATTATTAGGATCTGTTATTAGTGCTAGACACTGCCTAGAGAATAGATTACCATTTCGAGGTCATGATGAATCGGAGAGTTCTCGTTATAAGGGTTGTTTTCTTTCAAATTTAAAGTTAGTTAGTGAGATGAACCCGGAGATTGGTAAGTATACATTGGGGAATGCAAAGAAGAATAATAAGTTGACGTCTCCATCAATACAAAAGGAGATTATTGATTGCTTTGCGAAAGAGGTAATTAAAAGGATTTGTGATGAAGTTAAAGATAACGTGTTTGGTTTGTTAGTGGATGAGTCTAGTGACGTATCTTTAAAGGAACAAATGGCTGTTGTTTTGAGATATGTTGACAAACTCGGAGTTGTTAAAGAGAGTTTTATTGGAATTGCTCATGTGAAAGATACATCTTCTTCTAGTCTAAAACAAGCCATTGTTTCTATGTTAGCAAATAACCAGCTGAGCATATCACAAGTAAGTATTAAGTTTGTATCTTAAATCTTTCAAGTTTCAACTATGTTAAAGTCTCTTACTTATGTAATTGTTTATTATTATTTTAAACAGGTTAGGGGTCAAGGTTATGACGGTGCAAGCAACATGCGAGGAGAGTTTAATGGCTTAAAAGCTATGATTTTGAGAGATAATCCATTGGCCCATTATGTACATTGCTTTGCTCATCAACTACAGTTAGTGATTGTGGCGGTTGCAAAAAAACATGAGGGTGTTAAAGATTTTTATGAATACCTCAACATGGTTGTTAATACGGTTTCCGTTTCTTGCAAACGAAAAGATATGATACGTGAGGCAAAAAGAAAGAGAGTGGAAGAAGGAATTATTTCAGGTGAAATTAAGACCGGAAAAGGATTAAACCAAGAGAGTTCCCTAAGACGAGCCGGTGATACAAGATGGGGATCTCATCATGCAACAATCATAAGTGTGCTTAAATTATATCAGGAAGTTGTCGATGTCCTTTGTTATGTTAAAGAAGAAGGAGATAGCATTCAACAACGAACTAGTGCAAAAGGTATTTTATCCTATTTTCAAAAACTTGAGTTCGTTTTTTATGCACACTTGATGAAAGACATTTTAGGCCACACAAATGGTCTCTCAAAACATCTTCAAAAAAAGAGACAAGACTTGTTGGAATCGAATAAGTTGATTCAAGGAACAAAACAAGCATTGATTGATTTAAGACAAAATGGGTTTGATGGCATGTTGGAAAAAGTGACTTTTTTTTGTGAAAAAAACGGTATTACGGTGTTGGATATGATGGGAAGTTATGGTAACCCAAGGAGCCGGAAGAACGTCATTACTAATCGACATCATTTTGAGGTTGAGGTTTTTAATACGGTTTTGGATATGCAAATTCAAGAACTTGGGAACCGGTTCAATGAGGTATCAACTACATTGGTAGAAAATATGTCGGGTTTAAATCCTTGTAATGGGTTTTCTAAGTTTGACATATCTAAGATAGTAGCCTTTTCTGAGATGTATCCGGTTGATTTTAATATGAACGATAGCGGGTGTATTTTTGGTGAGCTTAAAGTCTTTTATCACTCGGTAAAGGAAGATGATAGGTTTGTGAATTTGGATGGGATTTGTCACCTAGCTCAGGTAATGGTGGAAACCGGAAAAAATCTCTCATTTCCTTTATTTTATCGGATTTTGAAGCTTGCATTGGTTTTACCGGTTTCAACCGCAACTGTTGAAAGATGCTTTTCTAAAATGAAGCTTATCAAAACGGATTTGCGGAATCGAATGGGGGACGGATATTTGAACAATGCTATGGTATGTGCTGTTGAAGGAGAGACATTTGACGAAGTAACGAATGAGGATGTAATGGTTCGTTTTCAAGCTATGAAAGACCGAAAAGGAGAGTTCTGAGATCCATTAGGTATTTGTTTAACTTCTTTTATTTTCGTGTTTTTTTAATTATTTAAATGTACGGTTAAAAAAATAATTTACGGTTAATTTTTTTTTCCCGCTACCCCTAAACTTTAATCCTAGATCCGCCACTGCCTTCTACACAGTGCTGGCCTCGAGAATCAAAAAAAAATCTAGGGCCTAGGGCGAGAAATAAATAGCCCCTTTTAAAAAACTAACTTAGCAATTTATATATAAAAAGTTAATAATATGAATATATTTGTTAAAAAAATTAACAAAACCAAAGTATTGTAGCATAATATTATATTTTAAATACCTAATCAAACCGTGAGGCTTTTCGAGCATTTTTTGAGGCAAAAGTCTCAATCATCTCTTTGGTATCCATATTATCTAAGATGACATTTTCAATAGAAAGAATTGCCAATTTGTTAAGTCGGTCTTGTTGCATTGACGATCGTAAATAATACTTCAACAACTTCAACTTAGAAAAGGTTTTTCTGCCGATGTCACATTTATCAAAATAGTCAACAAAATTTTATATTCAATTAATGCATTAGGAAAAAACCTAAGATGGTTCAACTTGTTCATAATATCAAAAAGGGTGATAATTTTGTTACACAAAATGTCTAGAACAACTTCAACTCCATATAAAGTTCATCTGCATCAATATCTGAATGTTCTCCATGCTTCAACGCGTGGCTCGTTGTAGACTGCAATCGAGGTTGTGCTCAGTGGCTATCCAATTGATGCAGTGGAAGTTGAAAGGGATCCGGTTTGTTGAGTTTGGAAGGTGGGTCTGGAGGGCTAAACAGGTGGATGGATGGAGGTGTCCGCTGGTCCAACTGCTGGAGCTCGTTTGGGAATTGGAAGGGTGAAAAGTAAAACCAATTTGGGGGAAAGTTAATAGAACCTAATATATTTTTAAAATTGTAAGGATTTTTTTTAGAAGTAATCTATTACCAATTAAACTATTTTCATTCTATCAAAACTTGTTGGGTCCTACGTTTTATAATTTTTTATAATGTATAATTTTTTTTAATTTCGAGCCCCTAAAAAAGCCAGGCCCGATGCAGTCGCCACCTTGCCCTCTCCCAAGGCCAACCCTGCCTTTATATCATCCTCTCTCTCTCCCTCTCTCCCTCTCTCCCTTCGTTACTTCTCGTGATCACGATCACATGGCTTTTGTCATGCTCCGGTCACTTGGGCGGTGTGGTGGTCATCCGACGTGAGGAGGGCACGACCAAGTACACTCACCCCAAATTATACATAACTTCACATTTAACCACCCCAACTCCCAAATAATATCATATGTAATATAGAAAAAACCTCATTTATCATAATGTAAAGTTTAATGAAATATTTAAAAATAAAAATTATTTTTATTTATTAATATAATAATTTTAATCCTAATTTTAAGCATGCGGTAGAGCATTTGACACCATTTATACGACTTGTATAGTGTTATATGATACATCTATATCAATTTTTATATAATAAATAAAAGTTTAGTAAGACACATGTCAAATTTTTAGACCACCTAAAGTTGTTTTTACCGTTTTTCTTACTTGTTAAATATAGTAAATTTTTAGATCACCTAAAGTTGTTTATCATATTAAAGAAAAAGCTATCATATCTGGTGCATTTGATTTTGGTTAGAGGTAAAACATGTCTTCATCCTTTCCCCATATCCCACGAACTAAAATTTCACTAGATAAGTGTTGTTTTTGTATCCTTTACATTTGATGAGCATATTAATCATTTATATACATGGATTATTAAGTAATCTGAATCTGAATAGAATCATTTGAGCATACGAATTAACTATATATACAATTTTATGTCTTTATTTTATTATTCTTTAGTTTTTTTAGTGTTTAACTTTTTATATATTTGACTTTTGTTAACATTATGTTTATGGTTATTTATTTTAATTTTTTTTAAATATTTTATCGTTACATTGGCATTTACATTCGAGTATTTAACATTTTTTTCTAGTTTTTTCGTTACCCGACACCTATCGTGAGACAACCTTGTCTGATGCTTTTATTTGATTTAAGACGATTTTCTTTTATAGGTATTATATAACACTTTATTTTTTAAATATATTAATGTGGGACAAACTAAAAGGTAAAAGAAAATCATTTAGTTTATGGCTTTTAAAGCTTTGTTTGTTGTACTTTATGTTCTAAGAGTTGTAAAACTCTTAATTTTAAGAGTTTTTGGTAAAAGATCATTGTGTCCTTTCTATATGTATTATATAGTAGTATAGATAAGTAAATTAGAATGCTCTTCACTACAAAAAGCTTTGGGGCAATTGCAAATAAATAAATTTAAAGAAAGTGTTTAATAATAATAAATTGAAACAGTTAAAATTTGTAGTGGCGTTTTCAATTCGAAGGATTCTGCCCGTAGGTTTGATATTGGATCGATAGTGGGTCAAATAGTCGTCAAAAGAACCGTGTTGAACTTTAATTGGGTCGTCAAAAAACGTAATTGAATAGTCATTTTATTTATAAGAAATCTCCTAAATTTCATTAAACAATATTCATAAACATTCTCTCATATAAAATTATATAGTTACCAAAAGTCTTCTAGCGTATTAGTAGCCTCTTAACTTTTCTTATAAAAGGTCTTGGGTTAGAGTCTTGCCTGAAGCAACTTGGCATGTGATTCAGGTCACTATACTCTGTTTAGAGGTGGCAATTTTTACCCAAATTAAAGGAAATGGATTGGTTTGGGTAAACAATTGTAGTATAATGAGTTGAAATGGGTAACATCATAATATTGAATGAGTTGAGATGAGTAGCACTTAAACACAACGTGGGTCAAGATGGGTAACCAAAACCTATGTAAATGCAATGGATTCAAATATTTAAGAATGATTAATAACATATTTGATAAGAAAATCACTAAAAATTATCCAAATAGACTATTTGTATACTTATAACACATCTTAAGTTAAACTAAATTGATGTTTTTTAAGAACAGTCCCTTTAGACCCGAATTGATTTTGCTTAAAACACGTCCTGACCCGAACCCGGCCCGACCCGTTACCCAACCCGACCCAACCCGCCCATTTTGCCAGACATAGCTCTGTTTTTCCGGCGGAAGGATGATCTATTTGGCAAAATGATCTCGGGTGACCGAGCGTTCGCTATTCAAAATAAATAAATAAATAAATGGTTTATTCAAATAGCTTGTGATTAAAATAACATTTTTAGATATTAAAGGTTTATAAACGCACGTTTGGGGTTTTGGTTTCATATTGTGACACGCCTGGTGTACTAAATAACATGACTAACTCACTTTAACTTCTTTGTTAAGTTTAATGACATTTTAGTCTTTTAAATTAAAAGAACTACACAACTTGAGGGACTTTTTGTGTAATTACCCAATATAATCATTTAATTTACACTTGTTAAATTTAAAATACACACCCAAAAAAGAGAGTGAGAGATTGTTACGGTTATTTACACAGAGATCTCAACTATCACAAGCTATAATTTATTGGTTACCACCTTATCGCACCCCATCCACCGAAGGCATTGACAAGTCATGCATACATTTGTGTGAAGCACAAACCTATTGTCGTTGCTTGTGATGGTGGCTATGGTTGATGTCCTTGCATGTGGAAGGGCTACACACAACTAGTGGTGTACAAACTCGTTTTTTCATCAAACCGGTCCGGTTTGGGTAGCTCGGTGGTGAAAACGGTTTGGGAGAACGAAATGTCAAATCTATTGGAACCGGTTCTGATTGGTGGAAACCGGTTTGGGTGAAACCTGGTTTTTTTTTTTCAAACTATTTTTTTTAACACAAGACCTGGATAAAAAGTTTCATCACTTGAAAAATAAAAACACATCATTAGGCTCGAGTTTGAAAAAAATATAAAGTAAAATACTTAAACAACTAAAACAAATCGAATCATAAAACATAAAAATAACTTCAACAACTTGATGAAGTCATTTGTGAGTGATTTTTTAGAGAGCGGTTTTGCATTTTGAGAGTTTAGAGAGTGTTTTTGAGTTGTGTGATTAAACCTAAACAATCATTACATATTTATACTAAATATTTGGAGACCAAAATGCAAAAAAAAAAAAAAAAAAAAAAAAAAAAAAAAACACAAAGAGCAGTCAAAATGGGCTCTAACGGCAATATTTTCAAAAGAAACGGTCAAAAATCGAGCTAGCCAGTAAACCTGTCTTGCAAATCAATGCCCTAACCCACACGATCCAAACGGTTGCACATACTATTATTGATGTATGGAATGGACTTGAACGGGCTACGTACACTTCTTTTCACTGTCAAATAAAAAAATAAAAAAAATCAAAGAACTTATATAGCCTAAGGAGTTATAGCCTAGTGTTACTTTGCGTTAGCTGTTCAAAAAAATAATAAAAATAATAATAAATAACAAATAAAAAAACAGAGGGCGACTAGTTTAACAATCAATACCGCCAAGAAATCGACACGCACCAAGAAAATGGACCATCAGTCTAAAAATTAGGAACATGAACCGAAAGCATGCAATAACATGCATGGGTTCGATCATTTGATTAATTTAGGGCCTCGTATTTTATATTTAATAGGGTAGGTAATATATAATTAACTACCTGTTAAACCTAATTAATTGCCAGCCTTATATTAATATTATCAGAATAATTTTAATTAATTAATCATGATTTAATTAAATGTTAACGACAATGATGGTTGCACTATGAATATTATGGAGATCACATGTGCCAACAAAAATTAAGTATACACCGACACTTGGACTTCCACGAAAACAAAGTTAAGTTAATCAAGTAACAACAATATTGTTTGAAAAGCATATATGGGACACCCTATTTCCTTATTATTATTGTAATTAAACAGCCCGTGATTAACCCAAATTTCAAAATAATTAAGATCCTTTTTTTGCTAAAAAAAGTTAATTGTTTTTTTAAAATTGATGTCATATGTAACGTAACAGGTCGTTTTTTACGTGAAAACGGCTTGATCTGCATGAAAAAAGCTTGTTTGTGAAAAAAAAAACAAAAAACAAGTTGGCTCAGCTAGTTTTGTCATTGAGTTGAGCCCAAACCAGGTAAGGGCAAGAAAATTAACCGGCATAATAGATAATCGAACCTTAACTGAATCGACTTTAACCAATAACTTACATACACGATGATTGTGGTTATGGTTATGAAGATTTTGTTAACGTACCAATTGGTTATGGTTATGGAACTTTAATTAACTGATATAACCGAAACCAAGCCGAACTTTAAACATTTTGCATAATCTAGAACTTTATTAGTGTTATCTTTTATGAAGCTTTGGTTGACTGATATAGCCAAGAGATTTCGTCGATACTATTCTCAACTTTTTAGATGCAATCTAACGAGGAAGTTCAATACTTGTACAAGAAACAACAATATCATCGTTTGTAAAGTGTGTCTAATATATATAGGATCAGGAATTTTACATAACCCACTATTCCCGCGCTAACCCAAATAATTTTGGCAAGATGAAGCCAAATCTTGGATTTTTTTAACATCATTGTAACACATTTTGAACACCATGTTCTTTTATGAGTTTGGGCTAATTCATCACCGTTTAAAAACTTACAGTACTGTAAGTTTTTAAATATTTAAAACTTACAGTACTGTAGCACAAAACTTACAACGATGATATTTTTTAAACGGTGATGAATTAGCCCAAACTCATAAAAGAACATGGTGTTCAAAATGTGTTACAATGATTTTAAAAAAAAATCCAAGATTTGGCTTTATCTTGCCAAAGTTATTTGGGTTAACGTGGGAATAGTGAGTTATGTAGAATTCCATGCCCTATATATAGGGGAGGGTTCAAATAAAAACTCATTACTTTGGAGAAAACTAAGAAAAACTCGTACTAAACAATCAAAATTTTTAAAAAAAATTCATGATTTTTTATATTTAGCTTAGAAATGGTATAAACAAAGAAATTTTTTTAATAAAAATATGTAGATTACGAAGTTACGTATATGTAACCAAAAAAGTTACATATATGTAACTCATATATGTAGTTTACAAGTTACATTTATGTAATCAATGAGTTACACATATGTAATAACATGAGTTACATATATTTTTTTTATTTTTTTTCTTTTTGTTAACAGATCTAACCTTATAATAAAACAAAATGTAAAATAAAAAACAAAAAACGAAATTGATTGATAACAATTTTGATTGGTTTTCTAAGTTTTCTCTAAAATGGAGGTTTTCTATGGAACCCTCCCCTGTATATATAGGAGGGAGATCAAATACAACGGAAATTAACGTAAGAATGATAGGATAAATTATGAGCCATTGATCAAATCAATCAATGGCTAAGATCTAGTGGTCTCCACTCATCCAATTTTTTCACAAAACATGCGTGGATTTGTAACTGAAAAGGCAAAAGAGGAAATTACCCATTTTTTAAATTAAAAGAAACTTCTAGGGGTGTTCATCGGGTCGGATAACGAGTTATTCAGGTGTTTCGAAATCGGGTTTTTCGGGTTGGGAAATTTTTTTGGTCTATCCGAAACCCGACCCGATCCGAAATTCGAAATATATTATCCGACCCGAAAAACTCGAATAACCCGAAAAACCCGAATTCGTTAATCCGAATAACCCGAACAACCCTGTTTTTTTCGGGTTTTTCGAATATCCGACCCGAAAAAACCACCTTTTGCATATCCGAAACCCGACCCAACCCGAAACTAAAATCATATTATCCGACCCGAAAAACCCGAAAAAGATTTCGGATACGGTTTTTTCGGATACGATTCGGATTTCGAATTTTTTCGAGTTTCGGATATTTTGAACACCCCTAGAAACTTCCACAAGTTTTTTAAAAATTCAATAACTTTTAAACGCTTTATTTTTTTTTTAAAAAAATACACCATAAAATAGAGAATTTCATAATCTTTAATTTGAGTATCATATTGATATGTTTTTTTTTTTCATTTTTTTACCATGGTCGGTAGTACGTGATTTAGGTATCAGATATGTCTGAACGTACTTTTTTGCCTATGGAACGTATTTTGTTGCCTTTAGAACGCATTTTTTTGCCTATAGAACGTATCATTTTGTATCAACTGTTTGGCCTTTGAATAATTAAACTGTAAAGACCGGTACGTATTTTTTTTGCCTATGGTCCGTATTTTGAATGCTCAAGTCCGTAATTCTTGGCCTATAGTCCGTATTTTTATTCAGTTATATATGTGAACATAACATTTTTTATTTATTACGGACCATTATACCCCTTACCCAGATTACACGTGGCGCGATCATGTGGCTTCCTACGCTTCTCACGTTAATTTCTTTTGTACAATAACCGACCCCTATATATATATATAAATGATCAATTGTTAACCCTTCTTTATTACGATAAACGAATAAATACATGTTATTACTTTGATGTTTACATTAAAGTACATCTAAATTTGCATGTTTTTTCTTCTTTTTAATTAATGTAATTAATGTGAGCCCTATTTACATTAGTTAAAAAAGAAGAAAAAAACTTACACTTTTTATATTTACTTTAATGTAGGCCTCAAAGTAATAAAATTTAATTATTCGGTTATCGCAATAAAAAATGTTTGAATCCCTGTATATATATATATACAGGGAATATATAAAATAGAAACCTTATTTCAATGAGAAAACCATAAAAATCATTTTTTGTAGCAATTATTTTGCCACATCAGCACCATCATAGGGAGGCTGAAGGGTATAAAGGTCATTTAACACTTATGTACTTTTATCCATCATTTTAAATTATCTAATACCTCATGAGCCAAACACCATACCATCAAAATTTTCTCTAAAATCCCTAAAAATCCGTTACATGTGTGTTACACTTCCATTAGCTGTATTTTCCATTTTTTTGAAGAATCGCATTTTATACAGCAAAAGACTACCACTCGTGTTGTTGTTACATGTGTTTTACACATTAAATGTGCGTACGTTATCCGAACCAAAGTAGTTTTACTTCTTTTTTACATTTAGTGTCACTTGTTTACACGTAAATTTACTTTTTGCATGCTAGTTATTTTTTTTTTCATAGTTGGGCATATGAAATACTTAAAAAATAGATGGAATGTTTTGTAATGCGTGTTATACGTTGTAGTTCACATTAGTTTACTAGATAAAATAACCTTTTCACATATTGTTTCATTCTTTTTTATTTCATAACACACTATTAATTTACTAGATAAAATATCATTTTCCCCTAAGTGTTACGTGTGTGTTACACATACTAAGGCTGTATTGTTTCCTTTTTTTTGAAGCATTGCATTTTTCACTGACTTTTTACCAACTTTTTACTAAATATTAATTTTTTTTGTGACATATGAGATATGACATTATCATATCTGTTACAGTAAATTTATGTGTTAAACCGAATACTGTATTTTCTAAACTACGTGGTCGTTATAATGTAAAGGGTACCCCTACTGATTTTAAAAACCTTAGCCTGACAATTTGTCTATTTAAATCAGGACTTCTAACTACTTCTTGATTGGTTGCGTGGTCGAGTTCAAAATCTACCCAATTTTTATTTTGATTTATCTGTTGTGAAAGGTTATCTCAGACACGTTTTATGAACAGACGAGATTTCCAAGAAGAAAATGAAGTTTTTGGCGATGTGTTTGCATTTGATGATACATATTATAGTTACAAGTAATTTAACAGTTATATGTTAATTTTACGTACATTATACATCGTTGTTGCGTAGTATTTATCTGTTATATATACAACTTTTTTTGCTAGATGTTCGTTTGTACTTTTTGTACTATATCTTTTTGAAGTACACGTAAGAAATGACATTTCTACCTTTGTGTAACTTTTTGCAAATAATGACATATTTTGAATAACTTTTTGTATTAATCACAATTGTTATTAATCAATTTCATATTTTGTTTTTCGTTTTTACATTTTGTTTTATTATAAGGTTAGATTTGTTAATAAAAAGAAAAGAAATTTAAAAATATAGGCAACTCTTGTTGTTACATCCAATGTTTTAAAAACCGGTTCGAACCGGCCGGTTCAACCGGATGCCGTCAACTAGTCCGGCACGAAACACTCCGGTATTATGCAGGTTCCTTCGATCAATTGTGCCGGCGGTTTAATCCGGTTTTACCGGTAAAACCGGTATTTCCGGTTTAAAAAAAACACAAAATTTAGGCTTTTAAGCGATTTTCGGCTTTTAAGCGATCGTGAACTTGATGCGTTCAACACGCCAATGTCATAATCCTATTATGCACTTTTATTTAAAAAATTTTTATTAGAATTTGAGTACTTTTAGATTGTTTTGGATGAATTTGAGTACTTTTTGAATTGTTTTTGGATGAATTTGTATACTTTTTGGAAACTTATTTGAGTATAAGTTATATTTTTATAAAATTCTATGGTTAATTAGTGTGTCCGGTTGAACTGTCCGGTATAACCCGATTCAACCGGTTGAACCATTTTTAGCCAAATCCGGTGCACCTGAAATACCGGTTTTTAAAAGATTGGTTACATATATGTAACTCATTGATTATATATATACATATGTAACTTCTAACTACATATATGAGTTACATATATGTAACTTTATAGGTTATATATACGTAATTTCGTGATCTACATATTTTTATTAAAAAAAATTTTGTTTATAACATTTCTAAGCTAATAATAAAAAGTCATGAATTTTTTTTTCAAAAATTGATTGTTTAGTAGAAGTTTTCTTATTTTCTCCAAAGTGAGGAGTTTTCTTTTGAACTCTCCTTCATATATACATATATATATTCATATAACCAAGGACGCGGTAAAGCCGGCCAATGTAAGGTTTGATGATAAGCCGGTGTTCATGCACTGGTTTGGATGATTGGTAATGTAGAGGTGGGCAAACTGTTTTTTTGTTGGTTCCAGTCAACAAAGTTAAGAACCAGTTCCGATTGGTTTTTGGCCGGTTCTAGTTCGGGTTTTGACCGGGTAAAGATGGAACCGGTTTCGGTTTTACCGTTTTTGATTACGATTTCTCTGAGGAACTTGGAACTGCTTGTACCCACCGATTCTAGATCAGTTTGTCAGTTTCGGTTTTTTTACCCACCTCTAGTTGGTATCGACACAGAGTCACAGACCTCTTTCATGGTTTGTGCAAAGTCCGATGGGCTGTAGACTGTAGTCACTGAAGCCTCCTAACTGGGACCGGAAACTTGGGCTTGCAATAAGCCCATTAAACTATTTTCATGGTGTGGCCGGGAACTGGTTACCACTTACCAAGCTCGTTTTGTTATCCTCATTGAGTCATTGATTACATCTTTGTGTAGTTGGCAGCCCATGAGCTGGGTACAGTGAATCAGTGATGTTGGTGGAGTCCATTATGGATTTTATCAAAACAAACATTTTTCTCAACTTTTTCTATGTTTTTAAACATTTTTTTAAATGTCTAAAACTTTTTTGCAATACATCATTTCTAAAAAAAAAAACATTATACGGTTTGGCTATGTTTGTTTCTTAATAGCTATTATATCATCATACGGTTTATATTTTAATCAAATTCACTCTTCTAAACTACTAATTAATTATTCATTATAGTTTTTATATTCATCATTAATCAAATTGTAAAATCATATTTTTGTGAATTCTACAAACTAAAAACTATTTTATAGTCAGGTTGGGGTCCAAATAAAAAAACATTTTATCATACAATGATACAAATGGATATTTAAGATTTAATATTTGTTGTCATTTTTTACGTTTCACGGTTATCATATCATTAAAGCCGAATGTACTTCACGTACTCTATTTTTATTTATTCCAATTTTAATTTATTTATTGAATTAATGTGATTTAAATATTTTGTGTTCCTTAATTTTCTGTTTGTTGTTCTTTTCTTCCATATTTTATGTATGTTTATGTAACGAGAAATGTCACATAAATGTAATTAAGTTTGTCAACTCTTTTAATAAAGCAACTAAAACTTTGTTTGCCTGTCTAAAGTAATTAAACTTGCCTTATCTTTTTTTTAATAGTGTTTAATTACAAGGTCACCATGTTCCATGTTTTTCCTTAATTTTTGTATTCATGTTTTCTAGAATTATTTTATAGTATAAAACATAAAAAGTATAAATAAAATTTTATGAATAAAAAATGTGTTTTTTATTTTTAATATTACACGCTAAAGTATAATTTTTGTAATTTAAAAATACAAAATTATTTTTTTAACTTAAAACTCATTATTTTGTCGATAAAAAGATGTTTTTTTTTTTAGTTGAAAAGTCTAACATATTTTAATTAAATTAATCCTTTTTATTATTTATATTTTTCACAACATCTTAAAGATAAAAAAATGTAACGTAACCAGACACATTATCATTAGTTACATGCTAATTACATAATATTAGAAAAACAAATAAACTTTGGAATAATAGAGAATGCTTGTGTCACCATGAGCTGTTGCATTTGGAATAACAGAGTCAACACTTAGGTATATCTTGCTTTCTTCAGGGTTTGTACTAAGAACTGCCATATTTATTGCATTAACGGTTTCATTTCTTGGACATACAATTGCTTTTTCAGAAAGGGTTTTTACAGTTGGGTTATGTAAGGTGGTGTCATCGTAAATGAATCGAATAAGTTCAAGTAGAGCATTGTCTCTTAATTGTATCATATAATTTGACGGTTTTTCAATTGTTCTTGTATTTTGTGGATCAGTTACTTCTAGAGAACCTAATTTACCATTGCCTATGGCAAGCAGCCCCGATGAAAACGTTGAAATTTCATCTCTTTGCGTTACGGTAAGATCTTGTCGTTGTAAGCGCATGTTTTCTGTTAGTCTATAAATCTTAAAATACTTCCATTCATATGATTTAGGAAGTGACGAAACCAAAATATATGTTTTTGAAGCTTTTGGTTTAATAGGTAAAGTTTGTCTAAAGTCACCACCTAGCAAAATTGACTTTTCTCCAAAAGGCTTATTAGAATTGTTTAGAAGATCTTTTAGACACTTATCAAGTGATTCAAAGCATCTGCGATCGTTCATTGGTTCCTCGTCCCAAACTATGAGAGTTGTTTCTATTAGAAGTTGTGCTAGGTGAGTAGTTTTCTTGATATAAAAAATTAAATCATCTGTTAGATCAAGGGGTATTTTGAACCTCGAATGGGCTGTTCTTCATGATGGAAACGATAATTATGCTATACCAGAGGCTGCAACTGCTAAAACAATTTTCCCTTTTGAACATAATGTAGAGATGGTTGTTGTCCACAGAAAGGTTTTTCCAGTTCCTCCATGACCATATACAAATGAAAGTACTTGATTGTATGATTCAACGACAGCCATAACGTAATTATATATCACAACTTGTTCAGAGTGAAGATCTGCTCGTAAATTCATATTCTATCGCAAGTTTTTGCTTGTCATAATTTTTCTCTTCTATAAGTACCTTGTTTGTTAAAAAAATAAATATTTCAGGTGTGAGTATAAGCAAACCAAAATCTGTTAAGGATAAAGTAGACCCTGAACGCAATAGTTGCTCTATGTCACTTAAACATATTGTATTTGGTTGTTATTGTTCATGATTCCATGCGTTAGCCATGCATCGTCTGCCATTTTATTCCAGTGCTTGTCCCAAAGTTCTTTGGGATTTGAGATTTCACAAAATAAAAGCATATGGGTGAATAAGTATCGTAATTCTGACTCACTTGCCCACATATAGGCCTCTATACACGTTTGTGAGCATTCTTTATCATCTCCAAGTAATCCAAGTCTTTCACACGCAACACAATATGTTGGGAAAATTTCATTAGAAACCTCTCGTATATCTCAAAAGGATTGACAACCTTTTTTATGCTATAGTAACATACGCAGATAAAAAGCCTCTCCAGCATCGGGATGTATATATTAATTTGCCAATTGTTGGTATTCTGTTCGATGTTCTTCGTATCCACGTTTTGTTGTTTAAATCCCATATATATTCAAGAAGATAGTCAACGTAATGAAGATGATGCCCTCTGTAATCAAGCTGATTATTATGTAGCCATTCTGTTAAAGTAGTACATCTTGCACCTAAGTATTCTAGAATATTGGGACGTTGATCTCCATTTGAATATTTTCCAAATGAACTGATAACGTTTGAACAAGAGGATTTTTATCATAAATTAAAAAATTCAGAATTCTCCACACAGATTCATGAGGACAGATAAACTGTCCGTCTACAAAATTTTTAATCTCATCAAGTTCAGTAACACTATTACTCTCAGTATTGTCCAAGGAGGAAGGCGTTTTTTTATTGTATATCATATACGATCAGCGCCTTTTGATATTAAAAAGGTATTTTTTTGGCATATTCCAACCACAGTATCTACATTTATATGAGCCTGATAACGTAACAATAGTATCCGGTTGTAAGGAACAACGTAAATATTGTCAAGAGAAACACCATTTTTTTAGTATTTTCTTTGCTTTGAGGTCTTCTATAATGTGCATATCCATTTTTATCTAGCGATGTTAGTAGTTTGTAGTTTTTAGGGAACTTTTTGAAACACGCACCGTTAGACATACATGGTGCATTTGGTCTTAGAATACCACATCGTCTATGAATCATTAGGTCAGTAAAAACCTTATGAAGAAGTGGTTCACTAACAGGATTTGGTATTTCAGCCGCTATATAACTGTCGATTTGGTCAGCGCTCGTTATCCCGTACGGTTGAGATACCCATAACAATAAATGGCAATGGGGTAGGCCTTTTTTTTGAAATTCTATTGTGCATAGATATGCGTTCAACATAAATACTTACACCTAAGGTTAGGATTTCAATGACTAAAAAACATGTAGTACTAAGTAGCTACTAGCCTCAACCACTCCAAATAGCCTTTTGGTCCGTAAAAAGTTAATCAGTGAGATAACTTTCATTTGGAAAACTCTTGCTATAATATCTGGACGATCTTGGGCCTTTAGAACATGATACTGAACTAAATATCTTTGAATTTCTAGCCATTTAACATTACGTGTAAAAGTAATAAAGTACTGAGGGTTTCCGTGAACACGACATATAGCCAAGGCGTCTTGGTAGTGTTTGTACATGTATCAGGCCACCTGTAAAGTACAACGATAATACAATACGTTTGCCAATATCATGACCCTCAGTGTCATCTCGAGTCACAGCGTCATGTATGCCTTGCAAAAATTTTGTTCTCAATGAGGGTTGGTTTTGTCTTATGTAGATAAGTATGTTTTGTTCAATACAAACATAAGCGTCAACCAAATACTATTGAAATAGGCGGCCGCCTCTTAATAGTATGGTGTAAATGTTTAGTCGGTCATGTAGCTGATAGCTATAGAACATGTTCGTTGTTAAATTTTTGTTATTGCCTTTATTATAACTACGTAAACGCAAATCACGTGACCACCCACTATCACCATAAATGAATAACAAAGGATATGTAACGACATATGTATAAAGGATGCATTTTGTTTATACGTTGTGGAGCAACACCTTTTTTTCGAATGACAATGTCGTAATCAGCAAATTGATGTTCTGGATCCGTAACAATCGCACCAATACAATCTTGAGATGGTTTATCATAACACAAAGGATTTTGAGAGTTCAAACAAACGGACATAAAAATCAGGTGGATTTGAGGAGTAACAAGTGTCTCGTGCACACCTAAAAAGTTTTACTAATTTGTTACAATCTTCTAGAATATTAAGAATAAGATCAACAATCTCGGTATATATAGGAGAAGGCGTTTCATTATTTAAAAAAACGTATCCAATTCGAAATTTCATTTTCAGTATCATATATACACATTTGTAAATATCTAGGCTTCTTTTTTGGCGAGGGACATAAGCAATCGAGCCAATGGTAAATTTGGCCTTTAATTTTAAATACATAGTGTCCCGAAAAACTATTGATGGTATCAACTATCTTCCCTCAATATGATGTGATTGAAAACATGGAGTTATAAGCGCGTATATTAGAATGAAAATCAACCATATCAAATAAGGTGACCAACCGTGGAGGAAAAATTATAGGAAACGAAAGTTTACCACGACCTCCTTTATAACATTGATAATACTTTGGTTGATTTCTATTTGAGATTCCAATGACACGTTCGTCAAACCAAAAGAAGGCATTACAATGTTCGCAAACATTATCGACATCTCCATGATCTATGTACATAGGTGCAGTTAGAACCGAAGAAGTACTTGTAAGTACATGATTTGGTAACAATTCATTTGAATGATAGATGAGAAATGGTGCGATCTATACATATGAGCTTGTAGATGCGCTAAAGTCAGCCTGTCATTTTTGTGAATTTGGAATTTGTGATGGTATGTAAAAAAGAAAACAAAAGTGTGTATTTTGATAAATTTAATAGATAGCAGACAATTTTAGTCAAAAAAAATAACAGCACTAAAAGGAAATAAGTAGGCTAACACACAAAAAGAAAAATACCCTTTATAAAATTAACATATATACAAACGCGTATTTAATTAATAAAAGAACGATCAAAAGAAAAAAAATAATTAGTGAACTATATAAAGAAAGATAAAGGAAAAGGAAGGAAAACTATGAACTACAGTAGTTACTTGCGCAAAGAAGTACATGGAAGAGACAAATAGTCATTTTACCTGCACACACGGAAAGAAATAAATATAAGATATACGAAAGAAATCAGAGAGAGATTATAAATGTATATATGGAGGCTATAAATTAAATAGCATGAAAAAAAAAGTTCCTTATCTAAAAGCTACAAAATAGACATGCATTTTGTCACACCCCGACCGACGGCGGAATACGTCGGGGCGTGATTTGTCATTGCTCAAAAGCTCATGGTGCTATGTTAATGTTTTAATATTTAAACATCCAGATTAAACCATTCAAACAATTCATTCAATAACATCCAAACAATACAAGATTTCAACATCAAATTACAAGTGAAATAACTAAACATTATTTTAATTTAACAAGGTCCTCTAAATCTAATCTATGTCTTGATCATAAGTCTTCACTTTAGCCTGTTACATATGTAAAATAAAAGGTCAACTATTTGCATAGTTGGTGAGCAATTCAAAATAGTTTAATATAATACGTATAAAAAAGATGCAAAACTGTAAAACTAAATAGAACAAGATCTAAAGCATATGTAAGTTTCAAGTAGCACAAAACAAGAATCCAAATAAATGATCTTACAAAGTTTAAATCAAGACTAGCTAGATCCTAACTTAAACATTGTAAATCATAATGTTTATGTATGTGTATTTTTCACCTTTTTCACACAAGACATAAGTCAATGCGAAGAACGTCGCTACATTCTTAGGCTACTAGATATTGTTTTGTTTTTGTATGAAACGTCTTCTAACCTAAATCTTACATAGCAATTAGCACATAAGTTCACATAGCCTCTAAATCATGTCTACTAAGCTTAAAGGTTTGCATCATGTATATGTTTTGACTCTAAGAACATGTTTGTGTATATGACATATGTAACATCCCAAAAAGTTTACAAAAGTAAAAGGGAGTAAGAATTAACTCACTTGGGTTGTCTTAGCATGTCCAAAGTTCTTGGTAGTTCATGAGTCAAAGATCACACCATATCCTAACGTTTAAAGGAAATACTTAGCATCCTTAAAGTTCAAGGTTTGTGTTTTGAGTCTATGCATTCGATGAATTACTTAAAAGTATTTCTAATGTTGAAAGATAACTTCAGAATATTTATGTGATTGTTTAAATAAATATTCCTTAATGTTTTATTTAATACTTTGTTTAATAAAATAAATAAAATATGTTTCAAATATATATATGTGTGTATGTGTATATATATACATATTATAAATCACTTTAAAGAATAATTACATATTTATCTCAAAACAATAATAACATCGTTTATGTGTTTTATATACAAAACTTTTACTACTTAATAAGTTTGAATTTAACTAATATCTTGAGATTTTATTTAATATTTAAATAAAATATATTTGTATGAAATTAATATATATATATATATATATATATATATATATATTTGTCAGAATATAAATAAAAATTTCCTTTCAAAATGTTTCGAAATTTTATGTACTATTTTCTTTGTGAAATTGTTATTTACTTATTTCAAAACTATGATTTGTTACCAAAGTATTTCTAAAAATGCAGAAACCTTTAAATACATAATTTATACTTTTCTTGTTTTATTAAATGGTGTTTAAAATACTTTTATAGTTAAATTCATGAAAACATAATTAAATGTCTTCCTAAAGCATCATAATATAACATAATCATAGAAATTGTTTTTGTTTTGTTTTTTTTTTTTAAAAAAAAATTTACGTAAAAGAAATAGTGGAAAAAGGCTTTGTGAAAAGAAGGGAAAAAAATGAATAATGTAGCCGAGGTTCAAACACTCGTCCTTAGGAAGGAAAACTCAAACCCATTTATGTTTTGCCATTAAACTATGTCTACAAATTGTAGAAATGGCCATTCGAAGAACCCTAGTTTTTATTTTTAATCAAATTCGATTGATGTTGAATCCGATGGTACGAATCGGCATATGGCTTTCATTTGGGATCGAAAACATTTGATTTGAGATATAGATAACTTACAATGGTTTGAGTTTTGATGAGTATTCCTTGGAGAACCGAGAAGGTGGTCGCCGAACAATGCGGGTCAAATTCATGATCAACGAGAGCTTGTAAGTAAGTTGTGATTGCACGGAAGGTTTCGCAAGAGGCAAAGGAAATGATTTGAGCAGTTATATTTGGTTTTTAACCATTTTATGATCGATTTTAAGTTCCTAGTTTTTGTTTACATTTTTTTTTTTTTAGAAATGATCTTTTTGCAATTATGTTGTTTATAGTGCTTAATAGTTGATTGAGAAACAATCGTGGGTCAAAGAGTTTCCAAAACTACTTCCAATCTAGCTGTAGTCATGTTGTAACTCGCTGGAAGTGATTCGGCTCATTCGTGGGTAATTGGGTCGGGTATGGTTAGGCAAATAGGTGAAGATGAACATTGGTTTGAAAGGTTGGCAAAATTACCCCTTAGAGTTTAATTTAATAAGTTGGACTTTGGCTTTAGTCTTTTCCATCCCCTCTATGTTTCATAATGACTTCTAAAATTATATAAAAAAATGTATAATTTATGTAGTATCCTAATTAGTGTATGTTTGAAATGTTTATAAACTTCAACATTTTATGTTAAGGTTTTTGTAAGTTTATAAACGTTATTAAATAAATCTTCTAAATATTTTGTCAAGATTATTTTTATTAAAATTTCACATTTATATATATATATATATATATATATATATTGTTTAAATTGATATCTTATTAATTTTTCCATAATACATATTGTTATACTTATACATACATACATACATACATACATATATATATGTATGTAGGGATTCATTCTATTAAGAACTAAGAAATTGTAAAGAACCTAAGGAACCACATTTATAGCCACAAGTTTTGAAGGGTATAAAAGTAATTTCCCTTGAAAATAGGGGAAGTTACCTTTATACCCTTCAAACATATGGTTAGAAATGGTTCTTTTAGTTCTTAACTTATATTTGTTCTTAATTGAACATCCCCCTATATAGGGATTCATTCTATTAAGAACTAAGAAATTGTAAAGAACCTAAGGAACCACATTTATAGCCACAAGTTTTGAAGGGTATAAAAGTAATTTCCCTTGAAAATAGGGGAAGTTACCTTTATACCCTTCAAACATATGGTTAGAAATGGTTCTTTTAGTTCTTAACTTATATTTGTTCTTAATTGAACATCCCCCTATATAGGGATTCATTCTATTAAGAACTAAGAAATTGTAAAGAACCTAAGGAACCACATTTATAGCCACAAGTTTTGAAGGGTATAAAAGTAATTTCCCTTGAAAATAGGGGAAGTTACCTTTATACCCTTCAAACATATGGTTAGAAATGGTTCTTTTAGTTCTTAACTTATATTTGTTCTTAATTGAACATCCCCCTATATAGGGATTCATTCTATTAAGAACTAAGAAATTGTAAAGAACCTAAGGAACCACATTTATAGCCACAAGTTTTGAAGGGTATAAAAGTAATTTCCCTTGAAAATAGGGGAAGTTACCTTTATACCCTTCAAACATATGGTTAGAAATGGTTCTTTTAGTTCTTAACTTATATTTGTTCTTAATTGAACATCCCCCTATATAGGGATTCATTCTATTAAGAACTAAGAAATTGTAAAGAACCTAAGGAACCACATTTATAGCCACAAGTTTTGAAGGGTATAAAAGTAATTTCCCTTGAAAATAGGGGAAGTTACCTTTATACCCTTCAAACATATGGTTAGAAATGGTTCTTTTAGTTCTTAACTTATATTTGTTCTTAATTGAACATCCCCCTATATAGGGATTCATTCTATTAAGAACTAAGAAATTGTAAAGAACCTAAGGAACCACATTTATAGCCACAAGTTTTGAAGGGTATAAAAGTAATTTCCCTTGAAAATAGGGGAAGTTACCTTTATACCCTTCAAACATATGGTTAGAAATGGTTCTTTTAGTTCTTAACTTATATTTGTTCTTAATTGAACATCCCCCTATATAGGGATTCATTCTATTAAGAACTAAGAAATTGTAAAGAACCTAAGGAACCACATTTATAGCCACAAGTTTTGAAGGGTATAAAAGTAATTTCCCTTGAAAATAGGGGAAGTTACCTTTATACCCTTCAAACATATGGTTAGAAATGGTTCTTTTAGTTCTTAACTTATATTTGTTCTTAATTGAACATCCCCCTATATATATATATATGCATGTATATGTATAACCGTTATGACACTTTTTTTTTATTAAGCGTTTTAAATTTTATTAAGATTTAATTAATTTATTAAATCATAATAAAGTTATTATAGTATATCACATATATTCACACACACGCATACATATGTATTGCGATATTTGTATTAGTTGTTGAATAAAATCAACTCAAGAATCTCAAACTTTTGTTTATTTTAAACGTAATACGATTTCAAGTCAAACTTTGTTATCGAAAACCACAGAGGTTACACATTTCTATTTGAACAGAAAACATCAAAGGAAGACAATAGGTACAACACAATTGGGGTGTGTACGGTTTGGTTCGGTTCGGTTTTTGGCTAATTAAAACCGCAACCGAAACCGTCATAGTCGGTTTTTATTTATTACAAACCGTTCGGTTTTCGGTTTTTCCGTTTTCGGTTTTTCGGTTTTTTTGTCGGTTTCGGTTCGGTTTTCGGTTTTTTTTTACTTTTCTTTTTTTTTTGTTTTATCTTATGCCCAACATTGAAAATGCAAACATGATTAACAATTAATAAATTAATTGATCGAACACCAATTAATTAAAATAAAACAAAATAATTATCATCATGTTCTTAAAATTACAAAAATCAAAAGTAAATAACTAAATAAGCAATAATTCCGATCTTTACCTTTTAAAATGGTAGATTTCATCTAATATAAATTTTTACCATATCCAACGGTAAACTTTTTTGTGTGTTTTTTCCCGTTAAATATGTATGAAAATAGCAACACACACACACACACACATATATATATATATATATATATATTAATTTTTTAAAAATATTAAAAATCGGTTCGGTTCGGTTCGGTTTCGGTTTTTTATACTATAAAAACCGAAACCGAACCTAAAAATTCAGTTTCGGTTTTTCTCGGTTCAGTTTTGTTCGCACCCCTACAACACAAAACAATAATAATAGAGAAAAGAATTCCTGAAACATATCAGACTCTCTAGACTAATAAAATAAAAAATTCTGGAAAAAACCTTTCTTTTAGTACAACATGCTCATTAAACTTTGTGACTAATGTTTTAGGATTTAACCAATCAGGAGTTGTAAACTTAACATGTAGATAAAATATGCAGCTATCTACATAGCAAAAAAGTCAACAGCAAAAAAATATAATACTAAAAGCTTTCAAGAATACACATAGGAAAACAACCACACCTAAAAAAACTTACACATGTAGATGAAGCAAAGACACAAAAGCATTAGCAGAAGAAAGGCAAACAGAAAAACAAAAGGAACCAGTTTCGAAAAAAGGCTACATATGTAAGTAAACAATAAACATACAACCAAGCACATACCAAAAGGCAAGGAAGTAAAGTGACAAAGAAAAGCACTATGTAGGTTGCCTTTGATACAATTTGCAAAACAGATCATTTACATACCCTTGTGTCTACTGTATTTGATAAAACAAAGCATTGATAAGTGCAGACGTTTATTCTTACTAACAATGAGCACATATGAGACACCTCATATTGGGAAAATGATAAAAAAAAAAAAGACAAACGCCACCAACAAAAACCTAGAAATAGGCCGCAAGACCGTCACCCACCAAAAAGCCATTTAATTTAATTTTTAAATGACTTAGAAACACCTAAATTGGTGAGAAATAATATTGAATTAGTTGATAGTTAGGGCAAATTAGAAAGCCCTAAATTCTTTCATAATAATTTCAACATTAAGTTACAAAGAGGCTAATTAAGTGAAAATAATGTGAAATTGTAGGCAAAAAACACTCACTTGGGTTTAGTACAAAATCGTGAGAGAAACTAGAGACCTTAAAGGGCTAAAAGAGAGGAAAACAAGTTCCAAACAGCAAAAAGCAGCCCTAATCAGCTGGAGAACATTCAAGAAAGAAAGCAGAGCGAGAAGAAGATACTAAAGTAAAAGATTATGAGGATGGTTAACCTTCAAAGAGCACAAATTAAAGATAATCTCACGTGGGTTGAGCAGAAAGTTGCAGAGAAACTAAGAAGAGGAGAAATCTAGAGCAAAAAAAGAAGAGTGTAGAGTGTAGAAGTTGTGATTATAGAGAGGTAAAAACCAGAGGAACAGATGGAAGAAAGAATAAAAGATACGATCATTCGAGAGCAGGCAATGTTCGGTGACACGTATAAGAGGAACACGTGTGAAATAAAAAAAAGGGTAAAAAAACACCTACAGAGGGTGTTGAACCAGTGACCTCCACTGTATATACAGACACCCTTACCAGCAAGCCAAACCTACATATGTTTCAAGGATCGACACAAATATATAAAGTCAAACGTAGGAGAAGATGTAAGCGTCGACACTTATAATTAAGGGTTTATAAATTTCCTTGCTTATTTTTCTTGTGAACCCAAGTTATAGCTAATAAATAAACTAATTGAAAATTTTCCTCTTATTATATTTTTTTTTTGTGGTTTAGTTATTTAGTTTAAAATTTAGTTTTGTAGTTTAGATTTAAAATTTAACTTTTTTATTGTTTAGCTTTTAAGTTTATAATTTTTGTTTTTCTGCTCACTGTGTGATGCAGATCATCAATGTTGTTTTTCAACTTATTATTATACTTTAAGGTTTAACTTTATGTTTTAGGATTTTGAGTTTAGCTTTTAATTTTATAACTTATGTTTTTCAACTCATTGTATACCCATGCTCGTCATTGTGTATTTCCTGCTCGTCATTGTTTTTTAAGTTTTAGCGTTAAAATTTAGGATTGTCGAACCAATTTCGACTTCGCTTGAATGAGCTCAATTATAATCCGTTTAAGTTGGTTTATGAATTTCTAAAAATTCTTTTTTATTATACATGTGTGTTTGTGCATGTGTGTGTATGAGCTCAATTTACATTTTTCCTTCTCTCATTTTTTTAGAACTAAATAAACATCATAAGCATGATGATGATCATAAGGAACAGAGAGAAAGCGTGTGTGCGCAAATTGAATCTTATGAGGTCCGTCCACCGTAGTTCAACCGGCGCAAGCAACACCGGAGATAGTGACAGCATATTTTCCCGGCCACTGGCCCGTTGACCTTGCTTTTCATCACCCTTATCAGCAGGGAAGAAGCTTGAAAAAAAGCTCGGAGGGGGCCGAAGAATTTTTAGGAAGAAAACGGAGGGGGCCGAAGGATTTTTAGGAAGAAAACGGATGGGGCCGAAGGATTTTTAAGAAGAAATCGAAGGGGATCGAATGTTTTTCCGACAAAATACAACTGAATCGACCCTTCTGACTGGAAAAACAGGGGGCCGGGGCCCCGGGCCCCAATAAAGAACCGTCCCTGCTTATCAGATGACTCACCCATCGAGACATCGAATATCGAAAGGGTGTCACGGTCAACCTAAGTTGAGTCGGATTCAAAGGGGTCTGATCTCTGTTACCCAGAAAATTCATTCACTTGAGAATGCGTGATACTAAAAATTGATATGTTACACATAGTTTTTGTTGTTTTTGGAAAAGAATTTTTGATGCTCTTGTGAAAATTAAAATATCATTTATGTAAAGTTTTTGAAGTTATTGAAAACGTGTAATACTTGTGAAAATTAGTAAGTTTTTTTTTTTTTTTTGAAAATAATATTTTTCAGATTCCAATCTTAATATTTTACATGTGTTTTAGTTTAGCTATGAACATGTTTTTCACATATTTGAATTAAAAATATTAAACACGTGTAGTTTTAAATCTTTTGAGTTTCATTAATCTAGCTATTCTTTGAAAGTAAATAGAGAGGAAAAAAAACTAAATTTACCCATTTACTTGAATTAATGCGGACCATTTAAAGTTTTAAGACTTACGAACTGTGTCCGCATTCTTTTAATAATCATTAAAAAATTACTATTTAATGAATAATAGTCTTTTAAATATTAATAGTTTTAAGTCTGAATGATTAAAGGATATATGAAAAAATAGTCTTTTAATCATTTTAACTTAAGGTTACCTCTAAAACATTAAGAGGTTGTCTTAAAACCATTCAGAGATTATCTCTAAACCATTAAGAGTTTATAAACCATTAAGAGATAACTTCTTATTGACTATTAAGAGCTATCAAACATCCCCTAAATTGTTTCAAGAACAAAATCAAATCGAAATCATTTAAATTTTTAAGTCAGCAGGTTTTATTTCCTATAGTTTGTAGTTTTTACATACAGGTGAGTACGTTGAAAAATTTTATAGGTATTAAGTCTGGTCTCCTTCGTTTTTTCTTCATAAAAAAACCTTGGGCTCCCTTGGTTTTTATAAAAATACCATAGTAGAACTAGCCTTTTAACAATACGTTTAACGGTTTACGATTTAAACTTATTTAGAAAATTCAAATAAGTATATTAGTGAAACTATTAAGCTTAATTTATAAAAATGTTTTAAGTTGTAGAGGGTAATTAGTATGTGAATTTTAATCAAAAACAAAAGAAAAACACGAGGCTTTTGCATCTTGCCTAAATTCAATTGCTTCCATCATGAAAAGAAAATGTGAGGAGGCTTTTACATTTTGTTGATTTATATAGAAAAAGAAATTGTTAAAAAGTTTGATTCCGATCCTATAATCAATGAATTTAAAAAGCTTAAATGTCGCTGGGCTGAGTTTTAATCTTTTTCCACGTACTCACCTTTTATCTTAAACTTTTTGGTCTTGTTTGTTAAAAACATATTTAATTTTTTGAGTGCAAGTAAAATTTGATATTTAAAGTTTAAATTTTTGGTCCGACCCGAAAATTGAATCTGAAACATAGCGATAGGAAAAACAATTTGGTCTCGTGACTTTGATGCTTAATAAGTTTTTTTCAAGCTCCGTCAATGTATGTATCTATCTTCCACTTCTCCTAGTTGAAATCTTCTTGGCATTGTACTCTGCCCAATTGAAGGCTTACACCTTGATCTCATCTACCAGACAATCAATTGACTTTCTGGCCCAATTGAAACTCCAATTGTTTCTGCAGTTCCATATATTCCAAATGGTAGAAAAGGCGGTTACCATTTTAATCTTTTTCTTTATGCCCACCTCAAAACCATCCATTAATGATCTTAAGGTGCTTTGTAATGGTCCTCTGTGAAGAAAATCGAAGCTTGTGTCACATCCCGGCCTACATCGAAACACGTCGGGGTGCGAACTTGACCGTTCGTTAAAACATCATTGTTACAAAACAAGTGCAACATTAATTAAAACATAATCACACATTACAGGAATTGAATGTACAAAATATTACAATTTGAAATACTAAACATTGGTTACAATTAACTATGTCTACTAACTTATCATATGTCTTTATCATATCTTCACTTTAACTTGTTACATATGTAAAAATGGTTTTGGGTCAACTATATGAATACTTGATGAGTTTAACATACAGTTTAAATAAATGTTTCAAAATAAATGATGCATTAAATTAGACTATTGTCACAACCCACGCCGCGTGCGAAATCCATGGCGCGTGACTATGTGTTCATGTGCCAATGCTGGAGAATAACCCATGATTTACTATGTTTCATAATTTTAAGTTCATTTAAACAAACATAACATACATATTATACAACAAGTTTATCAAAGGATAATTATTATACGATACGATGTTTTTGTTTTTTTTCTAGGTCACAACTATTTCTGCTGTTGATCCTGACCTAGATTGCTTTACTGATGCTTCCGATTACCTGAAAAATGTAAATAAAAGTCAACTACGAATAGTTGAGTGAGAATCATAGGTTTTGTTGATGTAAAATGATTGTTCAAACAATGATTTTTTTTTCATGATATAGTAATAATCACAAGTGATCAAACAGGTACTTTGAAATTGAATCTACTTGAGCATGCAAACATCAAACCTAATGATAAATGATCGTTAGTAATGATTGTTAGCTCACATGATGAGGTCCAACCCACGGTTGGAGCGATTTGTGATAATGATCTTGTGTTCCCGCATATGATCATACTAGTACTACCAAGGGCTTGATAACAAGTTAATGATGTTCACATAAGAATGTGCCCAAATAGCCTCCACATAACCAAAGTTCCCAAGCGATACGCTTGATTTAATGATTTAATAAAAGATTTACTCGATAATAGTTTGTCATGATTTTTCTGATGAAACCAATATATGATTTCACAGGAGTTGATAAATGTTTATCATCATCCAGATGATACTGATATATGATTTCACAGTAGTTGATAAATGTTTATCATCATTTTCCTGATGATACTGATATATGATTTCACAATAGTTGATAAAATATGTGTTAAAAATGTATCTACATGTTCCACCCCGATTTTTGGTAAACATTAAAGGGAGAAGAGAAGGGGCTATGATCTCACAATAGTTGATAAAAATATGTTTTGAAAATGTATCTACATGTTCCACCCCGAGTTTTGGTAAACATTTAAAGGAAAGGGGTTATGAGTCTCACCTGTGTTATCGAAGTGTTTTGATTTTGAGGTATCACACAAAATCTGAAGAGAATTCTGCAATTCATTAATGTTTTATGAGTTACTTATGTTTTAACTTACTGATTAGATCTTTCTGAACGTCCAATGTCAAAGACATTGCCTTAACAGTCATCAAATTGAGGTTAAGTATTTAATTAGCTAATTTAATGTTATATCATACAATGTATGATAATGTAGGAACCTATATTGATTCAAGTTCCTAATACAAGGTTGATGACATGTTTGATTAATCAGAATAATCTCGGATCAATCAAATAGTTAATGTTGTTGATTATAATGCTAAGCCTCCTAAGTACGCTGGTACCGAAGGAGCTACTGGTCTACTATAGTGGTTAGAGAGCATCGAAGATATTCTCGACTTCACTGGATGTCCTGAAAATCTAAAGGTCAAGATGGCCTCAAGCGCTTTTCACAAAGGCGCACTCACCTGGTGGAATTCTGAGAAGAACACCAGAGGACGCGAAGTCGCATTAGCCTTACCGTGGGACGGTTTCAAGAATTTGCTTGTGGAAAAGTTTTGTCCACGACACGAGCTGAAGAAACTGGAGGTGGAGATGTGGAATCTGGTGCAAGACAGTGGTGAAAACGCCAAGTATACAACTCGTTTCCATGAGTTGTGCATTTTGGTGCCACACTTAGTTACTCCTCTATCCCGCAGGATAGAGAAGTACATCGAAGGCTTACCTCTAGTTGTCAAGGGAACTGTGATGGGGAATAACCCCACTACTCTGGAGGCAGCGATTCATCTTGGAGCTAGCCTTACCGAAGAGTATGTTAAATCTGGTGTGCTCACCCGAAAGGGATTCAAGAGAGCACAGATTGAAGAAGGCAAGAAGCCTGAACAACACCATCACAAGAAGAAGAAGCAGAAGACAATCAAGAATTTTGCAGTGCTGACTGCAGTTACGCCTACTCATGGCACACCTATTACTGCTATGCCACAACCTACTAACGCCAGAAAGTTCCTATACTGGCCCGTTCCCACTGTGCACCAAATGCCAATATCATCATCTACCCGCCACTCCATGCAAAAAGTGTCTTAAGTGTGGGCGAATGGGACACTTAGCAGCTACTTGTCGATCTGCTCATCTTGTTGCTGCTACAACTCCTACCACTACTACTACAGGTGGAAGGGCCTGTTATAACTGTGGGGCATAAGGACACTTCAGAAATCAGTGTCCAAAACTCAACAACACTACTGCTACTGCTCGTGCCTTTGTTATCGGAGCTGCCGAAGCACACGAGGAGCCAGCAGTTGTCACGGGTACATTTCTCCTTAATGGTCATTACGTTTCTATCATATTTGATACTGGTGCTGATAAAAGTTTTATCTCTGCTCATACTGCTTCTTTGCTTAACATACAACCATCGATACTTACTGCCCCTATACCGTAGAAGTAGCTGATGGTAATACCATACACGTAGATTCTATAATACATGGCTGTGAATTAAGATTAAACGACCATTCTTTTCTCATCGATCTTATTCCTATGACACTCGGAAGCTTCGAAGTTGTGATAGGAATGGATTGGTTATCAAAAAACAATGCCGAGATTGTATGCTCGGAGAAACTTATTCGAATTCCTCTACCGTCCAGCGAAACGATGAGAATCTATGGCGAGAAACCCTGCCGCGAATTGAAGATTGTATCCTGCATCAAGGCTAGGAAGTACTTAAGGAAGAAATACTTTGCATTCCTAGCTCACGTGGTAGAAAAGAAACCTGATAAGAAAGCAGTTGAAGATGTTCCAGTCATCAGAGATTATCCGGATGTATTTCCAGAAGACTTGCCTGGACTACCACCAGTCCGACAAGTGGAGTTTAGAATTGATCTCGTCCCTGGAGCAAACCCAGTGGCGAAGTCACCATATCGATTAGCACCATCTGAGATGCAAGAACTGTCTAGTCAGCTTCAAGAACTTTTAGACAAAGGTTTCATTAGACCGAGTGTCTCTCCATGGGGAGCTCCGGTTCTCTTTGTCAAGAAGAAAGACGGTTCATTTCGTATGTGCATCGATTATCGTGAGCTGAACAAATTGACAATCAAGAATAGATATCCTCTGCCCAGGATCGATGACCTGTTTGATCAATTACAGGGAGCAACTTGCTTCTCTAAGATTGACTTACGGTCCGGTATCATCAGTTACGAGTAAATGATGAGGATATACCAAAGACTGCATTTAGGACTCGATATGGACACTATGAGTTTGTGGTTATGCCATTTGGGCTGACCAATGCACCCGCAGTGTTCATGGACTTGATGAACCGAGTCTGCATGCCATACTTAGACCAGTTTGTTATTGTCTTTATTGACGATATACTGATCTATTCCAAGTCGGATCAAGAACATGAAAATCATTTGAGGAAAGTCTTAGAGTTACTAAGAGCTGAACAACTTTATGCTAAATTCTCAAAATGTGAATTTTGGTTAAAGGAGGTTCACTTCTTAGGACATGTCATAAACAAAGATGGGATACATGTAGATCTATCAAAGATTGAGGCGATTAAGAACTGGACTACCCCATCTACTCCAACAGAGATTCGTTCATTTCTGGGTCTGGCGGGCTATTACAGGAGATTCATTGCGAATTTCTCTAAGGTTGCATTGCCACTTACCACTTTGACTCAGAAAAGTCAAGCCTTTATATGGGGACAGAAACAAGAAGATGCATTTCAACTTCTTAAATAGAAGTTATGCAATTCCCCTATCCTTAGCCTTCCAGAAGGCAGTGATGATTTCATTGTCTACTGTGATGCTTCAAACCTTGGTCTCGGTTGTGTACTTATGCAACGGGACAAGGTCATTGCATATGCTTCAAGACAGCTTAAGGTTCACGAGAAGAATTACACTACTCATGACCTTGAGCTAGGGGCTGTGGTATTTGCATTGAAGATTTGGAGACACTACCTTTATGGTACTAAATGTGTCATCTATACAGACCACAAGAGCCTGCAACACATCCTTAATCAGAAAGAACTCAACATGAGACAACGACGTTGGGTTGAGCTTCTAACTGATTACGACTGTGAGATTCGTTACCATCCGGGTAAAGCCAATGTGGTGGCGGATGCTCTTAGTCGCAAGGAACCAGTCAAACCAATTCGTGTAAGAGCCATGGAGATCAACACACAGCCAAACTTGAAAGACTTGATTCGTATTGCTCAGCAACAAATAGTAACAGACAATCAACTTAAGACAGACTTGGATTGCGGCATCGAGAAGAAACTAGAACCTCGATCTGATGGGGTGTTATATCTCAATGGCCGCATTTGGATTCCAAGGTCTGAAGAATTGCGCACACTCATCTGTGATGAGGCTCATAAGTCGCGATACTCAGTTCATCCTGGAGCCGATAAGATGTATCAGGACTTGAGGACATCTTACTGGTGGCCGGGAATGAAGAAAGACATAGCACTGTATGTGGGAAAGTGTCTAACATGTTCAAAAGTCAAAGCAGAACATCAAAAGCCTTCGGGACTTCTACAGCAACCTGAAATTCCTCAATGGAAGTGGGAGCAAATTTCCATGGATTTCATAACAAAGTTGCCAAGAACTCCGCGAGGTTTCGATTCGATTTGGGTGATCGTTGATCGAATCACCAAATCTGCTCATTTTCTCCCGATCCGAGAGGATTACAAGATGGAGAAGTTATCCACATTGTACATCAACGAAATCATTGCGCGTCATGGTACACCAACATCAATCATTTCTGATCGAGATAGTCGTTTCACTTCTCGCTTTTGGCAATCATTGCAAAAGGCTTTGGGAACTCGTGTTAATCTTAGCACGGCGTATCATCCCCAAACCGACGGTCAAAGCGAAAGGACTATCCAAACACTCGAGGACATGCTTCGTTCTTGTGTCATTGACTTCGGTGGAAGTTGGGACACTCATCTTCCACTTATCGAGTTTTCGTACAACAACAGCTACCATACAAGCATTCAATGTGCACCATTCGAAGCTTTATATGGTAGGAAGTGCCGATCACCGGTCTGTTGGACCGAGGTTGGTGACTCACAGGTCGTAGGACCAGAACTCATTCAGGAAACATCAGACAAGATCACAATCATTCAGTCACGGCTTAAGGCCGCACAAGATCGGCAGAAGAGTTATGCTGATCGACGTCGGAAACCGCTTGAGTTTCAAGTCGGTGACCGAGTCTTACTCAAAGTTTCTCCCTGGAAAGGCGTTGTCCAATTCGGGAAGAAAGGGAAACTTGCACCAAGGTACGTTGGACCTTTTGAAATCCTGGAACGGATTGGTCCCGTAGCCTACAAACTCAAACTTCCAGTGGAGCTAAGCAATGTTCATGATACTTTTCACGTATCGAATCTTAGGAAATGCTTGGCGGATCATGATGTTCAGATTCCACTGGAAGACATTCAGATTCAGAACAACATGCAATTCATAGAACGTCCGGTTGAAATCATGGATCATGGGGTCAAGAAACTTAAACGCAGCCGTATCCCGATCGTAAAGGTACGATGGGAGGGCAAACGCGGTGCTGAGTTCACCTGGGAACGTGAAGACCAGATGAAGCTTAAATACCCTCATCTTTTTACAGTATCTTCGGCTAGTTAATTTCGGGATGAAATTCCCTTAACTAGGGGAGACTGTAACATTTGTACATTTAGTCATGATAGTCATAAACAGTGTTAGAACAGTGTGTGTCCATGTTCAGTTAATCAATGTGATTCATATGTTCCTTATGTGCTTGTGTGTTAGAATCTTTATTATTTGAGAACAAGTATGTATTATTATTTACAGTCGATTACACTAGGCAAGAACAGTATCGTGTTATATAGAAACGGTGGTGGGCAGCGAGAGTGAGCCCTATATATATACTGCGTTCGGTGTAACAGGATAGTGTTAGTGCGTAGTGTTAAGACGAATATTATGACAGTTAATCAAACAAAATCGTAATGCGTAAGCGAGACTGAGTATAGTTATGGGTGACGATCCATAATGATACGAATGTTGAACTTATAATTACGAGTGAACGGCTTTAAACATTTAATACGATCGGAAAATGTACGCGATTGCGGGTATACACGTAATTGTGACTGTTTAACGATCTGTTTTCGAACAATTAAGTAAAATATTTTATTTTACATTTTTACAATTTTGAAACTCATCATTTTATTGAGTTTAACAATTCTTTTATTTAAATCGCGTAAAATACGCGTTACGTTCCGGAAACGCGAACCGAGCGACCGAAACGGACCCGAATACCGCTCGGGCTATAAAAGCCTTGAAAGAGGTCATTTCCCTCATTTATTTCACCAACAACCCACTCTCTCTCTATATTTTCGTCCAACCCCTCTCTCTAGAAAACCGAACTTTAAACGCGCGTATCTCCTTCGTTTCTTGACGGATTCCGGTGTTCTCGGTGTCTACGCGAAGCTCTCAACGAGTACTACAAGAAAGTACAACGGATCGGAGGTTTTCACCGGCCAAAAACAAGGTATGCTCGAAGGAAGTTTCGGAAAAATAGGGTTTTTGATGTGTGTATTGTTGAAACCCAACATCAAGCCGGTTCTAGCACTCCCTTTTCTGTTTCGCACCTATAGCAACCTTCTTTGATGCTAGATCAGCTTAGATAGAGACCTGGAACAGCTTGTATGCGATGGTGGTGATGACACAGGTAACAGGTTCGTCTAGGAGATCCCACGGCCGAACCTTTTTGATGAATCACGAACCCAGCATGTTTCCCGAACCCTCGGAAGCTGCCAAACCTTTTGGGTGGCGAACCAAGTCAGGAACGAACCTAGGGTTCGTTGATCACAAACAGCCGAACCCTGATGAGCTTCACGAACCTACACAAACCCACATCATGTCCGAACCTTCTGCGAACCCTGTTGTGCAACGAACCTGATCAAGGGTGCCGAACCATTGTGAACTTGCCGAACCCTTGCATGGTTCGTTGACATGAAGCCGAACCTCTCATCCCCTTTGGCCGAACCATAAGAGACGAACCATATTTCATTCTAGCCTCACGAACCTTAATCGCCATGCATGAACTTTCATCAGGTCTTATGCAGGCCGAACCTTTATGCACGTAGGCGAACCTTACATGCACACCAGAGGACCGAACCTTGTTATGCTCGTTGGCCGAACCTTAGGCCATCAACATTAAAGGTTCGCTGCCAAGGGGGTGGGTCGAGGCCCAACATGCAAGTTCTTTACATTTCTTGGCCCAATCGATGGGTTAACTTCGGCCCACATTAGAATGAACTCAATTCCATTCCATCCGACCCAACCCAATACCGATAGGCCCAATTAAATTCCACTCGGCCCATTATGATCTTAATTGGTCCAAGATTATCGTGGGTGTGTTACAAGGTTTATACACATGTTGTAGGCCCGATACCATCTTGTATGTAGTCCATCGTTAAACTAAGAGGCCACGGACTTTTGCTTAAAGCCCACCATGATTTCATGGGCTTAAGGTTCATGAAATGGGCCTACAATTCAAAGGAATTGTGATTTGATCTTAGTGGGTTAAGTATAACCAACATAAATATGAGATCAAGTCACAATCCTAAAAACTCAAACAATGGAAACATTTATGTCAAATCTCATGTTAATCAATGGTTTATCAAACTCTTAAACACATGTGATGTTGTACAAACAAGATTGTGCATTAAAGAACATCACACATCTTTTTCATGAATCCATGATTAAGCAAGTAACTCAATCATGACTTTCAAATTCATACAACACTTTCAAAACATGAGAATGATTATTCATGAGTAAATCAAGTTCAAGTGAACACAAGTCAATCAACGAATCAAAGTCTATACAACTATAAATCTTATATCTTATGTATGATTACAATGATATAGGAACTAGTTAGAAGTCCTATTTGCTACTTGCTAATTGTTATAAGTTCAGAGTCTACTGCAGACAGGTGAGAACATTAGCCCCTCTTTTACTGTTTTACAACTGTTTTGGGGTGAAACACGTGATCAAACTCTATATTTACAATCGTATTTCATGATTCAATATGTGTTCTATTTCACAAACGTTACAGGTTCATTGCACGAATCCAAGGGATTCATCAGCTGTTTTAAAGGATTTATCAATTAATAAACTCTTTCTATTAAAAAGTTTTATAAAGGCTTTTTGAACTATTTTATATCAGATTTACTCCAATGGTTTTATAAATGATAATCATTTTTAAATAATGGATTTTATAAACTTTTGTTATAAACCTGTTTCTATACAAGGTCATAATCTTATGTACTCAATCAAGGGTATTCAAAACAAGGTATTCAAACAATGGTTTTCATGGTGATGTTCAAAACAAAGGATTCATTTCATGGTGTTCAAAACAATGGATTCATTTCATGGTGTTCAAAACAAAGGATTCAGTTCATGGTATTCAAAAAGGGTTTTCAAATCATGTTATCAAATAAGGCATTAACACGCTACTTTTAAAGCAAAGTGCAAAAGCATGGTGTCCATCGTTGTAAACAAACTTATAAACCCATCAAGTTTCATTAGCGCTAGTACTGGGTGATCACAACAAGGGAAAGCGGACACACTGGTTCATTATCCAAAATGGAGTTAGCTTTTAGATTCGTTTTAAAAGCTAACTGCAGGTTTGGTGTCATTATGGTTATCAAAACTGCTGATGTATTATCTAACTCCAAACGTGGTTTGGGACTTGATATTATATGTTGGCTTTCGTGCAAACAGTGATTGGACTGTTTACACTCATTTTTCATACTTGATGATAGTTTGGGTTGCAACCCATCCATGTAATTCAATTATTGCTTTAATATACCTATGCTTTATTTTACAAATGCATGATTACTTATGTTAAACCTATTGTTCTCACCAACTACTTCTGTAGTTGACAGTTAATTTTCACGTGTTTCAGGTAATCAGGTTTAAGACTTTCTCAGAGACAACTAAGGAGACCATTCTAAGATAGAAAAAGATGAAGAAACATGCTAGGATGGATTAGAAACACACTAAATCCTAATTGTTTAATTGTCTTGTTTGAAGTCTTATTTTGTAAACTATATTTTGGGTCTGTAGTTGTCATTATTTTGGTAGATAGTTTGTCTGTAACTAAACAACTGTCTAAACATTATGAAACCTAGTAATCCATTGTGGTTGTTCTTATTCAATACTTGTGCATGATTCAACTGTTCATACGTCACCGCGCCGTGGATTCCACACGCGACACAGGGGTGTGACACGAACCGTTACCTAATCTGACGGATTTCTCGGGTAGATATGATGATCGGGACTTGTAGATACAATCCTGGGTGCGATCTATGGCTTCTGATGGCTTCAAAATGGAGATTTACTGGGTTAAGGGAGCAAAATTTCGTTTGAAGATGAAGTATGGTCGAGATAGAAGAAAATTTTGAGTTCCTGGAAGCAATCTGATCAATTTGAGCAATTTTTGCCGACATATAAACCCGGGCGCATCGCCCCATCTGGGTGCATGGGTCGGGGCGTATCTCCCCATGCTTGTTTCGTCAAATTTTGATTTTATCTTCGTTTCGCGATTCCGGGAGCATACGAACTCCGTTTTGCGCACGGTTTTCGCCTACGTTCACGATTTTTCGAGCTCTTTCCAATGGTTATAATATCAAGACCTAAAGAGTTCAAAATATATGACCTCTTGTTTAACGCTACATTTGACTCAGTATATCTTGAAATCAGAGCCTCGTTTCGCAATTTCGCTTACACTCATTTTCTTCATTTCCGAGTTATGATTTTAGACATGAAATCGGTTGGTCATCTATTTTGAATAAGCATTATGTGATGGATGTTTCTTTGAGATCTACTAACACCAGATTCCTGAGTAACTACAAGTCATGAACTGATATGATATGATATGGTCGATCTGGCACATACGTAATAATGAATGTGGATTTCAAGCACAACCAAATGTGATTTCGTCATTAATGATGTAATTCTCGAATACAATTGTCACAACTATCTAGAATCATAATAGAAGCACGTATAGGTTACATATTTACACATCAAATGAATATAATAGCAATAATATTCTCTCAAAATAGTGTGACACACATACTTAGTCAATACTGATCAAGTCTTAACTAGGACATGCAAAACACAAGTATGCAATAGATAAATGTCTCTCAAACCAGTTTCAGTAATAGAATAAAACTAATACTTTAACTAAGTTTGCAATAGATAATTGTCTCTCAAACAAATTTCAATACTAGCATAACATCTAGTATGACAATCTTGTTTGCAATAGATAACACATGAATAATGAATCATATATTGCACAAAGAAGGCATTCAGATTAGGATTCTAACTAAAATAGACTAAAAGCTTTGCATCGAATGATTTTGATTAAATGTAAATATTGTTTTGAGTAACATATGTGTAATCCCTAAGGTTATTTTAAAAATCGAATAACTATAATCATGTTCAAATTCTAATAAAGGAAAGATTGGAGTAATTATTTTGAAACATTTGTATGTAATATACATACTTATAAAATAAAATTTTATAAGTATTTAAATATACATATATAAAAAAATAAATCTAATAAAAATAGATGGATGCGTGTATATATATAAATATATATAATTATATTATATACTAATATACATACACAAAAATATATTAGTATATTAGCTAAATATTTATTCTAATGTTATAAATAATATAATTTTACAATCATTTGTATATATATATGTATATGTATGTATATGCAATATATAAACACATATATTCATGTTAAACACTAATTAGTATTTAGTAACAACAACAATAATAATAATACAAACTGTAAACTTATTTTATAAAAATCAAAAGCATTATAAATATATAAAAGGTTTGTACATAAAACAATAACAATCACAAGTTTGAGGGGTTTAATTGAATATTTTCAAAACCAAAATGTGAGTGTGGGAAATATTAAAACAGAAGGGTAAGTTAGAGAAACTAGGAGGATTTAAACTGTCAATTACACAAACCCCCTTTTCCCCCTTACCTGTCTTCCTCACCAGTCGACCCAAAGACCCGTTTTCAACCCGATATGTTATTCTACCGATTACAGCTAGATTACAACTCAACATTTATCAAGTGGGAAAGTATTCAAGCGCGTTAACAATCCCAATCACCAATTGATTGAAATCAATCACATTAAACGCGTAATTTCTTTCCACAAACACCTCGGTAAACCGGATTTTGAAACCACTGAGCATCGGTATAAAATCCAAATCAAAGCTTACCATTAGAACCCTTTTGATCTCACAAGCGTGTCTGGACCAGTGAAATACACACACAACAACTTCACAGAAGGATTCAAACCCAAGAATACTCGAACCTGCGGCTTAACTCGATCTCTTCTCAAACGAACACCATACCAAGTAAATTTTATACCATTATACTCGTACAGACGTGAGGATCAAAAGCCCTATGCTTTTGATCTCTCATGATCTCTGCGTTGAACGAATTGGATCGAAACCGAAAATTAGGGTTTCTTCGAATTGGGAACTGATTTTCGGAATATGATAAACTTCAATTGAATTCAACAGTTTCAAACAAAATAAATGATAGCTCACTAGTTTGGTGCTTTGCGGTTGTGGGAAAGGTCAGGGGTTCGAACCCCACCCTAAGCCCTGAACCAGTTTTGTGCTTCTTTGACCATCTTTTTTTTAATGCTATATTTTTTATTCTGGAAAAATTTTATAAATTTAAAACTTTATTTTAACAGTTTATTATTTAATAAAAACAGTTTTAAATCTTAAAAATATATATTGAGATATACATAATATTGATAAAACATTTAAATCAAGATTTAATCCTTTTTAACAAAACATAATCTTTTTTAAATCATTTTTTCAATAAAATCTTTAATTTTATTTTTACTTTAATAAATACATTTTCTTTTATATTCTTTTAAACAATAAAGAAACTTTTGAATACAAAAATATTACAAACTTTATGCAAAATAATATAAGACTTTACAAAAGGGTGTATAAAATTTGAAAGTACAAAATTATAAACATCTTTAAATCAAATTTAAATTTTATAACTCTTGACTTTATAAAAGTCTTTGAAAAGCAATTTTATAAATTATAAAACATTCACAACGAATATTTTTGTTAAAAACTTTTATTCAAAAAATGATTTTTAAAATCAAAACCTTTTAAACAATAAGTATTATATAGAATAATTTAATTATTCTATATAAATAATTTCTAACAAACTAAACCATGGTCATTGGGGCACAACTTTATATTCATAGACCTTGTATAATAAATAAATATATAGAATATTAAAAATATTCCAATATATTTATTATATACATTTAAGAATATTTAATTAATTAATAATTAAATATTCACAAACAATTATTCTTAGACTTTTAAAATAAATAAATGGAATATTAAAAGTAGTCCAATTTATTTATTATTTATACAATGGAGAATATTTAATTGATTAAATATTCATAAAACTATTATTCTAAGTCTAGTACACATCATCAATGTATAACATAAGGGATTCTATAGAAGACATTGATCTAAGACAAAACACTTGAACTTTAGGCAAACATCTGAACTTAGATTAAGACGTATGCTATACATAAACATTAGGAAAGGATTGCTAGCTTTTCCTCATTTAAGCAACAAGAAACATTTGGACAAGACTAGACTTAACACATGTGAGTTAATCTTACTCCCTTTTTACTTTTGTAAACTTTTGGGATGTTACATATGCTATATACACATACATATTCTTAGAGTCAAAACATATACATGATGCAAACTTTTAAGCTTAGTAGACATGATTTAGATGCTATGTGAACTTAAGTGTTAATTGCTATGTGGGATTTAGGTTTGGATATGTTTCACACATCAAACATATACTAGTACCTAGTAGCCTAAGAATGTAGCTACGTTCTTTGCAATGACTTATGTCTTGTGTTAAAAAGGTGAAAAGTACACACACATAAACATTATGATTTACATTGTTTAAGTTAAAGTCCTAGCTAGTCTTGATCTAAGCTTTGTAAGATCACTTGTTTGGATTCTTGCTTTGTGCTACTTGCAATTTACATATGCTTTAGATCTAGTTCTATTTAGTTTAATAGTTTTGCATCCCTTTTAAGTATTGCAGTAAACTATAAAATTGCTCACCAAATATACAAATAGTTGATATTTATTTTACACATGTAACATGATAAAATGAAGAAACAAGGGTGGAGACTTAGCATTGGACCTAGTTTAATTTAAAATCAAATGTTTATTTAGTTACTGTATTTGAATTTGGATGATTGTAATTTGAATATTTTATCTTGGTTGAATGAATGTTTTGCATTTAATTAATATGGAATGTAAACTGTTTAAAGTTTAACATAGCACCATGAACTTTTGAAAAATCAAACTCGCACCTTAACGTATTCTGTCGTTGGTTGGGGTATGACAATATGCAATATCCCAAAAATACGAAAAGGAAAAAGGGAGTATGAATACTCACTTAATTTGATTGCTTAGCTAGTCCAATTGCTTGATATAGTCCTAAATAATGAGGCACACGTCCACCTAAAGTTTATAGGAACATCTTAATAAGTTTGATATTCCTAAAGTTTAAATGAAATGTCTTGATGTCTATATCATTCTATGATATTTTTAAAAGACACTCCTATAATTTATAAAGTATTTGTCTAGATTGAATAATTAATCTAAGAATACAAATAAATTTTCTTAAGAATTTTAAATCGTAAATATAATAGAAGTTTGAGTATTCTATTTATTTACTTTAATTGTTATTTTTTCAAAATCCAAAATAATCACTAATACAAAAATCATCCTAATGCAACATTTATATTCAAAAAAAGGCTGCATTAGCTGAAGTTGCATTAGATCTAATGCAACTTTTTTGTTACCTAATGCAACTTTATTTTTCTAATGCAACTTTTTTAATTGCAGCTTTTTTAAAAAAGATGCATTATGTAATAAAAAGGTTGCATTAGACTAATGCAACTTCGGCTAATGCAACTTTAGCTAATGCAACCTTATGTAACCGAAAAAGGTTGCATTGGGCTTATTTTGTAATAGTGAATATTGTTTGTGTATCACGTAATAGTTGTTTATATTTTATTTAATAATTTAAATAAAATACGTTTTAAGAATTTATAGGATTTTATTTAGAATAATTATATAACTATTTAGAATAATTCTATAAAATTATTCTATATTTTGTTATGGTTTATAAAACTTAAGTGTTTTTTTTTTCCAAAATACTTGAAGTCACCCAAAACTTATAAATTTTATTTAAATACATGACTTATATAAAACATATTTTGCATTTGAAATAATCATCATCATCTTATTTTTTTTCAGTTCGGAATGAAAAATGATAAAATTTATGTAGTTTATATTGTTGAAAGGATATATTATTTGTTTTGAAAATATGTATCTGTCTATATATATTAAATGTATTTCTAAAAATCATGATATTCCAAAATATGCAAAACTTTTATGAATGAGTTTCTGTAATTTATATATTTTAAACAATTTTTAAATTAGTTTAAAAATAATTCTTAACATTTGAACAATTAAAGTATGTAAATGTTTTCTGAAATAATCAAAGCTTAAACAGAATATCAAAAATTGAATTTTATAATTTATAGAAGTTTTTATAAAAAATAAAAGGTTGAGCAAAGATTAAAATGTAAAAAGAAATTAAAAAAAGGCAAAACCAGCTCAAACCGATCTTGAACCCAGGTTGTCCGGATGCTGGGCTTGTATTATGCGCGCCCATAGCTAGTTGCTTTGGGTCTTCCATTCGTTTGAATCTCATTCCAAATTTTAAAAAAACACATCAGCTTTTGTTTCCCCAAATTCATTTAAAAAACTCGAAGAACCCTAGTTCTGCTTAATTCAAATTTGAATGATATAAGGATCGTGAGTGTCAATAACCATAGGGTTATTAATCTATATTGAAAACCGAACACGAGTTAAAACTTACTTGGATTGATTAGAAGCTAAGTTCTAACAACGAAACCCTCCCTGACTCAACAGTTAAGACTTCCACTGAACCAGGGGAGGGTCGGGGGCTCTAGACCCTTCCATGGTTCCTAAAACATGTTTTTTTTTTTTGCATAAAAATGTTTTCTTTAGCATATTTGATATATTTTATAATTCAAAAAGATTCTTAAAAAACATTTTTAATATTCTGGAATCTATAAAGTCAGAACTTTATTATTTTTGTATTTTTATATATTTATTTTATTCCTTTATTTAATATGAAGCGTGATAAATAAATATTCAAAACTATATTTAGTTTCATTATAAACCTTGTCCATCTTAGAACAAATTTGGTAAACTTTATAAAATTAGTTATACAGCTTTTGGCAAACTATTATTTATATAGTTTTTGGTAAATTTTATAAACGCAATTTATAAGCATTTAATCATATACTCTAAAAGTTTAATTATAAACTAATTTTAGATATTTTAAATACTTTTATATTCTTCAATATAAAGATAATTAATATCACTGTTTTATTTTATGTGATTTAATTACAAATTAAAAACAAATCTTATTTTTATATTCTAGATATATTTATTTCTTTATAGTATTTTATTTAAATAAAATATTTCTAACTATAAAGACATTTTTTTTCAAGGTTTAAAACAACATTTCATTTAACCTTTTACACAACTTGTAACATAGTTTTAAACACATATTATTTATAAACAATTTACATGTGCAAACCATGGATGAATATTCAAACCATAGTCAAGCATTAGTTAAGTTACAACACCTAGACTAAGACATTATTCTAAACAATAGGCTAAATGTCACACCCCGAGCCGGCGGGACGGATCGACTTCCCCGCCGGGCGAAAGGTTCTCGGGGCGCGATATCGAGAATGATAATCGCGATGATCAGATTGTTTACATAGCATCAATGTTAAGAATAACTAAAACACAATAAAACATCAAACTATGATTACAAAGTTAAATTACAATATCAATGTTCAGTAATTTAACCCGGTAAACCTATCAAAAGAATCAAATGTTTTCTATCTTCTAACTGTACAAGACATCCAAAAGTGATTCGTATTAATAACAAAAGATGTGCTTCCAAAAGTCAACAAGGTCCTCTATCTGGGCAGCCTAGTATGCAATCCAAAAGCTTTTAGCCTAAACCTGTGCATCACCTGAGAAAGCATGTAAGAAAACAAAGTCAACACAATGGTTGGTGAGTTCATATAGTTTATAAGTTTAAAAATAGTTTTAGCAAACCTCTTACGGTAAAACCTTAATCTCATTAACACCACATGTAATATCCAAATCGGTATGCTTATATATAGGGCATACCCCTGAGTCGAGCCTACAACCCGCCCAGACGCCATCCCACTACATACTAATTCGCATATGACACTGTTATTAATGATAATTAAGCATTTTACTGTGACACCCCATAAATTCCAGGTCAGCACTAATTTTATTTTGATAATAATTGATACTATTATTTCATACGTGGCACTAGAATAACTACTATTTAGTGTGACACGTGGCACAACAGACCAAACGCACCGATAATTCAAGGAATTATCGCAAAACACAACGCACGTGTCTTGAATAACGAACGTTGGTGAAACCACAGTACACTTTCACTGGACCTAGGTTACAGAGAATCCAAAATATTGAGGGCAACGTTTATATGTCGAGAATCGATGATCATAATCGTGAAATACGCGAAAATCGGTTCGAAACAACAAAACTAAGCTTATTGGGCTTCTCAGGAACCCATCGCGGTACGCGATGGCCCAACAGGAGTTCCTGTCGCGGTACGCGACAGACATCGCGAAGAGTTGACTCTCGGATTCCTTCGCGTAGCGCGAAGCATCTTTCTGGCCTAGTGTCGCGGTACGCGACGGGTGTCAGACGGCAAAATCTTATAAAACCAAGACAATGATGGCTAGTCTATCTATTTCACTCATATCTTCGGCAGAGCACGCAACCATTCGACCATCTTCAACCTCCAGACCCCTGTAGCAGCCATTGGAAGCCATTGAAGGCCCTTTTGAAGCTCAAGAACCTTGAGGAAGACCTTCTAGACCATCACCCTTCATTACCACCTTCTTGTTCTCGATCAAACCCACGTACCAGGAGGTGTAGGAGCTGTTCATCATCATCTCAGAACTTCTTGGAGCCTTAGTAGCCAACGCGATGAGCCGGAAAGAAACAACCAAAAACGTACGTGCACTACAACTTACGATTCACTCAAAGCTACCCAATCAGAATCCGAACCGCACAACAGGAAGCTCTGAAGGTCGAGGACCTCACTCATTTATCCCTGCGTGGCACGGATAAACAGATGGAGGCGAAGGCCGACGTAACCTACTATCTTATGGATCGGAACTGGATTCCACACTACGGAGGACTGAGAGGCGTAGTGATTAATGAAGCCCGAAGGAGCCGACATTCTTTACATCCGGTCTTTGACAAAATGTACCATGATCTAAAGACGACCCATCGATGGCCGAACGTGAAGGCAGAATTAACAACTTACGTGGGTGAGTGTTTAACGTGCCCAAAGGTCAAGATTGAATACCAAAAGCCATCAGGGCTATTTCAACAACCCAAGATACCAATGTGGAAATGGGAGTAGATTCCTATGGACTTAATAACTAAACTGCCAAGGACGGCAAGTGGTTGCGATACTGTTTGAATAATCGTTGAACGACTAACGAAGCCTGCACACTTACTACCCATCAAGGAGACCGACTAACTAGAAGAACAGGATCGAATTTACCTGAAGGAAGTGGCCACTCGACGTGAAGTGCCAACCTTGATCATCTCTAACCGCGACAACGGATTTACGTCACATTTCTGGAAATCCTATCATCAGACATTGGGCACAAGATTTGGGTATGAGAACCGTTAACATCCGCAAACTGATGGGCAGAGCGAACGAACTATACAGAGATTGGAAAACGCACTTCGAGCATGTGTCAATGACTTTGACAACAGCTGGGAGACTCGCTTACCATTAGCTAAGTCCTCGTACAACAATACTTATCACACAAGTATACAAGCTGCAACATTCGAAGCACTCTAGGGACTTAAGTGATGATCATTCATTTGTTAGGCGGAAGTTGTGACAGCCAACTGACAAGCAAGAAAATCGTGCAAATACGTAAACGAATGGCAACAGCTCGGGACAGACAGAAAAGCTATGCCGACAAGAGGCGCGAAACCTTGGGACTTCAGGTGGGAGACAGAGTGTTACTCAAGGTCTCGCCTTGGAAAGGAGTTATACAATTTGGCAAACAAGGGAGGCTGAATCTCCGTTACATCACACCTTTTGAGAACACCAAACGAATAGGCCTCGTGACCTACAAATAGAACTTGCCACATGAGCTAAGTAACGTACACAAAAGTCCTTCATGTATCTAACCTCTAGAAGAACTTATACGACGAAACAATAGGAGATCCGAGTCGATGAGCAACCGCACTTCGTTGAGGAATCAATAGGGGTTATGGAGCGAAAAGTCAAGAAGCTCAAACTTAGTCATATACCGATAGACAAGGTATGATGGAGCTCGAGACGTGAATCAAAATTCTTCATTGAAATAATAGGACCAAATGAAGGGGAAATATCTTCACCTGTTCACAAACTAGCCAAACACCGACAACACGAACTGAATTTCGGGACGAAATTCCTATTAACTGGGGGATGATGTGACACCCCATAAATTCCAGGTCAGCACTAATTTTATTTTGATAATAATTGATACTATTATTTCATACGTGGCACTAGAATAACTACTATTTAGTGTGACACGTGGCACAACAGACCAAACGCACCGATAATTCAAGGAATTATCGCAAAACACAACGCACGTGTCTTGAATAACGAACGTTGGTGAAACCACAGTACACTTTCACTGGACCTAGGTTACAGAGAATCCAAAATATTGAGGGCAACGTTTATATGTCGAGAATCGATGATCATAATCGTGAAATACGCGAAAATCGGTTCGAAACAACAAAACTAAGCTTATTGGGCTTCTCAGGAACCCATCGCGGTACGCGATGGCCCAACAGGAGTTCCTGTCGCGGTACGCGACAGACATCGCGAAGAGTTGACTCTCGGATTCCTTCGCGTAGCGCGAAGCATCTTTCTGGCCTAGTGTCGCGGTACGCGACGGGTGTCAGACGGCAAAATCTTATAAAACTAAGACAATGATGGCTAGTCTATCTATTTCACTCATATCTTCGGCAGAGCACGCAACCATTCGACCATCTTCAACCTCCAGACCCCTGTAGCAGCCATTGGAAGCCATTGAAGGCCCTTTTGAAGCTCAAGAACCTTGAGGAAGACCTTCTAGACCATCACCCTTCATTACCACCTTCTTGTTCTCGATCAAACCCACGTACCAGGAGGTGTAGGAGCTGTTCATCATCATCTCAGAACTTCTTGGAGCCTTAGAAGGTAGTTCTCATTGCTAAACTTCGCTTTTCACACCATTACACACACATGCATGTGTAAATCCCACATGCAACCACCCATGGCTCACATGCACGAATTTCCCTTTGTTCTAATCTGGGTTTGTTGATATCTCAGTGTATTATGATGATCTAAAGTGATTAGATGATGTTTTATGATGATCTAAAATGATGGGTATAGGCCATTGTACTTAAAATGATGATATGAGATGATATTGATGCATGCATGCATGATCCATAATGTTAGGATGATTTTATGTATATAGAAATGTTCAAAGATGATATTGATGATGATTTACATGATTAGATTTGTTTAAAATGGTCAAAATGTCGATTTTTAGTAATCTTTCCATTATTAGTAACTTTTGTTTGCAAAATGATTGTTGGAGATGAATCCATGAACATGCATGTATGTAGAATTGTTATTAGGTTGATAATATGGTTATTTGATTTGTTAGAAAGTGATTTTGATAATGTTAATAGTCATACTTGTCATTGTTACTATTTTTAGTAACTTTATTTGTTGAAATAATGTTAAGTGATGATTTGGCTATATTGGTATGTTTAAAGTGATGCTAGATGGATTATTTTGATGATTTGTAACATGAAAATTAGTTTAGAAATGTTAAAATGGTTATTTGATGCAAAAACTACAAAGTTACTATTTATAGTAACTTTATTTTTACAAAAACCGATTTGTAAACATGTTGTGTGATTTGAACATGCTAGATGACTTGTTACGTTATAATATGTTGATTAGATGCTAAGTTAGATGGTTTCCGATGTCACGTATGCTATAAATGGAAACTTTCCATTTTAGGAAACTTTTATGTGCTAGCATGTTATAAACGACTTATGTGAAACCGTATGATGACGTGCTATGTGTTAACATGATCACGTAGGACTAACGAGCATGCTAGAACTTTAAAACCGTTATGCTTTGTGAACTTTCCAAAACTGGAAACTTACTATAAATAGTAAGTTGTCCATAGACGCGACTTGCGCGTTTTGCACACGACGAGCACTTACAAATTTGCTACACGATTCACAACCGTCACACGGTTCACCAACGGGTCGTTAGGTCAAACACGGTCAACACGACCAACACGGTCAACCACGGTCAACGCGACCCGCATAACAACCAGGAGTTGTTTAGACACGAATACGGTCCTGTGAGACCAACACAAATATGATCGCAAACCTATAACACTTATGTGATATAGGTAACTACTAGCCAGCGAGCTACTCCGTTCTCGTAAGAACGCACTCAAGCAGACTCAGGTGAGTTTACAGCCCCACTTTTACTCTTAACTGTTTTACTAATCTTTTGGGGTGAGAATGCTATGCAACTGTTTTAAAATATATGACTGGTATGTCGAAAAACTATTTTGAGTGTACTATTATCGCAACAAGTCCTCTCCACCCTTACCGTTAGTTGTGTGCAAACGAGTCGTTATTACGTAGTACTACTGGGTTTGACCAACCCCACTCGGCAACAACGTTGACAGGATGTCATAACGAGTGTAATATCGATGTTAATGTCGGGTTCCGCGATGACCCGCAGAGGCAAATGGAAACAGTCGAGTTTCGGTAAGATGACATGACACACTCTACGGATCGTAGATCCAACAAAACTATTTAAGATACCCAGTATATATAACTTTATTACTGTTTTCCAATACTTAAACCTGTGAACTCACCAACTTTATGTTGACACACTTTAGCATGTATTCTCAGGTAACTGAACAGCATGAGCTAGGAGGCACATGGAGATGCACAAGAGAGTCTGCATACATATAGACTCTAATCCTAGGCTTATGTTTTGATTTTTGTCATTTTAAACGATGTTAACAGTGTAGTTCTGATTACTTATTTCCACTGCTTTAATGATGAACTTTTCCGCTGCTAAACTTATGAAACTAGTCTTATTTTACAAAATGTATGATTGAGTTAACTCATATAGAGTCGTTCAATATGACTATGAGCTGTGATCCTGGCCACGTCACACCCACGTGGACTGACATCACGAGTGGGAATTTGGGGGTGTGACAGACTGGTATCAGAGCTTTGGTTATAGGGAACTAGGTTTGCATGTAGTGATCTTAGACTATAGCCACTGCTCTACAATAGACACCACACTAGTTTCACGCAACACATTATGTGCTTAACTTAACAACATGCTTTGTGATTTGATCTGACTCTTACGAACATGCCTCTGGCACCCTTAATGGGCGTTAACACTCAACTACACATACGACCTGTGCAAGGGGATTAGAGAAAAGGCGAACTCAAGACCGAAGGGAAACTCTTCCATGCTATGAAGAAGACTCCTATAGTACAATCCAACTCAAATCGAACGCCTCTTCCAACCTCTTTCTTGAGTGCAAACTCAGTCAAATGACACATGTTTATGGATTGTAACCTTAGTATCGACACTCAGGAAGCAAAACTTCTAACCCGAGATTGTTAAGTAGCTTGAGATTGAATGAACTAGAATGACTGTGTAAGATAAATTGACGATTATGGTGGCCAACGTAATCGTGAATTTATAGGTACATACGAATTTTGGCAAGTTCAATTGATAAGCTACAACCAGCTGGGAAACTGTATAGTACACCTCTGGAAGTGGAGATTCGAGCTCCGCTGTTTCCACCGCGTAGTTTATTTCTTTATTATATATAGTATTGTACTATTGTTAGAACCGATATGAGCGAGTTGTGCTCATAGAAATCATTTTGGTAGTAGTAATCTCATCAAACCTATGATCCTACTTTTGAAATGATATCTTAAGCTTATGATATATTTCCTCCCTACACATGCTTACACGCAATAACTCTAACAGTGAGTAATACAATATCTATTGTATATAGATACCAACAAATGGATGGTCAAGGAAAGTATGTGCGCACTGACAACCCGTCAATCGATTCTGCGACTGTCGAAGCCATGGTAGAACAACTGGTTAACAAAGCCATTACGGATTACGAGGCTGCATGCTTAAACAATGAGACAGGAAGTGAGACTCACAACAACAGCTCAAGAGGATGCACCTTCAAAACTTTCCTCAGCTACCATCCTCAACCATACACGGGATCAGAAGGAGCAGTAGGGCTACTCCAATGGGTTAAGAGGGCCGAATCAATCTTCCACATGTGCAAGTGTTCTGAAGAAGACAAAGTGAAATTTGCTACCGGAACTCTAGATGGACAAGCCCTCACTTGGTGGAATTCGCATGTCCAGACACTGAGTCTGAAGACTGCTAACTCAATTCCCTGGGAAAATTTCGTCAAAATGTTGAAAGAAGAATACGGTCCACAGAACGAAATCAAGAAACTTGAGGGGTTCTGGAATCACAAAATGGAAGGATCTGAAATCGAACAGTACACCGCTCGATTTCACGAATGGTGTAAACAATGCCCAGAAATGGTGACCCCGGAATACAAAAAGATTGAGCCGTACGTCAGTGGACTACCCGAACAGATCCAAAGCTTGGTTATCATGATAGACCCCACTCTCCGTCAACCCACTATTTGCCTGGCTCACCATATGACTAACCAAGCGGTAGCACAGGGTAAGTTACCCAAGAGGGGTGAACACCTGAAGTCTCAGGATTGCAAGCGCAAGCGGGAGACTAGTCACAGCCAAACGCCCTCTTCCCAACAAATGCAACTCCATAACCAGTCAGCAACAACTAGCGACTCTACTGCTACACCATCCAGTACCAGGGCAAGAATGCCTACCAGGGGAAATACCCTAAGTGCAAAAGATGCCCATATCATCACAACGGCCAATGTGAACGCTATCGATGTCGGAAATGCGGAAGAAACGGTCACATGGCCAAGGAGTGTAGAAGCAAGCCAGTTGGTAGCAAAGACAACCAGAAAGTCGTTAAAGGGTGTTATAAGTGTGGCAAGCCTGGGCATTGGCGCAGGGATTGCCCACAGCTGAAGGAAAAAGAAAGCGTGACAATGGGCCCTGCATTTGTAAATGACTCCAAAGAAGCAAAAGATGATCCTATCTTTATGACTGGTACGTTCCTTTTACATAATGCCTATGCTAGTATGTAATGTGATATTGGTGCTAAGAGTAGCCTGATGCTTAGCGAATTTAGTAAAATGCTTAACATTACCCCGACGTCACTAGACTATAAGTACACCGTAGAGTTAGCCAACTGTAAGCTGATTGAGACGTAACACATTTTCAAAGGAAGCGTCTTGGTGTTGACGGGTCACGGATTTGAGATCGACCTAATCTCAGTATCTCCCGGAAACTTTGATGCAGTGGTGGGGACAGACTAGTAACTACAGACCAAGCAGAGAGTGTGTGCAATAAGAAGATAGATCAATGTTACGTTGTCAAATGGAAATCAGATCCCTATTCAGAGAGAACGACGGAGGATAACGCAAAACACCATGTCATAGGCTGGCAAGTACCTACAGAAAGGATACTCAACGATATTAGTCGTATCACGAAACAATCGTAGAAAGAAAGGAAGATGGAGGATATTGAAGTTGTTTGTAATTTTCCTAAAGAACCACCTGGACTACCCCAAGCGACAAGTCGAGTTTCGGATAGAACTCACACCGTGAGCCGCACTAACCGTCAAAGCGCCATACCAATTGGTCCAACTAAGATGCAAGAAACTGACTAATCAATTGCAAGAGTTGTTAGACGAAGAATTAACCAAACCAAGATTATCAACACGAGGAGCACCAGTCCTGCTTGTGAGAAAGAAAGACAGGTCTTCCCGAATGTGTATCGACTACCGAGAGTCAAGCAAGGTGACAAACATGAATTGATACTATTACCACGAATGGACGATTTGTTAGACTAGTTGTAAGGGTCAAGCTATTACCCGAAGATCGTTTTGAGTACCGATTACCATCAAACGAGGATACAAGAAAAGGACATTCCTAAGACGATCCTTAGGACGCAAGATTGACATTACGAATGTTTGGTCATAACCTTCGGACTGACCAACGCACCGGCAGTATTCATGGATCTCATGAATCGGGTGTGTAAGCCGTATCTGGACAAATTCGTAATCATGTTCCTAGATGATACCCTGATGTACTCCAAGACCCAAGAAGAAACATACCGACCACTTAAAAGCGTGTCTTGGAACTACTGAAGAGGGAACAACAATACGCGAAGTTTCCAAATGCGATATTTGGATTCGCGAAGTCCAGTTTCTTGGACACGTAGTAAACGCAAAAGGAATACACGTAGATCCAGCCAAGATCGAGGCCATTAAGAACTGGACAGCACCAAAGACTTCGACTGAGGTGCGACAGTTTCTGGGATTGGCCGGGTACTACAGGCAATCTATTGAGGGATCCTCGAAGATCGCACAATCATTGACTTCCCTTACGCACAAAGACAAGAAATTCGAATGGGGAGAGAAACAAGAAGCTGCTTTCGACTTGTTGAAGCAGAAATTGTGCAGTGCACCTATTCTATCACTACCGGACGGGTGCGAAGACTTTGTAGTTTATTGCGACGCGTCAAAACAAGGACTCGGTTGTGTATTGAAGCAACGCGAGAAGGTGATAGCTTATGCGTCACGACAATTGAAAGTGCACGAAAAGAACTACACGACTCATGACTTGGAATTGGGAGCCGTAGTGTTCGCACAAAAGATCTAGTGACACTACCTATCCGACACGAAATACACGATATTCACCAATCATAAGAGACTGCAACACACCTTCGACCAGAAGGGACTGAACATGAGACAACTCAGATGGGACTAGCTGATAGGAGATTATGATTGTGCTATCAAGTACCACACTGGAAAAAAAACTAACGTAGTAGCCAACGCGATGAGCCGGAAAGAAACAACCAAAAACGTACGTGCACTACAACTTACGATTCACTCAAAGCTACCCAATCAGAATCCGAACCGCACAACAGGAAGCTCTGAAGGTCGAGGACCTCACTCATTTATCCCTGCGTGGCACGGATAAACAGATGGAGGCGAAGGCCGACGTAACCTACTATCTTATGGATCGGAACTGGATTCCACACTACGGAGGACTGAGAGGCGTAGTGATTAATGAAGCCCGAAGGAGCCGACATTCTTTACATCCGGTCTTTGACAAAATGTACCATGATCTAAAGACGACCCATCGATGGCCGAACGTGAAGGCAGAATTAACAACTTACGTGGGTGAGTGTTTAACGTGCCCAAAGGTCAAGATTGAATACCAAAAGCCATCAGGGCTATTTCAACAACCCAAGATACCAATGTGGAAATGGGAGTAGATTCCTATGGACTTAATAACTAAACTGCCAAGGACGGCAAGTGGTTGCGATACTGTTTGAATAATCGTTGAACGACTAACGAAGCCTGCACACTTACTACCCATCAAGGAGACCGACTAACTAGAAGAACAGGATCGAATTTACCTGAAGGAAGTGGCCACTCGACGTGAAGTGCCAACCTTGATCATCTCTAACCGCGACAACGGATTTACGTCACATTTCTGGAAATCCTATCATCAGACATTGGGCACAAGATTTGGGTATGAGAACCGTTAACATCCGCAAACTGATGGGCAGAGCGAACGAACTATACAGAGATTGGAAAACGCACTTCGAGCATGTGTCAATGACTTTGACAACAGCTGGGAGACTCGCTTACCATTAGCTAAGTCCTCGTACAACAATACTTATCACACAAGTATACAAGCTGCAACATTCGAAGCACTCTAGGGACTTAAGTGATGATCATTCATTTGTTAGGCGGAAGTTGTGACAGCCAACTGACAAGCAAGAAAATCGTGCAAATACGTAAACGAATGGCAACAGCTCGGGACAGACAGAAAAGCTATGCCGACAAGAGGCGCGAAACCTTGGGACTTCAGGTGGGAGACAGAGTGTTACTCAAGGTCTCGCCTTGGAAAGGAGTTATACAATTTGGCAAACAAGGGAGGCTGAATCTCCGTTACATCACACCTTTTGAGAACACCAAACGAATAGGCCTCGTGACCTACAAATAGAACTTGCCACATGAGCTAAGTAACGTACACAAAAGTCCTTCATGTATCTAACCTCTAGAAGAACTTATACGACGAAACAATAGGAGATCCGAGTCGATGAGCAACCGCACTTCGTTGAGGAATCAATAGGGGTTATGGAGCGAAAAGTCAAGAAGCTCAAACTTAGTCATATACCGATAGACAAGGTATGATGGAGCTCGAGACGTGAATCAAAATTCTTCATTGAAATAATAGGACCAAATGAAGGGGAAATATCTTCACCTGTTCACAAACTAGCCAAACACCGACAACACGAACTGAATTTCGGGACGAAATTCCTATTAACTGGGGGATGATGTGACACCCCATAAATTCCAGGTCAGCACTAATTTTATTTTGATAATAATTGATACTATTATTTCATACGTGGCACTAGAATAACTACTATTTAGTGTGACACGTGGCACAACAGACCAAACGCACCGATAATTCAAGGAATTATCGCAAAACACAACGCACGTGTCTTGAATAACGAACGTTGGTGAAACCACAGTACACTTTCACTGGACCTAGGTTACAGAGAATCCAAAATATTGAGGGCAACGTTTATATGTCGAGAATCGATGATCATAATCGTGAAATACGCGAAAATCGGTTCGAAACAACAAAACTAAGCTTATTGGGCTTCTCAGGAACCCATCGCGGTACGCGATGGCCCAACAGGAGTTCCTGTCGCGGTACGCGACAGACATCGCGAAGAGTTGACTCTCGGATTCCTTCGCGTAGCGCGAAGCATCTTTCTGGCCTAGTGTCGCGGTACGCGACGGGTGTCAGACGGCAAAATCTTATAAAACTAAGACAATGATGGCTAGTCTATCTATTTCACTCATATCTTCGGCAGAGCACGCAACCATTCGACCATCTTCAACCTCCAGACCCCTGTAGCAGCCATTGGAAGCCATTGAAGGCCCTTTTGAAGCTCAAGAACCTTGAGGAAGACCTTCTAGACCATCACCCTTCATTACCACCTTCTTGTTCTCGATCAAACCCACGTACCAGGAGGTGTAGGAGCTGTTCATCATCATCTCAGAACTTCTTGGAGCCTTAGAAGGTAGTTCTCATTGCTAAACTTCGCTTTTCACACCATTACACACACATGCATGTGTAAATCCCACATGCAACCACCCATGGCTCACATGCACGAATTTCCCTTTGTTCTAATCTGGGTTTGTTGATATCTCAGTGTATTATGATGATCTAAAGTGATTAGATGATGTTTTATGATGATCTAAAATGATGGGTATAGGCCATTGTACTTAAAATGATGATATGAGATGATATTGATGCATGCATGCATGATCCATAATGTTAGGATGATTTTATGTATATAGAAATGTTCAAAGATGATATTGATGATGATTTACATGATTAGATTTGTTTAAAATGGTCAAAATGTCGATTTTTAGTAATCTTTCCATTATTAGTAACTTTTGTTTGCAAAATGATTGTTGGAGATGAATCCATGAACATGCATGTATGTAGAATTGTTATTAGGTTGATAATATGGTTATTTGATTTGTTAGAAAGTGATTTTGATAATGTTAATAGTCATACTTGTCATTGTTACTATTTTTAGTAACTTTATTTGTTGAAATAATGTTAAGTGATGATTTGGCTATATTGGTATGTTTAAAGTGATGCTAGATGGATTATTTTGATGATTTGTAACATGAAAATTAGTTTAGAAATGTTAAAATGGTTATTTGATGCAAAAACTACAAAGTTACTATTTATAGTAACTTTATTTTTACAAAAACCGATTTGTAAACATGTTGTGTGATTTGAACATGCTAGATGACTTGTTACGTTATAATATGTTGATTAGATGCTAAGTTAGATGGTTTCCGATGTCACGTATGCTATAAATGGAAACTTTCCATTTTAGGAAACTTTTATGTGCTAGCATGTTATAAACGACTTATGTGAAACCGTATGATGACGTGCTATGTGTTAACATGATCACGTAGGACTAACGAGCATGCTAGAACTTTAAAACCGTTATGCTTTGTGAACTTTCCAAAACTGGAAACTTACTATAAATAGTAAGTTGTCCATAGACGCGACTTGCGCGTTTTGCACACGACGAGCACTTACAAATTTGCTACACGATTCACAACCGTCACACGGTTCACCAACGGGTCGTTAGGTCAAACACGGTCAACACGACCAACACGGTCAACCACGGTCAACGCGACCCGCATAACAACCAGGAGTTGTTTAGACACGAATACGGTCCTGTGAGACCAACACAAATATGATCGCAAACTATAACACTTATGTGATATAGGTAACTACTAGCCAGCGAGCTACTCCGTTCTCGTAAGAACGCACTCAAGCAGACTCAGGTGAGTTTACAGCCCCACTTTTACTCTTAACTGTTTTACTAATCTTTTGGGGTGAGAATGCTATGCAACTGTTTTAAAATATATGACTGGTATGTCGAAAAACTATTTTGAGTGTACTATTATCGCAACAAGTCCTCTCCACCCTTACCGTTAGTTGTGTGCAAACGAGTCGTTATTACGTAGTACTACTGGGTTTGACCAACCCCACTCGGCAACAACGTTGACAGGATGTCATAACGAGTGTAATATCGATGTTAATGTCGGGTTCCGCGATGACCCGCAGAGGCAAATGGAAACAGTCGAGTTTCGGTAAGATGACATGACACACTCTACGGATCGTAGATCCAACAAAACTATTTAAGATACCCAGTATATATAAATGTATTACTGTTTTCCAATACTTAAACCTGTGAACTCACCAACTTTATGATGACACACTTTAGCATGTATTCTCAGGTAACTGAACAGCATGAGCTAGGAGGCACATGGAGATGCACAAGAGAGTCTGCATACATATAGACTCTAATCCTAGGCTTATGTTTTGATTTTTGTCATTTTAAACGATGTTAACAGTGTAGTTCTGATTACTTATTTCCACTGCTTTAATGATGAACTTTTCCGCTGCTAAACTTATGAAACTAGTCTTATTTTACAAAATGTATGATTGAGTTAACTCATATAGAGTCGTTCAATATGACTATGAGCTGTGATCCTGGCCACGTCACACCCACGTGGACTGACATCACGAGTGGGAATTTGGGGGTGTGACAGACTGGTATCAGAGCTTTGGTTATAGGGAACTAGGTTTGCATGTAGTGATCTTAGACTATAGCCACTGCTCTACAATAGACACCACACTAGTTTCACGCAACACATTATGTGCTTAACTTAACAACATGCTTTGTGATTTGATCTGACTCTTACGAACATGCCTCTGGCACCCTTAATGGGCGTTAACACTCAACTACACATACGACCTGTGCAAGGGGATTAGAGAAAAGGTGAACTCAAGACCGAAGGGAAACTCTTCCATGCTATGAAGAAGACTCCTATAGTACAATCCAACTCAAATCGAACGCCTCTTCCAACCTCTTTCTTGAGTGCAAACTCAGTCAAATGACACATGTTTATGGATTGTAACCTTAGTATCGACACTCAGGAAGCAAAACTTCTAACCCGAGATTGTTAAGTAGCTTGAGATTGAATGAACTAGAATGACTGTGTAAGATAAATTGACGATTATGGTGGCCAACGTAATCATGAATTTATAGGTACATACGAATTTTGGCAAGTTCAATTGATAAGCTACAACCAGCTGGGAAACTGTATAGTACACCTCTGGAAGTGGAGATTCGAGCTCCGCTGTTTCCACCGCGTAGTTTATTTCTTTATTATATATAGTATTGTACTATTGTTAGAACCGATATGAGCGAGTTGTGCTCATACAAATCATTTTGGTAGTAGTAATCTCGTCAAACCTATGATCCTACTTTTGAAATGATATCTTAAGCTTATGATATATTTCCTCCCTACACATGCTTACACGCAATAACTCTAACAGTGAGTAATACAATATCTATTGTATATAGATACCAACAAATGGATGGTCAAGGAAAGTATGTGCGCACTGACAACCCGTCAATCGATTCTGCGACTGTCGAAGCCATGGTAGAACAACTGGTTAACAAAGCCATTACGGATTACGAGGCTGCATGCTTAAACAATGAGACAGGAAGTGAGACTCACAACAACAGCTCAAGAGGATGCACCTTCAAAACTTTCCTCAGCTACCATCCTCAACCATACACGGGATCAGAAGGAGCAGTAGGGCTACTCCAATGGGTTAAGAGGGCCGAATCAATCTTCCACATGTGCAAGTGTTCTGAAGAAGACAAAGTGAAATTTGCTACCGGAACTCTAGATGGACAAGCCCTCACTTGGTGGAATTCGCATGTCCAGACACTGAGTCTGAAGACTGCTAACTCAATTCCCTGGGAAAATTTCGTCAAAATGTTGAAAGAAGAATACGGTCCACAGAACGAAATCAAGAAACTTGAGGGGTTCTGGAATCACAAAATGGAAGGATCTGAAATCGAACAGTACACCGCTCGATTTCACGAATGGTGTAAACAATGCCCAGAAATGGTGACCCCGGAATACAAAAAGATTGAGCCGTACGTCAGTGGACTACCCGAACAGATCCAAAGCTTGGTTATCATGATAGACCCCACTCTCCGTCAACCCACTATTTGCCTGGCTCACCATATGACTAACCAAGCGGTAGCACAGGGTAAGTTACCCAAGAGGGGTGAACACCTGAAGTCTCAGGATTGCAAGCGCAAGCGGGAGACTAGTCACAGCCAAACGCCCTCTTCCCAACAAATGCAACTCCATAACCAGTCAGCAACAACTAGCGACTCTACTGCTACACCATCCAGTACCAGGGCAAGAATGCCTACCAGGGGAAATACCCTAAGTGCAAAAGATGCCCATATCATCACAACGGCCAATGTGAACGCTATCGATGTCGGAAATGCGGAAGAAACGGTCACATGGCCAAGGAGTGTAGAAGCAAGCCAGTTGGTAGCAAAGACAACCAGAAAGTCGTTAAAGGGTGTTATAAGTGTGGCAAGCCTGGGCATTGGCGCAGGGATTGCCCACAGCTGAAGGAAAAAGAAAGCGTGACAATGGGCCCTGCATTTGTAAATGACTCCAAAGAAGCAAAAGATGATCCTATCTTTATGACTGGTACGTTCCTTTTACATAATGCCTATGCTAGTATGTAATGTGATATTGGTGCTAAGAGTAGCCTGATGCTTAGCGAATTTAGTAAAATGCTTAACATTACCCCGACGTCACTAGACTATAAGTACACCGTAGAGTTAGCCAACTGTAAGCTGATTGAGACGTAACACATTTTCAAAGGAAGCGTCTTGGTGTTGACGGGTCACGGATTTGAGATCGACCTAATCTCAGTATCTCCCGGAAACTTTGATGCAGTGGTGGGGACAGACTAGTAACTACAGACCAAGCAGAGAGTGTGTGCAATAAGAAGATAGATCAATGTTACGTTGTCAAATGGAAATCAGATCCCTATTCAGAGAGAACGACGGAGGATAACGCAAAACACCATGTCATAGGCTGGCAAGTACCTACAGAAAGGATACTCAACGATATTAGTCGTATCACGAAACAATCGTAGAAAGAAAGGAAGATGGAGGATATTGAAGTTGTTTGTAATTTTCCTAAAGAACCACCTGGACTACCCCAAAGCGACAAGTCGAGTTTCGGATAGAACTCACACCATGAGCCGCACTAACCGTCAAAGCGCCATACCAATTGGTCCAACTAAGATGCAAGAAACTGACTAATCAATTGCAAGAGTTGTTAGACGAAGAATTAACCAAACCAAGATTATCAACACGAGGAGCACCAGTCCTGCTTGTGAGAAAGAAAGACAGGTCTTCCCGAATGTGTATCGACTACCGAGAGTCAAGCAAGGTGACAAACATGAATTGATACTATTACCACGAATGGACGATTTGTTAGACTAGTTGTAAGGGTCAAGCTATTACCCGAAGATCGTTTTGAGTACCGATTACCATCAAACGAGGATACAAGAAAAGGACATTCCTAAGACGATCCTTAGGACGCAAGATTGACATTACGAATGTTTGGTCATAACCTTCGGACTGACCAACGCACCGGCAGTATTCATGGATCTCATGAATCGGGTGTGTAAGCCTTATCTGGACAAATTCGTAATCATGTTCCTAGATGATACCCTGATGTACTCCAAGACCCAAGAAGAAACATACCGACCACTTAAAAGCGTGTCTTGGAACTACTGAAGAGGGAACAACAATACGCGAAGTTTCCAAATGCGATATTTGGATTCGCGAAGTCCAGTTTCTTGGACACGTAGTAAACGCAAAAGGAATACACGTAGATCCAGCCAAGATCGAGGCCATTAAGAACTGGACAGCACCAAAGACTTCGACTGAGGTGCGACAGTTTCTGGGATTGGCCGGGTACTACAGGCAATCTATTGAGGGATCCTCGAAGATCGCACAATCATTGACTTCCCTTACGCACAAAGACAAGAAATTCGAATGGGGAGAGAAACAAGAAGCTGCTTTCGACTTGTTGAAGCAGAAATTGTGCAGTGCACCTATTCTATCACTACCGGACGGGTGCGAAGACTTTGTAGTTTATTGCGACGCGTCAAAACAAGGACTCGGTTGTGTATTGAAGCAACGCGAGAAGGTGATAGCTTATGCGTCACGACAATTGAAAGTGCACGAAAAGAACTACACGACTCATGACTTGGAATTGGGAGCCGTAGTGTTCGCACAAAAGATCTAGTGACACTACCTATCCGACACGAAATACACGATATTCACCAATCATAAGAGACTGCAACACACCTTCGACCAGAAGGGACTGAACATGAGACAACTCAGATGGGACTAGCTGATAGGAGATTATGATTGTGCTATCAAGTACCACACTGGAAAAAAAACTAACGTAGTAGCCAACGCGATGAGCCGGAAAGAAACAACCAAAAACGTACGTGCACTACAACTTACGATTCACTCAAAGCTACCCAATCAGAATCCGAACCGCACAACAGTCGTTTAGCAATAACGTAGCCCATGATTAGATACAAGCTTAGCATTTCGCACACAATCATAGTTTCGAGCATATAGATTCAAGCACTAGCATATAGTTTGAGCATAGAGTTTAGAGCATAAGCATTAAGCATTTAGTTTAAGCATCTAGTTTTCACAACAAGTGTATCATAAGCATCAAGTTTATAGTTTAAGCTTCAAGTCTACGGCATAAGCATCAAGTATATAGTTTAAGCCTCTAGTTTGTAGCGTAAGCATCAAGCGTCTAGTTCAAGCTTCTAGTTTGTAGCATAAGCATCAAGCATTTAGTTCGAGCATCAAGTATATAGCTTCTCAAAATAAAAGTTTCCAAGCATAAGCATCATGATTATGTTTAAAAGCATTAAATAACATTTCAATAATTTCTTAAAATGTATAACATGCTTCTCTGTCCCGAAGTAAAACAAATAAGTTTAAAAAGGGACAAATGAACTCACCTTGTGTTTGAAATGGTTGACTAAGTTTAAATAAGAATGCGCGCTCTCGTTGTAATATTTGTAGTAGTATTCACGTTCCTGTATTGATTTCATAGTGTTTGTAGCTTATTAGCATATGTTTGTAGGGATTCGTTGTGCGTGTAAGTGTTAGTGTTAGCCCTAAAGTTGGCTAACACTTGTGACTTGTGAGTCACGATCCTTAATCGGCCCAAAGTTACTTATTATAGAGGTTTGTGACACTTAACCCAATTAGTTTAATGTTAGCTTTCTTGATCATTTGATTTGATCATTGTCCTCATTTGCAATTATTCTGTGAAACCAAACCTTTGACTGTAGGAAGTTCATTAGTTTTCAAAACATTATCACCATATTAGTAGTTTAAGTTGTTAATCCTGAGAAATTTTGTGTTAAGATTCACCAATGCAATCGTTTGTCCTAGTTCAACTCAGGTGGGCCAAAGTCAACTTGGGCCGAATGTAGTTGGTCCTTGGGCCGATTGTGTCATGTGGGCCGAAAATAAATGGTTGGGTCTTAATAAAATTCCTCGGTCCGGTTAATCATCTGGGCAGAACAAGTTCATGGTTAAGTTATCCCCATGACCGAATGTTATGTACATGAGTCCGGATAAACAAGGTGGACCGAATATGTGGATCAAGTCACCATTGTGGGCCAAACGGATTAATATGGGCCGGTTGACAATTAGTTTGGGCCGAGAAGGATTGGCTGGAAATCATTGGGCCAAGGCAAGACAAAGTTGGGCCGAAGAATGGTGTTGGGCTACATGTTGGCAAGGTGATGAGTGTGTGAGCCCAGTTCTAGTCCGCATCAAGCTCGGCCGATTGCATTGCTGGTTAGGCCCTGCTTTTGACCAGCGAACCATAGGGTTCGTCTGTGGGGGGGGGGAGAAAAAGAAAAGGTTCGGTTGAGGGTCAAGAAGGTTCGCAGCCATGAGGTGGTTTCAGCCAAGGTTCGCCCCACTGAGGTTCGCATGTCCTCCAATGAGCACCAGGTTCGTCTCCCATTGGTTCGACCCCTCACTGCTTCGGCTGGTAAGGGTTCGTTGGACACGCATGCTATGTTCGCCCGAAGTGAAATCAACAAGGTTCGGCCAGTGGAGTTCGTGGCATAAGGGCTCGTAGTTCATGCATGTAATTCATCCGAGTATAGGTCCGTTGACATCATGGTTCGCCAAAATAGGGGAGGTTCGGCTGAGTGATGGTTCGCCCATGCAACTCAGGCAGGGGTTTGGCTATTGAGTTGAGACAAGGGTTCGGCAGAATGATAAGGTAGGTTCGTCTGTTACCCAGTCCATCATGGGTTCGGCTGGGCTGCACCTACGAACTTGTGCATCTCCATCATCCTCTCCACCGAACCAGGTAGTCCTAGCTTATATATATATATATATATATATATATATATATATATATATATATATATATATATAAGTTCTCATACTCTGTAAATAGTTGATCTAAACTATATTTTACATGTGTAACATGTTATTAGATACAAATGATGAAGTCTAAAGATCAAGGACCTAGTTAATTTTAAATTGGAACATTGTTATGTTTTGGTTTATATAAAATGTTGCATATTGAATGTAATGAATGATATGTTAATTGGATTGAATGTAATGAATGTGTTTAAACTTAAATGGGATTGTTTAAATTTTGAAATTATAAATAATACCATAAGATTTTGGACAATAGCAAATCACACCTCGATGTATTTCGCCATATGTTGGGGTGTGACATGTAATTCTCATGTACCATAAAACTAAGAGATGATAGTACATGGTTCCTTTGAAAGATTGAAGGGTCCCGACAACAAGCTAATCTTCTGGATCTCCTAATTGACGAAACAACACATGCATCATAATTAGAATTTCACCATAAATTTGTAGAAGGAATATCGTCTACTTTTGTGAATTGTGTTTCTTGAATACTAATGAAATAAATAGCCATCCTCATTTTAATATTTCTAATCATCCACTCGTCTTTAACTTATCCACTGATACCCTGACGTTAACAGATAGTAAATTCATTGATAGAACGAGCGGTGTCGGTTAGCCTCACCTTCGATTGTCTCTCTGACCATACCCACAACTCCATCACAGTAGACATCGATTTCATTGCCCATGTTAACCATTCCATCAATCTCAACATCGATATTGAGCCCTCCTTAATGATACTCAACTTCATTTCCTTGTACTTTGCCTGCCAGGAGGTGTATTTAGGTCAGGTATAATCATTAGATGATTGTCCATATTGCCCATTTGGCCCAACACATAATGTTAAGGATTCGAGGAGATCTAATAAACCACTTGGGGACTGGGGTGTCCAAAGCCCAAAATTCATCAGTCTGTTGTCTTTTCCTGGAAATAGACCCTGACCCACAAGGATTATTATTCGACCAGTTTGGGCTACTGGTATTATTTCTGTAAGTGGCAAGTTGTGTGGATACTAGAGCGCGTGCCGTAGAAAATTGGAAGCCGTAGGGATCTCCCCAATCATTTCATCTCCTTCCCCAATTCGACTATGACGGGTATCTCCTCGTTTACCTCCCCTTCATGTGTTCTATAATCTTCCTCTGTCTCTTCGTCTCCACCCAATATTGATGAGTGATTAGGGTTCCGATCAGGAAATTCCTCCGAAGGTACGTCACAATAAGCGTTGACAAAATATGGGGTCCTGGCTCTATGATCTTCCTCCACCCACCCTTGTAATTTTTTGTCTTGCCATTGGATTATTGTTTCTTGTGATATTGGTTTGGCAACATATGTCAACACCCCTACTGTCCCGTCAATGGTTAGGTTCGGGTCACCTATTGAAGCTATTGAGATTTTGATGACTTTTCCATACCATTCTCCGATTTGGTTCATTGTCGAATAATCCCACAGCTGAGGGGCACCCCCATTATTCTTAACAATGCAACGTGTTCAATGGATTGACCATTCCAAACTAGCATTGACTCTGGAGAACCATTGTTCCCATTTCTTCTCATTAGTCATGATGAATTTCTGATTGAAGAATGTTTTGTTTTCAAGATTACATAGATAAGTGAGGTTTAAGTTTCTAGGTAACACCGATCCACTGCTCCACATGTTGAGGGCCAAGGTATATATGAAGGTTACCCACGTTAATAATTCTGCTTTGGTGATTATTCCTGTCCTGTAGTAATGCCTCCACACACACACACACAAGGGTGGCCCGGGGGAGGGGCAAACCCGACCCCCGTCCCGGGGCCATTTTTTAGGGGGCACAATTTTTTTTATATATACATATATATACGGATTCATTCAAATGAGAATTAATAAGAGAAATCGAACTAAAAATAAACATTTATAAACACATTGGTTAATGATGCAATAAATCATGTTTGTTAAAGTATATGAAGTTACTTTCATGCCCTTTAAACTAAATATGTCAATTAGTTCTGTTAACGGTTTATTCGGTCTGGTTTAATCGGTTTTCAATTTTTTTCCCTATCAAAAACCCGAACCGAATTCGAGAAGTGATTTGGTTCTAATTTCGGTTAAAATCAAATAAACAGATTGAAAGCCATTTAAACCGCTTAAAAGTCAAATAAACCAATCTAAATAAACCGAATTCAATTGAAAAACCGATTAAAAACCGAATAAACCGATCTGAATAAACCGAATTTAACCGAGCAAACCGAATTCAATCTTATATATTATTAATAAGATAATAAATTTAAATTTGAATTCGGTTTAATTGGTTTTAACAAACAAAACAAATTTATAAAAAAATTGGAATCAAAAACCGAAATTCAGATATGCTTGGGTACAGAACCGAAAACTGAATTCGGAATTTGATACAGCTAGAACCAAAACGAAAACCGAATTCCGATTCGGTTCAATTTTTTCAGTCACGAATACGTTTCGGTTTTCGGTATTAAATGGTTTTTGGTTTTTTGAGCACCTCCACTATAATATTTAAATTCTTTAGGGGGCCTTTTTTTCGGTTCGTCCTGGGCACGCTAAATCTCAGGACCGCCCCTGCATACACACATTTGAGTTGGCATCTTATATATTTTTTATATTAAAAAGGATTTTAGAAAACTGATTTGACATGAGTATACAAATATTTAAGACCAGATATATTTTCATTAAATCATGGATCATATCAACTGCCTTCATAATGCTTCTTTTGTATAAAAGGGTATTAATATTTATGTATCATTCTTGTATTTTAGATCTAGTTATTTAGACATTTTTTTAATTTAACACCTTATCGACACTACAAGTCTTGTATATGTCTATACGAGACGTATAACCTATTCTGACGCTCATTGATTCGGTAATGGTTTGTATACGCTCGTATAAGTCTTTACGAGGTCAATTATTGATATTGATAAATCTGACAGTTAATGATTGGTCCTGTTAAACGAGACACATAGAGGGTGCGAAACTTGAGAGTTAAGTGACGATAACAAGACGATTATATATATTCAGTATACCATGTTAAATCAATAATATATAGCACACACGTTAATTCTTCTGATACATAATTTTTAATATTAAAAAATACATAAATATAATGTTAGTTGTAGCATGATGCGCCAAAGTTGTAGCATGATGTGCCAACTCTTTTATCATGTTAAGTGGTTTATAAACATACATCACCCCCATTTAACCTTACACCACCCACATTATATACAACCTGTATAAGGCTATACATGACATATATAACTCTACACTCTTCAGTTACACATTTGTCGAGTAATTCATAACTATACGACACATACGGCCTGTATATGGCTATACTAACTATTATTTTGTTTTTATACTAGTATACGGCTATATGGTCACTAACTATATGACCGTATAATTTTTTTTCAAATTAAATGGACCAAATGGTGTACAGTTGTAGAGATGGTGCATGTATATTAAGTAACGGAGATAACGAACAGGTCAAAACCCGGAACTGGAACCGGAGCCGGAACCGGATATTGACTTTGTTAACCGGAACTGGAACCGATTGGAACTGTTCCGGAACCAGAACCGGTTAAAAAAAAACCGATTTCCGCACCTCTGCTTGTGTGAAGATAGTAACCAGTTTCTCAAAATCATCAATAAAAAGTATAATAAACTAAACTAGTCAAACTAATTTGGATGTTTTCAGAATTTTAAAACAAAAGGTGACTAATTCAATGTATTATTTGGACCAACATGGCAACATGCACTGCAACTAAAACAGTAAAACTTTCCTTAATTGGATTAAACAAGGATTAAGTAATAATTAATCAACAAAAAGATTCTAACATGCCTATATGAGTAAAGTAAAAAAATAAATAAAAAAAAAAAAAAGCCTCATGCTCTTTCTTCTCTCTTGCTATATCTATATTTAACTAAGTAGTTATTACTTTATTATCCATAATAATAATAATCAAGATTAATTAAGAGGATGATGATGAGCCATTAGTACCGATATTACCACCACCACCACCGCTATTGCTGTCGTTGTTCAACGGTAGCTGCTGTTGGTGGCTGTTTCTGTTCATCAGGAAATCAAAACCACCGCCGGAAGATCCACTGTCGATCTGCAGGTGGCCGGAATCCTTTTTACCGCCGAACGTCATCTTGTTGTTATGCATCCATACCTTGAAAACCCCTTTATCAACCCCAATTTCGTGGCAGAATCCGATAATCAAGTCTTCGTCTTTCTTCTGCATCTTCCACCCGACCCTTACCGCTAATTCGTGCATCTTTTCTTTCTGATCTTGGGTGAATTTCGTCCGGAATCGTTTTTTTCCGCTGGAGTTTGCTCCGATTGCAACGCCGGAGATTGGAATTGTGGTTTCCGGAGGTGGTACGGATACGCCGGAGCTGAGAGCCAGAAGCATGTGTGGGGCTGATGGGTAGTAAGATGATGAGATCGGCGGTGGAGATGGGGAATCCGCCGAAGTTACACTGGTTTCTCTAACTCCGGCGATGGAAATCGGTTGAGGCGGCGGTGGCGGGTGATGGCGGTGGTGGGATTGGTATTCGATGACATGTTGTACCGGAAATGATACATCAGGGTCACGGCGGTGAAAGTTGCGGTGGCAGCCACAGGCTGCACATTTTATCGATGTGGGGTCGGTCGGAGATGACGCCGGCGACGGCATGAACTCTCCGCATCCGTCCACCGCGTGTCCACCCATGCTGGCGGCGTGGTTTTTTAAACATTCTTTGTAAGTCACCACCACCGGGGGTGGGTTGTAGTGGTGCTGTGGCTTATGTCGCTTTAGTACCCCATTTGTGAACGCCGGTGGTACTTGTTTTGGGATCCGATCATCGGGATCAGGATCTTTAACAGGACTACCGGTGGTGGTGGTGGTGGTGGTGGCGGTGGTGGCTGGCGGTGGCGACGTTATGTCCATGAATAATTAAGATCGAATCGTGAAGATGGTCAGTGGTCCATAGAGATTTTGACGAAATTGTTTTTGATAATTTTGGTGTTTTGTGGGTGACTGTAGATAACTCTCTTATGTGGTGATCTAGCCTCTCTGCTTAACCCATGGTTATCTAATCCATCTACTTGGTTAACCTGGGATTTCACACATCGCTGAAATATGGATCAACTTGACCCGACACACTATCTAGAAAAATCAAGTTATTGTGTGATTAATACATGCTATATCTAGTTTGAAGGTACCCAAATAAGTTGTTATAGTGGTAAAAGACCCAACTTTTAATGTGGATATCAAGGGTTCAACTCCTACTTAAGACACTTTGATGGATACGGTATACCAGGTGAGGCGAAAAAGACCCAACTTTCAATGTGGATATCAAGGGTTCAACTCCCACTTGAAACACTTTGATGGATACGGTATACCAGGTGAGGCGAAGAATCTTGAACATAATCTCGGGTTCTGAACCGATGAGGGGCGTAGTTTTTACAGCAAATAAGTTGGTTTTTGCGTATCAGGTGCAGCTCCTCCGAGGGTGACGCCCCGTAAAACGGGTCATCGTTCCCTTGAGGAAGGGGTCTACCGAGGCCAGCTGGCGTGGTGCATATGCCACGACGTTACACTCGGTTGTTGCTGTTAAAAAAATCTACTTTCAAGGTTAGGTGTGTTCATTGATTCCGTTAATGCTTTGTTTGGTTATTCGGTTTGGTTTAATCGGTTTTCAAATTTTTTTCCCTAACCAAAACCAAACCGAACCTAATTCGGGAAATGGCTGTCTGATCAACCCGATTAAAAACCAAATAAGCCGGTTAAAAACCGAATTAAACTTATATATTACTAAAAAATAAAAAATTTAAATATGAATTTGGTTTAATCGGATGATCGAATTAACCGAACAAACTGAATTCATAAAAAATTTGGAACTGATAACCAAACTGAAAACCGAATTCGGATACGGATTGAAACCGAATCGAAAACCAAATTTGGTTCGGTTTTATGGTTACTAATACGGTTCGGTTATCAGTTTTAAACAGTTTTTGGTTTTTTAAACACATCTAGCTAACGTTCAGCCTGTATAAATATAATAGTCTTTTTCTTTCTATTTTTTTTTCTTAACATCTCAACCCTACATGATAGTCTATTTCTCTATTCCTTCTTTTAATTACCATATATACATTTGAAACTTAAATAAACAGTAATAATATTTTAATAATAATAATAATAATATAATATTAATAATATTATTATATAATAATAATAATAGTATAATACTATTAAAATATATTATTATTATTATTATAAAGTAAAATAATATTATAATAATAATGATAAATGTTTTATAATATTAGTATAATAATAATTATTGTAATAATATTATATAATCATATTTTTTTAATTGTTCGCGTTTCTTTAAAATATTACGGATAAAAGAGACTTATATATAATTATTTGATACAAGTTTAAGCAAAATTAATTTATCTACAATTACTTTTAAAATGACATATATACATTTGAAACTTAAATGAACAGTAATAATATTTTAATAATAATAATATAATATTAATAATATTATTATATGATAATAATAATATAATAATATTAAAATATATTATTCTTATTATAATAATAAAATAATAAATAATAAATAATAATAATATTATAATAATAATAATAAATATTTTATAATATATTATTATTATAATAATATAATAATAATAATATTATTATAATAAAATAATAATAAATGTTTTATAATATTAGTATAATAATAATTATTGTAATAATATTATATAATCTTATTTTTTAATTGTTCGCGTTTCTTTAAAAATTACGGATAAAAGAGAGTTATATATAATTATGAGACACAAGTTTAACCAACTTTTATTTATCTACAATTACTTTTAAAAAGTTATGTGTTTTGAGATTTAAAGTTTTGCGACGTATAAATAACCTTATGTTATATGAGTTTTAATTTTTAAGATCATGTTTTTATTTTAGTTAAATATGTGGTTACCGCCGCAACGCGCGGAGTAACCCCTAGTACTTAAACAAATGTAGGAAATAAATAGTGTCTTACTCTCATTGTAAATATTTAATTTTTAAGGTATATATTGTGTATTGCGTGTCATGCCCATCATTATGTCTAGGCTTGCATATAAAATTTTTTTTGAACAACTGAGGTATTATTAAATCACCAAAATCTAGCAAGATGCTAGCCAATATTGTCACACCCCCACCCCTCGTCACCTCGTGTATAACCTGACATCACTGAACCGGTTGCGGAAGCATAATGGTGATGTTTCCGAGGTGAGGGGTGACTTACTTGAACCGATATCATAAGCACACAGATTAACTTAAAATAAATACAATACAGGGTTTCGTCATTACAATCAGTATCATAATTTACAACTAAGTTTATTACACAACTAACTTATTTAATTACTAGTGTTTGAAGTGCTGCCTCACCGAGTGTCACTGTCTTCCTGCAAAAAGATTTAAGTTTGAAACGTCAGCACAAAGCTGGTGAGTTCGACAGTTCAATTTAAAACAATATGATATGATAAGCATGTTCTCAAAAGTTCAGTTCCGGATAACCATGGGACCTGTATCTAGTTCCTTTCGGACGTCTAGTCTGTCTCAAGATATTACCCGTCGGTACATATCTTAGTGCCTCATTATCTTAATGTCTATCACACCAATAAGAAGTTTAGGAAACAGATAACAAACATTCACACAAGGGGAGATGCAATCCTCCCAGCGAATGGGGTGTCAACCAATAGTACTATCAATGTTTTCTGCTCGGCCACACATGGGTTCACTAGATACAGTTCAAAAATGAGGACTTTCAGTTCCATGATAGAGTTCAGTCTACAGGCAAAATCCCATGAAATCCCACAAAATCACATGAAATCACACAGATATCATTGATGCATATCATATGTTCAGACAACAGTTTGCAGAGTTTCCCCGATGTTTATAAAAGACTAAAAATAAAAGGGGTTGTACGAAACTCACCTGATGATAATAGGTAGCAGAGTATCACCAAACTGATAGTACAGAGATGATTCTGCATTTGGTTATCTTTAATAAGTTATTTATGTTCTAGTTTACTGATTAGATCCTTCTGAACGTTCAATGTCAAAGACATTGCTTAGTAAATCATCAACTCGATATTAATTATATAATTAATTAATTTAAGGTTATATCATACAATGTATGATAATGTAGGAACTTATACTGATTCAGATTCCTAATACAAAGTTGATGACACTCTTGATTAATCAGAATAATCTCAGATTACTCAAATAGTTAATGTTGTTGATTATAATGCTAAAACAGTTTCTAGATGATTTAATGACTTAGAAATGATTAATCCTTATTATTGATTACCCAAATATCATGAAATATCACAATGTAGCATTAGAATAGGTGAAATAACCAGATTTAACATACTAATCTGACTGTTATCACAAACATCAGATAATCATTCCAATGAGTATGTTAATGATTATGATTAGTTTGTAACACTTGGATTTAACCTTTGCATTTCAAAGATTAATCAAACTAATCACCTACATTGTCATAATCAAATGGTTTAAACCATTATAATCATGGGTATGATTTCATGAAAATCGGGCATTACAACGGATCAAAACAAGGATTTAACCGTTAGAAACTTCGTGTTCTTCGTTTATAATCAATCCTAGCCATCATCTAGGCAATAATCAACAATCCTAACTATGTCATTACGTTCAAAATCAAGATCTAATCAATCAAAATCAAACTAGAAGGTTTAAACGGATCATTACCTAATCAGACGGATTTCTGACTTCAAAATAACGATTGAAGCTTGTAAAGATGATCCTTGGTGCGATCCTTGACTTCAGAAGGCTTGAAAAATGGATTTAGATGGTAGAAGTGTGCGTTTTCGTCGTTTGAAGGTAGAACAGACGCAAGAAGAAGAAAAATAATCTTCTTGCATGAAATCTGATGAAGTAGATCAGATCATTTCACCGCCACATCCGTCGCGTACCGCGACCAAAAGCCCAAAAAGTCTTCGCGTACCGCGAAGAAATCCGGAGATCTCAAATTTCTTTCATGCATCGCGTACCGCGGAGGATTCTGAATCCCTCCATCGCGTACCGCGATGGGTCCAATCGACCAACACTTAGTGATTTTTCTTCGTTTTTCGATTTCGGGCAATCCAGGACTCCGTTTTGTGCACGGTTTTCGTCCACGTTCATCATTTCTCACCTACTATCATTCTGTAACAATTACAAGTATTAAAACAACGTGGATTTCTAGAACGATCAAATGTGCTCACGTCACTTATGACGTAATTCTCGTATGCAACTGTCACAAATATACATCACCGAAATACAAGCCAGAAATAGAACTATATATCCACCTAACAAAATACAAACAATATTACCAAGAAAAAGAATTCCATACCTCCCAACTCCAACCACCCTCATTTACCCGACTTGTGATCCATACGAAACTTAGTCTCTTGATCTCTTCAACCAAACTGCAAATGGATGGCCTAACCTTGTTGAATATTGCTTGATTCCTTGCTTGCGATATTACCCAAACACCCACAAGTATAATTGCATGAATTGTTTCCTTCTTGATTTCTCCTACCGGTACGGATTCATAAAGAAGAAAAAGCTCCCGAAGTTCCAAAGCAAAGATAGGGGGATTTTACACCATTATGAAATAATAAGCCAAACCTCCGAAGATACCTCACATCCTAGCAACAAATGGGCGGTAGTCTCTTCTTTAACTCCACATAGGGGACAACATGAAATAGGGACTGAAATGTTCCTACGGATAAGCCCAACCCTCGTAGGGATCCTATCCATTTCTGCCCTCCATGCAAAAGTATTAACTTTAATAGGAACCCATTTACTCCAGTGAAAAACGTATTCCGGAGTGATTGAATACACATCCCATATTCGCTTTTTAATAGAGGCTACTGAAAACTTGCCATCACTTGATCCTTGCCAACACCATCCATCCTTTTGTTCTCCCAGGTTCTGCAACTTTAGAAGTTCGGAACATGCTTCCAGTTCATCCAATTCAGTTTGGTTTCTTGGGCTTCTCTTCCAATTCCAAAGGAACACCAATTCACCATTTGATTGAACCATACGATCCTTAACGCTGCATCGTTTTTGGGCTTCCAACTTGAATATGTTAGGGAATTTGAAACAAAGATGTAACTCCCCAACCCATAAGTCCGACCAAAAAGCCAGACTGCCACCGTTTCCCAAAATGCCTTTGAATAGGATTTTCAAGTTAACACCTTTTTTATTCAAATCAACTTCCACAGCAGTTATATTCTTCCACACTCCTGCGAAATTCTGCTTAATAGGCACTATCCCACCCATAGCATGAATACAGTGAATACCGAAAATAACCCGAACCCATAGGCTATCCGGTTTAAGTCTAAACCTCCACCACCATTTGGATAACAAGCAGAGATTAATATCCCTAAGAGAACCAAGTCCCAAGCCCCCCATGCTCTTTTGGGATGTGACTTTATCCCATGCAACCCAATGAATTTTCTTGGTCTCCTCACCACCCCCAGAAGAATTGCTTCCTTATTTTTTCTAGTGCTTCAATAACTTTAATTGGAGCTTTATACACAGAAAAATAATATGATGGGAGGCTATTTAGGACCGATCTGATCAACGTAATTCGTCCACCGAATGACCAATGCTTTGCTTTCCAGAGTGACAACCTTTTTTTCAAAAACCTCCTTAACAGGTTTCCAATGAAGTTCATGATTCATGTTTGAGCCCACAGGTAATCCCAAATAATGGAAAGGCAATTTTCCCACATTGCACTGTAACCATAATGTTGCCTCCTCAATTCTTCTTACCTCCACATTGATTCTAAAAACATTGCACTTACTTAAGTTGACCTTTAAACCAGACACCATATGAAAAATTCGAAGCAATCTTTTCAGATTTTTTATATTATTATGTATCCACTTCCCCATGATTAAAGCATCATCTGCGAACAGTAAATGAGATAAACAAGGCCCATTATTTGGGAGTTTTATCCCCCTAAAATTTTCCTCATCACACGCTTTATTAAACAAACAACTAAAAGCTTCCATTAAGATAATGAAAAGAAAAGGAGATACCGGGTCACCTTGTCGTAGCCCCCTTGAACATGAAAATTCTGCCGTTGGTGAGCCATTGACCAGAACCGAGGCTCTAGATGATTTAAGAACACCCCTGATCCACATCCTCCACCTATGAGGAAAACCCATTTGGTTTAGGATGGAATCTAAAAAATCCTATGAGATAGAGTCAAACGCTTTGTCGAAATCAATTTTGAACAAAAGTACTTTCTTCTTCATCTTCTTAAGCCAAGAAATAACCAACACAACTCACATCCATAAATTAATTATTAATAAATAAATACATTTGAAACTTAAATGAACAGTAATAATTATAATACTAATAATATAATAATATTAAAATATATTATTATTATTGTAATAAAATAATAATATAATGATATTATTATTATTATTATTATAAAATAATAATATTATATTATATTAATAATAAATGTTTTATAATATTAGCATAATAATAATTATTGTAATAATATTATATAATCTTATTTTTTAATTGTTCGCGTTATTTCAAAATATTACGGATAAAAGAGAGTTATATATTATTATATGATACAAGTTTAAGCAATTTTTATTTATCTACAATTACTTTTAAATGTTATTTGTTTTGTGATTTAAAGTTTTACGACGTATAAATAACTTTATATTATATGAGTTTCAATTTTTAAGATAATGGTTTTATTAGAGTTAAATATGGGGTTACCGTCGCAACGCGCGGAGTAACCTTAGTACTTAAACAAATGTAGGAAATGAGTAACCTTAGTACTTAAACAAATGTTGGAAATCGAATAGTGTTTTACTCTCATTGTAAATATTTAATTTTTATGGTATATATATTGTGTATTGCATGTCATGCCCATCATTATTTCTAGGCTTGCAGGTAAATAACCAACACAACTCACATCCGTAAATTAATTAATTATATAATAATAATAATAATAAATACATTTGAAACTTAAATGAACAGTAATAATATTTTAATAATAATAATAATAATAATAATAATAATATTATTATTAATAATATTAGTATATAATAATAATAATATAATACTAATAATATAATAATATTAAAATATATTATTATTATTATAATTAAATAATAATATAATAATAATAATATTATTATTATAATAAAATAATAATATAATATTATATTAATAATAAATGTTTTATAATATTAGTATAATAATAATTATTGTAATAATATTATATAATCTTTTTTTTATTTGTTCGCGTTTCTTTAAAATATTACGGATAAAAGAGACTTATATATAATTATGTTAAACAAGTTTAACCAATTTTTATTTATCTTGTAAAGAAATCTTTGAATACAAAATGAAAAGAATCCAAAATGAAAAGAAAGATTCTAATGGTCGAAGCAAGATTTCCCGATTCCTTTCTACTACTAATGTCTAGTAATAAAATAAGAGGGTACATTCCTTTTTTCTTGCCCTTCAAAGTAAAAATAGATCAATTGCTATCTATTACAAACTTTTCCATTAGTGGGTAGGGTGGTAAACTTAGAGGCCGCCGGCCTCCTCTTCAGACGTGTCCTCGACAACCTGGCGGTTCTTCGGTCTCCGCTTTTGGGGGCGGGAGTGCTTGGTCGCTGGGCTTTCCTTTTCCTCAACCAATTCGGTTGTGTCAGCCGGTCTAACATTTTTTTATGGGCTGGCTTGACTGGACAACGATGGATTGAAGGTAAGATCCTTATCAAACTGACTGCATGTCCGTGAGGATCCCAGCTATGTGTTTTGAGATTTAAAGTTTCACGACGTATAAATAACTTTCTGTTATATGAGTTTCGATTTTTAAGATAATGTTTGTATTCCAGTTAAATATGGTGTTACCGTCGCAACGCGCGGAGTTGCCCCTAGTTTTAAACATTAAGTTACTCTTGCTTTATTTTTAAATTAATTCAAAGTAAATTACACATTCGTTCTATTTGAATTCGTATCATTTTTATTTAAAAGACAAAAATTATATTAATTGGATTAATTTCATATTAAGATATCATAATTTATATAATATAGCACATATGTTATTAACATGACTTGCTATTTATTATTTTTTGTTTTGTAACAGTTAACTAATAACATAGAGAGAGTGTAATGTTTAACATATTCAAATATGATTTTATTACACATTAAGCATGTTGACCCGTTTACAATAGAAAACTTGTTAACTTAATATGATACCATGTCATGATATATATCAATCCTATTTATAAGAAACATTTACATTTTTTTGAAGTTTTGAGCCACATAATGTGAGATGACATACAAATTAGTTAAATGATCTTCTCTTTATTAAATTCCTAACGCTAGTTAAGTAAGCAGGAACACATGCTAAGGATATTTAAAAAAAATTATTTAAGATAATAAAAAGGATTATTTAAAAATGTGCCATTGATATTTTTATTGTTAATTTTCCTTGAAACTATATGTTTCAAAAAGTAAGAAAATGTTTTTTTTTTTTTAATTCGTTTAAGATTCTCTCTCTTCTTTTCATTTTTCTTTAAATACTTAAATAACCTTAAGTTTGTTAATTAGTAATAAATGATAAGATACAAAAACAATTAAAAAGGCATCCAATGCCTTAAAAACAATTTATTAGACCTTGAGCTAATAGTTCTTTAAGGTGATATTAATTCAACACATGTTACTCATGTTAGCAAATGAGCATAAAACGAGTTGAATCGAAATATGATACGGAATATAGCATGTTTTAAGTGTGTGACGACTAATATTATATACAAATAAATATAAACACACATAGAGTTTGTGTTCACGTTCACTTACTTAAGCATATTGTCAACTTAAGATATGTGATCTCAACTAAAAACCATTGAACTAATAATGTTATTGTTTTATGTTTTACATCGTATCATGTGGGCATCCCTCTAGTCTATATGTAATTTAAGAAAATAGAATAAACAATTAATAGGATGTTTCAAGATAAACAAGTTTCAAAGCACATTGGTTAGTTAAGAGGATAACAAAGAATCTAAGAAGGTTCCTTCTACAAGACTACAAGTATATCTAACAAAGAATCTAGGCGCTAGGTGCCTCTCACTGTGTCGATTTTGTCTTATACAGTGTCTAGGTGGCATAATCGTTTTTTTTTTTATACTTTTTTTTGACTTTTCCTGGTAAAAAATGACCAGATCTATGATTATTTAGACATTTCTCAACCCAAAATCCTTAATATGTATTCGAAACATCGAATCCAACCACTTAACATCGAAATTCATCTATAAACTTTGAACTCGGTTTTTAAATTTGAACTTTAAAGTACTTGACTTACTATGTTTAAGTTTATTTTTTGAATTATTTGAAGTATTATACTGAATTATTGATATTGATGTGTGTATATAATATATATTTGTAAAATGACATATAAAAATCCAATCCACCTAGCGTTGATTAATCCCTAAGCGGTACCTCGCCGCCCGACTAGCGCCTAGCAACTTTTAAACAATAGTATGGAGCGTGGTTTGATTCAAGTGGTGAGTGGTCCAAGACAAACCAATCCAAGTAGTAGTTGTGACTTGTGAGACAGAACTTAAAAGAAGTCCTCATTGAAACTTCAGAAAAATAAAGTAAATTCATAGCTTTCTTTCAAGATTTCCTTTTCGTTCTTGCTAGTTAAGCAAATTGTGAGTGGTCTCTTCTTAATGCATAACTCAGACACTCTTTATAACGTATGCAAAAATATAAGCAGTGTCGGAGCTTAAACATTTTGAAAAGGAAAACGAAAATTTACGAGAATCATAACACATGTTAATTTTTTAAAACAAGTTGCCAATGACCATGAGACGTGAACTCTGTCTAGTTAGAAAGTAACGCGATTGTATGTATATATTGATATGATTTGTTTGATAGAGTTTTTTAAAATAACTTCTTTGGGGTATAACCCTCCAAGAGAAAAAGAAATGGCCAAAAACTTATTTAATGTTTGCTTGTTCACTTTTCTTTCTTGCCCATGTTTGGCCAACGAATTATGATAGAGGGTAAGCGTGCTTGTCCTTGAGATATTAGTTTATAAGCCTTCTACCCTTTGTTTAATATAAAATTATATTTTTGTCACTTAAATACTTTGCAGGTATCCATTGTAAACAGTCATAAATCCAATGGATAAAATGAAGGGATGACCATGTGTCGTCTTGTCCATTAGATTATTTGTAGTGCTAAATCCACGGAAATCCTTTGTTACTAAAATTTTCTGTCATGTTATTATCTTATTGAAAACCTTAAAATCTCATAGTGATTACCCTACTGAAAAACCTTTATCGCTGTGTCACATCATCACCACTATATAATTTTAATTGTTATTATTTTTAGTTGTAAATTAATAAATATATTAAAAACGTTAACATTAAATTAAACGAGTCATGTGAAAATAAATATAAAAACGTTACAGCGCAAACTTAAATAAAAAAACAAATTAACGATATTTGTCGAATATTTTCGATCTCACTTTTTTCATAATTGACAGTTCTTCGTCATCGAGTTTTCCGGGAAACATACTGCCCATTAAGGGTGTCGAATAAGCTTAATAGTGTCGGGTTATTCTGGTCAAAAATTGTTAGTCTTGTTATTCGGGTCAACCCGATTAACCCGAACTGTTAATAAAGTCAGGTTTCGAGTGTATATTTAAATGTTAGTCGGGTTTCGGGTTGACATGAATAACCCGAATTGGAATGATTTTTTTTATATACAATAATTATTAAATATAAGATCTATTTAACTTTTGCCAAAATATGACTATGGCTATTAATCAAATTATATATTTAAAATGGATTATTTACACATTTTCTATTGAATTATATGTTTAGAAAATGAATTATTTGTAGCAATTTAAAATTGGGTCAATATAATAGCAAATAAATAATATCCCGTCTAACCCGACTGACCTGACCCTAATAACCCATGACCCAAATAACCCAAACCCGATTAACCCGAACGTTACTCGAGTCGGGTTGCGGGTCAATATATTTTAGTGAAAACCCGATTAACCCGAAACCCGATTGGGTTGACCAAATCAACACCCCTACAGTCCCCATCACTTTGAGGTCGGCTAGGAGAAGCTTCTCCTCGTGAATTTTTTTCTTCTCCTTGTGTTTTGCTCTTTGAAATTTTGTAAACTTCTCAAGCTGATGAGCGAGTTTGTTGGTTGTCGGGATAGAGGAGACAGTTTGACAACTCGAAGACGAAGCCCGTTTTATCGTATCTAGGCCAATTGTACTAACCGGTTCCGGGATGTCAAATTCATTGTCTTCCTCATCTTGCTCAAGGTTAACCGCATAATTCGTATGGGCATCCGAACCCCCCGGTGAATACGCGCTCGTCTCGGAATTTTTAGTTCTTTTTGAAGAACTTTGACCCTCGTTGACTTCTTGACAAATAACACGAAATTTTGGAGAGTCTTTTATCACGACCCAAACATGATAGTGGTTAAATGTTTGGCTGTTCAACTTGAGTTGATATTCCTTCTCCGCCCATTTTAACATGTTTTCGTCATTTATACCGTTTTTTCGGTTGTTGGCATAGTTACTGTAGACGCCACTAAACCGCATCATTTTCACGCTTATATCCTTTCATTTAGAATTAAGTTGTTGATATGTCGGTACTCGTGATCGGTATATCCCATCATTTCTTGCCAACTACAGGTTAATTGTTTCTAAAAGTTTTCACGCTTTTGCAAATTACTTTTGCTTTTGTTTTTGGAATGATCGATGTAACATCATCCTACCGCGGTTTCTTTGGCATGAGTCCATGGTTTCGGTGCCATTGGACCAGTCCACTCGCGTCAGTCTCTTTCGCTCGATTTCATTTTTCTTCTTTGTTTTGGGATTCTTGTGTCTCGAGCACGACATCGGTAGACACGAAATCAGGTTCGTGATGGGGTTGAGAAAGGAGTTGTTGAAAACCCAGTTGTGTGAAGGATGAATACCCGGTTTGAGGGTTTGGGTTTTATTGCATTTGAAACAAACACCTTCGAATGGTTATTGGATCGTTCAACAAGTTGAAATCGGGTTCTAGGAGTTTTCATTCATCTTTCAAATGAGAGAATTTTAGAGAGTAAAAATGTGTTGTTTTTAAAGTGTGAATTTTCCTAAAATGTGAAAGAGTTTAAATATGAGATAAAAATAAGTTGTTTTTTTTGGCATTTGACCGTTTTCAAACGGTTTGATTTTGAAATAAAACAATTAAAAAACGAAAGGAGTGGACAGGGGCTTAGAAGGAAGAGCGTCAGGGTAGGAGGCAGTGTGCAGCCGAAAGCTGCCGAAGGCTTGGAGCCCGTTGGGGGGGGGGGGGGCGAGGTGGGTATTATGCCGGTCTAAGGGGAGTGGGGGAAGAAAACCTTATGTATATTTTTGTAAAAATCATATTAGGATTTATACTAATAAAAAAGTAAATATAATGACACGTGTTATTTAGTGGTATTTTTTAATTTTATTTTCTTGTTCTTACTTTTATTTATTTTCTTTCATATTAAATACTAATGTTGTTAAAAATATATGTTATGGGTGATTATTATATTACAACTAAGCGATTAAATTTTCTATATTTAACATTTGTAATACACGGATTTTGTAATCAACTGTACTAATAATAAGTTTTGAAGACACATATATATAGCTAATCTTGTTCCTTAAAAAGTAATCATCACTCGTCTAAATTTATGTAAGAAATCATCTCAATTATATTTATCTATTCTAATAGATAAAGACTTTAAAGACAAATGTTATGTTCATAAAACACCTTAAATGTCACACCCCAACCGACGGTGAAATAACGTCGGGGCACGACGCAACTGTTCATAACACGTGACGCTTATTAAGTTTCATAATTTAATCATATCAAATTCAATACATGCTCAAATCAAGTAGTTTTCAACATAACAAAAGATTAATTAAACATTGTTTTTATTTACTACACTAGGTCCATAGCATCCTACGTGTAGCATCAACTTGACAATACTCAAACAGCATTTCCGGCAACATGTATAAAAATAGAGTCAACTAAAAAGTTGGTGAGTAGACATAGGTTTAGACTATATGTAGTAAAACGAGACTATTGCGATTCATATGTCATGGTAGATTCCAAGCATGTATGTATAAACATATGTATGATCAGACCTTTGTTGACTTGACACTCGACTCGAAAGTCGCGATTAGCTTGAATTGGTTTCAATCATCCAAAGGCCCTCATTAGGGTCAAAACGATGGATGGGCGTCACCCAATTGATATATTATTGTTACCATTGGCTCATAGAGTTAGTGATCATAGTAGAATTAGACTTCAAATATCAAACACATAGAATCATAGTTTAACACATATGGCATTGTATGATACGTATAGACATACAGTTTGAATCTGCAAGTTTTGAGAAATAGAATTTGAAATTGAATAGCGTATTCATGTTGCACCCAATACTTTGAAATAAAAATGGCTAAGAATACTCACATAGTATGATTGGTGATTGACTTCTTGATTGTAGTTTATACGAAGACTTATAACTCGGTTCCTATAACATAATGAGTTTCTTTTGAGTTTGTGAACTTGTTATAGTTTATGTAGTTGTATTTGTGTTTTGTGTGTCGGGGTTTACATAAAATGATTATGCTTTTAGTCTTATATTTGAAACATTATTTTATAATGCCTTCAAATTACTAAGTATCGGATTTTATAAAAATTTCGTCATTATAACGACGCATTTTGGAAAAATTGCCATTTTGTTTAGCATATTCAATACCCATTAATTATATCAACATATATAGATGTATTTACAAGTATATACATATATCACATCATTCAAGTGTGGGTATGAAATATATACACATTTATACATGTGGAAATAATTAATATTTATGTAGAAATGTTAAAGTTTATAAAACTATTTTTGGACAGATTATGTCCGGCTTGTTCGGATGAACTTTAAAAATAGAATTCATTAGAATAAAATTATGAAAATTTACAGTCTACTATTTTAAGATGTTTTGAACAACTTTCATTTAGAAAACTTTTCGTGATTTTACTTATAAATGGGTCAAAACAGTCACACAAGTATATGTCCTTGAAGTTTCTGTTTTAACAGATTTAGTCTAGTAAGTTTGGATTCGTTTTTGACATAGTAAACTTTGAGTTAGACTATGAAACTCTCCCGTTTACCATTTTAATATATTATGAACAACTTTTATTTAGAAAAGTTTTCATGATTCGGACCTTAAGTAGGTCAAAACAGCTGCACAAGTCAGGGGGTACAAATTCGCGCACTAATCTTGTGAAGGCTGTTTGGGTATCATTTGGTCGAGTTAGAAGCTGTATAAGTAGTGAATGGAAAGTTAACACTGTTAACTTAGTCATAGAACATGAGTTTGTTCAGTTTGAAGTTGTTATGACTATTTTATGACTTGTTGAAGTCATGACGACATTCTGTCAGAATTTTGGAATGCAAGATTATTACTTAATAAAAGTTTCACCTAGCTTTAAATCATCAAACGCCCATGTAATAGGACTAAGAATGTGAAATCATTCCTTGGCCTCAGCTAGGGTTTTTAGATTATTCCAAACCTGGATTCATATGTGTATATATACGTATACATGCATGCATGCATACACTCATCCAAGAGTAAATCTAAAATAAAATGGATAATATACCTTAGTAGATGATGGAAGAACAATAATACTTGAGAAAAATTAGCTTGCTTTCTCTTCCTTGAAAGATGAAAATAATATGGAGGATGATCACAATGAAGAAAAATTATAGAAGTTGTGATGTTGTAAGTGGATGGTGTGAATTTTTGTATAGTGCTCAAGGAGAGGAAGGTCCATACATGACTTGATGGTTGAGTGATATGGAGGTTAAGTGTTGTCATAGTTGAATGAAGATGGATGATGGTAGAGTGTAAGTGTGAGTAAATGAAAGATGGATTAGATGGTGGAGTATGAAGATAGTTTTTATATATTTATTTTCTTTATTGTTTATATTAGATGGTTAGGTCTCCTTTTTGGTTATTTAAAGATTAAAATTGGTATAATCTGAGTATTACGGTGTCTAAATCTTGTACCGGATAATTATTTTATAAACGATTTTTATTCGTAAATTATTAAATTATTAAAACTTACTAAAATAATTAAATTTTAGTTAATAATATTGGATGATGTTTGGTTCATTGCGTCGGTTTTAACCGGGTAAAACACATGTATAGTCTGTTGTCTGTAAATTTACCTGTTAAAGTTTCAATTCACTGTTTTTCCTCGTTAATTTAAATTCCTCACTTATGATTTACTATTTCATACTAAATTGAGCGTATTGAATAATTTTACTAACCGAGTTGTCAGCTAGTTTACCGAAAAATAAAATTATCAAATGCGAAAATTATGCATGTTAAAAGAGATATACTTTGCTAGACTTCAAATAAAAATTCATTTATTAGGTTTTCTAACTGAGCCAACATCTTCAACTTCAAATACATTAACGGTTTTAAATAAGTCAAACTTGAAAATTGACGGATGTCACATTAAAGCACCTTGATTTTGTTTTTCTGTCTCTCTTTTCTATTAATTACATCTTATATTAAATATTAAATATTAAGTATTAAGTATACTTATTATACATTTTTAAAGTAAAAATAAGTTTTTTAATACATTGAAAATATATTAATATTAAAAAAACATATTTTTTTAAGAACCAAATTATTATAAAATATAGAATTTAAAAATCAGTTTTTTCAAAACGAAATATTTAAAGAAACAAACTTTAAAAAAATAGTGTTTAAAAAATAATATAATTATTTTATTATTTAATGAATTAAATTATATAGAATTTGTAATCATATTTTATATTAAAAAAATCATCTTTGTTTAAATTTTGATTGATAAATATTTATTAAATTTATTTATGCATCTGAGTATTGAGTAATACACAAGAACTATCTTAGTGTGTGTGTGTAAATACGATTGTGAACAAATAATAACCCACCTTTATTGCAATAACCCGAATAACTTTACCAAGATGAAGCCAAATCTTGGATTTTTTTTAACATCATTGTAACACATTTAGAACACTATGTCCTTTTATGAGTTTGCGAAAATTCATCACCGTTTGAGAGCTTACATCGTTTTAATTTTTGAGCCTAAAACAGTTACAGTGCTGTAAATCAAAAACTTACAACGATGATATCTTTTAAACGGTGATGAATTTACACAAACTTATAAAAGAAAATAGTATTCTAAATGTGTTACAATGATGTTAAAAAAAACCAAGATTTGGCTTCATCTTGACCGGTTATTTCGAGTTATTGCTTTAAGATTGAGTAATTATTTGAACACTTCCCTATATATATGTGTGTATGTGTCCGTTATATAATTGCTTTACATGTAATGTATAATTTTTATTATGATTTGTGAGGTTAATATTGTATGTATTTTTTTACTGGAGAAATGATAGAAAAGGGTTGCCTTCAAATCTTTTTTTTTTTACAATGTAGTACCTAACACTCAAATTTCACACATTTTATACATCTCTAGCAGACTTATATGAGACGTATAAGTTGTATATAGTCGTATATGAGACCAATCATTTTCGAAACAATGCATGTCAGATGGGACATACGTCTCATATAGACATACACGAAACATATAATGTCGGTGGAGTGTTAAACTAAAATAAAAGGTGTATAAATAACCGGACCCTTTTTAAAACATATTTTTAAAAGTATGTCAAGTTTTATTTACTTTTTGATAGAGTATTCTTATGAAGTTAAATTTTGTTTTCTAAACCATAAAAATTGATAAAATGTCAATGGAAGATTAGTCTTTTAGAATGAGAAGTTCAGTGCCAACTCAACAATTTCAAAGATCATAAGCGGAATAAAAAGTCGGGCCTTTCACTAACGATTATGTTACAAAATCTTCCGTCTTTTATCCGGGCTTGAGACCGGCAATAATGAACTAAAGTTTAAATATGATTGAATTAAAAAATTGTTTATATTTACATGTATAAAATATTTAGATTAAATTTATTTTTCTAGTTTTTAATACAATATTTTTAATAAAATGTTTATAATCAACTTCTTTTAAATAGTTTTTTTTCAATCGAATATTATAAGGCTTTTGTGTGGATCTTTAGAATCTTTTCGGAGCCTATAAACTAAAAAAACTCGCAGATTAAAAAAACTCAATTATATATAAACGTTTTAAAAAACATTAGAGCCATATATTTTTAGAGGACCTAAACTCTTATTTAGGTTGCTTGGTCAATTAGGCAACCTTAGAGAAGTTAATCAAGTTATGGGTTCACTATCATTTAACGGTGTTATTTAATTTAAAAGAAAATTAATAATTTAGATTTTTTTTTGAACGGCAGTTAAACTAACCCAACGTGCTATTTTCAGTTTTCTGGCGAGTGATAACCAAGATCGGATTACTCCAATCTCCGGTGTGGGTCATGCAAAATAGATTTGTACTTTAAAAAAAATAAAGATTTATCAAAGAGTTGTGTTATTTACACAAATATTCCACCCACCTCACATCCTTTATACGCCTCGTACAAGTTTATATAAGTTTATATGAGGCGTATAGTGGTCAATCATTGGGTGTCAAAATTTGTCAGTGTCAATGATTGGACTCCTATATGAGACGTATAGACCTATATGCATCGTATAAGTACTATACACGACTTTATACGTGACCAATCATTGAATGTAAGTGCCAATGTTAAACTATTATACGAGAAGTAGAGACCTATATACGGTGGTATACATCGCGTATAGGCCAATACGAGACATATATGATCGGTAAGGGTGTTAAATTAAAAATTTGAGGTGTCCGTTTATATCAAGTCGTCAAATTTACTCGTTGTGTCAACCATAGGTATGTAATGTGGTCCCCTCGTTCTCTTAGAAAGCGTAAAATATTCGTGTGTGTGTGTGGGACCCATTGTCCAGTAAAAAACCAGACATTTACTCATCTGCCATCCTGCCATTCATTCGCTCATTTAATCCAATTGAGGGACCACATTCTTTCTCTTTTAACCCCTTTGTGTTTCTCCTACTTACAATTCTACCCATAAACTTTTACATTTTACACTTTTTGCTTCTAAAATACGTGAACTTTTTAAGATGTAACTTCATTTGTTTTTTAACTGTAAATCTATTGTATTGTTTTGTTAAGTCAATAAATTGAAACACGTTATCAAGATCGAAGAGTGGCATCCCTTAGTTTTTTTTTTTTTTTTTTTTTTTTTAATTATGGGTCTTAAGTTCAAGTCTCTTTGAAAACATTGTTTTTATATCAATATATAGTTTTTCTAGTGTGTATCCTCCTGAATAATAGGGTTAGGTTGTCCGTTTGTAATATGATGTTTGATTTAGCGGTTAAAAAGAAATCAATCAATCAATTAATTAGCTTAATGTGAAAATTTTGAAAATAGACCAGTCAAATTCTTATATTCAATTATACTAACAAGCAATCTGAAAAGATATTTTGTTTGATCAAATTAGTAATTTCATTGAAATAAAATAAAACAATAATGGAAAAAATACAAATTTTTATTTTAGTTGTAAAGAGTCTTGTGAAATGTAACTGAAAATAATATAATGAGTCACTTTAAATTTTCTTAGTTAGTTTGGGAATTTTTTTCGGTAACTAGAACAAATAGTCTAAATATGTACAAGAATTTTACATAAATTTAAATTATTATTATTAGTATAAGTTTGTTTTTAAAAAAAGTATTGTTTATATAAAACTAATCAATAAACTTAAATTTTAATTAAAGCTCACGTAAATATATTTACTAACAACTTCTTAACTACATTAATTGTTTCTTTTTTCTTTTAAATTTGTTTGGTTTTTTATTGAGTTGTTTATTTTTGTTTATCAGGTTTTTTAATGTTTTTGTTCCGGGTGATTAATTGTTTTAGGGTTTTACGACTAGAAGTCTATTTCTTTTGCGACATGTTAAATTTTTGTATTAGTGTTACGTTTGCGGCATGGTCCACACTTGTGATAGGGTGACCTTATATTTTTTTCACTCTGTTTTGGGTTATGAGTGGTGAAATCATTGCTGTGACCTGAGTTCATAGTTGGTTTCTTATGTGTTGTTTGTTTTTGGCAAAAAAGTATGCGCAGAATCTTTTGTTTGTATCGCACAGATCATGCACAAATGTTGACATGTGCAGACTATTCGTTTTTTTGACTATGTTTCATTAAAAAACATTTGTGCGTGCTCTTCTTGGTGCAAATGTTGTCTAGCCACTTCTAGGATCATTTCAGTTCTGTATAGACCACCCACCATCACGCACAACCTTCGGCCATCACCACCGTGCGCCTCTACCACCACCACCGTCAGTCCCCCCCACACCACCGCCGTCGGCCACCCCCACACACCACCACCACCGTCGGCCCCCCCATCACCCACCACCACCAATTTATTTTAATAAATAATAGACGTTAAAAAACAAATAATCTTCTTTTTTCAGACTACAGACAATTGGTCCACCTCAGGGACGTAGCTTAGTGAAGACCGGGGGGGGGGGGGCGACCGCTCCTCCTGTTTTTTCATGTAGTAGTGTATATTTCCCGATACGTGCAAGATCTATCGAAATCCCTTGTAGAATAAACAACGTGTGGAATCCAATGTGATAAACAATTCTTGCTCAAGTCGACCCAATCTTTTGGTACCCGTATGTATGTTTAAACCAACCAAAACCAAATGAATTAGTTTGGTCAGTGCAAGAGACTTGAGGGTCAATAAGTATAAATAATACCAATAAAAAAAAGTAGGTACCAAATGATTCTAAAGTTCAGAATCCATTATCTATATAACGACAAAAGCGATAATAATAATAATTATTATTTTTTTACAACAAATTTTCATGCTAAAAAGTTTTATTCTCACGTGACGCGTTAAACCATAGGAAAAAATTACCTGCTCAAAAGTTTAGAAAAATGAAACCTAAGGACGAAACCTTTTATGTAAATGCTAATTCTTCTTATTATTTGTCAGCTTATCTTCATAAACATCAATAAATTAATGAATCGGCTGTTTATTTGAGTCAATTAAAAATTTTTATAAACACATAGATTACATATTGATAAATCACATTGTTGTAATTGGAAACATAAATTCACTTAAATCCAAGAGTAGCAACAACATTTAGACGACTATATATGTATTTGATATGTGCATGAACTAACGAAATCACATCTATATTACAAATAAGGTCTTATGATCAGCGTGTTTATTTAATAATCTTTTTTGTCTTGTCCTTGTGTTGGTTCTCAAGACCCTAACAATTGTTAAGTCTACGTGACAACACTTGAGTGTGTGCGCATTGTTGTATATATTTGATGTGGCTTGATTGGTCAATTTCAAAAAAAGAAAAGTTAATTTCTTATGTTTTCTTTTGTGTTTGTGAAATAAGGGTTTTAAATAGGGCTGTAAACGAACCGAACGAACACGAACGAGCCATTGTTCGTGTTCGTTTGTTTAAGTTTTAACTTGTTCACGAACGCTAACCGAACGAAAATTCTTGTTCGTGTTTGTTCATTAAGGAATTTATCTTGTTCACGAACGGTTCACAACGCTAACGAACACATATTATTTAAACATTAAAAATCAACATTCATAATCTCAAGGATTTGAGATAATCATTTATATATAAATAAATTAAAATATTATAGTATTAAACTAAAAATAATTTAATTATTATGGTATTAAACTAAAAATTAAAAATTAAAATATACAACACATTTAATGAATGATCATAATAAATGAACTTAACAAAACATGTTACCAAACGTTCACGAACACAAATGAACGAACATGACCTCTATTCATGTTCGTTCATTTAACTAAACGAACGGAATTTATTGTTCGTGTCCGTTCCTTTATTAAACGAACGAAATAAACGAACTTCTCACTGAACGATTCACGAAATGTTCGTCAAACGTTCGGTTCGTTTACAGCCAGAGTTTTAAATTAAAATGGTAACACATGAATAATTTTATTTTTGTTTTGTAGTAATTATGTGTGCGGTATATATGTAGTGTGCATGTATATGTACACACTGTGTTTGTGTGAACGTAGTGTGTGTATGTGTGTATATGTGTAATACGTCTGGAGTGTTTTTTGGTCCAGCCCTAGAACCGTGACCCAACCTGTGAGAACCGGTTTGGACTTGTAATCAAAGTCCTATTTTCAGTTAGCATGGTGCATAAAAGGTCAAACAATTGCGCATACTTCTCAACATGTAATAACCAATCAAAAATAAAAATATCTATATATTATATAACAAGAAAATAAATTTGAGAATGTATCAATACCACCTTAAGTCTCTTTTACATAGAGACACATGTCATTATCACATTAAACCTCTTTTAAATATGAACCTTTGCTAATTATGTAAATTATATTTAATGATTTTTAAAGTCCAAACATAAATATCTTATAATTTTTTAAAAGTAAATAGTATGCATTATTTTTATTATATTTCAATTTTTTCATAGGTAACATGAAATTAATATATGTTTTGTCACAAATGGATACAAAAGATAAATTTAAAAATTTAATTTATTGAAAACATAATTGAGTTAATTTAGTATCTATTTTAATAACACAATTAAAATTTACAAACTATAAAATTTTAACACAAATCTGTAAATTATGTTTTATAGTATTCAAAATCAAAATAAAATCTCTTATATATTTTTTTGAATAAATACCATGTAAAATTTCTTATTATATTTCAATCTTTTCTTAACTCATGAAGTTATAATTCAATTAATCACATGCTTGTTACAAAACATAAATTTTAAATTTATAAATTTTGAATTATATTTAAAATAGAGTAATTTATATTGCACATTTTTAATAGCATTAACTAAGGTTTATTAACTCTTCATTCTTTACCGAATATGTAATTTATCATAAACATATTTTAATTCCAAACCTAGTTTATATCATATAGTAAATAAGTTAATTAATGGATCATATTTTTTACATGTTTTTTAAGAGTGTTACGTTTGAAATGCTAAAACATTGATTACAATTTAACTAGGTCACTAATTCTTATCCTATGTCTTCATCATGCTTCCTTATCATGTTACACATGTAAAATAGACTTTGTTAACAGTTTGCATAGTTGGTAAGTTCACACACTAAGTTTTAATAATAAGTATAAAAACGATGCAAGCTATAGCCTAACTAGAATAAGTATCATAAGCATAACATAAATACAAGTTTGAATAAATAGAATAAATGAATGAATGAATAACAATAGCTTGTGTCCAAACAAGTATCCATACAAACTGTTTACTCAAGTATGACCATACTATAAATTAACATTTGTATTTGAATAAGTTTGCTAGGTATACTTTTCACCATTTTCACACAATGACAAAAGCCAATGCGAAGATGGTATCCAACACATTTAGGCTATTAAGTACTAGCTTGCTTGACTGGCAACACACATAGAATCACACATAGAATCAGCACATTGTATAAGCTTAGTATCTAACACATAAAACTAACTAGGTCTAAGGCTTGCATCATAGATTGAATGAATAATAGAATGAATAAAGTTTTGAATAAGACATGTGTAACGTCCTAAAAACAAGAATGTAAAAGGGAGTGTGAAGAAACTCACAGTTTACAAGTTATCCAAGAATATCCTTGTTAGTGTTTATGGAGTAGAGAAATCACACTTCACCCTATCGTTTGTATGAATAAAAAGATAGATTTAGTATTTCCTAATTAACACACTTGAACGATTTGTTTATCTTAAGCTTTATGTATTGATAAACTCAATATTATTAACATGATAATATTAGATATAAAATAAATATAACCGAATTTCGTGATACATTTTCTCATAATAATTTGAAAAATATTTATTTAAATAACTTAGATGAATTTTGTAAACATAATGAGTTATGGAACCTGAATACATTGTTGTTTTCGTTTTTCCATCATGAGCTTTTCTTAGGACTTGGGTCATACGTATAACCTTGATTTCTTTACTAAATACCCGAACAAGACCTGTTTTCGCACACACAACCGATCACAATCTTCTCGGAATAAAGAAAAATAGTTCTAGGAACCTGATCGCAAATTCCTTTCATGGGAACGATAAATTATGTGTTATAAAGTTACTGTTCAAATATCGCTACGATCCGACGGTTGGATCTCCAGGAATCGACAATCCTTTGGAACTGCATCATCCAACTCGGAAATCCAATGGTCACGTTCAAGGCAATAGAAATCATACCTCCAAGTAATATTTTGGAAAATCCCAACGATGAAAGAAACGATAAATGAGTGTTTAGAAATTTTGGCTCAATCCAAATGTTATATCAATGAGGATCATTCATTCTTTTCGACTACGTTTTTAGATCCTAGTCCTATCTTCGAGACACGATAACACATATCTATAAGTCTCTGATCGCAAATTACTCCAGTCACATTCAAGATATGTGAATGTAGAAGAACATATCCAAAAATGAGGTCATTCCAACGGTTAGATCAACGGGGATCAACCGTTCTTTGAGACTGAGTCATCAGAAACACGGGAATTTCACCCTTGTTTCTTTCTCTCTTCTTCTTGGCCGAAATTTAATGAAACTTTTTAGGGATTTTAGGGTTTAATCACTCTCATTCTTGCCTTTCAAGTTATCTCTATTATCCCCTTCATCTTTCATCATTTATTTATTTTTTTACACTTAATAAACTAAGTTTTTTTTTTCACTTCTCATAAAGATATCCTTATAAACATTTTATGTTCTTATATCTCTTATAGTATGATTATAATTATCATTATTATATGTTTAATATCATTTATAAGGTTTTATAGAACTAGTTTGTAAGTGCTTGTAGATGTTTTAGGTTGCAACTAGGGCTAGCAATCCTCGAACACACGATCGGGAAGGAGAGAAGGTAGAGGGTTTTCCGGTTTAGCACAGTTGGCGCTCATGGTTTCTTAGTTTTATCATTTTGAGATTTAGTTTTAAATAAATTGAAACATAATTATGTTAAATACAACATTGATCCATTAAATTTACTATTTTTATTATTTTATGTAAAGTTTATAAAACTTCACAAAACTTATATGTGTGTCACCAATACTTTGCATATTTATATATCTATTGAAGTGTTTTTATAAATTCAAATGTTCGTTGCAAACCAAGAGGCTTTGTTTATTACATATCGAACATGATTAAATTTAAAATCGACTTATAGAAACCTTAGGGATTACATTCGCGGTACGCCACGACCGTTCGTTTTCCACCTTAGCGATATGCGGCGTGTATCGAGAGAGAACTCGATTAAAATAATCTTGGTGGTATGCCAAGACACCCTAGGGGCTCTCTTGGCGGTACACGAAGCTCCCGGTTCGCAGAAAGTTTATAAAACCCAAACCATTTCACTTCTGTCCACTTCTTACCCAATTTCTCTCAACTGAACACCATTATTTCGACCAAAGCACCCTGCAACTCACATCTCTCAGCCTCTGGAAGCCATCATCAACCACATTAAAGCCACATTGAAGCCACCTCAAGGCTTGAAGTTCAAGAATAAGGAGAAATCATCAAGGGAGCTCACAAAGATCATCATCATCTGATTTCAGGAGTGCACACCTGCAGTTCCAGCTGCATCTAACCATCTAAGCCCATTTTGAGGTAGTTTTAATGACCTATACACACTTTGGACGCATAAAAACCCACATGCAAGCGTTAATGGCTACATGCAATATCATCAAATGCACATGCACGAGATTCTACACTTGTGAATCCATATTTGAAAGTCTTTATGATTGATTTGTGTTATTGGATTGATTAATGCACATGCACGAGATTCTACACTTGTGAATCCATATTTGAAAGTCTCTATAACTGATTTGTGTTATTGGATTGATTAATCTCTGGGTATTATTGATATTTGATGATACTATGTATGATTGGGTGCATGTTGCTAATATTAGTAACTTTAGTTGAGTAAGATGGTAATAAGTGATATAGTAATCTATGTATTGCATGATTAAATGATGAATGATGAAATTAGGATCATCTAAGAGGAGTATTGTAACTATTTGATGTCATTGAGTCATGATTTGTGAATGTTACTATGAATAGTAACTTTAGAAATGCAAGATGTTGTTAGATGAAATTGTAGGCATAATGAATATGTTTGAAATGATGATTCATGATTATTGAGATGGTTTTTGAAGTAATGGTTTGGTTAGATTTGATAAAAATGGTGATTTGTTCAAAGATTTCTAAAAATGGAAACTTTGATTAGTAAATTTCGGCATGCATGTTGATTTTTGTCATAGTTGTGTAATTTGATGATGTTAATGATCACATAAACATATTTGGATAGATTGTTTATGGTTAAAATAATGTTTATAGAAAACTTTCCAATAAAGGAAACTTTATTTGGGGATTTCATTAAACTAGAACTATTGAGCATGTTTGTAATGATTAAACGGTTTCAAATGCTGTATTATGATCATGTGAACGCATTTGCTTGATATTTAATGTCAAAACATGCCAATTGTAGCAACTTACTATAAATAGTAACTTTAATTGAGAGTTTTGTAAAATAGAAACCTATAGCATGATTAATGGATAAGATATGCCAGTAAATGATATAATATGATGTTGTGAAGGTGAATAAATGCTTAATTTGTTCAAAATATGTTAAATATATTAACTTACTAAATCTAGTAACCTTAGTTACTTAACATGAACTATGTGGTTACTTGACAACATGTGACAATGTGTTATGTGCTAACATGATTATTTAGGGTAATCAAGCATGCTAGAATTGTTAAAAGGTGATTTTTTGTAAACTTCCCCAAAATAGAAACCGGCCTAAAATGGAAACTTACTATAAATAGTAAGTTATCCGTTGAACGCAACTTATGTGTTTACATGTAATACACGACACTTAACACACGATAATCAAACTCATAGAACCAAACGAATCACCAACGGGTCGTTGAGTCAACACAGTCAACGGGTCGAACACGAGCAAACACGACAACTTAGAGTTGTTTGGACACAAACATGGTCTAGAGAGACTAACACGAACACGAACATGACAATGAACACGAACTCACAAAACCTATGTGATATAGGTTTACAACCTCACTTTTACATCTTAACTGTTTTACTTAAACATTAGGGTGAGATTGCTATGCAACAACTATTTTAGGTGTATGACTGGTATGTTGTAAAACAACTTTTGAGTGTGCTTATATCGTAACAAAGTCCTCACAAAACTTTATCGTTAGTTGAACAACGAACTAGGCGTTATTAAATAGTACTATGGGGTTTGATAAACCCTGCCTGACGACAATTCTGACTGGCGGTCAGGGCGGAAGTAATATCGACCTATGCCATAGTTTCACGATAGACTTGGCGGAGGCATCTAACAGTCTAGTTTCGGTAGAGGTGAACACATACACTCGGGACCTATGGTCTACAATTTAACATACCTTGTATATATCTCGTAACTGTTTTACTTTACTTAAACTTGTGAACTCACCAATTTTATGTTGGCACGTTTTAGCATGTATTCTAAGGTAATCGAATGTACGATGCTTGGATGCACTTGGAGTCTCAGGATAAGGGTCTAGTGTCACACCCCGAGCCGGCGGGGTTGGATCGAAGTCCCCGTCGGGCGGAAGGTTCTCGGAGCGCGATATCGTGAATGATAATCGTGATGATCAGATTGTTTACATAGCATCAATGTTAAGAATAATTAAGCACAATAAAACATTAACTAGAATTACAAAGTTAAATTACAAATATCACGGTTTGGTAATTTAACTAAGTAAACCTATCCAAAAGAATCAAATATATCTATTTTGTATTTGTACAAGATATCAAAAAGAGATTTGTATTGATCTCAAAAGATGTGCTTCTTCAAAAGTCAACTAGGATCTATGTCTGGTCATCCTAGTATGCAATCCTGAATCATAGCTTAATCATGTGCGTCACCTGAGAAAGCATGTACTAAAACAAAGTCAACACAATGGTTGGTGAGTTCATGTAGTTTTTATGTAAAAATAGTTTGTAAAATCCTTTGAATGACAACCTTAACCTCACCATTAACCACCTATACCATTTGATTCAGTATGCTTATATATAGGGCATATGTAGGGGACAAGCGCCAGCCACCGTCCCACCACATACCGAACCACATGATACATTGTTCCTGATGATAATTAAGCGTCTCATCCTACCTGTTTGATTCCCTAAATGTTTGATTTCAAATGTTTGATTCTTTGAATTTGATTACCCTGTAATTGTTTACCTTGATTCCCTGAATGACAACCTTAACCTCACTAACAACCACCTATGCTATCCAACCAAGTATGCTTATATATAGGGCATATGTAGGGGACAAGCCCTAGCCACCATCCCACCACATACCGGGCTGCTTAACATATTGTTATTAATGATAATTAAGCGTTTCACTCCACTCTATTGATTCCACAACGTATAAGTATTAAGTTTAAGAGGCACCATTATGGACAGCTGAAAGCCTTAAGGAATTCAGCATCCATCCATAATGATCCTAAATATGACTTGTGACATGTTATGATAGAGGAACCTTCAAGTTAACACAAAGTCAACTAGAAGAACCAAATCATTCTAGTCACTTGTCATAATCATGGATGAATCAAGAAGAACATTGAATGACTAGTAGGGGTTGACACACAGGTCAACACGCGGCGGCCAATCAGTCTGTCTTACATGACTCTAACAAAGAAGAACACTGATGACTAGTAGGGGTTGGCACACAGGTCAACACGCGACGGCCAACAGTCTGTCTTACAATGTCCAATAGTTTATGCATACAAGTCTAAAGCATTCACATAGTTTCACTGATAACTAATAGGGGTTGACACGCAGGTCTTACAATGATTCCTAGCATTTGTTTTCCCTGCCCATGTTTACTTTGTTTCCCTCGAAATGACAACCTTAACCTCACTAACAACCACCTATGCTATCCAACCAAGTATGCTTATATATAGGGCATATGTAGGGGACAAGCCCCAACCACCATCCCACCACATACCGGGCTGCTTAACATATTGTTGTTAATGATAATTAAGCATTTCATTCCACTACTTTGATCCCATGACATATGATTCCTAGCATTTGTTTTCCCTGCCCATGTTTACTTTGTTTCCCTCGAAATGACAACCTTAACCTCACTAACAACCACCTATGCTATCCAACCAAGTATGCCTATATATAGGGCATATGTAGGGGACAAGCCCCAGCCACCGTCCCACCACATACCGGGCTGCTTAACATATTGTTATTAATGATAATTAAGCGTTTCACTCCACTCTATTGATTCCACAACGTATAAGTATTAAGTTTAAGAGTGTCACACCCCCAATTTCCCACTCGTGGCGGATGTCCACGTGGATGTGACGTGTCCAGAATCACAGCTCAAGGTCATATAGAACAACTCTATATGCGTTTACAAATCCAAGTTTGACACACACACAAAATAAAATAGTTTGCAGCGGAATAAAAGTTATCATATCATAATGCAGCGGAAATGTAAATAGTTAAATCATGCAGCGGAAATTAATAAGTTTAATACATCATTGTCAAACGAAAGTTAAATTGTTTTCGAAAACTGATCATAAACATATCGTCTATTCGTGGCAATGGGTATCGATTCTTGATCGTCACCTTGTTCAGCTCTCTGTAGTCGATACACATACGGAATGATCCGTCTTTCTTCTTTACAAATAAGACCGGTGCTCCCCAAGGTGAGAAGCTCGGCCTAATAAATCCCTTGTCTAACAGTTCCTGCAACTGATTAGACAGTTCTTGCATATCGGTAGGTGCGAGTCGGTACGGAGTTTTAGCAATCGGTGCTGCTCCTCGTGTGGGGTCTATCTGAAACTCGACTTGTCGTTTCGGAGGTAGTCCAGGTAGATCCTCCGGAAACACTTCGGGAAAATCGCGGACTACAGCTATGTCCTCAATCTTCCTTTCTTTCTTCGGTTGTTCCGCAATGAGAGCTAGTATCGCGGTGTATCCCTTCTGAAGATACTTGTTTGCTTTCATGCACGACATGATGTTCAGAGGTACTCCCCGTCGTTTCCCCTGAATCGAGATCTGTTCACCGTTCTGCAACGTCACTCGTACGATTTTCTCGTTGCATACAATCTCGGCTTGGTTAGCGGATAACCAATCCATTCCAACGACCACATCAAAGCTTTCGAGGGTTACCGGCATCAAATCAATTTCGAGTTCGTGATCCGCCAATTCCATAACGCATCCTCGAAAGATGTGCTGCGTTTCAATCAACTTGCCGTCGGCTAATTCTACAGTATATTTATAGTCTAGTGGTGTTGAGGTAATACCTAGTAATTTGCTAAACTTGATGGATCTAAAGTTCCTATCGGCACCGGTATCCAGTAATATACTAGCATAAACAAGAAAAGAACGTACCAGTCGCGATGTTTGAGTCATCCTCGGCTTCTCCTGAGCCACTCACAAATGCACCATCCTTTGCTGTGCCTTCTTCTGCCTTCTTCAGTTGTGGACAGTCCCTCCGCATGTGTCCCGGCTTTCCACACTCATAGCACCCCTTGAGAGTGTGTTGGTTATTGGTATTCTGTTTGGTGTTGGGGTTAGGGTTTGTACGGCACTTCCTTGGTTACATGCCCATTTTTGCCGCAGTTCGTGCATTTGACCCTTTTGCACGAGCCAAAGTGATGGTAGTTACAGTTGTTGCATTTGGGCTTTTGCCCTGATATCCTCCTTTGCTCCGACTGGCAGTGAAGACCTTAGCAAGGGTTGGGCGATGCTGGGTTTGTTGTTGAGGTGAGAGGGTTTGGTTGTTGCTGGGTTCCCACTTCCTCTTGAGTTCCTGGGGTTTCGTATGCTCACTCCTCTTGGGTAGTTCTCCCTGTGCCACCGCTTGGTCGATTAGTTTGTGAGCCAAGCAAATAGTAGACTGAATGAGAGTGGGATCTGTCGTGGAAATTAGGCTTCGGATTTGTTCAGGTAATCCCCTAACGTATGGCTCGATCTTTCTGTATTCTGGGGTCACCATTTCTGGATACTGCTTACACCATTCGTGAAATCGAGTGGTGTACTGTTCAATTTCTGCTCCTTCCATTTTGTGATTCCAACACTCCTCCGGTTCCTTGATTTCGTTCTGGGGATGGTATTCTTCCTTCAACATCTTAATGAAATTTTCCCATGGTATAGAGTTAGCGGTCTCCAGACTCAGTGTTTGGACTTGTGAATTCCACCAAATGAGGGCCTGTCCCTCTAGAGTTCCGGTAGCGAATTTCACTTTGTTCTCCCCAGAGCACTCGCACATGCAGAAGATTGTCTCAGTCTTCTTGATCCATCGGAGCAGTCCCTCTGCTCCTTCCGACCCCTTGAATGTTAGAGGATGATAACTAAGGAAGGTCTTGAATACGCATCCTCTTAAGTTGTTGTGAGTCTCATTGTTTGTTTCATTGTTTACGCGTGTAGTCTCGTATTCCGCTATAGCTTTGTTAACCCGTTGTTCGATCATGGCCTCGATAGTAGCAGAGTTGATTGATTGATCGTTAGTACGCACATACGTTCCTTGTCCAGCCATTGGTAAGAATGTATCTACAATAGGTTTTGGATCACTTACAGTTAGAGCTTGCTGTGTGTGATATAGAGGTAGTATATCCTCTTTCTTCATGTGTACAATTATAAGATTTAGAAGATTACTATTACCAATGTGATGTATATGAGCACAACTCGCTCAATTAGACTCTATCAATACTAAATACAATAAGGGAATAAACTACTCGGTGAAAATAGTGGAGTTCGAATCTCCACTAACAGCGGTGTACTACATAGTTCTCCTCGTGGGTGTAGCGTGTCATTTGAATTTGCTAAAATTCGTATGTACCTATAAATTCACGATTACGTTGGCCACCGTAATCGTCAATTTATCTTACACAGTCATTCTAGTTCCTTCAATCTGAAGCTAGTGATCACAATAGTGCTCGAGGTTCATCTTCGGCATGCTGTCACTAAGGTTCCAGTCCACAAGTGTACGTCAGGTGACTGGGTTTACGCCCGAGAATGGAGATTGGGATAAGCGTTCGATTTGAGTTAGATCGTGCTAGTGTAGTCTTCTTCAGAACATTGAAGAGTTTCCTTTAGTATTGTGTTCGTCCTTTCACTAATCCCATCTCGCAGTTCTCAAGCATAGTCAGATGTGTATACCCGCGAAGGGTTCCAATGGTATGCTCGTAGATATCCAATAAAATCACAAAGCATATTGCTAAACTATGCATATAATTAGTTGTGCGAAACTAGTGTAGTGTCTAAAGTTGAGCAATGGCTATAGTCTAAGTTGCAAACCTAGTTCTCTATAACCAAGGCTCTGATACCAGTCTGTCACACCCCCAATTTCCCACTCGTGGCGGATGTCCACGTGGATGTGACGTGTCCAGAATCACAGCTCAAGGTCATATAGAACAACTCTATATGCGTTTACAAATCCAAGTTTGACACACACACAAAATAAAATAGTTTGCAGCGGAATAAAAGTTATCATATCATAATGCAGCGGAAATGTAAATAGTTAAATCATGCAGCGGAAATTAATAAGTTTAATACATCATTGTCAAACGAAAGTTAAATTGTTTTCGAAAACTGATCATAAACAGAAATGCATGAGGTTCCTAATGCTCGTTCCTTAGTGTGCGCATTCCTGTTATCCATAGCTTGCTAGTTACCTGAGAATACAAGTTTGAAAAAGTGTCAACACAATGGTTGGTGAGTTCACAGGTTTTGATATACATATATAGTAAGAAAGTGTGTCATGTTGTTTATCATATGTTAGTACCGAGCCCTTGGCCCAAAGTGTCAGTGCGTCACTACCGAACTAGACTTGTTAGTCTTTGCCTCCGCCATGTCTCGTAATAACATGGCAAGATAGGTCAAGTTTTCACGTGTTATGACATACAGTCAATATTTCGCCACGCGGGGTTAGTCACACCCCAAACGGATCCATTCAAACTCGCCTCGTTGTTTGTACATTAACGGTAAGACTTTGTGAGGACTTCTTACGATTACAACACTTAATGTTTGTCTAATAAACCAGCATACACCAAAATGTTTGTACAGTAATAGATGTTTGACTCGATGCAACCAGTATTCTCCCCCTATTTAAAAGCGTTTGAAAAAGAGTAAAGAGGGGCCGTAAACTCACCTTAGTGATGTGAACGTAAGTAAGCGTAAGCTCCTGAATCGTCAAGTAGCACGTCGGTCACCGGCAACCTATAGCGTATACCGTACGTGAGTTTGTGTAAGTGACCGTGCTAGTGTTCGTGTTAGTGCTCGTGTTTGTGTCCATCAACCCTTGGTTGTTCATGTTTGTCCGTGTCGGTCTACAATGACCGTGTTTGCTCGTATTGGTCCATATTGACCGTGTTTGACCGTGTTTGACTGTGTTTGACCAAAGTTGACCGTGTCAAGTCAACGACCCGTTGGTGAACCGTGTGAAGGTTTGTGATTCGTGTAGCAAATGTTTAAGTGCTCGTCGTGTGCAAAACGCGTAAGTCGCGCCTATGGACAACTTACTATTTATAGTAAGTTTCCATTTATGGAAAATTCACAAAGCATATCGGTTTTATAGTTCTAGCATGCTCATTAATCCTACGTGATCATGTTAACACATAACACATCATCATACGAAGTCACATACATCGTTTATAGCATGTTTGTACATAAAAGTTTCCTAAAATGGAAAGTTTCCATTTATAGCATACGTAACATCGGAAACCATCTAGCTTAGCATTTAATCATCATGTTATAACATATTAAGTCATTTAGCATACCCAAATCATACAACACGTTGACAAATCGGTTTTTGTAAAAATAAAGTTACTATAAATAGTAACTTTGTTGTTTTGCATCAAAATGACCATTTAAACATTTCTAAACCCATTTTTATGTCATAAACCATCCTAATAAATCATCTAACATCATATAAACATGTTAACATAGTCCAAACCACAATCTATTAACATTTCATCAATAAAAGTTACTAATTATAGTAACTATGTAAAATGACCTTAAACCTTATCAAAATCACATTCTAAACATCAATATCATTCTAATAGCATTTAATTAGCAATCCATGGACATGCATGTTGTCAAATATCACCCATATCACCATTACTTAACTAAAAAGTTTCTATTAATAGAAAGTTTATCAAAACCCATCATTTTAACTATTACGATCCAATCTAACCATAAAATCATCTTCTAATATCATCAATAAACATCCATGAACATCCAAAATCACCCCACACTCATGGATCATACATGCATGCATCAATATCATCCCAAATCATCATTTTAAGCAAAAGACTTGTACTCATCAACTTAGATCATCATAAATCACCATTATAACATCATAGATCATCAAAGAATACATTAAAACTATCAAACCCAGAAGCAAAACTCGTGCATGTGGATTGTGGGTGTTTGCATGTGCGTTTCAAGCATTGCATGTGAGTGTGTGAGTGTCTAAAGAGTGTTTTAGCCATAGATACTACCTTAGATGCTCCAAATCGTTGAGATGGCTGGTTCCACAGCTCCTGGAGCTCCTGGTTCGTGGGTTTGATTGAGGACAAGAAAGATGGTGATGGTTCTAAGCCTCCTTGAGGGTGATGGACTCCAAAGCTCCAAGTCTTGAGCTTCCAAAGTGTTCTTCAATGGCTTCTAATGGTGGAAATTGGGTGTAACAGAGGTTAGGGAGGGAGGATGGTCGACTGGTAGAGTGTAGAACCGGAGATAATGAGTGAAAAGTGTAGAATAGGCATCATTGTCTTGGATTTATAAAGATTTTGTCGACTGGGCGTTGTCGCGTACCGCGATGAGGCTTTCAAATTATCTCCGCGTACCGCGGCGGATTTCCGGAGGTCAAACCCCCGCGTTGTTGGTCGCGCACCGCGAATGGTCTTCTTGTTGGGCCATCGCGTACCGCGATGGGTCCCTGAAGAGCCCAATAAGCCCTTTTTAATGGGTTTGATCCGTTCGTCGTCGTTTTCACGCTTTCGAACTATCGTTTGGCCTCGTTTGAACTCCCTAGTTCAATGTGTGAGTGTTTCGTGAGGTTTAGAGTGTTGTGCTACACAATGTGCTTGACGTTCACCAACGTTCGTGTGTTTTGACACGTGTGTGCTGTTTGCCGATAATTCTACGAATTATCTAGTCATGTGTCAGTGTTCGTACTGTCGTGCCATGTGTCACACTAAATCAATCTAATTCTAGTGCCACGTGTACAATAAGCATTTAAATAAACATTTAAATAAATAGGTTGCTGACCTGGAAATTACGGGGTGTCACATCCTCCCCATGTTAGAAAGAATTTCGTCCCGAAATTCAACTTGTGTTGCCAGTGCTTGTCTGTTCCGCGAACAGGTGTGGGTACTTTTGCTTCATCCGGTCTTCACGTTCTCACGTGAATTCCGGTCCTCGTCGCGAATTCCATCGCACTTTCACAATCGGAATTTTACTGAGTTTGAGCTTCTTGGTTCCCCGGTCCATAATCTTCACCGGTTCCTCAACGAAGTTCAATTGTTCGGCGATTTGTATTTCCTCGAGAGGAATAACAAGTGTCTCATTGGACAGGCACTTCTTGAGGTTCGAGATTTGGAATACGTTGTGTACACTGCTCAGTTCAATTGGCAGGTTCAGTTCGTAGGCTACAGGGCCTATTCGTTTGGCGATCTCGAAGGGTCCAATGCAACGAGGGTTCAATTTCCCCGTTAGTCAAACCGAATGACTCCCTTCCAAGGCGAGACCTTGAGTAACAATCTGTCTCCCACCTGGAATTCTAACGGTTTGCGTCGCTTGTCGGCATAGCTTTTCTGTCTGTCCCGAGCTGCCGCCATTCGTTTGCGTATTTGTACGATCTTTTAGTCGTTTCATGCACCAGCTCTGGACCGGTCAGTGACGTCTCCAAATTCTGCCTAGCAATTGGGTGATCGACACTTACGTCCGTAAGGTGCCTCGAATGGTGCAGCTTGGATGCTCGGGTGGTAGCTATTGTTGTATGAAACTCAACTAACGGTAGGTGAGTTTCCCAGCTACTCCCAAAGTCAATATCGCATGCCCGGAGCATGTCCTCCAGTGTCTGTATGGTTCGTTCACTTTGCCCGTCCGTCTGCGGGTGGTAAGCGGTACTCATGTCCAATCTCGTGCCCCAAGTCCTATGCAAAGACTTCCAGAAGTGCGATGTGAATCGACTGTCGCGATCAGATATGATTGAGATTGGCACTCCACGTCGAGTAACCACTTCCTTCAAATAGATACGAGTGAGTTTGTCTAGCTTGTCAGACTTCTTGATAGGTAGGAAATGTGCAGACTCTGTCAGTCGGTTACGATAACCCAGATGGTATCGCAACCGCTCGCCGTCCTAGGCAGTTTGGTTATGAAATCCATGGAAATTTGCTCCCATTTCCACATTGGTAGTTCCGGTTGCTGAAGTAACCCTGATGGCTTCTGGTACTCCACCTTAACCTTTGAGTACGTTAGACACTTACTCACGTAAGTTGCTATTTCGGCTTTCATGTTCGGCCACCAGTAAGTTGTCTTCAGGTCATGGTACATCCTATCGGAGCCCGGGTGTATGGAATACCGACTCTTGTGTGCTTCGTCCATCATTACTTTTCTCAATCCCCCGCAGTGTGGAATCCAGACTCGATCCATTATTCAATACGCTCCATCGTCTTTTGCCTTCAGTTGTTTATCCATGTCGCGCATGGCTTCAAGGGTGAGATTTTCAGCTTTTAGGGCTTCTTGTTGCGCGATTCGTATATGATTTGGTAATTCAGAATGAATCGTGAGTTGTAGTGCACGCACGCGTTTTGTTGTCTCCTTCCGGCTCAACGCATCGGCCACTACATTGGTTGTGCCTGGATGATACTTGATGGCGCAATCATAATCACCTATGAGTTCGACCCATCTTCGTTTTCTCATGTTCAACTCTTTTTGGTCGAAGATGTGTTGTAAGTTCCTATGATCGGTAAAGATAGTGCATTTCGTGCCATACAAGTAGTGTCTTCAGATCATCAAAGCAAACACTACGGCTCCCAACTCGAGGTCATGAGTCGTGTAGTTCTTCTCATGCACCTTCAGTTGGCGTGAAGCGTACGCTATAACTTTCTCGCGTTGCATGAGCACACAACCGAGTCCTTGTTTCGAGGCGTCACAATATACCACGAAATCATCGTATCCTTCAGGTAGGGATAGGATAGGTGCAGTGCATAGTTTCTGCTTCAAAAGATTGAAAGTAACTTCCTGTTTGTCTCCCCGATCGATCTTCTTATCCTTATGTGTCAAGGATGTCAGCGATTGGGCAATCTTTGAGAATCCTTCAATAAATCTCCTGTAGTACCCCGCCAGTCCTAGGAATTGTCGCACCTCAGTTGGAGTCTTGGGTGCTTCCCAGTTTTCTATGGCTTCAATCTTGGCTGGGTCTACGTGTATTCCTTGTTCGTTGACCACGTGTCCAAGAAATTGGACTTCGCGAATCCAAAAGTCGCACTTTACAAACTTCGCATATAATTGTTCCGTCTTTCGTAGTTCCAAAACAAGTCTCAGATGTTTTGTATGTTCTTCTTGAGTCTTGGAGTAGGTTAGGATGTCGTCAATGAACACTATCACGAATTTGTCAGGTTAGGGTTTGCACACTCTATTCATGAGATCCATGATTACAGCTGGTGCGTTAGTCAGTCCAAAGGGCATAATCAGGAATTTGTAGTGTTCGTATCGGGTTATGAAGGCAGTCTTAGGAATATCATTTCCCTGTATCCTCAATTGATGGTAACCCGATCTTAAATCGATATTGGAATAGTAGCTTGACCCTTACAATTGATCAAACATATCGTCTATTCGTGGCAATGGGTATCGATTCTTGATCGTCACCTTGTTCAGCTCTCTGTAGTCGATACACATACGGAATGATCCGTCTTTCTTCTTTACAAATAAGACCGGTGCTCCCCAAGGTGAGAAGCTCGGCCTAATAAATCCCTTGTCTAACAGTTCCTGCAACTGATTAGACAGTTCTTGCATATCGGTAGGTGCGAGTCGGTACGGAGTTTTAGCAATCGGTGCTGCTCCTCGTGTGGGTCTATCTGAAACTCGACTTGTCGTTTCGGAGGTAGTCCAGGTAGATCCTCCGGAAACACTTCGGGAAAATCGCGGACTACAACTATGTCCTCAATCTTCCTTTCTTTCTTCGGTTGTTCCGCAATGAGAGCTAGTATCGCGGTGTATCCCTTCTGAAGATACTTGTTTGCTTTCATGCACGACATGATGTTCAGAGGTACTCCCCGTCGTTTCCCCTGAATCGAGATCTGTTCACCGTTCTGCAACGTCACTCGTACGATTTTCTCGTTGCATACAATCTCGGCTTGGTTAGCGGATAACCAATCCATTCCAACGACCACATCAAAGCTTTCGAGGGTTACCGGCATCAAATCAATTTCGAGTTCGTGATCCGCCAATTCCATAACGCATCCTCGAAAGATGTGCTGCGTTTCAATCAACTTGCCGTCGGCTAATTCTACAGTATATTTATAGTCTAGTGGTGTTGAGGTAATACCTAGTAATTTGCTAAACTTGATGGATCTAAAGTTCCTATCGGCACCGGTATCCAGTAATATACTAGCATAAACAAGAAAAGAACGTACCAGTCGCGATGTTTGAGTCATCCTCGGCTTCTCCTGAGCCACTCACAAATGCACCATCCTTTGTTGTGCCTTCTTCTGCCTTCTTCAGTTGTGGACAGTCCCTCCGCATGTGTCCCGGCTTTCCACACTCATAGCACCCCTTGAGAGTGTGTTGGTTATTGGTATTCTGTTTGGTGTTGGGGTTAGGGTTTGTTCGGCACTCCTTGGTTACATGCCCATTTTTGCCGCAGTTCGTGCATTTGACCCTTTTGCACGAGCCAAAGTGATGGTAGTTACAGTTGTTGCATTTTGGGCTTTTGCCCTGATATCCTCCTTTGCTCCGACTGGCAGTGAAGACCTTAGCAAGGGTTGGGCGATGCTGGGTTTGTTGTTGAGGTGAGAGGGTTTGGTTGTTGCTGGGTTCCCACTTCCTCTTGAGTTCCTGGGGTTTCGTATGCTCACTCCTCTTGGGTAGTTCTCCCTGTGCCACCGCTTGGTCGATTAGTTTGTGAGCCAAGCAAATAGTAGACTGAATGAGAGTGGGATCTGTCGTGGAAATTAGGCTTCGGATTTGTTCAGGTAATCCCCTAACGTATGGCTCGATCTTTCTGTATTCTGGGGTCACCATTTCTGGATACTGCTTACACCATTCGTGAAATCGAGTGGTGTACTGTTCAATTTCTGCTCCTTCCATTTTGTGATTCCAACACTCCTCCGGTTCCTTGATTTCGTTCTGGGGATGGTATTCTTCCTTCAACATCTTAATGAAATTTTCCCATGGTATAGAGTTAGCGGTCTCCAGACTCAGTGTTTGGACTTGTGAATTCCACCAAATGAGGGCCTGTCCCTCTAGAGTTCCGGTAGCGAATTTCACTTTGTTCTCCTCAGAGCACTCGCACATGCAGAAGATTGTCTCAGTCTTCTTGATCCATCGGAGCAGTCCCTCTGCTCCTTCCGACCCCTTGAATGTTAGAGGATGATAACTAAGGAAGGTCTTGAATACGCATCCTCTTAAGTTGTTGTGAGTCTCATTGTTTGTTTCATTGTTTACGCGTGTAGTCTCGTATTCCGCTATAGCTTTGTTAACCCGTTGTTCGATCATGGCCTCGATAGTAGCAGAGTTGATTGATTGATCGTTAGTACGCACATACGTTCCTTGTCCAGCCATTGGTAAGTATGTATCTACAATAGGTTTTGGATCACTTACAGTTAGAGCTTGCTGTGTGTGATATAGAGGTAGTATATCCTCTTTCTTCATGTGTACAATTATAAGCTTTAGAAGATTACTATTACCAATGTGATGTATATGAGCACAACTCGCTCAATTAGACTCTATCAATACTAAATACAATAAGGGAATAAACTACTCGGTGAAAATAGTGGAGTTCGAATCTCCACTAACAGCGGTGTACTACATAGTTCTCCTCGTGGGTGTAGCGTGTCATTTGAATTTGCTAAAATTCGTATGTACCTATAAATTCACGATTACGTTGGCCACCGTAATCGTCAATTTATCTTACACAGTCATTCTAGTTCCTTCAATCTGAAGCTAGTGATCACAATAGTGCTCGAGGTTCATCTTCGGCATGCTGTCACTAAGGTTCCAGTCCACAAGTGTACGTCAGGTGACTGGGTTTACGCCCGAGAATGGAGATTGGGAAAGCGTTCGATTTGAGTTAGATCGTGCTAGTGTAGTCTTCTTCAGAACATTGAAGAGTTTCCTTTAGTCTTGTGTTCGTCCTTTCACTAATCCCATCTCGCAGTTCTCAAGCATAGTCAGATGTGTATACCCGCGAAGGGTTCCAATGGTATGCTCGTAGATATCCAATAAAATCACAAAGCATATTGCTAAACTATGCATATAATTAGTTGTGCGAAACTAGTGTAGTGTCTAAAGTTGAGCAATGGCTATAGTCTAAGTTGCAAACCTAGTTCTCTATAACCAAGGCTCTGATACCAGTCTGTCACACCCCCAATTTCCCACTCGTGGCGTATGTCCACGTGGATGTGACGTGTCCAGAATCACAGCTCAAGGTCATATAGAACAACTCTATATGCGTTTACAAATCCAAGTTTGACACATACACAAAATAAAATAGTTTGCAGCGGAATAAAAGTTATCATATCATAATGCAGCGGAAATGTAAATAGTTTAAATCATGCAGCGGAATTAATAGTTTAATACATCATTGTCAAACGAAAGTTAAATTGTTTTCGAAATGATCATAACAGAAATGCATGAGTTCCTAATGCTCGTTCCTTAGTGTGCGCATTCCTGTTATCCATAGCTTGCTAGTTACCTGAGAATACAAGTTTGAAAAAGTGTCAACACAATGGTTGGTGAGTTCACAGGTTTTGATATACATATATAGTAAGAAAGTGTGTCATGCTGTTTATCATATGTTAGTACCGAGCCCTTGGCCCAAAGTGTCAGTGCGTCACTACCGAACTAGACTTGTTAGTCTTTGCCTCCGCCATGTCTCGTAATAACATGGCAAGATAGGTCAAGTTTTCACGTGTTATGACATCCAGTCAATATTTCGCCACGCGGGGTTAGTCACACCCCAAACGGATCCATTCAAACTCGCCTCGTTGTTTGTACATTAACGGTAAGACTTTGTGAGGACTTCTTACGATTACAACACTTAATGTTTGTCTAATAAACCAGCATACACCAAAATGTTGTACAGTAATAGATGTTTGACTCGATGCAACAGTATTCTCCCCCTATTTAAAAGCGTTTGAAAAAGAGTAAAGAGGGGCCGTAAACTCACCTTAGTGATGTGAACGTAAGTAAGCGTAAGCTCCTGAATCGTCAAGTAGCACGTCGGTCACCGGCAACCTATAGCGTATACCGTACGTGAGTTTGTGTAAGTGACCGTGCTAGTGTTCGTGTTAGTGCTCGTGTTTGTGTCCATCAACCCTTGGTTGTTCATGTTTGTCCGTGTCGGTCTACAATGACCGTGTTTGCTCGTATTGGTCCATATTGACCGTGTTTGACCGTGTTTGACTGTGTTTGACCAAAGTTGACCGTGTCAAGTCAACGACCCGTTGGTGAACCGTGTGACGGTTTGTGATTCGTGTAGCAAATGTTTAAGTGCTCGTCGTGTGCAAAACGCGTAAGTCGCGCCTATGGACAACTTACTATTTATAGTAAGTTTCCATTTATGGAAAATTCACAAAGCATATCGGTTTTATAGTTCTAGCATGCTCATTAATCCTACGTGATCATGTTAACACATAACACATCATCATACGAAGTCACATACATCGTTTATAGCATGTTTGTACATAAAAGTTTCCTAAAATGGAAAGTTTCCATTTATAGCATACGTAACATCGGAAACCATCTAGCTTAGCATTTAATCATCATGTTATAACATATTAAGTCATTTAGCATACCCAAATCATACAACACGTTGACAAATCGGTTTTTGTAAAAATAAAGTTACTATAAATAGTAACTTTGTTGTTTTTGCATCAAAATGACCATTTAAACATTTCTAAACCATTTTTATGTCATAAACCATCCTAATAATCATCTAACATCATATAAACATGTTAACATAGTCCAAACCACAATCTATTAACATTTCATCAATAAAAGTTACTAATTATAGTAACTATGTAAAAATGACCTTAAACCTTATCAAAATCACATTCTAAACATCAATATCATTCTAATAGCATTTAATAGCAATCCATGGACATGCATGTTGTCAAATATCACCCATATCACCATTACTTAACTAAAAAGTTTCTATTAATAGAAAGTTTATCAAAACCCATCATTTTAACTATTACGATCCAATCTAACCATAAAATCATCTTCTAATATCATCAATAAACATCCATGAACATCCAAAATCACCCCAACACTCATGGATCATACATGCATGCATCAATATCATCCCAAATCATCATTTTAAGCAAAAGACTTGTACTCATCAACTTAGATCATCATAAATCACCATTATAACATCATAGATCATCAAAGAATACATTAAAACTATCAAACCCAGAAGCAAAACTCGTGCATGTGGATTGTGGGTGTTTGCATGTGCGTTTCAAGCATTGCATGTGAGTGTGTGAGTGTCTAAAGAGTGTTTTAGCCATAGATACTACCTTAGATGCTCCAAATCGTTGAGATGGCTGGTTCCACAGCTCCTGGAGCTCCTGGTTCGTGGGTTTGATTGAGGACAAGAAAGATGGTGATGGTTCTAAGCCTCCTTGAGGGTGATGGACTCCAAAGCTCCAAGTCTTGAGCTTCCAAAGTGTTCTTCAATGGCTTCTAATGGTGGAAATTGGGTGTAACAGAGGTTAGGGAGGGAGGATGGTCGACTGGTAGAGTGTAGAACCGAGATAATGAGTGAAAAGTGTAGAATAGGCATCATTGTCTTGGATTTATAAAGATTTTGTCGACTGGGCGTTGTCGCGTACCGCGATGAGGCTTTCAAATTATCTCCGCGTACCGCGGCGGATTTCCGGAGGTCAAACCCCCGCGTTGTTGGTCGCGCACCGCGAATGGTCTTCTTGTTGGGCCATCGCGTACCGCGATGGGTCCCTGAAGAGCCCAATAAGCCTTTTTAATGGGTTTGATCCGTTCGTCGTCGTTTTCACGCTTTCGAACTATCGTTTGGCCTCGTTTGAACTCCCTAGTTCAATGTGTGAGTGTTTCGTGAGGTTTAGAGTGTTGTGCTACACAATGTGCTTGACGTTCACCAACGTTCGTGTGTTTTGACACGTGTGTGCTGTTTGCCGATAATTCTACGAATTATCTAGTCATGTGTCAGTGTTCGTACTGTCGTGCCACGTGTCACACTAAATCAATCTAATTCTAGTGCCACGTGTACAATAAGCATTTAAATAAACATTTAAATAAATAGGTTGCTGACCTGGAAATTACGGGGTGTCACATCCTCCCCATGTTAGAAAGAATTTCGTCCCGAAATTCAACTTGTGTTGCCAGTGCTTGTCTGTTCCGCGAACAGGTGTGGGTACTTTTGCTTCATCCGGTCTTCACGTTCTCACGTGAATTCCGGTCCTCGTCGCGAATTCCATCGCACTTTCACAATCGGAATTTTTCTGAGTTTGAGCTTCTTGGTTCCCCGGTCCATAATCTTCACCGGTTCCTCAACGAAGTTCAATTGTTCGGCGATTTGTATTTCCTCGAGAGGAATAACAAGTGTCTCATTAGACAGGCACTTCTTGAGGTTCGAGATTTGGAATACGTTGTGTACACTGCTCAGTTCAATTGGCAGGTTCAGTTCGTAGGCTACAGGGCCTATTCGTTTGGCGATCTCGAAGGGTCCAATGCAACGAGGGTTCAATTTTCCCCGTTAGTCAAACCGAATGACTCCCTTCCAAGGCGAGACCTTGAGTAACAATCTGTCTCCCACCTGGAATTCTAACGGTTTGCGTCGCTTGTCGGCATAGCTTTTCTGTCTGTCCCGAGCTGCCGCCATTCGTTTGCGTATTTGTACGATCTTTTAGTCGTTTCATGCACCAGCTCTGGACCGGTCAGTGACGTCTCCAAATTCTGCCTAGCAATTGGGTGATCGACACTTACGTCCGTAAGGTGCCTCGAATGGTGCAGCTTGGATGCTCGGGTGGTAGCTATTGTTGTATGAAACTCAACTAACGGTAGGTGAGTTTCCCAGCTACTCCCAAAGTCAATATCGCATGCCCGGAGCATGTCCTCCAGTGTCTGTATGGTTCGTTCACTTTGCCCGTCCGTCTGCGGGTGGTAAGCGGTACTCATGTCCAATCTCGTGCCCCAAGTCCTATGCAAAGACTTCCAGAAGTGCGATGTGAATCGACTGTCGCGATCAGATATGATTGAGATTGGCACTCCACGTCGAGTAACCACTTCCTTCAAATAGATACGAGTGAGTTTGTCTAGCTTGTCAGACTTCTTGATAGGTAGGAAATGTGCAGACTCTGTCAGTCGGTTTACGATAACCCAGATGGTATCGCAACCACTCGCCGTCCTAGGCAGTTTGGTTATGAAATCCATGGAAATTTGCTCCCATTTCCACATTGGTAGTTCCGGTTGCTGAAGTAACCCTGATGGCTTCTGGTACTCCACCTTAACCTTTGAGTACGTTAGACACTTACTCACGTAAGTTGCTATTTCGGCTTTCATGTTCGGCCACCAGTAAGTTGTCTTCAGGTCATGGTACATCCTATCGGAGCCCGGGTGTATGGAATACCGACTCTTGTGTGCTTCGTCCATCATTACTTTTCTCAATCCCCCGCAGTGTGGAATCCAGACTCGATCCATTATTCAATACGCTCCATCGTCTTTTGCCTTCAGTTGTTTATCCATGTCGCGCATGGCTTCAAGGGTGAGATTTTCAGCTTTTAGGGCTTCTTGTTGCGCGATTCGTATATGATTTGGTAATTCAGAATGAATCGTGAGTTGTAGTGCACGCACGCGTTTTGTTGTCTCCTTCCGGCTCAACGCATCGGCCACTACATTGGTTGTGCCTGGATGATACTTGATGGCGCAATCATAATCACCTATGAGTTCGACCCATCTTCGTTTTCTCATGTTCAACTCTTTTTGGTCGAAGATGTGTTGTAAGTTCCTATGATCGGTAAAGATAGTGCATTTCGTGCCATACAAGTAGTGTCTTCAGATCATCAAAGCAAACACTACGGCTCCCAACTTGAGGTCATGAGTCGTGTAGTTCTTCTCATGCACCTTCAGTTGGCGTGAAGCGTACGCTATAACTTTCTCACGTTGCATGAGCACACAACCGAGTCCTTGTTTCGAGGCGTCACAATATACCACGAAATCATCGTATCCTTCAGGTAGGGATAGGATAGGTGCAGTGCATAGTTTCTGCTTCAAAAGATTGAAAGTAACTTCCTGTTTGTCTCCCCGATCGATCTTCTTATCCTTATGTGTCAAGGATGTCAGCGATTGGGCAATCTTTGAGAATCCTTCAATAAATCTCCTGTAGTACCCGGCCAGTCCTAGGAATTGTCGCACCTCAGTTGGAGTCTTGGGTGCTTCCCAGTTTTCTATGGCTTCAATCTTGGCTGGGTCTACGTGTATTCCTTGTTCGTTGACCACGTGTCCAAGAAATTGGACTTCGCGAATCCAAAAGTCGCACTTTACAAACTTCGCATATAATTGTTCCGTCTTTCGTAGTTCCAAAACAAGTCTCAGATGTTTTGTATGTTCTTCTTGAGTCTTGGAGTAGGTTAGGATGTCGTCAATGAACACTATCACGAATTTGTCAGGTTAGGGTTTGCACACTCTATTCATGAGATCCATGATTACAGCTGGTGCGTTAGTCAGTCCAAAGGGCATAATCAGGAATTTGTAGTGTTCGTATCGGGTTATGAAGGCAGTCTTAGGAATATCATTTCCCTGTATCCTCAATTGATGGTAACCCGATCTTAAATCGATATTGGAATAGTAGCTTGACCCTTACAATTGATCAAACATATCGTCTATTCGTGGCAATGGGTATCGATTCTTGATCGTCACCTTGTTCAGCTCTCTGTAGTCGATACACATACGGAATGATCCGTCTTTCTTCTTTACAAATAAGACCGGTGCTCCCCAAGGTGAGAAGCTCGGCCTAATAAATCCCTTGTCTAACAGTTCCTGCAACTGATTAGACAGTTCTTGCATATCGGTAGGTGCGAGTCGGTACGGAGTTTTAGCAATCGGTGCTGCTCCTCGTGTGGGGTCTATCTGAAACTCGACTTGTCGTTTCGGAGGTAGTCCAGGTAGATCATCCGGAAACACTTCGGGAAAATCGCGGACTACAACTATGTCCTCAATCTTCCTTTCTTTCTTCGGTTGTTCCGCAATGAGAGCTAGTATCGCGGTGTATCCCTTCTGAAGATACTTGTTTGCTTTCATGCACGACATGATGTTCAGAGGTACTCCCCGTCGTTTCCCCTGAATCGAGATCTGTTCACCGTTATGCAACGTCACTCGTACGATTTTCTCGTTGCATACAATCTCGGCTTGGTTAGCGGATAACCAATCCATTCCAACGACCACATCAAAGCTTTCGAGGGTTACCGGCATCAAATCAATTTCGAGTTCGTGATCCGCCAATTCCATAACGCATCCTCGAAAGATGTGCTGCGTTTCAATCAACTTGCCGTCGGCTAATTCTACAGTATATTTATAGTCTAGTGGTGTTGAGGTAATACCTAGTAATTTGCTAAACTTGATGGATCTAAAGTTCCTATCGGCACCGGTATCCAGTAATATACTAGCATAAACAAGAAAAGAACGTACCAGTCGCGATGTTTGAGTCATCCTCGGCTTCTCCTGAGCCACTCACAAATGCACCATCCTTTGCTGTGCCTTCTTCTGCCTTCTTCAGTTGTGGACAGTCCCTCCGCATGTGTCCCGGCTTTCCACACTCATAGCACCCCTTGAGAGTGTGTTGGTTATTGGTATTCTGTTTGGTGTTGGGGTTAGGGTTTGTTCGGCACTTCCTTGGTTACATGCCCATTTTTGCCGCAGTTCGTGCATTTGACCCTTTTGCACGAGCCAAAGTGATGGTAGTTACAGTTGTTGCATTTTGGGCTTTTGCCCTGATATCCTCCTTTGCTCCGACTGGCAGTGAAGACCTTAGCAAGGGTTGGGCGATGCTGGGTTTGTTGTTGAGGTGAGAGGGTTTGGTTGTTGCTGGGTTCCCACTTCCTCTTGAGTTCCTGGGGTTTCGTATGCTCACTCCTCTTGGGTAGTTCTCCCTGTGCCACCGCTTGGTCGATTAGTTTGTGAGCCAAGCAAATAGTAGACTGAATGAGAGTGGGATCTGTCGTGGAAATTAGGCTTCGGATTTGTTCAGGTAATCCCCTAACGTATGGCTCGATCTTTCTGTATTCTGGGGTCACCATTTCTGGATACTGCTTACACCATTCGTGAAATCGAGTGGTGTACTGTTCAATTTCTGCTCCTTCCATTTTGTGATTCCAACACTCCTCCGGTTCCTTGATTTCGTTCTGGGGATGGTATTCTTCCTTCAACATCTTAATGAAATTTTCCCATGGTATAGAGTTAGCGGTCTCCAGACTCAGTGTTTGGACTTGTGAATTCCACCAAATGAGGGCCTGTCCCTCTAGAGTTCCGGTAGCGAATTTCACTTTGTTCTCCCCAGAGCACTCGCACATGCAGAAGATTGTCTCAGTCTTCTTGATCCATCGGAGCAGTCCCTCTGCTCCTTCCGACCCCTTGAATGTTAGAGGATGATAACTAAGGAAGGTCTTGAATACGCATCCTCTTAAGTTGTTGTGAGTCTCATTGTTTGTTTCATTGTTTACGCGTGTAGTCTCGTATTCCGCTATAGCTTTGTTAACCCGTTGTTCGATCATGGCCTCGATAGTAGCAGAGTTGATTGATTGATCGTTAGTACGCACATACGTTCCTTGTCCAGCCATTGGTAAGAATGTATCTACAATAGGTTTTGGATCACTTACAGTTAGAGCTTGCTGTGTGTGATATAGAGGTAGTATATCCTCTTTCTTCATGTGTACAATTATAAGCTTTAGAAGATTACTATTACCAATGTGATGTATATGAGCACAACTCGCTCAATTAGACTCTATCAATACTAAATACAATAAGGGAATAAACTACTCGGTGAAAATAGTGGAGTTCGAATCTCCACTAACAGCGGTGTACTACATAGTTCTCCTCGTGGGTGTAGCGTGTCATTTGAATTTGCTAAAATTCGTATGTACCTATAAATTCACGATTACGTTGGCCACCGTAATCGTCAATTTATCTTACACAGTCATTCTAGTTCCTTCAATCTGAAGCTAGTGATCACAATAGTGCTCGAGGTTCATCTTCGGCATGCTGTCACTAAGGTTCCAGTCCACAAGTGTACGTCAGGTGACTGGGTTTACGCCCGAGAATGGAGATTGGGATAAGCGTTCGATTTGAGTTAGATCGTGCTAGTGTAGTCTTCTTCAGAACATTGAAGAGTTTCCTTTAGTCTTGTGTTCGTCCTTTCACTAATCCCATCTCGCAGTTCTCAAGCATAGTCAGATGTGTATACCCGCGAAGGGTTCCAATGGTATGCTCGTAGATATCCAATAAAATCACAAAGCATATTGCTAAACTATGCATATAATTAGTTGTGCGAAACTAGTGTAGTGTCTAAAGTTGAGCAATGGCTATAGTCTAAGTTGCAAACCTAGTTCTCTATAACCAAGGCTCTGATACCAGTCTGTCACACCCCCAATTTCCCACTCGTGGCGGATGTCCACGTGGATGTGACGTGTCCAGAATCACAGCTCAAGGTCATATAGAACAACTCTATATGCGTTTACAAATCCAAGTTTGACACACACACAAAATAAAATAGTTTGCAGCGGAATAAAAGTTATCATATCATAATGCAGCAGAAATGTAAATAGTTAAATCATGCAGCGGAAATTAATAAGTTTAATACATCATTGTCAAACGAAAGTTAAATTGTTTTCGAAAACTGATCATAAACAGAAATGCATGAGGTTCCTAATGCTCGTTCCTTAGTGTGCGCATTCCTGTTATCCATAGCTTGCTAGTTACCTGAGAATACAAGTTTGAAAAAGTGTCAACACAATGGTTGGTGAGTTCACAGGTTTTGATATACATATATAGTAAGAAAGTGTGTCATGCTGTTTATCATATGTTAGTACCGAGCCCTTGGCCCAAAGTGTCAGTGCGTCACTACCGAACTAGACTTGTTAGTCTTTGCCTCTGCCATGTCTCGTAATAACATGGCAAGATAGGTCAAGTTTTCACGTGTTATGACATCCAGTCAATATTTCGCCACGCGGGGTTAGTCACACCCCAAACGGATCCATTCAAACTCGCCTCGTTGTTTGTACATTAACGGTAAGACTTTGTGAGGACTTCTTACGATTACAACACTTAATGTTTGTCTAATAAACCAGCATACACCAAAATGTCTGTACAGTAATAGATGTTTGACTCGATGCAACCAGTATTCTCCCCCTATTTAAAAGCGTTTGAAAAAGAGTAAAGAGGGGCCGTAAACTCACCTTAGTGATGTGAACGTAAGTAAGCGTAAGCTCCTGAATCGTCAAGTAGCACGTCGGTCACCGGCAACCTATAGCGTATACCGTACGTGAGTTTGTGTAAGTGACCGTGCTAGTGTTCGTGTTAGTGCTCGTGTTTGTGTCCATCAACCCTTGGTTGTTCATGTTTGTCCGTGTCGGTCTACAATGACCGTGTTTGCTCGTATTGGTCCATATTGACCGTGTTTGACCGTGTTTGACTGTGTTTGACCAAAGTTGACCGTGTCAAGTCAACGACCCGTTGGTGAACCGTGTGAAGGTTTGTGATTCGTGTAGCAAATGTTTAAGTGCTCGTCGTGTGCAAAACGCGTAAGTCGCGCCTATGGACAACTTACTATTTATAGTAAGTTTCCATTTATGGAAAATTCACAAAGCATATCGGTTTTATAGTTCTAGCATGCTCATTAATCCTACGTGATCATGTTAACACATAACACATCATCATACGAAGTCACATACATCGTTTATAGCATGTTTGTACATAAAAGTTTCCTAAAATGGAAAGTTTCCATTTATAGCATACGTAACATCGGAAACCATCTAGCTTAGCATTTAATCATCATGTTATAACATATTAAGTCATTTAGCATACCCAAATCATACAACACGTTGACAAATCGGTTTTTGTAAAAATAAAGTTACTATAAATAGTAACTTTGTTGTTTTTGCATCAAAATGACCATTTAAACATTTCTAAACCATTTTTATGTCATAAACCATCCTAATAAATCATCTAACATCATATAAACATGTTAACATAGTCCAAACCACAATCTATTAACATTTCATCAATAAAAAGTTACTAATTATAGTAACTATGTAAAAATGACCTTAAACCTTATCAAAATCACATTCTAAACATCAATATCATTCTAATAGCATTTAATTAGCAATCCATGGACATGCATGTTGTCAAATATCACCCATATCACCATTACTTAACTAAAAAGTTTCTATTAATAGAAAGTTTATCAAAACCCATCATTTTAACTATTACGATCCAATCTAACCATAAAATCATCTTCTAATATCATCAATAAACATCCATGAACATCCAAAATCACCCCAACACTCATGGATCATACATGCATGCATCAATATCATCCCAAATCATCATTTTAAGCAAAAGACTTGTACTCATCAACTTAGATCATCATAAATCACCATTATAACATCATAGATCATCAAAGAATACATTAAAACTATCAAACCCAGAAGCAAAACTCGTGCATGTGGATTGTGGGTGTTTGCATGTGCGTTTCAAGCATTGCATGTGAGTGTGTGAGTGTCTAAAGAGTGTTTTAGCCATAGATACTACCTTAGATGCTCCAAATCGTTGAGATGGCTGGTTCCACAGCTCCTGGAGCTCCTGGTTCGTGGGTTTGATTGAGGACAAGAAAGATGGTGATGGTTCTAAGCCTCCTTGAGGGTGATGGACTCCAAAGCTCCAAGTCTTGAGCTTCCAAAGTGTTCTTCAATGGCTTCTAATGGTGGAAATTGGGTGTAACAGAGGTTAGGGAGGGAGGATGGTCGACTGGTAGAGTGTAGAACCGGAGATAATGAGTGAAAAGTGTAGAATAGGCATCATTGTCTTGGATTTATAAAGATTTTGTCGACTGGGCGTTGTCGCGTACCGCGATGAGGCTTTCAAATTATCTCCGCGTACCGCGGCGGATTTCCGGAGGTCAAACCCCCGCGTTGTTGGTCGCGCACCGCGAATGGTCTTCTTGTTGGGCCATCGCGTACCGCGATGGGTCCCTGAAGAGCCCAATAAGCCCTTTTTAATGGGTTTGATCCGTTCGTCGTCGTTTTCACGCTTTCGAACTATCGTTTGGCCTCGTTTGAACTCCCTAGTTCAATGTGTGAGTGTTTCGTGAGGTTTAGAGTGTTGTGCTACACAATGTGCTTGACGTTCACCAACGTTCGTGTGTTTTGACACGTGTGTGCTGTTTGCCGATAATTCTACGAATTATCTAGTCATGTGTCAGTGTTCGTACTGTCGTGCCACGTGTCACACTAAATCAATCTAATTCTAGTGCCACGTGTACAATAAGCATTTAAATAAACATTTAAATAAATAGGTTGCTGACCTGGAAATTACGGGGTGTCACAAAGAGGCACCATTATGGACAGCTGAAAGCCTTAAGGAATTCAGCATCCATCCATAATGATCCTAAATATGACTTGTGACATGTTATGATAGAGGAACCTTCAAGTTAACACAAAGTCAACTAGAAGAACCAAATCATTCTAGTCACTTGTCATAATCATGGATGAATCAAGAAGAACACTGAATGACTAGTAGGGGTTGACACACTTGTCAACACGCGGCGGCCAATCAGTCTGTCTTACATGACTCTGACAAAGAAGAACACTGATGACTAGTAGGGGTTGGCACACAGGTCAACACGCGGCGGCCAACAGTCTGTCTTACAATGTCCAATAGTTTATGCAAACAAGTCTAAAGCATTCACATAGTTTCACTGATAACTAATAGGGGTTGACACGCAGGTCAACAAGCGGCGGTCAATCAGTCTTTTGTTTAAGCATTCCAATGTTTCAAGCATCCAAATGTTCACATGTTCCATGCATAGCAAGTATTCCAAGTGTTCATGTATCCCATGTATATCATGCATTCAAGTATTTCAAGTATCCCAAATGTTTCAAGCATTCACGTGTTTTCAAGTACCTCAAAGTATAACAAGTATTCACGTGTTTTCAAGTATTTCAAGTGTAATATGCATCCAAGTGTTTCAAGCATCTCACGTATATAAGTATCTCTTATATGTTTCTAGTTAAGTTTAAGCAAATCGTTGTAAGTGTAAAGTAATTTAATACTTTACTAAAGGTGTAGAACATTAACTTTCTGAAATAATTGTATAAAGCATTAGTGTTTAGTTTAAGTATTTTCAAAGCCTTAAGATTTTGTATATAGTTAAACATAGAGTTTATAAGTTAAACCTCCATTGTATAGTTTAAGCACATAGCTTATAACATAAGTATTTAGCTCAAAGTTTAAGTATTAAGTTTATATCATAAGCGCTTAGCATAAAGTTTAGGCTTCAAATCTATATTGTAAGCCTCAAGTATATAGTTTAAACTTCTCATTTATAGTATAAGTATCAAGTTTATAGTTTCTCAAGTATACTAGTTTCCAGTTTGATCACAAAGTGTTTGTATAATGTAGATAAGTATAAAGTAAATAGCATTTGTTATTTACACTATAGCCTTAGTCTTTGGTTTCCCATCCAAGCATTTCACTATCATGCATTAATATAAGCATTGTAAATATGTGTAAAAGCATTTAATAAACATTTCAATAATTGTTTAACATGCTTCTCATTCCCGAAGTAAAACAAAAGGTTTGAAAAGGGACAAATGAACTCACCTGTGTTTGAAACGGTTGACTAAGTTCTAAACAAGAATGCACGCGCTCTTTGTTTGTATTTGTTGTGTTGTTCACGGTCCTTTATTGATTTCATAGTGTTCGTAGTTCATAAGTATACATTCTAGATAAATCGTGTGCATACAGGTGTTAGCCCTAAGCTGGCTAACACTTGTGGGTCTCAGTCATCATTCGGCCCTGTTAACTTGTTAGTGACTTTAGAATAATTAACCCAAATGAGATTAAACACTTCGTTATTGATCTAACATTAAGTTTGATTTAGTTTCATCACCAATAGGTTCTAAGTACAAGACTTAGGTTTCTTTTGTTTAAATGTTATAAGTTCTTAACATCTAGTAAGAACTTATTAGTAATTAACATTAAGCTTATCCTTGAAAAGTGTAACGTCTTAGATGTCATGATTTGCATTAAATCCAAAAAATATTCTTTTGTTTCCACACTAATCGTGTAAGTTGTTTTAATTGAATTATCAAATGAATTTGGGCCGAATGCTTTAGGCTTGGACCAGCCTATCTACTTGGGCCGAATTATTGGGCTTGGGCCAACTCTCACATGATCTAAATGTGTACTACTCGGGCTTAATAGCATAGATTAGTCCAATGGCTGAGAAAGGGTGTGGGCCGAAGGTTACATGGGCCATGAGTGCTTTTAGTGAGACAACTAGTTAAGTGGGCCGAACCAATTATTACTGGGCCGAAGATTGAGCCAATTAGGCGGGCCAAGACATTCAACATCGGCCTGATAAGTGGTTTATGGCTTTCTGTTTGGGCCGAACAAGAGGTGAGTCAAGGTAGCAAGTGGATCCCTTTTGTCTTGGGCCGAAAGAGGTATTGTTTAGGACGAGGGTCTCAAGTGGGCCAAACTAATTGGGCCGGTTGATATCACTTGGGCCGAATACGTGTATAGGACTAAATGGGCCATCATGAGCTGAACAATCTATGGTTTGGGCCTGTTTCACCAATGTCGCATCCCACTACAGTTTTGGCTAGCGAACCTTTTTGGTTTTATTGAGACTAGGTTCGGCCAAGGGTAACAATGAAGGGTTCGCTGCTCTAGATGTAGGGTTCACTTCACAAGGGTTCGCCTTCATGGTTCGTAGTCGCTAGGTTCGGAGCTCCCTAAGGTTTGGCTACTGGTTGCATGGTTCGGCTATGGCTGTTACACACATAGGTTCGCCATCTACATGGTTTCATCGCACAGGTTCGTGACAACCCAAGAGTTCACAGGGAAAGGTTCGTTCGTTCTCAAAGGTTCGGTCACCTGGAGATAGGTTCGGCCAGAAAACAGAAAGGTTCGTAGCTCAGGGTTCGGGAAAACACAGGGGTTCGCCAACTTTGTATAGGTTCGACTCCATGCAGAGGGGTTTGCCAGAGGGATGGTTCGGCCAGCCTTATTTCCTCACGAACTGTATCGGTTTTTCTTCATCATGCAGCTTCGAATTTACTGTTTGATCGTCCTCTTGATGTTGCTACCCTCGATGAAGATGATGTGGGTTTGATAGTGATGATCTATGACCGGTTTTTAAGGGTGGTGTTCGAATAAACAAAGAAAACCATGAAAAACCCTATTTTCATGAACATTAAAGCTTTCTTACCTCAAAATCGGCTGGGTAAAGTCCCAGATCGGTTGTACTTCCGTGTAGAGGATGTCGAGAGCTTCACGTGGACACCAAGAACGCCCGATTTCGTTTCCAAACGAGTGAGTTATGGTGATTTGAAGGTGAAATCTTTAGTGAGAGAGAGGGAGACGAGTTTGAAGCTAGAGAGAGAGTGGTTTGAATAAAAATGAAGAAGGTGGCTTCATTCAACCCATATATACCCCGAGGGTATTCGGGTTCGTTTCGGTTACTCGGTTTTCGTCTCCGTTGCATTTCCAGATCGTAACGCGCGCGTAATTACATAATTAAATAAAAAGAACTTTATTTTAAATATTCGGTGGGTGATTATTTATAGAAATATTTTAAATATTATTATTCTTGGATGATTTGTCGTAATTTAATATTTTTATGCGGTTCCGTAATTGTTTGCGTATTTTGCTTTCCGCGCCTTAAATTAAAATAGTTTCGTTTTAATTTTATTTCTGATGAGTTTCAAAATTGTAAAACAGGAAATATTATATTTCCTTAATTTTATTACCGTTCGAATCGTCTTCGTTTCGTTTCGTTAGAAAACATCACTTACGCGCGTCTTTGTACAGAGCGCTAACTGTATGAACACGATCGTACGTTTCACTTTCTGATTTTTGTTTTCTACTTTTCAGTCATCGTTTCAGATCGTTAAACTATCAGATTTATTCGTACAGATCGTCACCTATACGAATATCTCGTCGGTTTAGCATTCTGTAACAACAACTGTTAAGGTTTTGTTCTGTTTATCCTCACATACGTTTAAACCTAATAATATAAAATCAAACATGTTTGCATCTGTTCATGATTGTCTGATGTGTTTCTGACCATTTAAACCATGAGGTTTAAATCGGAATTCCAGAAACATCGTGTGATAGTTTATGTTTAGCATCGAATGTTAATAGCTTCTAAGTATTTCTCCTTGATTGTATCTGAGTTACTGTACAAGTTACTGTACAGATTACTGTTCCGGTAACGATTTCGGCACAGATGTTACATCTAGCATGCATGAGAACAATTATTTTGGAACATTATTATTATTACAATATGTGAAACAATGTAGTGTTTTGACTATTTACATTCCGCTGCTTAACTCTTATATTTTCTGCTGCAAAACTTTTAAACAACTTTGATTATTGTATATATATACAATTTTGAAGGTCGGTGACTCTTTGCATCTTTGATTTATATATATATTTGTTTGCTGCCTAATGAGACAAATGTGTATGTGGCTCAAGTGGTTTGCAAGAAATCTTATCAAGAAAGTGTTTGCACGTATACGGTGCACGTTCGAATCCAAGTGACCAACTTTTATTATTTCTTTTGTATTATTTTTGTTTTTTTTTTTTAATTTATTGTCTTTTTTTTGGGACCTGCACCCCGTGTTTGTTTCTCTGTTTAAGTTTTTTTTTAAATACCTGTTTCTTCCTAACGCGATTCTTTCAAGTCATTGATATACCGTCTCAATTAGGATGACTCATAGAACAAACATATCATTATGTGTGGATAATACCTTTTCGTATGTATATATATAAGCATCGGCTAACTTCGTGCCAACAGCCGCCCACCACGTCAAAGTGACACTCTACCGCTGAGTTATATATATATATATATATATATATATATATATATATATATATATATATATATATATATGTTTTCTTCTATCTCGATATATATTATGTGAATTTTAACATGGTATCCTTGACTCAAGTGAGTTTTAATTGTATCACTGTGCGGCATCATGTAAGTAACTTTTGTATACTTTTTTTGTTAAATATGTTTAATCATGTCTTATTATGTATCTGTTTTACTAGCTGTAATTATTAGATAAAGAAATAAGTTTTTGAACATTAATTTAGATCAATTTTATGAGTATGAAACCAAAGTATCCTTATATTTTTTCTATTAATTTTTTTAAAAATTCTTATACTACAACATAATGGATGTCGTGATATTCTCTTACATTTCAATCTCAATACCAGATCAATTGTGACTTCATATTTTTTGTAATCGTAATGCCAAGATACAATGCATAAGTTTTAGCTGTATTACCACGCATCTTCATAGTTGATTTGACATGAGTTTTAATCGTGTTAGCCAGTCGCAACGCGGCGGGCCACTTTACTAGTTATTTTTAAAATTGTGTGAATTACTAAAGCATATAGAGTCGTCCTATATGATCAAGAAATTGATCCTGCCACGTCACATCCAGCGGTCTGACATCGCAAGTGGCAATTTAAGGGTGTGACAGACTAGTTAATTGGTTATATATCTCTCTGTTTTTTAATTTTACTACTCAAGTATATTGTAAATTTGTTATTGATCCTTAGATCAATTGATTTGGAAGGAGACGATCACATGATTTTTTAATATAAAGGTCATGCATGCGAGTCTCACTTGGAGCATTCAGGTGAGCCAGATATTTTACATAAGTGGATATTCGGATGATGAGTCACCATCGCTGTTTGTGTTTCGTGGGCGTGAATTGTGTTTCGCCATTGTGTTTTATCTTGACGACCGAGCTTAAAATGCAGACTTTGGGCCTTAAAAAAGGTATATTGGGAATTCAGTTTTATCGAATAAATTTCGATTTAATAATGCAGTATTTCAAATATTTTAATTAAAAAAATTAAAAAAATGTTTTATTCATAAATTCCGTGCTCGTCGTCTGATCCAAAGTCAAAACCCTAGGTTACCAAAATACGCTTGGTGATCATAGCTGTTAAATGCTACGAGGTTGATTTGACCTAGCAATTCGCTCAATTTATTGTACAATCTAAAAAGGTATCAAATCCTCATCCGTAATCTCGCTTTCACTCTCGGTGAGCCATCTTCTGAATCACCTGGATTTATTTTTTGTAGGCATTTTGTTATCATAATATTATATGTATACATTTAGATTAGTTTACGGAATTCATAGAGAATTTTTGCATCATGACGTGGTTTTTTGTTAATTTTTATCAGGTTTCCTGCATATTTTGCTCCTGTTTGTTAGTAATGAAATTGGTATGAATAACTTACGGTTTCAACCCTAGATCTTGATTCAAGCTCAAATATTTAACGGCAGATCATCGTATCTGTGTATTTCAGTTTGCTTATGCCGTGAACAATTGATCGACATTGGATTTCTTGATGTACTTGCTAAAACTATTCTTATGAACAATTGAATGTTTCGTAAATGCTACTCACTATTCACTAATGATTTATGCTTGCTTATATACATACCATACCATGCCCATCAAAATGTTGGATACTGAATTATTTGAAAAAAGTGGTTTTAGATGTGTCCATTTCCCTGTTCTATCAAATTTGGGTGACATACTTTCATTTTAATAATAGGTTGTATTTCTCCTTAACTGTTACTTTGTGATGAAAACCTTGTGTATGCATAGGAACCTTTTTGCACTACATGGGTGGGCAAAGAAACAGTCATGGAAAACGTTCCCATTCTCAGTCAGACTACAAGGATCATGGTAGAAGCAAGAGAGGGAATTATAGTGATGACAGAGGAATCAACTCTATTGGTTCAGATGATACAGTGTACCGTTATTTATGTCCTATTAAGAAGATTGGAAGTATTATGGGAAGGGGTGGGGATATTGTTAAACAATTGCGATCTGAGACTAAAGCGAAGATTAGAATTGGCGACACGGTGTTAGGGTGTGATGAGCGGGTGGTCACTATCCACAGCACGAGTGATGAAACCAATCATTTAGATATGCATGATGATCGCGTGTGTCCAGCAATGGATGCTCTTATCAAAGTTTATGAGAGAGTTGTTACTGATGACCAAGCTGCTGATGTGGATATGGATCATGAGGAAACACAAGTTACGGTTCGCCTCCTTGTGCCATCAGATCAGATTGGATGCATTATTGGAAAAGGTGGACAGGTAGTTCAAACCATACGATCTGACACTGGTTCTCAGATCCGGATTATGAAGGATAATCATCTTCCTGCTTGTGCATTAAGCAGTGATGAACTTGTGCAGGTAGATCATAATACATTTTACACTTTCCCCCTTTTCTGTTTGGTTTGTTATGCCAAATGTTTAAGTTTGCTGTTATGCTATAGATATCCGGTGAATCCTCTAATGTGAGAAAAGCACTATTACAAATAGCAGCACGCCTTCATGAATATCCGTCACGGTCACAACACTTGCTTTCTTCTTCAACACCCGATGTTTATCCATCTGGTGGTTCTCTTATGGGTGCACCTTCAGTTATGGGTTTAACTTCACTGGCCGGTGCTTATGGTGGGTACAAGGGTGAAGGCGGTTTCTACCCAGGTCCAAGGGATGAATCTCCTCCAAAGGAATTCTCTCTTCGTTTAATCTGTCCCACTGCAAATCTTGGTGGTGTAATTGGCAAGGGTGGTGCTGCAATTAACCAAATTAGGCAGGAAACTAGAGCAGCTATCAAAGTTGATAGTTCACATGCGGAGGCAGATGATTGCATAATATCTATTTCAGCAAAGGAGGTAAGACTGCATATAATTATGTAGATTAAAGATAAGGCTTAACACTTTATGTGACTAATTTATTTATGAATAGGTATTTGAAGACACATTTTCTCCAGTTATTGAAGCTGCGTTACGGTTGCAACCAAGGTGCAGTGAGAGAGTTGAAAGAGATTCAGGTCTTATTTCATATACCACTCGATTGCTTGTGCCAACCTCTCGGATTGGATGCCTTATTGGGAAAGGAGGAGCAATAATCACAGAAATTAGGAGAATTAGCAAAGCTAATATACGTATTCTTTCAAAGGAAAACCTTCCAAAAATTGCCGAGGATGATGATGAGATGGTACAGGTAAGCATACAAATACATATGTTTCTACTTTCTATTGGTGCTTTAGTGAACATGTATGCGCCAGTAACAGTTTGGTTTATATTTCTCATTAGATTTCTGCAGAACTTGATCTTTCCAAGGATGCTCTCTTACAAGTTACCTCGCGTTTGAGGGCAAATCTCTTTGACAAAGAAGGGGCAATGCCTACTTTTGTTCCTGTTCTTCCCTATCTTCCAATGGTCCCTGATGTTCGAAAGTATGAAAATAGAGATTCTACAGGTCATGGGCGAGGACATCATGACTTGCCAGCTAATGATAATTATGGAAGCTATGGTGGTTTGCAGGCATGTGTAATTTTTTTTACTCATAATGATCAAATATAAAACCATAGTTGTCAAGGTGCATAGGCCTCGCCCGGAGCCTAAGCACAAGGCTCTTAAAAAGCGACAACATTTTTAAACTAGGCTCATAGTATAAAGTACCATTAGTGGTTTTTAGATATGTTTTAGGCCTGTTTAGGTGTAGTTTGGTTAACGCCCCATTTGTGGTGCACACATATAATGTATATATGTGTGGGCCCTCAAGCGGCCAAAGTAAAATTGCACTAATTTAAACGTTATTTTACTTATTTTGTGAAAATAACGTTAAAAATGTTGGGATGATCAACTTTAAACGATAACTTTGAGCCGGGGACTCCTTTGGAGCAGCCTCTCTATCCCAACTGGGATAAGGGTAAGGTTTGTGTCTATCCTTCCCCCAAACCGTACTGAAAAGTGGGAATATACGGGGTAAGTTTGTTTGTTTGTTTAGGTGTAGTTTGGTTGTTTTAGGTTGAATCAAGGCTTGTTTAGGGCCAGTGCAAATGTTTTACACATGTTTAAGGCTTTAAGCATGTTCATACAATTTTTTGCCTGAATTTTCCCGATTTTGGGCCAGAAAATGCGCCCGAGTACATGTGAATGTGCCTCTTCATGTGAGGCGCATATGATGCGTGGCGTCTGAGTGCCTAGATGTGCGCCTTGTGTCTTTGACAACTGTGTGTAAACGTACCTGTCATGTTTTGTTATCTAACGAATTTAATATTTAAAATTTTAATTTTGCTTAGTTTATTATGCATTTTGTGTGCTTATAGTCTTGTTAGCTCTGTTCTTATGCCATTTCATCTTATCCTTGCCTTTTTCCTTATCTTTTTCCATATAAGCTGTATTAAGGTGGTCTTTTTTTGTGGCATTCCTAACGTTTCTTTGTTATGCCACATAATTTTTACTCTAACATCAGATGCAAACATGTTGAGCAATCCTGCATAATAAAGAGAACATACATCTATAATCAACTGGTTGTCTAGTACTTCATCTCTTAACAGCCTCTTTTTATATACTCATGTATTCTCAGGGCCGTAGTGGTGGTGATTCTTATGGAGCTTATGGTAGCTATTCTGCAGGACGCAGTGGTAGTTCTGGGTAAGCAGTACTATTCTAAAGGTGACAGACTGAGCTGGTGGGGCGGGTTGGGTAATGTGTCAAAACGAGTAGGTTTTGGTACAATGTCAAAACAGGGTTGGTGGGTCCCAAAACACTTTTTTCCATCTTCCAAAAAGTTATTCTTAAGTAATTAATGTATTAAATATGAGCACGTAACTGATAAGTTTTACATTTTTTATGTGATTTTATGAATATAGAATTAGGAAGTATTCACTACAATATACACTACGGTCTACTTTTTCTTTGATTAAAATTTTTGGCTCTACTACCATATGATCTATTTCGACTGAGAAAAATATATATAATCTGATTAACCCGTACATTTGCATAATTTATTGCTCCCAGGGGTTCAAGGCATAACTCTGCCACTAGGAGGAGGGATTATAATTACTGAAGCGCTGGAACTCTGCCTGCAAGGTCAGTGATGGTTTTTTCTTTATTTAGGTTTCGTATCGACTAATATTTATCTTAAGTAATTAGTAGTTAATGTAACACTAAGTTTCTTAAGGTATGTGCAGTAAACCAAGCCTTTTATGTTAACCCTGTTTCCTTTCCATTACCTATAAAACAGCTGAAGCCTGAAGCCAGCCTCCAACTGCCTAAACCTGAAGGACCTGTTGAACCAAACCAGTGTTATGGCCCACCTTACATGATTTCTTAGGAGGACAACTGAACCAGAAGACCATGCCCCGACACTAATTTACCAAGCTTTCATTTATTAGTTTCCAAAGAACCTGTGCCTTTATCAGTGTTTCCAAATTTTAAACCTTATATGCTTGGTAATGGTACTGTTCACTTTTTTATTGCATTGTGTGAAGATTTTCTGATCCTTTGATCCCATAAGAGGCAAAGACGGCTCTATCAAAGACTAAGCTGCTTAGTTCTTATGAACTTGATTTCTTGTGTGCTGAAATTATTTGAAACATGTCCATGCAATCAGGTGATCTGGTCCTTAACTCGTTATTTTTTTTTACATTGAAGTTAAACCACGCTTCCCTTCCTATCATTCCTTAATCCATCCCTTGTCAACTTCTCTGTATTAGCATAGGCCTACACTTATTTTTGCTCAATGAACATTATTAATGTACGTAATGCATATGCACACCTACTTGCAAATGTATGCATACACACACCAGAAAAACATACTTAGCATATATGCATATATAAAATGTTTATAATCTGCATATATGCTTTAAGACAAAAACTATAAATACCGTATTTTTTTAAATTAAATTTAAAAATGTTGAAATCCAGATGCATTCTATTCATCTTTTTTCTACTATTGGTTTTGCAATGCACATCCTTCTCTCTCTCTTTCTCTCTCTCTATGTATAGAAATACATGTATATTATCTAAGATTTATAAAGATGCATTAGTGTTACCTTGGTTTTAAATTGCACACATGTTGCGATACTGTGTTGATGCGGTATACCTTTTCAATGCAACCTTTGTTGCGATAAGTTTACAAGATGAGGTCCTATTGCACATAAATTCGCAAATTGTGTCGACTGAAGGATGCAAGAGAGAAAGAGAAGGTTGGGGGGAGATGAGGGAGAAGGTTAGAAATCACCTGCGATGAAGGAGATGCTGTAGAGAAGACGAAGGAGAAAGCAGCAGTCGTTCGTGGAGAAGATGAAGTCCACATTTCTGAGAAGGCTGCAGTCGGTTGTGGAGAAGATGAAGTTCACGTTTCTAAAAAACCCTAATGTGTACGACTTTAAAACACTTGACGTTTCAGTAAATCTTTTTTACTCACAATATTTCTTAGCATGCATGTACATTGTTAAGTAAATTTTGTTTTTATTTATTTTAACATCTTATGCATAGATGTCTTGTACATTTATAGTTAGGTTTATTTTGATGGTACACAAAGCTTCTTTGGTGGTACCTCAGGTTGTCTTTAGTATTTATCTTTTAAAAATTCTTATTTTTTTAGCGTTTATAAGTTGACGAGTTAAAATATTAACCATATATATTTTTTTAGTATTTTTTTAATAAACAAGCACGTCACATATGTGATGCGCTCGCATCACGCATCACACACAAAGATTTTGAGACCAGAAGCATCAGAGCACATTTCGCAATTTAAAACCAAGGGTGTAACCACAAATAAGTCAAGGCTGGCGTGTTTTTGCATAGACCTGCATAGGTGCAACTTATACTAGATGTCTGATCTATTATGTATTAGCTTGTCAACATATGTTTGCATTTATGTGAAGTACATGCGTTGTTTCTCTGCTTATCGAGGTGATTGGTGATTGGTGATTGGTGATATACCATGCATATCATGTTAATTCCATGTACTATTTTATCTAAATCTCTTTTGGGTGAATTGAGTACGAGTTCTTTGTTTAATAACTGGGGTGAGTAGAAAAGTGGAAATGCCAATTTGAAGAAAATAGAAATGGAGGATGTGGAAGGTTTGTGCAGAAGATGGTTACTGGTTAAGTAAAGAGGGTAATACATTTTGGGATCATGCTTTGTCATATTGGATGGGAAGTAAGTTCTATTTTTTTTTTCAGTATTTTTTTTCATTTTTTTTATTATTAAATTTTGATACATTCTAGGGGTTGGATATAAAATTGTTTTGATCTTAATGTATCAGCTATTGTTGTGGTTTTCTATGTTGCCATAAATGACATCTGTAGCCGAAATTGTTGTGGATGTTTGCAGACGAACGCTGGCACATGTCATCGATGGGTTAAGATTAACTGGTATAACAAGGTTTATGTGAGCGGGTCAAGACCACGGTTGAGTCGTGTCAGGTTTGATCAAGATGCTGGCAGACCACTGGGCGGTTAATGCCATCTGCCTTGGTTGATTAACATCATAAAAAGCCATTATTATAGCTTATTGCAAACATTATCCACAAACAAGTCAACCGTCCATGCACATATAATAGTATGCTACAAACTAAAGGTTAAGCATTTGTAAACATCATGAAAAGAAAATGGTTAGTCGTCTCAATTTTGATAAATATTGATATATAGAGGGTGCTAGATTTATGGGTTTCTAGACCAAGTTGATTTCGGCAGAAATTGAGGCAAGAGGGGTTGTTTAAATTATGATTGAAGATGATTTTTGGATCAAGGTAAACGTCAACACATTTTGGTTGAGTGATCTTTATTTTTGGTTGTGTCAATTTTGGTGAGATTATCACATTGGAAGTTTCTCCGTTTAAAAGTGATAATTTAATAGTGATAATTTAATAGGTATGTTTGTTTGTTTATTTGTTATCACATTGTAAGTCTAACGATAATAAATTAGGAATAATTACATATATCCTCCTATTTACAACTCTAATTGCATATATACCAAATTCAAAAGCTAAATTATGTATATGTCACTCTTTTATTATTGTTCTTCTTTAGATAAATGGATACATGTAATTTAAATCTTTAGGTATGTGAATTTATGTAATTTAAAAAATTAGATAAAGGGATATATGTGATTTATTTCTTAAGTTGGGTTAATTGCCCTAAAAAACCCTTCAAAACTCAATCTAATCATATGCTAGAATTTCACCAATTTTCATCCTCATGTCAAACGGCAGTTGTAAAGTAAATTAGCGATTAATCAAATTGGAACTTTTACAACTAATTTTCAGCTATATAAACCCATAGTTTTATATGCAGTTTTTATAACAATGTTCATTTTTACACCCTCACACTTTGCGGGAATTTGGAGGCTTCTTAAACTTCACATAATTTTTCTACTTTGTACATTTAATTGTTTGTACATAAACAAGTGTATATAAGGTCTGATATGTGTATGAAATTCGAGTAATTTTGTCACATAGGTGTTAATTGTTAGGCTATGTGTTATAATCAAGCCCCCTTCATTTCACGTATGCGTCGCATAATCAACCAACACCATCACCTCCTCATCACTTCACGTCATCACCACATGTGTTATCATCACCCCCTCATGAAGCCCCTATCACCTCCTTTTTCCCTCTTTTCCCTCCTTCATGCCGTGAGGGAGGTCATGGTTGTATCATCACATGGTGGTCACGCCCTATGTGTAATGGTGGGGTGATGGTTGTGGGTGTGATGGAGGGTGGTCAAGCCCCTTCTCACGCCTCATAACACATGGCCTTATAGCATGATAAATTCATTTGGAAATGAAGTTATCACACATCATCAATTTGCATGATAATTCCATTTATACGAGATGACTTTGTGTTTTTGCGATTTTATCACACAAAAACATTTAATACTTGTGTGATGAAATCATGCATACTTCGTACATTTCATACACAAAAACGACTTTATATTTTAAACATTTAGTATATATAAAAGGTACATCTCCAATAAAATTAATACAATGATATAAAGAATCAGAAATATAAATAATCAGAAAATAAAAGATTTTATATCAAAAAGAAAAAAAAAAGTACAAAAGTGTAGTTGTCATGGGTCCTTTTCCTGGGCAGGATGAAAGGCCTGTCGAAGTTATTCACAGATGGAAGTAAATTTGCCCAACTAACACAAGTCTCACCTCATACATTCACACAGGCAGAATCAACTTAATATTTATTGCAGTGATAATTTATTTATTTTTTTAACTGCTTTTGCAGTGATAGTTAGCTTATTATTCGAATTTCAAACGGATATTATAGGGCTTTTAATCAAAATGAGAATACGAGTCGAATGATGCACAACTTACATCGAAACGTTGGTCCAAATGATGAATGGTTCTTCAATCGGGTGTTTAAACTTTCAATTGATAAATGAAATCATCAATCGGGACATTTGGAGCAACGTTTCGAGGTAAGTTATGCATCACTCGACTCACATTCTCACTCTGATCAAAAACCCTAAAAGATTCGCTTGAAATTCGAAAAAAAATTAACAATGTCAAGTATTTTTAACGAAGGTCCACCAGAGGCAAATAGGCGAAAATTGGGACCATTATTGGGGATTTTCAAAGTTGAAAACGGTAGAGACCAACTCATAAAACTTTGGAATATTAAAATCCAATTTGTCTATGCCAATGTATGACATTCTTTATGTGTTTTTTTTAACTATTTATATATTCAAACTTAAATAAAATATAGTTTATATATTATGAGTGCCTTAATTATAATATGGGAACCCTAAGAAGGAAGGGTAGGTCGTTAGTGATCGGTGATGGGGGGTTCCTGTTGGGTCACATCCTATTCAAGCAATCTTTATATTAATGCACACCATCTGCAAATGTACAAGTGGGTAATGCACAAGTAAGTATGTAAGTACCCTACGGATTTTACCCAAATCTATGACTTACCCTACCAAATCAACATTTTCCCTTTATAAATGACACCTTCAACAATCACAACTCAATATTGGTCCAATCACTTCACTTGTCTTTCTTCATGTTTTCATTAGAATAGAAACCACTTGTTTTCTTCATAGAATCTTGGTTTCTTTCTCCTTTTGGCAACTTGGAAATTCATAAAATCATTCGATCTTTTTTGCTTTTGGGTTTTATATATACTTTATTATTATTATTATTATTATTATTATTATTATTATTATATCGTTCTTTTATGTTAAGATGGTCTATTTACGAAGAGAAAAGCGTAACAAATATGATGGTTTTAGTAGTTTATGTCTTTAAGTTTTGGTTACATTAGGTTCACATGCTTTATTTGTGAGTGGAATTAGGGGTTGATTGTGGTGATCAATTGGTGGAGTTTTCTCATCTAGAATCTTGCATGTGGGAATGAGGTTTATGTGGTATAGCCAAGGATGACTTGCCGGAGACCTATAACTTATGTATTGGTAGGTTGACCGGCGAGCCATTTTTCGGCTAAATCAGTTCCTTGTTTTCTCATGCTAGATTTAAGATGATACTTGTAAAGCTAGCTCTATATAACGGTTTGTTTTTTTTTCTTTTTTTCTTTTTTCCCCTTCATCAGGCTGATGATATTGCCTTGTTAATGATAATTTATATCTATAATTCCATTTAAACACATAATAACATAATGCATATTATATATAAAAGAATAGTCACATAAGAAATTATTTGTGCCTAATAAAAGTGGGAAACTAGTTTAGACATAATATCTTCTTTTTTTTTGAATTTTTTTTTATGCTTATAAATTTTTCATACGGTATTATTAAAAAAAATTACATCATAGAATCAAACACTTCTTAATCTTTAATATAAGTATACTATTAACATACATACATACAACATGCTAACATATAAATATAAAAAAAATTCAAAATTTTTTAAACCATACTAGATTTTTGATATATGCATTTGTAAAATGTACTTTTTGAAAAGTGTAATGTATATTTGGTGTTATACAATATATTAAAATATTGAAAAAAAATTATATCATAAAAATATAGTTAAAAGGAAAAAAACGACAAAAATACAATGCATAATAGAGGGTATAACAGATTTTTTTTAAAAAAAAAAATCCTTTTCTGTTATACATTTATACCCTCAATCCTGTTTTTAACAATTAAATCTCAATAATTGGCTTAAAATTATACTTTCAAGATTTCTTCATATTATTTTTAAGCAAAATCGTTTTTTAGTAGATAAAACCCCATTACATATACACTAACAAATGGTTCTTATGTTTATATGTCTTTTAATTAATTATACATTACCTAATGGATCGTGCAACAACTATCACCCTGTTAGTGTTAGTTAATTTCTTTCACATTGTTAATATTCTAATTCTTTTAATAAATCTTGCTGAACATTACAGGCACATTAGAAACAAGAAATAAAAGTTCGCATTAGTGGAACTTGGAACAAATGTAAGGATGTTTTAAGCATTTTGGTGGTTTTAAGCGGGGGGTAAAAATCACTGTTATAAAAATTGGTCGAGGCGGCCGCCTAGGCGCTAAGCGGCCCTCTACCGTGTCAATATTTTTGGCTTAGGCGGTACCTAGGCGCTAGATGGTGCCTAGACGGCCTAGGCAGATTTTTTATTTTATTTTTGATTTTTTTGACTTTTTTTTGACCTTTTAATGATAAAAAGGGATCAACTTTATGATTATTTAGACATTTCCAACCCAAAATCCTTAATATGTCTATGAAACATTGAATCCAATCACTTAACATCGAAATTCTTCTATAAATTTTGAACTCGGTGTTTAAGTTTGAACTTTAAATACTAGGCTTACTGTGTTTAAGTTTATTTTTTAAATTATTTAAAGTATTATATTAAACTAGGTTTATTCCACCCGCGTGCTGCGGCGGGTTATCACAGTACACTTCCGAAAACATGTATTATATATCATCTGTAAAAACATAAATTATATAATAAAACCAAATCTTCAATCACGAAATAAACCTTAAGCCCTAAAGCTTAAACATAAACCCTAAACCAACAAAAACCCAAATCTAGAAGGAAGTCTCTCAAATTTAATAAAAATCAAATCTCTAAGCAAATATCTCTAATTTAATGTTCTTATCTGTTTTTACTAGTTTTCAAAGTTAACAAATTTTCTTTTGGTCCAAGTATAAACTTTCAAAACGTCACTACCTATGCATTATATATTACTATTAATACACACACACACTATTGAATATTATATATATATATACTATTGAATATTATATATTATATATATATAATATCATGGGACCCACCTTTATTTAATATTTATATTTTTACTGTTCAATTTCACGACTTTTAATTATATATAGTAACTAGACTATTACCCCGTGTATTACACGGGTTTAATATAAAATATTAAATAGTTACTAATGAAAATTTAAAAAATTATCAAACGATATTTTAAGAGAAATGATTAAATTACATATTAATGAATACTTCAAGTAATAAAAAAACAATTAAAAACTTTGATAACTATACAAATGATATATGATATCTTTGATTTGTAACAATTATTATCTTTGAACAAACTGATAATAAAGCTTCAATTTGTATTATATCAAAGACTGACTTTTATAAATCAGATTAGTAAAAAAATATAATTTATTTAATTATTTAATTTTAACGACTCAATTTAGATATAACGTTCAATATAAGTACCAAAAGTGTAACTTTCTCAATCATTTTTTTACTTGGGTTTTTAAATAAATTTTAAAAGCGTCATCAATTTATAAAAAAAAACTTATTGTTTTAAACACCGGTTTATAGTTTATTTTATTTTTTATAAAAAATTCATTTTTAAATAATTTTTTTTTCTATATAACTTTGATTTTATGAAAATAAAATATTTGTTATTTTAAAAAAATTAATATTAATATTTTTTACATTTTATAAAATTTTCTTATATGTTTTCTAATTAAAAGATAAATAATATTATTAATTATTAGTATTATGATTATTTAATAGGAAATAGTTAAATGAATTTGATAAAAAGTTGACATGTGGCAATTGGGGTGTAAAAACATGACATGTGGAAAAAAACATTTTTGTTTATTAGTATAGTAAGATAAGATTATTGATATTAATGTGTGTATATAATATATATTTGTAAAATTACATATAAAAATCTCAATCCGTCTAGCTCCAATTAATCCTGATTAATTCCTAGGCGGTACCTCACCGCCCGATTAGCTTTTAACGACTTTTACAACCATGGTAAAAATCAAGGCATTTTTCGACTGTAAATAAAACATTTTCTCAAGTTTGAGATACGAAAAGTAAAGACTATTAAGTAGAAAGTTATAAAAAGTATAAATTACAAACAAAATATATACATTAATTACAAATATTAAAATGCATAAAAATTTTACCCCAATCATAATCTATTACAACTAATAATTAATTTACCCAACAATTTAAGTACTTCTGATTTTAAGGGTCTTAAGAAATTTTTTTTTTTTTTATTTAATATAAAGTCGGCCTTGAAAAGATGGGGCTGGGGCTGTTATAGCTCGATGAAACAAAGTTGTCACGGGAACAGTAGTTAAAATAACTATACAAAAAATCACTTATAAGCGTCGATTATAAAGTTTTAATGCTAATCATTAAATGGGTTATGCATATCTACTAATAATTTAAGAGAAAAATCACACCAAACAGTAATCAAAGTTTTCTGTAGGTTGCTCCAATACTACTCCAGAATGAACGTACAAGGACGAAAAAAATAATGACTTGCAAATTGCAATGCATGACATGTGGTCGTTATATATTCTTTTAGTAATGATGACAAGTTGTCATTACATGTTTAGTGGCTATGAAGTTGTATCAATAGGTTAAACATCTTGCTGTTGTAGAGTTATTGCAATAGGCCATGTTATGTAATATCCTAGGGAAATCCTATATCAGTCATGAATAAGAGATACTTGTCTCATAAGTAACGATCCGGCTATTATATCATCAGCATATTTTGAGCTTAGCTGGCTGTGAATCACATGAAAACTTCACAGTTAAACATGATTGGATTGTAGCAATCAATGTTGGTGATCTCACTGGGAAGTTTTCACCCAAAGGCAAAACCATGAGCTTTGAATGGGCAAAACGGACAACATTGATGGTAGACGAGGCCGGATGTTACAGAGTGTATCAGAGTCACTCCTGTTCATACGGGATGATGAGACAAACCTCATCGAGGACGATTAGTCTCTAAGGGGTGTATGTAACATCATAAGCAAATCCTACAGCGTTCGTGAATAGGAGAGATTCCAGGCTCATAAGTAATGATCCGTATCTTATATCAACAAAGCGTTTTGGGTTTAGCTGGCTGTGAAACACATGAAAACTCCACAGTTAAGTGTGCTCGGGTTGCCGCAATCTAGGATGGGTGAAGGCCTGGGAAGTTTTTCCCGGGCAACCAAAGTCAAAACCGTGAACTCCGAGTGGGCAAAGCGGACAATATTAGTGGTAGACAGGGCTGGATGTTACAGGTTATCCTCCAGATTATTTGTTTTGTCGTTTTGTATTAGGAAAAATACAGATTTCTCAATAGAGAATTTGTTTAGGGTTCACTTTTTCCAAATAATTACACATGTTTTTGTTTTTTGCTTCACCTTTACTTGGCGTCGGAATATATATTTTATTAATGATATGAAATGAAAGATCTTGACAACCTTTATATTGATATATAAGGTAATCAAGACGATTAAAAAAGATGTACATAGTTGTATATCATTACCAACAAATTTTTTTTTACTTTTAGTATTCTTTGTTAATATCATGTATTGTTTATATTAGAACTGGCAAAATTGACGGATTGGGTCGAGTTGGGTGACATGTCAAAATAAATACGGGTCAGAATGAGTTCGGGTCAAGATAGATCATTTAGAAAAATGACCATTTTGGATTGGGTCAGAACATGTTTTCTTAAAAAAAAGATACAGGTTGAAACATGTCGTACTAAAAAAGGACCAAACTAAGACAAAAAAACGTAAAAAAAGTTAATATTTAATAACATACACATACACGGATTGTATCATATGATAACCTAATCTGAAAGAGTTAACCCTTAAATTCAATACTGATATCATATTTTCAATCCTAAAAAAATATGTGGTTCATGTAAAAGTTTAATATATATATATATATGGATTAAATCCTATGAAAACTCAATCTTAGAGAGAAAACCTTTAAACCCTATGTGAGCCATTTATTTGGAATCTTGAAAATAAATATGTGGTCTAAATTAAACTTGAATAAAAAATTGGGTTTTAAATAAAAAAAAATCATTTCATATAGTTTATAATGACGCTCGAACATATGAATGTACTACTGAATATACATATGAGTATTTATATGCGTATATATGGATAGAGAAAAAACAATACTAACAATGCTAGCTGAGTAGGTCCGGCCTTGTTGGGTGCTTTCCAAGAGCCTCCATTGTTAACTTCACAACCTAGTGTTCTTGAAACCATATTATGAACAAATTTAAACGTGAAAACAAATCGCAAAATTTTTTTTTAAAAAAAAGAGATGAAAACAAGTTGAAATAACTTCTTAAGGTAGAATATTGAAAAATATTATGAACATTGTTTTTTATGTATATTTATTGCATAACATCAAGAGGGAAACACAAGAAAAGTTGTGTAGAATATTGAAAAATATTATGAACCAGTTTGGTAGCTGCATCAACTGCTAATAAAGCAATTGGACCCCTTGATGCATATGCTGGCAGTTAGGCCTGTAAACGAACCGAACGAACACGAACGAGCCCTTGTTCGTGTTCGTTCGTTTAACTTTTAACTTGTTCATGAACGGTTCACGAACGGTTCACGAACGCTAACCGAACGAAAATTCTTGTTCGTGTTCGTTCATCAAGGAATTTAGGTTGTTCACGAACGGTTCACGAACGCTAACGAACATATATTATTTAAACAATAAAAATCAATATTCTTAATCTCAAGCATTAGAGATAATCATTTATAAGTATATAAATTAAAATATTATAATATTAAATTAAAATAAATTAAATATTATGGTATTAAATTAAAAATTAAAAATATAGAACACATTTAATGAATAAATATAATAAATAAACTTAACCGAACATAAACGAACATCTTACCGAACGTTCACGAACACAAATGAACGAACACAACCTCTGTTCGTGTCCGTTCCTTTAACTAAACGAACGAAATTTCTTGTTCGTGTTCGTTCCTTTATTAAACGAACGAACATAAACGAACTTCCCGCCGAACGGTTCACGAACTGTTCGCTGAACGTTCGGTTCGTTTACAGCCCTACTGGCAGTATCATAACCAGTTTTGGAGTGTTGTGATCAAGTTAACAAAGCCCAAGGTAAAAGGTGTAACTCGAAATCATAAAAAGGAGGTCGGGGTTTCTGGTGATAGAAGTTTTATAATCAAATTTGAAACAAAGAGAAAGAAAAGAACTGTTGAGAAAGGGGTGATTGAGTGTCATGATCCAGATCAAGAAGTTAATTTTGACATGAGAAAGCATGGAAAGGCTAAATGGAACGATGAGGAATCTGACCCTTCAAGAAAGAAAATATGTAAAAAATTATGAATTTGACAGTGGTAATGTTTTATAATGCTATATCTTGTGATAAAACTGATAATCATATGACCATGGATGATGTCTTATGCATCGTGAAAGAGGTAATTTTTTTTATCTACACGTTTACTATTAGATATAGTCATATATAGGGGTTATATGGAACTATCATAATCACACAATCAGGTGTAAGAAATGGGTAGAAACCCTGAAAAAGCTTTTATTTCCAAGTCAAAGTCAGATAGATACAAAACATGTCTTCCTTTCAATTCACTCTTAATTCTTTACTTCTCGACCCATTTGAAATCAGATCAATTAATGAAACCTATAATCAATACACTATAATCAGGCTACATATGATACAACTTGAAGTCAATATAATTAAATCCTAAATCAACCAAAGAAATTATAAATATATTTGTATATTTTTTGTTTAGATTAAAGGAAAGGGAACAAACCTTAAGCAGCCTTCAATAAAACAATGATTTGTTGCTCTTCTTCTTTAATATTGAGTTCAAAATAACCAATATTTTTAAGAAACCAATCAGAAAGTTTCACACTGACAAAGTAAAAAGTGGGCTCACGCAAATTTGCATACCAAAAGATCAAAAGGCCATCTACCTTGAGCCTTATTCTCTTCGTTTGGTGCATGAACTATGTACTATTTATTGTCCTACAACACAATAATCAGATAGTTAATCAACAGGGGCTAAATTAATTAGCAAATTGTAGGCATGTAAATGAACGTTTAAACGTTTAGTGACGTGTATGTGAACCGTTCAAGGGATTTTCGTTTATTTAATAATCACATGCCCACTTTGTGTTCATTTATCATGACAATCTAAGATTAAAATACAACGGAGGAGTGATTGAGTATAAGAAATTTTGTTTACCAACAAAAAAATTGAGAAAAACTTGATTTTATTGGAATGCCCATTTCAAGAGCAATTTCTTCAAAATGCAGGAATAGCGAACATACTCCATCTTCTTCACCGCTTGATTGGTGTCATCTGCCATTGCCGGGCCAAGCCTTGACTAAGCAAGCCAATTGATACCAAAGTTTACCCAAACCAAGCCTAGCCAGACCAAGACTTTAATAAGTTGTTTAAAAACTCTGACTTCAATAACCTTGTTTAAAAAGTCAAGACTTTAATCAGTTGTTTAAAACCTCAAGACTTTAATAACCTTGTTTAGACTAATCAACACATACAATCATGTAAATACATACAATCAATACATACATACATACCGATACAGACATAGATAGATAAGCAAACATACATACATAGATAGATAAGTAAACATACATACATAAGCAATCTGATTCTAATTTGGTTTAAAAATTTTACAATGTTTCAAGTAAATCATTTATAACTTTAAAATTGAACCCAATAATTAAGTACTTCGACAATTTGTTAAGACTTGTTATGGTTTGTTAAGGCTAACATAAACTGGTCTACCAATCACAAGATAGGCCAACATAAATACACACACATACATAGGCAGAAACACATACATACATACATACATACATACATACATACATACATACATACATACATACATACATACATACATACATACATACATACATACATACATACATACATACATACATACATACATAGGCAAGCATACATAAGCTGACATACATAAACCTGTGTTAAAAAAATTTAAAACTTGGCAGGGGGCCTTGGCTAGGGTTGCCACAAAGGGGCATGGCCAGCCTTGGCATGCCATGCATACATACAGACTGATACATAAACACACACTTATACATACTGATACATACAAACACTATACTGATACATACAAACACTATACATACATACATACATACATACATACATACATACATACATACATACATACAAACTTTTGCATACATACTTTTATAATACCATATACATGCATATATACAGGTACATACATACAAACTGTTACATAACCACTAACATATATAAATACCTATATACATACTATTTTTTTTTGAACATACAAAATACATACTGATGGCATATATACTAAACATTTATTCATCTTACTACTCATAGGCAGAACTGAAATGCATACATAGGCATATATACATTGTCTCATTTAGAAGTACATGCTTAGACATACATACAAATTGTGCACATATTTCACAAGTTAATGGGCTATTGTAAAATTTTATACATACATAGCTTCATACACATAACATAAATACATACATACAAACCTGTTTAAACATACATACAAAACCAGCATACATAACATACAGATAAACCATGAACCAACATAAATAACATACAAACCAGCTTGAAAACCATGAAGAGTAACCGAGTAAAGTAGTTACAATCCAAGTTAAACATTCAAGCAATTATTAAGCAACTTAGCGTTTTATTTTAAAGGGTTTAAGAGTACAAACAAAAGAACCAACTTACCAAAATAATCTAAAACTCCTGGGCTTGACTTTTACACAAACAATTTGAGTTTAAAGAAATTTTGAGTTTATAATACTGTATTATTATTTTGTATTAACACTAAAATATGCTTATATGTTGTCCACAATGTGAGAAATCAAAATTCCATCAGGACCCATTCTTAAAGATAAACAAAATTTTGATGCAACATAAAACAAATGGTTTGGTTCATCACTTTGATTTAACACCATATGGTCTAGAATCATATTAAACGGTTAAGAAATATAGAACAACAGTGAATGAAAAGGATGCACATACCAATTTCCGAGTTAGCTTCAGAGAACATCTTGATAGAATAGCGGTCGTGGTCTGAAGCATCCATACAATTAAGTAGAAAATTAAGGTTAAACGATGAACAAAAATTAGGTTAAAAATAATTCTGAGCCATACCACGATTGAAGAGCAGCGAGGCGTGGGGATCCAGTTGAAGAGCGGTAGAGGAACAATTGAATCGAACCAACCCTCTTTAAAGGTGAATTCCGAGTTTTTGAAATTTGAATTTGGAGCCATATCTTCCTTTTTGGTTTATGATGGTTTCAGGAACCATGTATCCAAGACAATTCAGCCTACCTCTTTCGTCTTCGAGCTTCAGAGTTCTTCAGAGGTTGAAAATCACGTCTGGTTGAGAATGATTCTGATATTGGAAACAAGATCAAACAGAGGGCTTTAAGGTGTATGACGATTTCTTATTTTGGGGTGTAGAAGACTAAGATGGCAATGTTTGGTGAGGGAGATGATACTATTGGATATATGGCAAATTGATACGTATTGAAGGATGTGTGCATTATATAGTGTTGTAATTTAAGCTCAAACAATTGTACATGTCTTAAATTTAAGACCATACCCTATTCTCTCTCCAATATATATATTAATAGTAGTAATATATATATATATATATATATATATATATATATATATATATATATATAGGATTGGGATCAAATAATAACCCACTCTTACGGCGATAACCCATTAACTTTGCCAAAACGAAGCCGAATCTTGAATTTTTTTTGAACATCATTGTAATACAATTAGAACACCATGTTCTTTTTTGAGTTTGGGCTAATTCACCACCGTTTAAAAAATATCATCGTTGTAAGTTTTTTGCTACAGTACTGTAAGTTTTAAATGTTTAAACACCTACAGTACTGTAAGAGCCCAAACGGTAATGAATTAGCCCAAACTCATAAAAGAACATGGTGTTCAAATTGTGTTACAATAATGTTAAAAAAAATTCAAGATTCGGCTATTTTTTGGCAAAGTTAATGGGTTATCGCCGTAAGAGAGGGTTAGTATTAGAACATTACCCTATATATAAGGATCCGTTGTTAACCCACCTTAATTGAGGTAACCCATTAACCCTGGCAAAAAACGCTCAAATCTTCGAAAATTTTTTTTCATGGTCTTTTTTATTCAAAAATAGGGGGGCTTCTTTTTTAAGTTTTTGCTAATTCACAAGCGTTCAGAAGTTAAACGAAGTGTAAGTTTGCGTTACACTTTGAAGATATATTTAAGTTTCGTAGTGTAACGCAAACTTACACTTCGTTTAACTTTTAAACGCTTGTAAATTAGTAAAAACTTAAAAAAGGAGCCCCTTATTTTTGTATAAAAAAGACCATGAAAATTTTTTTTCGAAGATTTGAACGTTTTTTGCCAGGGTTAATGAGCTACCTCAATTAAGGTGGGTTAACAACGGATCCCTTCCCTATATATATATATGATTTAGTATATAAGCGAGAAACCTAATCGCTCTTAGCCATAAACCAAAAATCATAGAATTTTGACGTATGTAGTCTGAGAAGATTAGAAATCTCGAGTATAAGATGAGAGTTTGGTGGAGAGAAACCAGAAATCAAATGGATGAACTTTGAAGGTATTGTAATGATCAACGAGAAACAAAAAAACCAATATTGCCATTGCTTTTTAACTTGTAGAAACCAAAAGAGACATGATTGGTGAAAACCAGTGTTTTCAAACCCGGACCGGACCGGCTGGTCGGATCGGTCGGACCGGGATTCGGAGAGTAGAGCGGCCCGGTTCTAGGTTCAAAACCGTTTTTGGGTGTCGGACCGGCGAACCGGTGGTCGGACCGGTGATTAAACCGGTTTTTTTAATTTTTTAAAATTTTTTTATATTTTTTTGATTATATATATATATATATATATATATATATATTTATAAAATGTTTATAAAATCATCAGGTTCTCAAATCCGGTCCGACCGGTCTGACCTCTGATCGGTAAGGAGACCGGTTCTGAAAACATTGGTGAAAACGCCCATGCTAACCCGTACATCAATTTCCCTCGGCCCATTTCTGACCCGTGGAACTTTATGTACAACCCATTCAACTTATATTTAACCCATCCATTAATTTTGTTTGGTGCCCCGATAACCCAAACAGCCATGATGAGTACCCAAGATGACCCAAAGCTAAATGGATAGGTTGATTTTGCTCCGGTAATTAAATAAAAAATACTGGTTATTTACTGATTTTATTTTCTTTAAATTAACATAAAATAAGATGTAAAAGTGAAGGCAATTAAATAAAAATACTAAAGAATAATGGAGGTTTATTAATGTCTTATTTCCATTTCTTAATTTTTTTAATACCTCTAGAAAAAATCATATAAAATTATTAGAACACAGCGTTAATTGAATATAGAAGAAAAAAAAACTTTGATTGTTTTACTAGTGCACTTTGAAAAACTTAGAAACTATCGTGTGAAGTTAAACTTAAGCTAAAAGTGTTTTTATATGTAATTTTTTTTGAACAAAAGAAGATCATCGCGTGCTCGCCAACGGAAACCGTGCGATGTAGCCAAGGTCGATTCCTCGACTACCATGAGACCATAATCAAATAAGATGAAACTGGATAACCCGTAAATCTGAATTCATGCCTAGGTTTGAACCATGACCTCAATAAAAGAAAATTCTACCTTCAGTTTTATACCACTATGCTAAAAGCGTGTAGATTACACGTATTAACTAGTCGAAATTTTTATCTATTTATTTTAAATTAGTACAAATACATTAAATACATTTGAAAAGCTATACAAACAATAATATTTTACTATAATATTCTTTCTCCTGATCTAGTATGTTTACAACTAGTAAGTTCTTCCGCGCGTTGCCGTGGGAATCCCGCCATGATTTCGAATATCAAAATGCATATATGATCACGTGTATCAAAACGTATATTTAAAAACACACCAGTTGTTACTTTATATAAAACTGTAAAGTATAGTCGACTTAATTAAACACGTATAGATTAGACATAAACAACAAATGTTTTGGTAGAATGAATGAGTTTATAAAATAGGAAAATAAATTTAACATATAATAATAAAATAAACTTAAAAACAAAGTATGAAAAGAACTTGTGCGTTGCGACGGGAAATTACATCACAATTTCAAATTAATATCAAAACGTAGACAAGATACAACGTATCAAAACTCATATATGCATGCATGCATGTGACTATGCGACAGTAGTTGTCACCACGACGTAAAATCATAAAGTGTAATTGTCGTAAACGTGTATATATTAAAGATGAATCGTAAAATTTAGTAGGGATAGTGAGTTTCCGTAAAAGAAAGCAATATATAACCAAACTATTTTAATAAAAACAAATATTAATAAAAACAACTTAAAAGAAAACAAAATAAAAGAAGATTGAGAATCAAAAATAAATTTAATAAATTTTAGGTCCTAAGCATAAATCATGAAAAGTTAGAAAACAAATAAATAAAATAGAAAGATAGAATTACTAAATTATAATTAAGAAAAAATAGAATAAATATATAAAGTTTTTTTTTTTTTTTTAAATGGTGCACATCAAATATACCCATTACTGTTCCTTACTTCCATTATTTTGCGTATATATAAATACAGTTGAGTTGATCTTCTAGTCCCGCAGCTCTCGATACATGTTCTTCTAGTCATGTGACCTAAAAAATCTTTTTTCAATCGATCATTATGTCTCTGTTAGTCGGTTTAAATGTTTGGGTCACTGATTCGGGTCAAGTCGGGTCAAACAATAAAAATATAAGTGTATAATAATTATTATTATGTGTGAAAAAGAGAAAGTACCAGGTAGAAGATTACAATTAAGCTCGACAACCTTTGAGATTTTTGAATACATCGATTACGTATTATGAATCCATTTCATTATTATTTGATAGTGGGTATAGAAATGCCATGTTCTTGTTGATTTTCATATTTTTTAACTGACCGGTTGAAGATAATATAGCATTTTAGATTAAATATGGCTAATTTGATTAATCTAAATTTTACATTTATATTGAAAGAAAATCTTGAATATTAACATAACATATATTGCTTAATTTAGAAAGAAAAAATAAAATTATCAATTAGAATTGTGTCAAGATTAACCTAGTAAAATGTTTGCTGTTAAGCTGCTTGAAAGAGAATGAGGTGGTGGCTGCGTTGGAAATTTTAGTAAAATGAGTTTTTACTAAACTTTGGACCATAATAATTATATGTATTTGTTACGTATTTAATTATTAAAAACTAAGTTTATGTTCTATGATGTGAGAGGATCACAACGAACTAAACCGGGTCCAAAGAGGAACTAAGATGAATGAGATATCGAAGCTTAAAAGTGTGTAGTTGTTGTAACCTTGGAAAGGAATCAGTTGTTGGAACCTTGGAAATGAGTCAGTGGTTCCGAAGGTCAGTGGTTCCGAAGGACATCTGATCAGTGGTTCTAAAGGTCATTTGGTCAGTGGTTCCGAAGGTTATCTGATCAGTAGTTCCGAAGGTATCTGATCAGTGGTTCCGAAGGTTATCTGATCAGTGGTTCCGAGGCTATCTGATCAGTGGTTATGATCAGTGGTTGTATCCAAGGTTGTGATCAGTGGTTGCTATCTATGGTTGCGAACAGTGGTTGTTTACCAGCTGTTAAAGAAACATCAGTTATTGCATTAAATGATCAGTTTTGACTGACTAATTTAATTTTATGACTGTTAGAAGAAATTAATTGGCTGTTTAAAGAGCAGACTTTAATTCTTGCTGTTTCAGGTACTGATCTATCAGTATAATTACAAGGTTGTGTACCTTGGTTGAGATAAAACATAAATTATATACAACTCAAAATACACACTTTCTTCTACAATCTGTTTTGTTATCTATACTCTTATTTCAGGTATTGTTTCAGGTGCTATGTTAACTCCTGCAGTACATACTGCTTAGGCTGTTGTACCATGGGAGACAGACGGGATTCACATTGGTGGCCCAAAATCTGTTTTAAGGGACCTCTGTTGAACAGAAATCCTCAGCCAACGCCTTTTCTTTTTCTGTTATGGTTTTAATCTATTGGTCTTCATTGTAATTCTATTTTTCATTGAAAGTGCTTGAGCATTCTGTTTTATTTGAAATTGCATTGTAATCTAAAATATTAAAGTAATAAAATATTTATATTATTCTGTGAATGGTGTTCCTACAGGCTGCAATCTGTGGCTGTGGAATGGGAGTGAGCATTGTGGACCTCTGATCGGAACAAGAAAAAGAAAGAAAATATGGTAGGAAGTAAGAGGAAAAAAGAGAGATTTAAGTGTTTAGAGAAAGATAGAGGAACAAACTAAATTGAGGTTTTTAATATGTAAAATTATTTTTGAAGTTAGTTTTGTATTAATAATTTCAAAAAATTTTGTTTTTTATTTAAAACAGATAGTAGTATAATTTTTTTTTTCAATCACGGGGGGACGAAATCAATTTTTTTTCCCAATCAGGGGCGAAATCAATTTTTTTTAAAAGAATTAACCTTTCTGTCCGGTCTCTTCAAAGCTACGCCTTGGTGTCTTAGATTGAATGCGTAGGTTCTAACAAACATGAGCGAATGTTAATGAGGGCCGGGAAGGACAACCACACCTCTTTTTAGCATCAGTAGTCCATTTTTTGGTTGATGAAGTTTAGAATTTTTATAATTCTTGATTTTGGTATTGATTTGACCTCTTTTTAAAACTTCCTTTCTCTCATGCCACTCTAATCTAAAGCACACCAACTGTTGACAGATCGTCAGTTAACATGGCTGTAATTGCTTCAGGTAAGCCATGCGGCATAAATCACACAAATCATACAAAACAAACCAATGATGAAGGTTTTTGATTGATGGAGTGCTTTAACTGTATTTTAAGTTAAAAAAAAATAATTATCTACTCCGTATATCCCATATAGACACAATAAAATAAATGGATAGATTTGAGTACATAATTATTGTACTTTTGATTGAAATATGTAACATTATGATATAAAAAAGGTTGAGATGAGTAACATCTTAGCACAATGTGTGTCAAGATAAGTAACTTAAAACTATATGAATATAATGGATTCAAACATGTAAAAAATGATCAAAAATATATTTGATATGAAGATCACTATAATTATTAAAATTATTTGTTTCGTTACAACTCATTTTAACTTGAAATAAATTGATTTTTTTTTTTAAAAAATGACCTATTTAGAACCAAACTAATTTTAATTAAAACTCATCCCGATCCGCATCACTTCAGACCCACATCCGTTCTGACTCATTACCCAACCCAACCTGCCCATTTTGCAGGCACAATCCTATCATTAGTAAATTCAAGATAGGATATGAGGAGTGTAAGATGTATACAATCTTACCTCTATCCTGTACAAATAAAGATGCTGCTTACAATGAGACACATGGCTCATGATGTATGATTAACCAACTAATCAATCTAACGCTTTTAACGTTACTTTCACAAAATTTAAATAAAATAACGTTAAAATTAATGCAATATAACTTTATTTTAGTTACTCAAGAACCAATATATGTATACATTATATGTGCACATCATGCACTTAAAACAAAAATAAGATAGGACACAATTTTATTAAGTTGTACTATAAATGTCAAGAGTTAAAAGAAGATCGTTATGGTGTACCCATAGATTGATCTTATCAATTATCATTATAATCAAGATATTATAGTCATCATGTCAAACAAGTGATAATCAATTGCATCATAAACATACATAATAAAAAAGAAACTGACAGAATATTCTTCAAGGATTCTTAATACATCATGGGTCGGGTTAAAACTTGAAGAAATGGATATGATAATCGGTTTTTTTTTAAAGGGGAAGGAAACCCTCACCAACAAGAAGTCCGATGATTAGAACTACAAGACCGGTGCCGATACACTGAGTTGGAGTCATGTAAGTCTGTGAATATGCAGAAAGTGTGATTCCTGCACCTACCACTCCAATCATCAAAGCTTTCATTCTTTCATTCATCATCTTCAATACCCGATCAAAGTCAACTCTACTTTCAGCTACAAATTGGGAAAGACAAGGAAGGAGCCAGTCAAAATTGGCGAGGTGGAATCACATTTAAACCATAAAAGTCAACTCTTGGAAGCTGATTAGTGGTTTCCTTTATTTTAAAGCAAATTACTTATATGATGACTGTTTTGTCCTTATTTTTATAAATTACTTACATTGTCTCAAACTTTATACATTTGTAACACATATAGTCACTAGCTCAATAAATTACCCTCACATATTCGACTAAATTACCTTCATACAAAGACTATATGTGTTACACATGTTTAAAGTTTGAGACCATATTAATAATTTATGAAACCTAAACAACTAAGAGTAATATACTAGCAAACCATCTCAGTAATTTACTCCTTATTTTATTGTGTCTTGTGGTGTGCCCATCCAAGAGACTTGATTTTAATTCATTATCTTAAAATAATTAATTGTAAAATAATGTATCATATCTTAAAAAACACATCGGCTCTACATTAATTAAAAGGTAGAATGTAATTTGATGTATTTATTATGTTTTCTTTTTACTTTTTCTGTGAAAAATAAATCTCTCTTTTTATAATTATCAATATCAATGGAGATTTAACTATGTCTGGCAAAATTGACGGGTTGGGTCCGGTGGGTTAGGTAACAGATCAGAATATGTGAGGGTCAGAACATGTTTAAAGTAAAATCAGTTCAGATCTAAATGAGTTCTTAAAAAAAACAATGTAGTTTAAGTTAAAATGTGTTATAACTAAACAATTAGTCGATTAGAATAATTTTTAGTGATTTTTCTTATCAAATATGTTATTAATCATTTCTTAAATTTTTTAATGCATTACATTCACATAGTTTTTAGGTTACTCATGACCCGCATTGTGTTTAAGTGGTACATATCTCAACCCATTCAATATTATGATGTTACCCATTTCAACTGATTATACTATAATTGTTTACCCAAACCAACTCATTTTCTTTTGATTTTAGTAAAAATTGTCACCTCTAGATTTAGCGCATATTTACATATGTGTTGTTATAATGAGAACTATATTATTACACGGGTTTAATATAAAATATTAAATAGTTACTAATAAAAGTTTTAAAAATTATAAAACGATATTTTAAGATAAAATAATTTATCTACATATTAATGAATACTTCAACTAATAAAACAACAATAAAAAACTTTAATAACTATACAAATGATATGTGATATTTTTGATTTGTAATAATTATTATCTTTAAACTAATTGATGATAAAGTTTCAGTTTGTATTTTATCAAATACTAACTAGGTTAGTAACCCGTGTAACTCACGAGTTGACATAGAGTTAAGATGTAATTCACAAAAAAACTAATAAAATGAGATAATTACAATTGATGTAAAACATTATGAATTCAATTATTTACCTATATTTTTCTTTATCGATATCTTATCTTTATAATTTTGTATGACATGCTAAAAGAGAAATGATAATAAATGAGATAAATTTAAGAAATAAACCATTATTTTTTTAATATTATATGTAATTTTATTAATTGAAAATATGAGGTCATTTTACTAAAAAAATATCTTAAAGTTTTTAAATTTATCAAAAACATAAATCAGATGTATTTGTTATCAAGATTGTTTTATATTTTAAGTAATGAAAAATTGAAGGAATTTGTTTAATAATAAATTAATAAAACTTTGAGTAATTTATTTGTTATACTTATTTCCTTTAACAAATCAATAATATATTATTCTTTAACTTTAAATTTAAAATAATAGTAACTTATGATATAATTAATGCTAATAAATTTGTGTTTTATGATAATGGAGATTTTCAACTTTTATTGTGGTGATGACATTTGTATATTAGTCCTATGTGGCAATAGTTTAGAGTGACATATGATATTTGATGAGGTGTACATGCTAGCAAAAGGACATGTGCAATTAGATTTACTCTTTTATTATGATTAGAAGATTAGAAGATTTTTATAAACCAAGAAGGGAAAAAAATAGAATTTGTGTAATTAATTAATTTTAATGACCCAATTTAAATATAATGTTAAATATAAGGACCGAAAGTGTAACTTTCTTTATCATTTTTTTACTTTGGATTTTAAAATAAATTTAAAAAACATCATTGGTTTATAAAAATCTTATTGTTAAAAACATTGGTTTATAGTTTACTTTATTTTTTATAAAAAATTCATTTTTAAAGAATTTTTTTATTTAACTTTTATTTTCTAGAAAATAAAATATTTAAAAAACTTAAAACAAAAATGATATTATTAGTTATTAATATTATAATTATTTAATAAGAAAGAAAATATAATTATTTAATATGAGAGAATTAAATGAATTTGATAAAAAGTTGACATGTGGCAAAAGTGGTATAAAAACATGACAAGTGGCAAAATATATCTTTGTTTATTAGTATAGTAAGAAGTAAGATAAGATAGTAACATAAGATAAGATTAAAGAAAAGTTTTATAGATATGTATAAAATCAGTTTTAATGATATTACATAAATTGTTTGAATAAAAAACTCTTTACACATGTGTAAATTTAATGAAAATTCAATGAAAACAGACGTTACACTGCACACATGTATATATTATTTAAACCAGATCTTAAACCCATAAAAATTATATAACTAATCAATAATTTACACTTGTATATATAAAAAGATAAAAAAAAACCCAGTCAGTACAGACAACTTCAAACCCTTATTTATGTATCAAACTCTATATGAATCTTGAACCCTTGTGTAATAAATCTTGTATGTGGAATCCAGATCTCACACTCGATCTTGAACCCTGCTTATTCGAAGACACAAGCATAATCTATCTAGTAAAATTAAAAAAAAAAATCAAACTAAATGCAACAACAAGCATACCAAGTGAGAATCCCACTTAGAGTGGGGTCTGGGAGAAGATAAAGACACACCTTACCTCTATCTACAGGTAGAATAGAGAGGTTGTTTTGATAGAGTCCCCCGACTCAAAGGACCGGATTTACGTATATATATATATATAAAATTTATTGTTATTATTATTATTTATTTATTTATTTTTAATTAATTAATTAATTAATTAATTTATTTATTTTACAGCAGAATGTGATACCCCATATAAGTATATAACCCCGACCAGAAGCATAAAGTATAAACAGAAAACACCAACTTTTTGAACAAAAACCGATAAGCACTAAACATATAAGTCAGCCAGTAGAACAAACAAACCAAACAAACCACTTGTCACAACCAAATAAAGAAGCCAACAATCTTTCAAGTAACACTACAAACCCCCCATCCTGCAAGCATGCAAATATCACATATAAACTCAAAGCAAATATCCCAAAAACAAACAGAAAGATACGACTATAGTCCACTACCTCTACGTCAAGTAACCTTAAGGAAGGCTCTAAGTATCTGGTACCTTTATTCTACGTCTCCACGAATTCCTATCATATATCATGTCTTCAGAGAGGAGTAGTTCAGTCAAATCCTGGCGGATTTGCTTATGCCATGTCAACCTCGATCATCCCCTTCCTCTTTTCCCCTCCACCGTGAGCAACTCTACTTTTCAAACAGGCGCCGGCTGTCTTCTTCTCTTCACATGCCAAACCATCTCAATCTTCCTTCCCTTACTTTGTCCGAGATGTTTGCGACCTCTAATCTTTTCCGGAAAACCTCGTTCCTTATCCTCTCAAGCCTTGTATGTCCGCACATCCATCTCAGCATCTTCATCTCTGCTGTCTCCAGCTTTCTTGTCTGGTTCTTCTTAATCGGCCAAAAATCGGTGTCGTACATCATGGCTGGTCTGATCGTCACTCTATAAAATTTACCTTTGAGTTTTTCTGGAAACTTCTTGTCGCATATGATGCTCGTTGCTACTCTCCAGCTTTCTTGTAGAAATGATCCTAGGTATTTAAACTTTGTCATCCCTGAAACCTCCTGGCCTCCAATAGTAACCTAATCATCTTCGTCTTCCTCGTTTGCCCCGCCAAAATGGCAATATAGGTACTCAGTTTTTGTCCTACTAATGTGTAAGCCTTTCTGCTCTAAAGCGGTTCACCACTACATTTAGCTTGTTTTTCATTTTTGCCACTAAGACAATGTCATCTGCGAAAAGCATACGCCATGGGAGATGAGCTTGGATAGACCTCGACAATTCATCCAAAATAACCGCAAAAAGGAAGGGGCTTAATGGCAATCCTTAGTGTAGTCCCACCTCCACTAGGAAGAAGTCTGTATCACCCACCGGTGCTCTCACACTAGTTTTAGCAGTTGCATACGTATCTTTGATTTCCTCTATATATCTCTGAGGAATAGCTCTGCTCTCTAAGGTATCCCAAATCACCTGCCTTGGTACGCTGTCATACGCCTTCTCAAGATTGATGAATACCATATGCAAGTCCTTCCTCTTCTCTCTGTATTTCTCCATTAATCTTCGTATAATGTGTATTGCTTCCGTTGTAGATCTTCCTGGCATGAATCCAAATTGATTTTCCGTAACTTGGGTTTCTCTTCTCAATCTTGTCTCGATCACCCTTTCCCAAAGTTTCATAATATGGCTCAACAGCTTGATCCCCTTATAGTTTTCGCAACATTAGGCGTCACCCTTGTTCTTGTATAAAGGGATTAAAATGCTACTTCTCCACTGGTTTGGCATGCGACCAGTTTTGAGTATAGTATTGAACAACATTGTCAGCCACCCCAGTCCTTCATCCCCCAAACATTTCCATACTTCAATGGGAATATCGTCGGGTCCCACCGCTTTCCTCCTACCCATCCTCTTGAGAGCTGTAAGAACATCTTCTTTGGTAATATGTCTACAGTAGCAATTGTTTCGAGTTGTTCCTATGTTCGTGTGGTTCCGTCCACCTTCTTCTTGATAGTTGGTCTTGTTGAAAAGATCGTGGAAATATGTTGCCATCTGTCTGTAATTTCACTCTCTTTTACCAACACGCGTCCATCATCTCCCTTTATGAACTTCACTACTCCCAGGTCCTGCCTCTTTCGCTCCCTAGCCTTTGCAATCTTGCACATAGCGTGCTCTCCCTATTTAGTTTCAAGGTGTTCGTACATCTCTATATAAGCCTTGCTTTTAGCTTCTGCAACTGTCTTCTTTGCGTCCCGCTTCACTTCTTTGTATCTCGTCTTCAGCCGTGTCCTCTCTGCGCTTTCTATACACCTGGGCAACCCTCTGAACCGTTGTTGTTTTTCTATAACCTTAATTTGCACCTCTTCATTCCACCACTAGGACTCCCTCTGCACGCTTTTGTTACCTGTGGTCATCCCCTGTGACACCCTGCAAAATCCAGGTCATCTTCTGTTTTAATTAAATGTTTATTTAATTGATAATTGCATACGTGACACTAGAATTAGTTTAATTTAGTGTGACACGTGGCACAACAGTACAAATACTGATGCAAACACCATAATTCTGTGAATTATCGCAACTTGCACACACATGTCTAAGAAAATACGAACGTTGGTGAACAATTAACAAATCGTGTAATCAGGAAGCGCTCAAACATTGAACTAGATAGTTCAAACGATGCCAAACAATTTTCCATAAGCGATAAAACTTCGAAAACGAGCCAAACCATCGAAAATGGGCGAATTTGGGCTCAACCGGGATCCTTCGCGGTACACTAAGGACCCAAGAGAGAGCCTTGGCGATACGCGAAGGATGTGCTGGGGATTTGAATACCGAAATTCATTACGGTACGCCAAGCTCCTTTTGGACCCTCTTGGCGGTACGTAACGACATACAGACGCCAAATCTTTATAAATCCAAGACAAATCATTACCACCTATTATCCAAAACTCTTCCCCCGAGTTCTGAAGCTATAATTCAACCCTAAGCCTTTGCCAACAGACCTGGAACCCCATAACCTCTATTGTTGAAGCTGTTCTTGAAGGTTTTGAAGCTCACTTTGAACATTGAAGACCCAAGAAGCCAAAGGAAGAACCCCAAGCACCCATCACCCGTTTGCATCTGCTGAGGAGCTTCTCTCTACCATTCCAGGAGCATCTAGGAGCTGTCCAAGATTCATCTTGGTATTCTTGAGCTTCCAAAGGTAGTTTCTATGGCCAAAACACACATCTAACACCCATACACACACATGCAAGGCATAAAACCCACATGAAAGCACACTAGCATCACATGCACGAAATTTGGTCATCATATGATCTGGGTTTGATGATATTATTACTGATTTTGATGGCCTTGATGATTGATATGAGTTATGATAATGATCTAATGGAGATATTGAAGCCATCATGGCATTACTTGTGATTTTTGGTAGAAATAACGATTTTTGACTACATGCATGCATGATCTAAGGATATTTAGATGATTTTGGATGTGATGATTGATTATTTGAGTTGTGTGAGTTGCTACAATAGATTAGATAGTGATTTATGGTCATTTTGGACCTAGTTACTAAATATAGTAACTTTATTTATGCAAATCTCATTAGAATATGTAAAATGAATATGCATGCAACTTTAAATGGTGATTTGTGATACATGATGATGATTTATGCATACGGGAAGGATTAGGGATGATAGAATGGTCATTTGATGAACATTTAGGCATAGTTACTATTTTTAGTAACTTTATTTGGTGAATACATGAAATAAAAATGCGATACATGATTTGTACATGCTAAATGGCTTAACATGATGTAATGTGGCTATTGTACAATAAGTTATGTGACTATTGTTGTCAAATATGTCAACCTAGAAACTTTACATATTAGGAAACTTTAATGACTAAAAACGAGCTATGTGTTTATTTGATCGCATATGACAACGTGCTATGTGTTAACATGATCATGTAAGGTTAATAAGCATGTTAGATTCATTAAAAGGAAACGTGTTGTGGAACTTTCTAAAAATGGAAACTTACTATAAATAGTAAGTTGTCCATAAACGCTATCTGCGTGTTTTGCACACATTGAGCACGATCACGAAAGTCGCACGAGATATAACCGACACATGGTTCACCAACGGGTCGTTGACTTGACACGGTCAAACACGGACAAGCACGGTGAATGTGGATCGACATGGACTAACATAACAACCAAGGGTTGTTGAGCACAAGCACGAGCACGAACACAAACACGGTCACTTACACGAACTCATGTAAGCTATACGATATAGGTAGCCAGTGATCGACACATCTACGAAGCAGGAGCTTACACATTATCCGATTATCACTAAGGTGAGTTTACGGACCCCCTTTAACTCTTTTACAAACTTTTAAAATAGGGGGAGAATACTTGTTGAATCGAGTCAAACATTTATACTTATACAAACATAAGTGTTGCATGCATTTAATGTCATTTAAACAAACAAATTTTTATTTATGTTATGTAGTAAAACATCGTAGTGTCTGACAATTTATTTTTCCACTGCACATTAAATACAATACTTTCTACTGCATTGACTTTTGTATTTCTGTTGCAAACTATTTGAACAGTTGGTTAATTTTTATGGTTACAAACATTGTATGATTCTGGCCACGTTACACCCATGTGGACTGACACCACACGTGGGAATTTGGGGGTGTGACATCCCCAACGTCTCCTTTGCTGCTCTAGTCATCATTTCGGCCATTTCATCCCACAATCGATTTGCGTCTTCGCATATACTGGTATTAGGGGTGTTCAAATTCGGATATCCGGAGATTCGGATATCCGAATTTCGGATATCCGAAATTTTCGGATAGTGATTTTCACTATCCGAATCCGAATCCGAAATTTCGGATATCCGAAGTTTGGATATCCGTGTCTAAAATAAAAATAAAAAAAATAAAAAAAATAAAAAAAATATATCCGGATATCCGAAAATCTGAAAAATATCCGAAATACCCGAAAAACTATCCGAATATCCGAAAAACTATCCGAAATATCCGGAAAAATATCCGAATATCCGAAAACTATCCGAAAAATATCCGAAAAAAATAACTATTTCGGATAGTTCGGATATCCGAACTATCCGAATTTTTTCAAAACTACTATCCGAATCCGAATTTTCGGATATCCGGCCTTCCGGATATCCGAACTTCCGGATATTTCGGATACGGATTCTCGGATATTTCGATTTCGGATTCGGATACGGATTTTTTTGAACACCCCTAACTGGTATTGCTTCCTTCGAGCACCTTTGTACTGAACAACGTTATCTTTTCCCCCTTAAGGGCGTCCCGCTTAATCTGAGGGTTCTTCTTCTTCCAATCTACGAGTCTCCTGCGCATAACAATATCCATTGCCAAGAGTTTATGTTGCGATACCATAGTCTCTCCCGGGAATACCTTGCAGTCCCACCAACGGCCACGATCGGAACTTCGCATCATGAGGTAGTCAAACTAAATATACACCCAAATTTGTGTCCACAAAATTATAAAATACACATCCGCAACAAGATTCACATATTTTAAAAAAAAATAATAAACACATAAATTTATTAATTCATCTTACACAGGTGTACATTTGGAATGTGATTTTGTATTGTGTTACTCACATAAGTATGCAGGAAACTCCTCTAGTTAACATTAACTTGCTAAGGATGAAAATGTCTATGTAAATTAATGAAAAATATTGCCAAGTATGGCCAAATTATATATCGTTTACAATTATAGAATTTCCATTGGCGTAACAAATCGTCATTTGAGGTAACGAGTTGAACATGTTACTATGTTGACTATAGAATCAGGTCTTGTTGTTAGGATGAACCATATCTAACGTAATTTCTAAGTCATAGACATAAGTTTTAACGTGTCAATAAACTCGTTTGAAGGTGATGTGAGGCTGAACCCCATTGAACACCGACAATCAAAGGAGAGTGTTTTTGTGTTCTAGGGACATTTTGCGTTTTTGAGTGTAGTGAGCAAACGAAAACACTCGGTACATAGTTATATTAACTTTATGGGCAGAATTGTCTATAAAACTTCAAAAATGGAGTCAAAATGGCTCAAAAATATAATGTGACCACTAAAAAACGTTCACAAATGGCTCCAACAATCGAAACTGGTATGAAATTGTTTTTTTTGATAAACAAGAACCGATTTGGGACGAACGGTATGTTCATTTAGGGTTTAGTTTAGCTTAGGGCGTTGTTGGACCGAACCTTTTCTGGTTTCGGAATTGACTTTTTTATGCAGCTCTATGGATATGTATGTAAGGGTGTTTATTGGGTCGGATAACGGTTTATTCGGGGTTTTCGGATCGGATTATTCGGATTTGAAAATTTTAAGAACTGATCCGAATTCGAAATTTGTTAATCCAATCCGAATCTATCTGAAAAACCCGAATACACTTATTTTTATGTCCAGATAATATGAACAACCTGAATAACCCGAATAAACATGGTTTATTCTGGTTATTCGGATTGAATTTGGATATCCGATTTGAATGAACATGATTTTGTATATCCAATATCCGATTGTATCCGAATTTTAAAAATGGATATTCGATCCGAATATATCCGAATATTCGAATCTTTAATTTGGATCGGTTTTTTCGGATTTCGGATTTTGTGAACATCCCTATATAGGTACAATATGTATAGGAGTTTAGAGAATGAAAATTACATGTAGAAGTACAGGTGACCAAATAGTTTTTTTTGGAACTGGAAATGGTTCCAAATAAGTTCCGATTTTACTCAACAAAGTTAAGAATTGGTTTCAGTTAGGTTCGTTTTTTTACCAGTTTTATTGGAGTTTGCTTAATTCCGATTTTAATTTTGATTAGGTAATGATTGAACCGGGTTTTTTTTACCATCTCTATGTAGAAGGAGACATTCTAGGAAAGAAAATCGGGAGGAGTCATGAACCCATTCTTCAAGTTGGCCCTCCTTAATAAAGTAGAAGGATGTGGGCTGGATCATTCCCAACATGTCCACGGTCCACCCTTCCTGCTCAAGCCCAGAACTTAATTCCCGTTTGTAAAGGTCACAAACCGGTTTTGGTTTTGGTCAACAAAGTCAAGAATCGGTTTCAGTTAGGTTTGGTTTTTATCGGGTTTTGACCTGTTTTAATCGGTTTCTGGCCGGTTAGGCCTAATAAAGGTGGAACCAGCAATGGTAATTCCGGTTCCAGTTATGGTTTCTTTAAGAAACCGGAACTCCTGTACCCGTTGGTTCAGCTAGGACATGTTCGGGTTGTCGGTTCCGGTTCTTGTTCTGGTTTTTTGACCACCTCTACCTGTTTGGGTCGTCGGTTTTTAGTTCTTGTTCGGTTGTTGGGTCGTAACTCGTAAGAGTCATACCACCAACCAGCATCAAGTCAACTTTTTGCAGCTAGAATGCGTATTTTTAGAATACGTTGTAACATCACTGTACTTTAGGTTGTCCGTACATCCGTACGATTGTACTATTACGACCAAAGATTTATTATTATTAATGATAATGGATTATTTATTGATATTATTGATTATTATCACTGTTACTGGTATACATGATTATAACACATATTATACGCGTAAACCATGGGAAGTTTAGTTGTAACCCAACTAAACAGAACAAGAGAGTTCATCGCAGTAATATTATTGAAAATGATGATTGTTGGTTCGGAATAAAAATGAATATGGGGTTTGGTTTGGGAATTTTAATATTAAAATTTATAAAATAATGGAACTGATTACGCGATGGTGAGGTTACGAACGTTATCTAAACACGAATATTAATTCAGAAATATTAACTTAATAAATGTATTCGCGTGAGTGACGATTCACACGAATATAATTATTAGGAATAATATTCTGAAACGATATTCAATAAATCGTAAATCGAATCAAAATACGATACGAGCGACGAATTCGCAAAGGTGACGATCTTTACGAATACGTACGCGAGTGACGCGTTTCGACGAAATAATTAAATAATATCAAACGATATTAAAATTAATAAATGAAAACTGAAAACGGTTATTAGGAATCACAACCTAAAGCAAAACCGAGTAAATCAGTTATTTAAAATAATTAATTTAGTAAAAATAAAACGAAATCGTTTTACGAAATAAAATTATTTAAATCATTTTAATTAAGGAAATCCAATTATTTAAACATGTTATGTTTAAATATGTTTTCGTTAAAAACCGATCATAACCGATCATTTATTATATTTTATCGCGATAAAAACGAGACCGAACCCGCGGGAAATACGCGGGTTATTAAAGAAGAAGAAGCCTTCTTCTTCTTCACTTTACACACACACTTTCTCTCTCTAAATAACCCAACCCGTCACCACTTTCTCTCTCTACCTTCTCTCTACCATAACTCACTCAAAACTCAACCAAATCACCTCATTCTTGCGCCAAATCGAAGCTCTCGACATCCCCTACAAAAAGGTACCAAGGATCGGCCCTATCTCCATCTCAAACTCTCGAAATCTTAGAGAGAAGTTTCGGTTTTTAGGGTTTTCTACAAACCCGACAAAAACCGAACTTTAACCGGTTCAAAACATCACTTTTTCGACCCATACACCTTCTAAATGAGTTTACTCATCTAAACCCACTCAAAACGACTATATATACGACTATACCTCGAAATCATCTTCTCCCATGGCTGAAAACCCGTTCCGGCGAATGGCCCATGAGTATGAGCCATTCGGCCGAATGAGTCGGGAGAATGAGTGGAGTATGAGTCGGGAGAATGAGTGGAGTATGAGTCGGGAGAATGAGTGGAGTATGAGTCGGGAGAATGAGTCATTCGGGTGACTCATTCGGCGAATGACTCATTCGGGAGACTCATTCGGAGGACTCATTCGGAGAATGACTCATTCGGGACTCATTCGGGAGACTCATTCGGCGACTGACTCATTCGGGACTCATTCGGGAGAATGACTCATTCGGGTGAAAACTCATTAGCATGAGCCATTCTTATGAAAATCACAAGAATGAGTCATTTTCACTACACCAACTCAATTAACAACTTAGATTTCAAAAAGAACAATCAAATAAGGGATCATAACTTTAGATAACATTTAATCAAACACAGGACTGTGAATACAACATCAGTACGACAATGGTGAGCGCGCATAATACGAGAACACAGATACTAAGGACTTCAGGTGAGTTCTCATAACCCCCCTTTCTTTAAACTGTTTTGTTTTTAAAACTCGAAGGTGAAACATGTATACCAATTTAAATATTATTTTGATAACACAAGGATAATACCTGTTTATCAATATGATATTCACAATATAAAATTACCACTTATTATGGATTATCTCTTATTAACTTATATCCGTGTAAACATTGTTATTGACTTCGGTCAATAATAAAGATTACATGTATTGTCACAAACTCCGTGAATCATCGCTCTTAACTTCGGTTAATTGCTTTGACTTCATGTATTGTCACGTGGATGGGTTCCACATCCGTGAAATCATTGCCTTTGACTTGGGTTAATTGCTTTGAATTCATGTATTGTCACGTGGTTAGCTACCACTCCATGGATCATGTTCTTAACTTATGTTAATTACATAATGATCATGTATAGTCACGAACATTATTTGAGAATATTGATGTTGATATTGGTTGATTGGTTTGTGGTTTGATTATCTATGATTGACTTTGATTACCTATTATTGAATATGATTATCTATGATTGATTATGACTGATTTGATATGTGATTATGGGTTTGTGTATGTGTTTGATTGTTGAGTTGGAGATTGGTTGGATTATCTCATACATGTATTATTGTGGATTTTCTCAGGAAAGCATAAGCATTTATACTCATTTTATCTAAACCTTTTACAAAACCATTTTTAAACTTAAACTTTTAAATTTTTTTAAAAACTGTTTAAGTATAAAAACTTATGATCACTCACCAACTACTTCGTAGTTGACACTTGATTTTCTTACATGTTTCAGGTGATGGAGACAAGTAGGATGAAGAGGATGATCTCTTCTATTTTGGACATCATCATATAGGGTCTTGGACTTAGCTAAAGTTAACTAAAATTCTAGCGATTAGAGTTTAGTTAGTTAGCTAATTCTTTTGTGTAATTGATGTACTTAATTCATGATGAACATGATTTTTGTGTAATTATTTTGGTTGATTGAATGATATATGATGATTTGATTTAGATGCCCATGAGCTTTTGAACAATCTACACATCCCTCGTGGCATTCCGACGATTCCACCGCCGGTCGGGGTGTTACAGATTGGTATCAGAGCCTGGGTTATAGGGAATTAGGTTACTAGAAATGGTTGACCTAGTCAATAACCGTAGGATACCCTAGTATGAATTAATTCATACACTAGTTAGTATATTCAGGACTTCATGCTTATGTGTTTATTACATGTTAACTGAACTCCTGTTATACATCTGATTATGTATGCTGCTTACTTATTTACTTGTGCCCTAATGATTCGTTAAGGATATGCACGTGATGTAGCGTAAAGGTGGTGGGATGTTGGCTAGGGCAGTTGCGACTGACCCTTACATATGCCCTATATATAAGCCATTTACGGTACAACAGGTGCATGTCAGTATCGAAGCATGTGGGAACTACCCGTTTTGGAAATTATCTGTTCAAGAAATTAACTGTTTAGGACTTTATCTGCTTTAGGAATTATCTGTTAGATCTTGTGATCACCAGGCAATGACACACTAGTGGTATACTACAAATGTGGTGGGACGGTGTAAGGGAGGTTGAGATCTACCCTTGCATATGCCCTATATATAAGCCATTTGTAGTATATTGGGAGTCTGTCATTGTCAGGAATATAGGATATTATTAGGACATTACTAGGAAATGTTGTGGAGTTATGGTTGATGGACTGTTGATGATATGTTGGCTAAGGATGGTTTGGATTGACTCAGGGATGATCACATTTGATGAGCACTTATAAATTCACTTATGAATACACTGATTGGACACGTAGTGTGCATAGAATCAACTAACGATAACGAACGACGAATGATTATGAATATTTAGTGATAAATTGAGGATTTGGATGATGGTGTAGACACTTGGAGATAATATAAACGCATAGTGATGATACTAACACTTAGTGATGGTATAGACACTTGATGAGAATAAATTATAGGGAGGATATGAACACTTAGTGACAATAAGAGCACTCAGTGATGATATGAACCCTCATTGATAATCATGGACATTGAGATTAGTATAAACTATTAGTGAACTTAGACATTAGGCGATCTTTAATGTCAGGTGAACTTAGACATTAGGTGAACTTAGAAATAAGCAAACCTACATGTCAGGTGAACTTAGACATTAAGTGAACTTAATTGTCCAAGGAAACTAAAGACCACTTCACTCAAAATTATCCTACCTAGGATAAGGTTTGTGAAGTACGATTATGGTAAGATACATGAAACACCCTAAATGCTAACAATGGCAAAATCGCGGTGCAATAGAACGGTGGTGGGACGGTGTAGGGGAGATTGCGATCTACCTCTGCATATGCCCTATATATAAGCTTGTTGCATTGCATCGGGAGGTTGCCAGTGTTAGTATAGGGTGGAAAATGTATGAAACTTAGGAATACTTAGTTAATATTAGTTATGACCAACTAGGACACTTAGAATAATATTAGGAAATTATAAACATTATGAGTTTAATGACAGATAGGAGATTAATATAGTTCCTATATGAAATCCTAACTGTTTAAAATGAACTCATTTGACCATTGTTTGTATGACTTACGTTGTAAACGGTAGTAACATGTTTTTAACTTCCTCAGAAACATGCCGCCTCGCCGTCACAACGGAGACGATACGAACTCAGAGGATGCTAATGGTAATGCCAACCCGGGCATGCAAGAGTTAGCTAACCTCATCACTGGATTGGTGAACCAGTTGACACAAGCCAACCAGAACATCAATCAGAACAGAGGTGGTGCAAACCCGCCAACTTGCACGTTCAAACACTTCAATTCCTGTAACCCCCTGAAGTTCACGGGTGCTGAATCGGCCACTGGTCTGCTGCAGTGGTTTGAAAGTATGGAGAACACCTTCATCAACAGTGACTGCCCCGAAAACTTGAAAGTTCGCTATGCCACTAGTGTTTTCCAAAAGAGAGCACTAACATGGTGGAATGGGGAAAAGCGAACTAGGGGAGTGGATGCTGCTTTAGCACTGACATGGACTGAGGTCAAGAACTTAATGACCACTGAATTCTGTCCTCGCAGTGAGATGAGAAAACTTGAGACTGAGTTCTGGGAGCTCAAACAGGATAGTGGCGAGAACGTCATCTACAATACTCAGTTCCATGAGTATAGTTTACTGGTACCTCATATGGTGACACCCTTGGATAGGGCAATTGAGAAGTATATCGGCGGATTGCCGGTACAGATTCAGGATACAGTCTACGGGAGCAATCCCAAAACACTGGAGGCTGCGATCCGTCTATCTGCAACTCTTACTGATAATCACGTGAAGAATGGAACACTCACTCGGAAGGGATACAAGAAGACTGACACCAAGGCTGCTACGAAGGAAGTCAAAATTGAGGTCAAGTCTGAAGCTGCTAGCACTTCTAAGAGCAGCAAAAAAAAGAGGAAGACCAGAAATTTCATGGTCACTGCTCCTGCTGCTAAGTCTGCGCAGCAATCATCAAATAATTCAACTGCCAGGAATTACACTGGGAACACTCCCCAATGTAATACTTGTCGATATCATCACATACCGAACTTGCCATGTCGCGTTTGCAACAACTGCGACAAGTTTGGTCATTTTGCTAATGTCTGTCGGAGTGCACCGCAAGCACAAAGGATGCAACAAGCCCCGCTTGCACTGCCAGCTCCGCATGCACAACCTATTCCAGCTGTACCCGTTTGCCAGGTACCTCAGGCACAGGCAAGAGCCTGTTATGAGTGTGGTGAAGTGGGTCATTTCAGAAATCAGTGCCCAAAGTTGACCGGGAATAATCAGAGGGTGGCAAGAGGCCGGGCATTTCAACTGAATGCTCCAGCTGCTCAAGCCAACCAGGACGTCGTCAACGGTACATTTTTGATCAACAGCTCTTATGCATCTGTCTTATTTGATTCTGGTGCCGATAGGAGTTTCGTTTCATATGATTTTGAATGTTTGCTTGGTAGAACACGTACATATTTAGATAAACCGTTCAATGTGGAGGTGGCTGACGGAAACACTATTGATATTGACACTGTTATTATTGGATATACTGTGAACTTAAGTGATCACGTTTTCCCGATTAATCTTATACCTATGCATCTTGGTAGCTTTGATGTTATCATAGGCATGGATTGATTAGCCACCCACAAAGCGGAGATTGTATGCCATGAGAAATATATTCGTATTCCGTTACCTTCTGGTGATACTTTAAGAGTTTTTGGAGAAACTTCTAGTAAAGGTCTTAAGCTAATGTCATGCACTAAAGCACACAAGTACCTTAGAAAGAAATGTATAGCATTCTTAGCTCACATTGTGGAGAAGAAAGAGAAAGGAAAGAGGATGGAAGATGTTCCAGTGATATGAGATTTTCCAGAAGTATTTCCAGATGATTTGCCGGGTCTTCCACCAGAACGCCAAGTAGAGTTTCGAATTGACTTAATACCTGGTGCGAACCCTGTTGCCAAGGCTCCCTACAGACTTGCGCCTTCGGAGTTGCAAGAGTTGGCAAGCCAACTGCAAGAACTTACTGATAAGGGATTTATTCGCCCGAGCCATTCACCATGGGGTGCACCGGTCCTGTTTGTCAAGAAAAAGGACGGGTCATTCCGAATGTGCATCGATTACCGCGAATTGAACAAACTTACAATCAAGAATCGATATTCACTGCCGTGCGTCGATGATCTCTTCGATCAGCTTCAAGGCTCGGCATGGTTTTCAAAGATAGATATTAGGTCTGGGTATCATCAGCTTCGATACATGATGATGATATTCCCAAGACTGCTTTCAGAACAAGATATGGCCATTATGAATTTTTGGTAATGCCTTTCGGCCTTACCAATGCACCTGCGGTTTTCATGGATCTCATGAACCGTGTTTGCAGGCCATACTTGGATAAATTTGTGATTGTATTCATTGATGATATTCTGATCTACTCAAAGACCAAGGAGGAACACGAGAAACACCTTAAGTTGGTTTTGAAGATTCTGAGAGAAGAGCGACTGTATGCCAAATTCTCTAAATGTGAATTTTGGCTTAAGGAAGTTCAATTCTTGGGGCACATAGTCAACGAATATGGTGTTCACGTGGATCCTGCAAAGATTGATGCGGTGAAGAATTGGAGTACACCGAAGACACCGACGGAGATTCGATCGTTTCTCGGACTTGCCGGCTACTATCGGCGGTTCATTTCAAATTTCTCCCGGATTGCTGTCCCTCTCACTTCTTTGACACAGAAGAATAAGCCGTATGAGTGGGGACCAAAGCAAGAAGAGGCATTTCAGACTCTGAAGCAGAAACTTTGTGATGCTCCTGTCTTGACACTGCCTGATGGAAATGATGATTTTGTAGTCTATTGTGATGCATCTAACCTAGGTCTCGGTTGTGTTCTCATGCAACGGGGAAAGGTTGTGGCTTATGCATCAAGGCAGCTGAAGATTCACGAGAAAAACTACACTACACACGACTTGGAACTTGGTGCAGTCGTGTTTGCTTTGAAGATATGGAGACATTATCTTTATGGCACTAAGTGTGTAGTCTTTACTGATCATAAAAGTTTGCAACATATTCTCAATCAAAAGGAACTTAATATGAGACAACGGAGATGGGTTGAACTGTTAAATGATTATGACTGCGAAATTCGCTACCATCCTGGCAAGGCGAATGTCGTAGCAGATGCGCTTAGTCGCAAAAGTCAAGTTCAGATTCATAGTGTGCGAGTGCACACTAATCTCCGTAATGATGTTCTCACAGCCCAACAACTCTCATTAGCTCAGGATAACTTGAAAAATGAGATGTCTTGCGGGGCTAAAATTCTATTGGAAACTAAGGATGACGGTTTGATGTATCATTTGAATCGGTTGTGGATACCGAACAGGGGTGATCTTAGGATGCTGATCATGGATGAAGCTCATAAGTCTCGTTACTCAATCCATCCAGGTTCCGATAAGATGTATCAAGTCCTTAGGGGCTTATACTGGTGGCCTGGAATGAAGAAGGATATTGCTGAGTATGTGTCTAAGTGCCTTAACTGTGCCAAAGTCAAGGCCGAACATCAGCGACCTTCGGGATTGTTACTACAACCAGAGATACCGATGTGGAAGTGGGAGAATATCTCTATGGATTTCATTACCAAACTCCCACGAACCACAAACGGTAAAGATAGTATCTGGGTAATTGTTGATAGATTGACCAAGTCGGCTCACTTCTTGCCGATACGCGAAACATACCCTGTGCGGAAGTTAGCGCGTATCTACATTGATGAGATCATTAGCCGACATGGTATTCCCTTAAGCATAATATCGGATCGTGATGCTCGTTTCACGGCACGATTTTGGGAATCACTTCATGAAGCCTTTGGAACAAGACTGGATCTTAGCACTGATTATCATCCTCAAACGGATGGTCAAACGGAGCGAACGATCCAAACATTGGAAGACATGTTGAGAGCGTGTGTCATCGATTTTGGTGGCAACTGGGATAGCCATTTACCATTGGTCGAGTTCTCGTATAACAACAGTTATCACGCGAGCATTGGTATGGCGCCGTTTGAAGCTCTTTATGGCAGGAAATGTCGGTCACCTATTTGTTGGACCGAAGTCGGCGACTCGCAGATTACTGGTCCTGAGATTATTCAGGAAACGACTGACAAGATCCGCCAGATCCGAGACAATCTGTTAGCTTCTCGCAGTCGACAGAAGAGCTACGCGGATAAACGAAGGAAACCTTTAGAGTTTGAAGTTGGAGATATGGTATTGCTTAAAGTGTCGCCTTGGAAGGGCGTTGTTCGATTCGGAAAGAAAGGGAAGCTTGCTCCACGTTACGTTGGCCCTTTTAAGATCCTTGAACGGATCGGGAAGGTTGCCTACAAATTAGAACTTCCTCCTGAACTTAGTAATGTGCACCCGACGTTTCACGTGTCCAATCTAAGGAAGTGCTTAGCTGATCAGGATCTTCAGGTATCACTCGATGACATTCGCATCGATGATACCATGCATTTTGTTGAAAAACCAGTAGAGATAATGGATCGTGAGGTTAAACAACTCAAATGCAGTAGAATTCCAATTGTCAAAGTACGTTGGGAATCGAAGCGGGGTCCAGAATTCACGTGGGAGCGAGAAAATCAGATGAAGCTTAAGTACCCACAATTATTTACTATGGTCACTCCAAGTTGAATTTCGGGACGAAATTCCTTTAACTAGGGGAGACTGTAACATCACTGTACTTTAGGTTGTCCGTACATCCGTACATCCGTACGATTGTACTATTACGACCTAAGATTTATTATTATTAATGATAATGGATTATTTATTGATATTATTGATTATTACCACTGTTACTGGTATACATGATTATAACACATATTATACGCGTAAACCATGGGAAGTTTAGTTGTAACCCAACTAAACAGAACCAGAGAGTTCATTGCAGTAATATTATTGAAAATGATGATTGTTGGTTCGGAATAAAAATGAATATGGGGTTTGGTTTGGGAATTTTAATATTAAAATTTATAAAATAATGGAACTGATTACGCGATGGTGAGGTTACGAACGTTATCTAAACACGAATATTAATTCAGAAATATTAACTTAATAAATGTATTCGCGTGAGTGACGATTCACACGAATATAATTATTAGGAATAATATTCTGAAACGATATTCAATAAATCGTAAATCGAATCGAAATACGATACGAGCGACGAATTCGCAAAGGTGACGATCTTTACGAATACGTACGCGAGTGACGCGTTTCGACGAAATAATTAAATAATATCAAACGATATTAAAATTAATAAATGAAAACTGAAAACGGTTATTAGGAATCACAACCTAAAGCAAAACCGAGTAAATCAGTTATTTAAAATAATTAATTTAGTAAAAATAAAACGAAATCGTTTAACGAAATAAAATTATTTAAATCATTTTAATTAAGGAAATCCAATTATTTAAACATGTTATGTTTAAATATGTTTTCGTTAAAAACCGAGCATAACCGATCATTTATTATATTTTATCGCGATAAAAACGAGACCGAACCCGCGGGAAATACGCGGGTTATTAAAGAAGAAGAAGCCTTCTTCTTCTTCTTCACTTTACACACACACTTTCTCTCTCTAAATAACTCAACCCGTCACCACTTTCTCTCTCTACCTTCTCTCTACCATAACTCACTCAAAACTCAACCAAATCACCTCATTCTTGCGCCAAATCGAAGCTCTCGACATCCCCTACAAAAAGGTACCAAGGATCGGCCCTATCTCCATCTCAAACTCTCGAAATCTTAGAGAGAAGTTTCGGTTTTTAGAGTTTTCTACAAACTTGACAAAAACCGAACTTTAACCGGTTCAAAACATCACTTTTTCGACCCATACACCTTCTAAATGAGTTTACTCATCTAAACCCACTCAAAACGACTATATATACGACTATACCTCGAAATCATCTTCTCCCATGGCTGAAAACCCGTTCCGGCGAATGGCCCATGAGTATGAGCCATTCGGCCGAATGAGTCGGGAGAATGAGTGGAGTATGAGTTGGGAGAATGAGTGGAGTATGATTCGGGAGAATGAGTGGAGTATGAGTCGGGAGAATGAGTCATTCGGGTGACTCATTCGGCGAATGACTCATTCGGGAGACTCATTCGGAGGACTCATTTGGAGAATGACTCATTCGGGACTCATTCGGGAGACTCATTCGGCGACTGACTCATTCGGGAGAATGACTCATTCGGGTGAAAACTCATTAGCATGAGCCATTCTTATGAAAATCACAAGAATGAGTCATTTTCACTACACCAACTCAATTAACAACTTAGATTTCAAAAAGAACAATCAAATAAGGGATCATAACTTTAGATAACATTTAATCAAACACAGGACTGTGAATACAACATCAGTACGACAACGGTGAGCGCGCATAATACGAGAACACAGATACTAAGGACTTCAGGTGAGTTCTCATAACCTCCCTTTCTTTAAACTGTTTTGTTTTTAAAACTTGGAGGTGAAACATGTATACCAATTTAAATATTATTTTGATAACACAAGGATAATACCTGTTTATCAATATGATATTCACAATATAAAATTACCACTTATTATGGATTATCTCTTATTAACTTATATCCGTGTAAACATTGTTATTGACTTCGGTCAATAACAAAGATTACATGTATTGTCACAAACTCCGTGAATCATCGCTCTTAACTTCGGTTAATTGCTTTGACTTCATATATTGTCACGTGGATGGGTTCCACATCCGTGAAATCATTGCCTTTGACTTGGGTTAATTGCTTTGAATTCATGTATTGTAACGTGGTTAGCTACCACTCCATGGATCATGTTCTTAACTTATGTTAATTACATAATGATCATGTATAGTCACGAACATTATTTGAGAATATTGATGTTGATATTGGTTGATTGGTTTGTGGTTTGATTATCTATGATTGACTTTGATTACCTATTATTGAATATGATTATCTATGATTGATTATGACTGATTTGATATGTGATTATGGGTTTGTGTATGTGTTTGATTGTTGAGTTGGAGATTGGTTGGATTATCTCATACAGGTATTATTGTGGATTTTCTCAGGAAAGCATAAGCATTTATACTCATTTTATCTAAACCTTTTACAAAACCATTTTTAAACTTAAACTTTTAAATTTATTTTATAAAACCGTTTAAGTATAAAAACTTATGATTACTCACCAACTACTTCGTAGTTGACACTTGATTTTCTTACATGTTTCAGGTGATGGAGACAAGTAGGATGAAGAGGATGATCTCTTCTATTTTGGACATCATCATATAGGGTCTTGGACTTAGCTAAAGTTAACTAAAATTCTAGCGATTAGAGTTTAGTTAGTTAGCTAATTCTTTTGTGTAATTGATGTACTTAATTCATGATGAACATGATTTTTGTGTAATTATTTTGGTTGATTGAATGATATATGATGATTTGATTTAGATGCCCATGAGCTTTTGAACAATCTACACATCCCTCGTGGCATCCCGACGATTCCGCCGCCGGTCGGGGTGTTACATACGTTATGGATAGAAATCGCTTTTTTCAACTCAGATACAAACTCGTGTCAGGTATGGCTATAAACAGATTCGGTTCTAGACTAGGCCGCTTAAAATCAAAATCGTACCCATATGAAACCGGTTAGGGCCAAGTATGAATCCGTTCAGGTTCAATACCCTACCCTGGTACAACTAGTTATACACAATTTTTTAAAACTTGATATAGTAAATATTTTAAAAACATAAAATTCGTTTTTTATTTATTTTAAAGAGTTCTATTAAAAACATAAATTTACAACCTAATAACGTGCCGATTTTTGTCAACTATTCTTCTTCTTCTTTTTTTTTTTTTTTTTTTTTTTTTTTTGTTTTCAATAGAGGATCATCATGTGACAAAAGTATATTATCATCTTATGCAAGAATGATGATACTCAAAGCCATCACAAGAAGCACTTGTATTGCTCCTCTCAAAATAGTTCTGATTTCATATCTGGGGTAAGAAAATTTCATCAAAAATTAACTTATAAAAAGGAGGCTCTAGGGCACTCACGTTTAAAAAATTTTCATTTTTTATTTTATTTTATTTTTTTGATAGCTGTGAAAATCCACTTATAACCTTTATGATTTTTCTAGGATAATTTAAACTTGTAATCATGGTAAGCTTTAAATAAATGAAAGTTGATGGAGATTCTTTAGTTTGATTTCGCTTTAGATTCTTAAAAATATATATAACACAATGCCTATAACTTTGAATTTATTCAAGGGTCAATTAAGATTTAATGGATTTAACCATTTATTTATTTTTATCATGATAAATAAGATATTTTAATAAGACTTTTTATAAAGCTATGCGAAATATATGTATGCATGCATGCATGAAAACTACACATGTGTACTATTGAAAATGTACAAATTTTACTGCCTAAAGTACACGTTGTCAAGCAAGACCTATAAAATCTGAAAAAGTACAAATGTGTAGTATTAAAAATGTACAAGTTTTACTGCATAAAGTACACGTGATCAAGCAATACCCATAAAATCTGAAAAGTACACATGTGTACAAAAAAATGTATAAGTTTAAGCATGTGTTTGAACCACCACCATGACTACCACCTCTTGAAACCGCCACCACAACCACCACCTGCCGGTCACCACCACCATCCGCCTGTCATCACCACCATCCGCCGGTCAACACCACACCACCATCGGACCACCACCACCACCACCATCAACCACCATCATCAACCGCCACCATCATCGATTTAGAGAAAGAGTAGAGAGGGAACGACGACGACCACCATCACCACCGCCTAAACCAACTGCCGTCTAAACCCACGACTACCATCGGTTGAACCACCATGACCGCTACCTCTTGAAACCACCACCACAGCCACCGTCGTCTAGAAGCATGACCACCACTGATGTTGCTGTTGACGTCGTTCACCATCTCCACCACCACCATCTAAACCCATGGCCACCACCCCCAAGCACCTTCTTCGTCTTCATTTTAGAGAGAGAGAGAGTAGAGTAAGAAAGTAGAGAGAGTGGAGAGGGCAGATATGAGGTTGAGAGAGAGAGAGTAAAAGTGTATATATATGGGGAGTGGTTAAAGACGAAAGTACCCTTTTTAAATAAATAAATCATAAAACACAAAAGTTTGATCTAATGGTTGAGATTGGGTTTAGGATTTGGTTCAATTAAGAACCCTTCATATTTGTGATAACCCATTAACCCATTTAAGCCAATCAGATTCCTCCACATCATAGATTCTTTTTCTCTCTAATGAGGGTATTATGGTCTTTTTCTTTCTAACCATATCACATCAGGTACTTAATCATCTCATTTTAATCACATCAGTTAATTAATATCTCATTTAATAATTTCATTTAAAGAGAACATCTAATGATATTGATATTTTACATTCTCATTTAACAAGGGTTTTTTCAAGTTACAGAAGCTCTGAATCCATGGTGGTGGCGACGACGACCAGATGATTAATACGGAAGACGAAATTGACAACGAAGAAAGTGTGTTAATGGTAACCAACGGAGGTGACGAAGATGTAGTTCTTAATGAAGCTAGCTTGATCACCACGCATCTTGGCGACCCTGTAGTTGATGATGATTTTGACGTGCTCGTTGGAAACTCGCCATTGCGTTGCATTGGGGTTGATCAAAATGGTAATCTTGTTTTAAAATATTGTTCATTCTGATGTTAAATATTTCTTTTTCACATAATCAGATTAGAATCTAGTTTTTATTACTTTCAGATGTGAAAGAATCTGGTTTAGCATAATGTCGAAGATAATATTTTGATTTTTTGTGTTTGTTGTACACATTTTTTATCGTTTTTATTTGATTTATTTTATAACCGTTTTTTTATTTCTTTTTTTTGGGTTGTTTAGGTTCGCAATCTTTTTTAGTTTACCAGTCACCAAATGGCTGTAGGTTTTGGTGCCCTGATGTTAAACCAGACAAAAAACCAATTGTTGGTATGATTTACAATTCTTGGGATGAAGTTTATAGGATATATGAAACTTATGGGCAGCTATCTGGTTTTGGCATTCGTATAAGCGGATGTAAGAAATGGAAAGGTGAAATCACACACAGGGTGTTAGTTTGTAACAAAAGGGGGAAGCCTAAGAACAAAAAGTATGATTCTATGAATCCTAGCTCAATGGTTCCTGCTCGTGGTAGTATGTTCAAAGTTACGGATTGTAAAACACTTATTAGGTTAAAGGCTGTAAAAGGTTCATCCAAGTACATGCTTTATGACTTTTTTGAGAATCATAACCATAGTTTGGTTTCTACTGACAACATGGACTTGACTCGTCATGGAGACATCTAAACTTTGAAGACATACATTTTGTTCACACAATGAGTTTGAACAAAGTGCGTGCCACTGTTGCTCATCATTTGCAGACTTCTTTAAAGGGAGGTCATCACAACATGCGCGCTACAAGGAATGCTTTCAAGAATGTGAGTCGTGACATCAGGATGTTGGGGATCGCGACATTCAAGTGGTTGTTCAAAAATTGGAGCAACAGGCTAAAAACCTACCAAACTTTTCGTATGAGTTCTGGCATGCTGGACACGAATTGAAAGCAATTTTCTGGGCTGATGATGTATCTAAAGTCAACTATGGAATGTTTGGTGATGTTTTAGCATTTGATGCAACATATTCTACTAACAAGTAAGTTAGAGCAACAGTTTTAAAATTTTGAATTGTATGATTTACTTTGGTTAAAACATTCCATTATACTATTTTTTGTAGGTATAACATGATATTTGTGCCTTTCACGGGGGTTGATCACCACAAAAGGTGTGTGATTTTTGGTGCAGGTTTGATTGCTAGCGAGATAGTTGAATCTTATGAGTGGTTACTTTCAGTGTTTCTAAAAGTTCATAAAAAGCAACCCCTCTTAGTGTTAATTGATCAAGACCCGGCAATGAGGATTGCAGTCACTTCTGTGTTTAACAACTCATTTCATCGTCTATGCATGTGGCATATAATGAAGAAGCTTCCCTCGAAAGTAAGATTATAATATCAGAAATCATATGTTCTTTTGCTTTATAATAACTGTTTTTACACTGATATAGTACAAGCACACACATCATGCATTCGAATTTTCAATGTGTCTTATCAGTGCATTAGTGTAATTTGTTTTTACACTAACACAGAACATAACTCACACAGTTTTTTGCATTGATTTTTAGGTGGTTTATCAGTGGATTAGTGTATTTTGTTTTATACTTTGAAGCAATGCATGTAATATTTTATGGAAATCTCTTTGTCTTACATGTGTTTTTACTTGATTTGTTTTCCAGATATCTGCTGATTTAAATGCTAACACTACTTTAAGATTCTCCCTTCATAAGCTAGTCTGGAATGTCTATATATCACCCACCACTTTTGAAGACAGATGGCATCATCTGATAGATACCTTTAAACTAAGTCAAAATGTTTGGTTAAGTGATATGTTTGCTATCAGAGATCTTTGGGTACCAGCCTATTTCAGGGAGATTCCTATGTGTTGCTTGATGAAAACACCTCCCGGTGTGAGACTTCAAATGCAATGTTTAAGGTCAACTCCAGTTACGCAAACACACTTGTGCAATTTCTCATGTGTTTTGACACAGCTATTGACAATTAGCAGTACAACCAAAGACTTGTAGAATTCGAATCAAACACGACCACACCTGGGTTCTGCAGTGGCTTGGATATATAGGTACACGCATCTAAAATTTACACCCGGTCTGTGTTTAAAGATGTTCAGAAAGAAATTATGAAAGGGATGATGAGTTGTTTCATATCAAATGTCGATCTTGTTGATCAGTCGAAGGTTTACACTATATCTCATATGGATAAAAAGATGGAATTTGTCAATCAGTTTAAGGTGGCATTATCATTTATTTTTTACAATCTGATATCAAACATTTTTTCAATTTTTAGTTATTAGTTTACATCCCTTGTTGTAGGTTTTGGCACTCATGCATGATAATTCTGTTGAGTGTACATGCATGTGGTTCACTCGCATTGGCTATCTATGCCGACATATTTTTTGTGTATTTCTCTTTATCAAGGTAAAAGAGATCCCTGATCGTTATGTTGCAAAGTGTTGCGGTTAGAGGTTCTTCCATGCCGTGTCTATGGAATATCTAGCAGGCTGGCAGTGGAGAATAATGCAGAATCTTTTTTGAAGAACGAAGCAATGGATTGTGTTAGTGAGTGTGTTCAGCAGCTGACATGGCAGTTAGAAGGTTTGTCAACTTTTGTGGACAGGATGAAAGATCTAAAGGAAGGTATTTTCAATGATTACCCAACAACATTCAACCCCAGGAAGCGTTCTAGTGCAATTGAGGAGTTAGTTGGGCAGGTAGACGAGAATTGTACTTTGTTGACACCGTCTGTAGGTATTCAGAACAAGGGTTGTGGTACGAGTTGAAGGCTAGTCGGGCCTGGGGAAAGGCCATTGAGAAGAGCAAGAAGAATATGAGGTTATGTCGTACCTGTAATCAACTTAGTTACCATGACTCACACAATTGCAAGGGGAAGGAAGTTCGCAGGCCGTCTGTTTGATGAAATGGTGTTGTGATGACATTTTGGTTTGCCACCTAAAATCTTTTTTTTGCTTAACAAACTTATCTAAGTATGTGTTGTTGGTGCTTGTTTGTACGCAGTAATGACCTTTTTTGTGTAAATAGGGTTGATATTAGTAGGTGGGGAAACACTGATGGATTGTAAGGCTACTTCTATGGTTAACCTTTTAATATAAATGTTTTTATGTATGTATATTGTGTTTGGGATGTTTTTTGTATGTATATTCTGTTGGATGTTTTTATGTATGTATATTTTGTTGCGATGTTTTATTGCTAACCTTGTTAGTTATCTTTATTAGTTTTTTTATGTGAATGCTTTTAAAGGTCAATATAAATTTTTTAAGTTTAGAGACTATTTATGTTAGGTTAGACTAAAACTGTTTAATGTAAAAATACATGTGCATCACACGGACATAAGCAGTTTACATAAATTGTCTTTAAAAACATTGATAGATGTCTTCCAAAATAAACCAATCCTAAACCGTTTAATGTCTTACAAAATAAAAGATAGACTAAAGCCCACACGCTTTTCCCAAACTAATCTGACTTTAAACCAGCTTCCTTCAGCACCTTCTCCCTATGGACATTAATACTTGAAAGAAGTATTCTTGATGCATATTTTTTCCTCAGCGTGTTGAACTGTTTTTTTTTTGCTGTGATTCAACCTTTTTGAAACCACATCCAATTTTTTTGTAGCTTCCCATAAACATCTCCATGTGTCTCATTGCGAATATCCTACAATCGGTGACATTATCTGTTGTAGCCCATTCCAACTGTAGTGCTTGAATGCTTTACATCAACAAACGTTCTACTTTTGGGTTCTTCCACTGTCGAAGGTATAACATCATAAAGTGCTTCTGAAAAAAATACAAAATCACTCAATTAAGTAATGTTTTTTCTAATGTAAAAGAATGGATAAACATAACAAAATTTTAATTTATTTGCTTACCACTTTGTAAGGAGTACTTTTCTTCTTGTAATCACTGCCGTCTTTGTATGTTACTGCTGACACACTAGGGTGCATGTTGTCCAATAGATAAATAGTAGGATTTTTAAACTCAAAAACAATAACATAGAAATGGTTGCCTTCAAGTATAGGGAAGAAAACTAAATCAAATGACTTCAAATCTTGTAGTTGCTTCATCCCACCAACAGCTTGCAACATCATCTTGTTTATTTGTACCATTTTTATGTCATCATTTACATCATTTTTAAACATCCAGTCCAACTTGGAAATAAAAACATGAAAACGATGAAACAATACGAGTTTTAAGTAACTACTGTTGAAAATGACATGCATTATGCAAAATTTTCTTACAAATATACGATGTCCACAAAATAGTCAATGAGGCGATTCTGCGCTGCGTAACTTTTCTTTGTCATTTAAGACTGCCGCCCAACAATCAATGATATTTCCATACACATGTTTGCCTGGTTCTAAAGTTCGGAGGAAAAAAATTTCGGTCTTCTCTTGAGAGAGTGTTTTAAAAACTCTATCCCTGTTCAAACATTTATCCCACAAAGTACATTAGTTAGTTATTTTAGAGAAAAAATGAAGTGAATGTTACTGAGTAGTGTAAATTATAGTTACACTAGTGCAAATCAAGTGTAAATTAGAGTTACACTGGCGCAAATCAAGTGTAAATTAGAGTTACACCGGTGCAAAAATTAGTGTAAATTAGAGTTACACTAATGCAAAATAAAATGTATATCTGATTGTTACCTTAAATCACATTTTTATTACATTAACATCAATGTAGCATAGAACTGCAATTGATACATCAACATAAAAACTGGTGTAACCTAAAATTACATAGAGGTAAATAAGGTAATTTTGGCATACTCACCATATGACTCTCTATGTCTCATTCTTTTCATTATCTCCACCAAAAATTAGCTTCCAAATCGCATTTTCCTCAGTTGTGTAACAATTTTTAATCACTACTTCTCGTTGCACGAAAGGTGATTTACAATCTCTGGATACTACTTTTAGTCGTGTTGGGTTTCTCCTAGGCTTAATTTTGTCAACATCCAAGTTTCCTACAAAGATGTTACTTACAATTGGCGATTTGTAAAATATATGTTTTTTTATAATCTGTTAATGATGCAATAGGGTTACCTGATTTTTTATCATTGTCTGGTCTTTGTGCTTCACTCTCGTCTTGGGTCATGCTAAGGCTGAAACTAGGCCCGTCTAATGACTTCTTCTCAGCCGCATGAACTTCTGGAATTTTAGTTTGCTCTTCATCAACCGATGTTTCTAATACAGGTTTCTCTAACACTTCTTGTGTCACTTGGTGCATCTACTTTTATCTGCCTACTAACATCAAATCTTACATGACCCTTTTTCTTCAAAACACTCTGTTTAAACAATGTTGAATGGACATGTACTACCTCCTTAGACCCTAATGACACTCCAAACAAAATCATACCACACATAATAAAAATGTGTAAAAATTATATCTTAAATTAAATATGTGCAAAAATTTGTAAAATAAAATCAATATACTCAATTTTTACAAGTTGTTTGCAACTCCACCTGCCCATCATCATCATCATCATCTGTCACATTAAATTGCCGGGTCTTGTGTCTATTTTCGTAAACCGGGATGCAACCTACATGTACTACATCTAAAAAAATCCAAACCCCTACCTGATTAAAAACATGTTCATTTGCTATATCGTAAATCATTTGAATATATTAAATTATCGACAATGAATTTTAACATGCTTTGTTAACAAAGACTTTTGGAGTCCCATTCCCTATGCCTTCTTGTGTCATGCCCAGACTGAAACTTGGTTCATGTATATTACCCAATAACACACCTATGATTAGATCAATAATTAATATACTTTAGACAAAATCATACCTCACATAATAAACTTTGTGTAAAAAGTAGATCTTAAATAAAAGAGATGCAAAAATGTTTAAGTTCAAAACATTATACTCAATTTACCAGTTGTTTGTAACTCCACCTGCCCACCATCATCAACTGTCACATTAACTTGCTGGGTCCTGTGTTTATCTTCGTAAACCGGGCTGCTATCTACATGTACGACATCTATAGAATCCGAAATCGTACTAGTTTATAAACATGCTCATTTCCTAAGCAGAAATCATTTGAATATATTAATTTATGGACACAACCAATGTTAACCTTTTTTGGTAACAAACACCTTTGAAGTCACATCCCCTATGCCTTCTTGTCTCATGCCCAGACTGAAGCTTGGTTGATGTATATTACCCAATGACACACCTATGTTTAGATAGATAATTAATATACTTTGTCTCATTACACACGTATGTTTAAGATAGAATTATGTTACCAGACTTTGTAGCAGATGCCAGGTTTTATCTTTATATGTCCGATTTTCTAATGCCAACAACTGCATGGATCTATCACTAAGGTTAACAACAGACTCGGGAGACTCTTCATGTGATTTCTCCAAACGTTTTTTACCTACTAAGTTCAATTTACAATATTTCATTAATTCAACTAAGAATAACAATATCAAAGCAAACAACTAGTATAACTAAAGCATTTAATACCTGAATGTGGACTCTCACCATCATCTATGTTATGTTGATGATAAGATTCTGCCTCAGGCTTACTTATTGTTACATTGGCCCCATTGTGTGGTTCCGCTTCTTCAACATTAATGTTTTGTTTGAAAATTTCCTTAAAATCAACCATCAGTTTTTTAACTTTTTCATCAGCTGGATGTTGATGAATCATACTGCCAAGATCGGTCTCTAGTTTTTTTTGTTATCTCTAGTTACCTCCAACAGATTATTCAAGAATGACGGTTGTTTCTGTAAATATTAAATATCTATAATTATCAAATATCAATAGTGATTGAAATATGTAGTTTAGTATGAATAAGTTCTTCATACCTCCAATTCATATATGTCACTTGAAAATGGTCTATCTTGAAAAGTAGTCCCATCTTTCTTTTGACAATCATCAGCTGACAAAGGAATATATTTTCCATTTCCAAACCCACCACCTAAAATTTCAAGCGCCTCTCGCTCATGCAACTTGTCCAACGTCCATAATTCGATTGTTGTTTTTGTCTCATCCACATCTATACCTTCACATGAAAACCTTTCTACGTACAACAACTACAAAACAAATAATAATAATTTTGTCTCATCCACATCTGTACCGTTAGTATCGTCAATGTTACTTTGAAAGGTTTTTTTTTGTAAATGATTCACATCCACTTTTACATCTCTTGATGCAATCCAAAACAAATGCTGACCAGTTAATAACAGAAATATTTATATAATCATCCAAATAATCTAACATTTCTAACCTACACTTCCCATGAGCCTGGCATTCTACCATTGTTGACATAAACAACATCAAGAAATCCAATTCGAAATCCAACGAATCATTACTTACATCAACCGACATCGTTGATGCTATGTCTCTTAGTGACATGCATTCATTACCATAGAGATCTCTCCATTGTTGTATCCTGGGACAAAGCCTTCTCCTTGCAGGCATTGACTTCAGATTCAATCCCTTTTTAGGGATGCCAAGCAACCTATGAATTGCTTCAACATCTATCTTTATAACTCCATTTTCTAAGCAAATTTCCATTTTCACTTCGTTAAAGTTTTGCATCACAAAATGTCCAAGCTTTTGAGGTATGCCATCAAGTTGTAATGATAATAATTTCCCAAAACCCAAATGTTCGATGATTTCTTTTTGTCTGGACGTTAATGATTTAACCACCTTTGTTAGTTGAGTTGGTGAGCATCTGTTTTTTTTTATTGAAAACCAAGTATCCACGACTGAAGTTTTTGGTTTTCCAACTTTAGAATCTTTTGCTTCAATAACATAATTAAATCACTTAGGTTAGCTTTATTACACATCTATTATAAATGTAAACCTATACTGCATCATGTAAAAGTAGACAACCATGTTAAATGTGTTTACCTTGTTTCTTTTTTGCTTTAATAGCTGTATCCACATCAGAATCATAAACAACAAATCATTTGCGTTTCTTCATTCGTCGGACAGGACACTGCCTTGCAATGAACTTTCACAATCTTTTTTACGCTTCTTCTTTTTCCTAATCATATGATTATCTTTGCCTGTAGATTGCTTCTTTCTCAGTTTCTTTCTTCCCTTTACTTTCACCACTTTAGATGATGATGCTTTATGAATAGAAGCAAATCCATGTGTAAATGTGATTGTTTAATAATACTTCAGTACCAGGTAAGCTTATTTTTAAATTAAATCCTTATAGTGGATTCCTCTAATAGACATATGAATATATGTTATGATCTTGTTGCACATGGTCCATTACAAGTGTCCAAGAGGTGAAATTTAAATTGGTTAATGGTAATGACACCACATAAAACAACACAAGCAAAGTAGAAGGTATTTACATTGTTTTTTTCTGGCTGCAATTGTAGTATCCTCATCCGAATCAAAAAACATCGATCGTTTACCTTTCTTCTTTTGTTGTAAAGAAACATCGTCTTCATTAACATCTGATTCTGAAAACCCTGTAATTTTGTAAAAAAATCCAACTTCTTTGTGCATTTTGGGGAATTTCCTTTGAATTAAAATGAAATTGCCATTATTGTATCAAATTTATTCATATTTCTTCAATACCTGGATCTTTGCAAATAGTATCGATCTCTGCATCACTATCAACCATTACTGGATTGCTTGATGTATTTTTAAACCTACCAAGTGAGTTTATCGCCAAACGTTCACTTGACCTCCCTAAAATGAAATGTAAAAAACTTAATGTCACACCCTAGGCCGGCGGGAACGGAATTTGTTTTCCCGTCGGGCGGAAGGTTCCCGGGGCGCGATATCATGAGTGATAATCAAATGATCAGATTGTTTACATAGCACATGATAAATAAATGAGAAATGCTAACACATCCATGACATAAAATTACAAGATTAAATTACAATGTATCGTTCATAATTTAATCTAGTAAATCTACCCAAAAAGAATCAATGTAACTAAATCTTGTAACTGTACAAGATATACAAAAGATGATTCATTGTTTAGTCATCAAAAGTATGCAACATAAAAAGTAGCTAGGTCTTCTAAAAGTCCACTAGCTAATCCATGCATATAAGTAGTTACACCTGTTCATCACCTGAGAAAACATGTATTTAAACAAAGTCAACACTAGGTTGGTGAGTTCATAAGTAAGTTAATATAAAATCTTGATTCATTCACATGCATATTCACAATGATAAATATGTTACTTGTATGATTGTCTGTTCACTTGTTCACACAATGGCATCTCAGTAGTTATATTTACAAGTATTATATCATCCTAGTAGTGATGCTTATATATAGGGAATATGTAACGGAACTAAGCCCTAGCCAACATCCCACCACATCACTACTAGAACTCTACACTACTTGCAATACAACTATTGATTTCCATTCTCAATTCTCATGTTTATCCCACTAAATCACCTGTGTTCTCATGAATAGAATAATGTAATGATAGCGTTGTAGTTATCAAACCAAAGTATTGATAACCATTTTGTGTAATAAGGATATTTGGATTTAATTAATACGTTCCTTTTATTATTCTATTTTCTGCGCGTTAACTGTTGTTACACTTTTAAATTATTAGAATGTTAGTTAACTGTAAATAATGTATCCTCAAATGCAACGTATAGAGCCCAAAAGGAGTCCATTGTGATCCTCACGTAATCAGATTACAATGCACCCGATTCACCTCTATTCCGCCGTGTGAATCCCAATGACCTCATCAAAACTGTTACTAATAATATAACATGAGAGAAATAAATTCCTCAGTCTACTAGTCCACAGGTAACGATGGATGACGTACATCTGCGCTGTTACTGAGCTCAATGTGATTAACAAAGTTGAATAAGAACTTGTCTTATTACGTTATGTAAATCAGGTGTGAATGATAAGCATACTCATGAAGTTACGTTATCATGATCATCATTCACTGTAATCCATATGATCCCAAAGCCTCAATGTGGGATTGTTCTCATGTGATTAACAAAGTTGAATAAGAACTTGTCTTATTACATTATGTTAATCATGTGTGAATGATAAGCATACTCATGAAGTTACGTTATCATGATCATCATTCACTGTAATCCATATGATCCCAAAGCCTCAATGTGGGATTGTTCTCATGTGATTAACAAAGTTGAATAAGAACTTGTCTTATTACATTATTTTAATCATGTGTGAATGATAAGCATACTCATGAAGTTACGTTATCATGATCATCATTCACTGTAATCCATATGATCCCATAGCCTCAATGTGGTTCGTTCTCATGTGATTAACAAAGTTGAATAAGAACTTGTCTTATTACATTATGTTAATCATGTGTGAATGATAAGAATCCTCATGAAGTTACGTTATCATGATCATCATTCACTGAAATCCATGTGTTCACCATGTAATCCTTAAGCCGTAGTAAGAACATGTCTTATTACCCTTAAGTGACGCAGGTGGTGGATACCCAATGCGGTCATACTATCCAATAGTATGTTTTTAGGGTGTAGATAAAGTGTTATAAGTAATTGACTTATCACGCTCAATCAATTATAATGTGAAATGATATTAAGAAGATATTTTATCTTCTAATCATTCATGTGCTGTGAAGTGTCACCATGTTCCACTGTAGTAGTTCTCATTGTTATTTGTGTATGAACTATCTCAATATTACTCTTGTATGAATAACCAAGTGTTATAAGATATAATCTTACAATTATGTTATTCCATTGTATTGATGATTATGAATTTATATTATCATATTCATCTGAGTTTCCCTGTTATCTCATGATCATACAATCATGCATACAATGATAAGCGATAATAAACAATTTAATATTATCTAAATCAAAGTATAAATAACATGTTAAGCAAAACTTTTAAATAAATAAAAGTAAACATGTTTCTCAGCCCCGAGAGTTTAAAATCATTAAAGATTAAAGTAAAAGGGGCATATGAACTCACCTTGTTGTTGTAGGGTTGACTTAGCTTAGAAGAAAGAAGACACGCGCTCTTTGTGATTCTTGTTGTTGGTTTCACGCTCCTGTATTTAATTCACATTGTATGTGACTTATGAGTATAAGTTGCATGGTTTTGTGCGCGTGTAGGTGTTATTCCTAACTTTATTTGTCACCTCTTGGTCTCGATCCTTATTCGGCCCAATTAAATTTAAACATACCTTATTGTCGCTAGTTAGTTTAATTTACATGTAGTGTAGAATTGTAGGTTATGATCAAGGACTTGATCCCGTTGTTTCTCCTTGTCTTTAACTCGATTCTTTTGTGAGAATTTAAATGACTTACTATCCTCAATTGTTTCTACACAACTGTTTACAGTTTTCCTTTGAAATAAAATGAAATTACCACTCCCATTTCTATTAAATGACACCCTTAATTATTTGGTTCTTGAATTTAGGTTATCTTGAAACTCATTGGGCCGAATGTGAGTCGTGTGGCCTGTAATCGCGTGGGCCTAAGTAAAAAAAAAATGGACCGAATAGGTAATTAAATAGGCCATAGAAGTATGTGTGGCCCAACCGAAATGGACTTGGGCTGGTTGTTTCTTATTGGGCCGAACTCCAATGATGGAACTAGTGTATGAGTTGTGGGCTGGATTTAAACAGGTTGTGGGCTGGGAAAATCAAATGGCCCATTAGGTGTTACGGGTGGTGTAATTGAACGGGGGTTGGGCTCGGCTAAATGAAGAAAATGTGAATTCCGATCACGTTATCAGCAAACCTCAAGGTCTACAGGTTCGGCCAACTTGACCCCAAAGGTTCGTTCATGATCACAAAAGGCTCGGCTGCATGTCCAGGTTCGCCGGATGGTGCATCATGCTGGGTTCGTTGCTGAGGAAATGGTTCGGCCAAGGACCTGCCTAGGTTCGGCTTGCAATGGTTCGGCCGATACTTCTTAATGCAGGTTCGTGAGTGTGGTCGAAGGTTCGTCAGCCATGCCTAGGTTTGCTGCCATCCAGGCTCGACAGAGGATGGGTTCGGTGCTGTAGGTTTGCTAAGATGACTAGGGTTCGTGAAACAGCAGAAGGTTCGGTGGTGTTGGGGGCCGAAGGGTTCGGCTACCTCATCACTCTAAACGAACCTGTACCTTCGTGGTCACCCTCCCCCGGTTATCATCAGTACCAGATCGATGTTCATGTTGCTGTTATGTTATAAAGGTCTTCCGAGGTCATGTGGGTCGACGTGAACAGTAGCTAGCCGTTTATTTGTGTGTATGAACAACCAAGGCATGAAAACCCTAAATTTTCAGATCTTGCACGCGTAATACCTCGAGTTTGGCTGGTGAAAACTTCAGATCCCTTGTACTTTTATGTAGAGGAGGTCAAGAGCTTCACGTGGGTTCAAGAATCACCCGATTTCGTTGAGAAACGAAGGAGATATGACGATTTGAAGTTGGAATCTTGAGTGAGAGTGAAAGGTTCGTGAATGTGATGTTTGAGAGATGTTGGCTGATGAGAATGAGGGAAAAACACCTCATTTAGAGCTTTTATACTACGGTTGATGTTCGGGTTCATTTCGGTGGCTTGGTTTGCGATTTCGTCGCATATCCGGAATTTTACGCGTAGTTTAAATGTAATAAATAAAAGAGTGTTATTTAAATTATTTGATGAGTTTCAAAATTGTAAAATGTTAAATATTTTATTTTATTAAATTTATTATCGTTCGCGTCGTGTTTCGTTTTGTTTCGTCGAATCGCGTCACCATCGCGCGTATTCGTTCGAATCGTCAATCGAACGAACACGACGATGGTTTTGCTTTCCGACTTTTGTTTTCTACTTTCCAGTCGTCATTTCAGAATGTTAAACTCACAGATATGTTTGTGTGAATCGTCACCCACGCAAACACACTGTCAGTTCGTTATTCTAAAACGACACTGTGTTATTGTTTTAACTTGTGTTTCCTCACTGTCGGACTCAACTAAACATCATTTTATCACATTGTTTTCACCTTGAATTGTCGGCCATCTGATTCCTGTCATCTATGGATATCAGATCGCAACCGATTTGTTTCTGTTATTCACTTGCACACCGTTGTTTCTCATGAACTGTTGTGTTAACTGTACTTAAGTTTTCACTCAAATACACACAACTAATGTTTCTAATGTACGTTGTACTTACTGTATTTAAGTTTACACAAAATACGTACAACTATTTCTTGTATTTAGAATTTCTGCTAATACAAATACTGTTCACAATCAAATATGTACACATAGTTACTGTTTATAGTACACGTACCGTACGGACTTGCCGGCCGGTCAGGTACTAGTTGTCACACTTAAACATTCAAACAATTTTATACAATATTTAAGTTTAATGGTTTTACTTACTTTTATACAATCCTCGCTTCATTTAGATCATTAATTTTACTTCTAAATTGGTTCCTGAAGGATAAATTAAAAGTATTGTAAAATGCAATAATGCAGAACCATAAACCCTAAAAAAAGATAGACTAAAGCTGTTGCATTCCGATACCCAGTTGGGCGTGTGTGGCGGTTGCATTCCGATACCCAGTTGATGCATTACAACATTATCATATCGTAGACAAAAACTCAACTTGAAGAAGATAAAATTACTTAACTTGAAGGAGATAATCTAATTTTACTTGTACAAACTACAATCGGCAATGAAAATGTGATATTCGGAACGATCTGTACATTGAAACAAAAAGTGAAATTGATGGAGGAGAAAGTGCTTAACTGAATTAGACGAAGGAACGATCTTCAAGCTTCTATGATCTTCAAGCACCAATGTTTTTCAACCAGAGATATGAAATTTTTGGGTGTTATTCGTTTCAAATTTGCACATCAAACGAATAAGATGACAGAGATGTCATTCAATGACATGAATGGAAATTACCATAATAACCTTTCTGCTTTAAAAAGTGTAATTAGTACACAATTTTATATTCAATTAATTCAAGATCATTATATTAGTTTAATTAATTAACATAAATAGCTTTAGATTGAGTTATTAGGTTACCACAATTAACATGGGTTAACATTAGAACCTTTCCCTATATATATAGGGGAAGAAATTTTTTATAACCCATAAAAAATAAACTAGCTCATTAACCATCATATAATGGTTAATCTAAAGTGTAACTTTATGTGATCTTGCTATGTGTTATCTTCCATTTTTTAATATAAGAGGGCATTTTGGACATTTTGTAACCATTTAAAAAGTTAGATTTAATATGGTGGTGACAAGTGTAACAATCTAATATATTTTAATAAATCTAATTTTTTTATATAAAGTTTATCCCATTCTTTTTTAAACATTCATAACTTTTTTATACTATATTATTTTTAAAAAAAATTGCACCATTATACACGTCTCATTTTTCTCTTTAATTTCGATATAGTCTCGACTAGTTTTTTTTAATTATTTTAGATTTTCCGTATTTACATTATTGTAACTATGTTTGTGATTGGTTCGGTTCGGTACAGTTTTTTGACAAAAATCGAAATCGAAACCGACATAATCGGTTTTTAGTTATTATGAACCATACAGTTTCGGTTTTTTCTGTTACAGTTCAGTTTTTGTTTTTTTAGATTGTTTTTTATTCTCCCTCGTGCCCAATATTAAAAATACAAACATGTTTAGAAATGGAATTTATAAATTTATTGATCGAACACTAACTATATATGTTAATTTTTAAACAAGATTAAAAATCGGTTCGGTTATTAGAATACGAAAAACCGAAATCAAAATGAAAAATTCGGTTTTGGTTTGTTTTTTTTGTTAAGTCAATTCCGGCTCGGTTTTTCCTGTTAATTTGGTTCCGGTTTGGTTTTTTTGGTTACGGTTCGCTTTTTCGGCTTTTTACTTACCCCTAATTGTAACGAGCCTAAATATAACAAATTAATTTGCAATTTTTTTTTCTAAAAATAGTAAAATTACGTAACTATATATTACGTCACTTTAATTATCATTGTTAGAAAATAAAATCAAATTAACGTGTTATTATAATGTGTTATGTTACATCACTGTAATTTAGTATTGTTAGAAAAAAATTCAAAATAATATGTAATTTTTATGTTCGTTACATCAATGTAAATAAATGACATATGAGAAAAAAATTCAAAATAATATTTTGTTTTTATGTTTGTTACATCAATTTAAAAAGAAAATTACATTACTGTAAATAATGTGTTACAACACTGTAAATTATATCATCAAAAAAATTCAAAATAATATTTTATTTTTTTGTTTGTTACATCAATTTAAACAGAAAATTACATTAATGTAAATAATGTGTTACAACACTGTAAATTATATCATCGTATAATACTTCGTTTTGTATTACATTACTTTAATGTACCGATGTTCGAAAAAAATATCAAAGTAATGTGTTATGTTTATGCTCGTTATATCTATATGAAGCGAGATATTTGAAAAAAAAATAAAAAGTAGTTTAGATTAAACAGAATTAAAGAGAAAACGCATCACTGTAAATAATAATTTATATCTATGTAATAATGTGTTACATCACAGTAATTTACTATTGTTAGAAAAAAATTTCAAATTAGTTTCTTATACTTTAAGCTTGTTACAACGATGTAAATAAATGACATTTAAAAAAATAAAAAAAATAGTCGAGACCATATCAGAATTAAAGAGAAAAATGAGACGAGTATAATGATGCAATTTTTTAAAAAAATAATATACTATAAAAAAGTTATTGATGTTTAAAAAAAATGGGGTAAACTTTAAATGGTTGCAAAATGTCCAAAAATGCCCTCTTATATTAAAAAAGAGAAGATGACACATAGCAAGATCACACACACTTACACTTTAGATTAACCGTTTGATTATGGTTAATGAGTTAGTTCATTTTTTATGGGTTACGAAAAATTTCATCCCCTGTATATATATAGGGTTTAAATACTTTGAAAACGCGATCTTAAAGAAAAAAACCCTTAAACCATACGTGGGCCGTTACATCAAAGTTATTTTAGATTTTAATTAATTAAACAGAAAAAACATATGATCCACAATTAAAGTTGAATATTTTATTAGGGTTTTTAAGAGTAAATTTCCTTTTTTACCCTTTAAGGGGTATAATTGACTTTTCTTTCCTCTCTTCTCTCATCTCTCCTCTCTCTCTTCATCCGTCTCTCTCTATATATAATTTATATATTTGATTTCTAAAAGACTACACATGTGTAGTGTTTTATTTTTAGGTTAATTTTTTTATAAAAAAATATTACAACAACAAAAATGTATAATTTTCGTACAAAATAAAAAAGCCATATTTTTTAAGAAACAAAAAATATGCATATGTGTATCAACCATAATCTCAACCATAACAAAAACATAACACATGTGTATTTTACATATGAAACAAACATTACACATGTGTAATTTTATACAAGAATATCAAAATTATCAAACAACACTACACATGTGTAGAATAAAAATGTACAAATTTTACAACAGACAAATTTTCTTATTTTTAAATTAAAGTTTCCTCTTTTATTTTTATACAGTTATAACCTTTTTATATTATGTTATTTTTTATAAAAATTATACCATTAAATTCGTCATATTTTTCTCGTTAATTACATTATAGTCATGCCAAATTTTTTTTCGAACATTCGTTATTACACTAACGTAAAAAACATAATCACAATAATTTCCTCCTTTTTCAAAAATTTTCCATCATAATTTTTTTCTATCATCTTAAATATATATTACAAACTTATTTTTTTGTTATAAAAAGAAGTTACAGCTCGTTACATCAGTGTAACGACTCGTTACATCAGTTTAATTATGAACACTTTGAAAAAATTCAGCTCGTTACATCAGTGTAATTACAAACATCTGGAAATATTCAGCTTGTTACATCAGTGTAATTTCAAGAACTTTAAAAAAATTTGACAAAACAATACTTGAATTAAAGATAAAAATGTGACAAATTATTCATGTTCTATTCAAACTTTATTCATTCTATTATTCATTCAATATATGATACAAGCCTTACACCTAGTTAGCTTTATGTGTTAGAGGCTAGACTTTATACAACGTGTTGATTCCGTGTGTGATTCTATGTGTGCTTCCAGTCAAACAAGCTAGTAATTAGTAGCATAAGATGAGTTAGATACCATCTTCGCATTGGCTTCTGTCATTGTGTGAAAAAGGTGATAAGTACACCTTGCAAACTTGTTGAAATACAAATGTTAATTTATAGTATGACCATACTTGAATTAACAGTTTGTATGGATACTTGTTTGGACACAAGCTATTGTTATTCATTCATTCTATTTATTCAAACTTGTATTCATGCTATGCTTAAGATACATATTCTGGTTAAGATATTGTTTGCATCCTTTTTATACTTATTATTTAAACTTAGTGTGTGAACTCACCAACTATGCAAATACTTGACAAACTCTTATTTCACATGTGTAACAGGCTAAGCAAGAGATGATGAAGATATAAGATAGGCTTAGTGACCTAGTTTAAACTTTGAAACAATTGTATAAAATTTCCAATTGTAATACTTCGATTATTCAATTCTTGTAATATTTGTTTATTATTCTATGAATGTTGTGTTGGTTTTTAATAATGATGCATCAAATATTGAAATGAATTCTGTAATATTTACTTTATAAAATAGTGAGAATATCTAATAATGATAATTTTTAAATATTCCCAAACTATTCTTCTAAATTTAGACAAACAATATCAATGCTAGACATATTAGAGATTCCATAGAAGCCATAAACCTAAGACAAACACTTGAACTTTAGGATTACTAAGACTATACATTACATGAACTTTAGGGTAATGCGTATTATCCTTGCTTCGCAAACATTATTCAAAGACACTTTTGGACAAACTAGACATAAACACATATATGGTGAAGACATAGATTAGGTTTATAGTACCTATATAATTAAAAAATATTTGGTATTTTTTTTGTAATTTGTGTTGAATTTTTGTATGCTTTGAATGTTATTGAATGAATTGTTTGAATCATTTAATATGGATATCTTTAATAACTAAAAATTTGATACACCATCATAAACTGTTGTTCAATCAAGCTCGCGTCCCAATGTATTCTGTAAGTCCCAAAACAAATCAAGAACTGACCTTTAAGCCTCCATTCTGCAACAGATATAACTATAACGTGTGAAATCCGAAATAGAAACACAAGAACAAGAAGAAAGTTCAAAACTTTAATATATTTCAGTGAAGTACACGAAGTAATGCCTCAATACGTCTAGAGATCATTCCTCGGGAATCCAACCCTAGAATAGTACAAAATACGTCTATTTATACTAAAACTAGGGGTACTCGAACTAGCTATACACGAAAACTTTCGAGTACCAGAAACACAATAGTAATCGAAAAACTATGTACACGAAAATCAACTAAATCTGGATCAAGTCTTCTACGGTTGGCTTTATCAGTCTTCATCATCATCTTGGGCTCTACAAACTCCCCCTAGACTGATGAAGTCAACCTCTGGGAAGTGTAACTGAGTGCAGTCCAGCTCCTGCATATAACTTCTACTCTATGGCATAAGCAACTGTGCGCGTGAAAGGCTTAGCTTCTTCATCCCATCCACCATAGACTTTAATGGGAGAGTTGTGCAGCTTCATCATGTCTTCTTTGCCATATTTCAGAAGATCCATAGGGTCCAAAATCATGTCGACATCGTTGAGATCATCTTTGTTCCTCAGAATGATTGCTGCAAGATTTTTCTCATCAAAGTACCAAGACAAAAAGTTGACCAGAGAGTTATCATGAACTCTTGGAGATACTGGAACTGCCTCTTTTGTATGAGAAGGAGGATATTTGTAGTACACCCAGGGTTCCTTCTTTAAAGGATCCACGATGCATGTTGAGATAAAACGTCTTCCTTTGGCAGTTCTCATAACAGGAAAATCCTTCTCACACTGATCCTTTATAAACTTCGCAAACAAGTAGGCCTGATTATCCTTTGAAGAATTGAAGAACATGGCGTTGTTAATGCTCCGAATGTCAAATTTAGGCATTCTGCAAAAGTCTATCGGCCTTTTGTAGTATTCAACTTTTCCGTTCATCCGCTTAACCAGATAAATATCTCGTTCCTTGTCATATAACCAACAGCAGACGTTTGACCTATCGTTGAGTACAACAAACAAAGTTCGGTCATCAGATATGAAAGTGTTTAAAGTGCTGCCTCACCGGTTGAAAGTGTTTTGTAGTATTACAAGGATGTCGTAATCACAACCAATACTACATTATATAATCTAAGTTTATTACATTTATTTAATTACAAGTGTTTAAAGTGCTGCCTCACCGGTTGGTCACTGTCTTCCTACAAAAAGGTTTAAATTTGAAACGTCAGCACAAAGCTGGTGAGATCATACAGTTCAAGTTCCACAATATGATATGATATGTAATTATAAGTTCTCAAAATGTTCAGTTCCAGATAACCATGGGACCCGTATCTAGTTCCTTTCTGACGTTCTTGTTCTATAAGATACTACCCGTCGGTAACATCTTAATGCCTCATTATCTTAATGTCTTTCACAACATTAAGAAGTTCTAAAAACAGGAAACAAACATTCACACAAGGGGAGTTGCAGCTCCCAGCAAATGGGTGGTTAGCCGATAGTACTATCATTGTTTCCCCGTTCGGCCCCACATGGGTTCACTAGATACAGTTTAAAAATGAGGAATTTTAAGTTCTGTGATAGTGTTCAGTTCTCAGGCAAAATCCCACGAAATCCACAAGTTCTCAACAATCACATGAAATCACTCGGATAACAGGGATACATATCATATAGTTCTAAAAAGTTCAACAGTGTTCCCCAATGTTTATAAAAGATTAAAAATAAAAGGGGTTGTACGAAACTCACATGATATTATAGAGGTAGCGGAGTACTTCCCAAACTAATAATAAAGGGGTGATTCTGCATTTATTTATATTTAATGAGTTATTTATGGTTTTAATTTACTAATTAGATCTTTTTGAACGTTCACTGTCAAAGACATTGCTTTGAAAGTCATCAAACCGATATTAATTATTTAATTAGTTATTTTGTTATCATATCATACAATGTATGATAATTTAGGAACCTACATTGCATTAGATTCCCAACATAAGGTTGATGACGCTCTTGATTAATCAGAATACTCTTGGATTAACCAAATAGTTAATGTTGTTGATTATGATACTATAACAGTTTCTAGATAATTTAATGGCTTAGGAATGATCAATCCTTGTTATTGATTACCCAATTATCATGAAATATCACAATGTAGCATTAAGATAGGTATAATAACCATGTTTAACATACTAATTTGACTGTTATCATAAACATCAGATAATCGTTCCAATGAGTATGTTAATGAACGTGATTAGTTTGAAACACTTGGATTTAACCTTGCATTTCAAAGATTAATCAAACTAATCACCTACATTGTCATAATCAAATGGTTTAAACCATTATAATCATGGGTATGATTTCATGCAAACCGGGCATTATAACGGATCAAAACAAAGATTTAACTGTTAAAACATCGTGTTCTTTGTTTATAATCAATCCTAGCCATCATCTAGGCAATAATCAACAATCCTAACTATGTCATTACGTTCAAAACCAAGATCTAATCAATCATTATCAAACTAAAAGGTTAAAAATGAACCATTACCTAATCTGACGGATATCTGCGGTTAAAATAACGATCAGAACTTGTAAACACGTTCTCTGGTGCGATCCACACGATTAGAAAGCTTGAAAATGGTGATTTGATGGTGAAAAGTTCGTCTGGTGTGTGTGTTTGATCGTCTGTATTCGAGAGGTTTGAAGAATAAACTTCTGCATGAAATCTGCTAAAGAGGATCAACTCATTGCACCGCCTCACCCGTCGCGTCCCGCGAACAGAGGCCAAAATGGCTTCGCGTACCACGAAGAAATACGGAAGAATCTAAGATATTTTGATGCATCGCGTACCACGACGAGTCCAATCGTTCAACACTTAGAAATTTTTCTTCATTTTTCGATTCCGGGCAATCCAGGACTCTGTTTTGCACACGGTTTTCGCCCACGTTCATCATTTCTCGCATACTATCGATCTGTAATAATTACAATCATTAAATCAACATGGATTTCTTGAACGACTAAATATGATCTCGTCCTCAATGACGTAATTCTCAACTACAATTGTCACAGTATCCTCCTGTTAGAGAAATTTCGTCCCGAAATTTAGTGACGACTTACATAATGAAAATCGTTTATGAGAATAGATGTGGGTATTTTTCTTTCATTTGATCTTCACGTTCCCACGTATATTTAGGTCCGTGTTGCGAGTTCCATCGAACTTTAACGATTGCTATGCGACTACGTTTTAGCACTTTCATTTCTCGATCCATTACCTCTACTGGTTCTTCAATGAACTGAAGTTTTTCATCAATATGAATCTCTTCTAGAGGTACGATTATTGATTCATCAGTTAGGCACTTTTTCAGTTTTGATATATGAAAGACATCGTGAATATTACTGAGTTCAAGAGGTAATTCAAGCCTGTAAGCTACTAATCCGATTCGTTCAAGAATTTTGAATGGCCCTACGAATCTTGGTGAAAGCTTACCTCTTTTCCCAAATCTGAAAATGCCTTTCCAGGGTGATACTTTCAACATAACCCGATCACCTACTTGGAATTCTAACGGTCTACGACGATTATCAGCATAACTCTTTTGGCGATCGCGAGCAGCTTTAATTCGTTCTTGAATGAGTGCGATCTTATCAGTTGTTTCATGAATGAATTCTGGGCATATTATTTGATTTTCACCTACCTCTGACCAACAGATAGGTGATCTGCACTTGCGACCATAAAGTGCTTTGAATGGAGCACATTGAATACTGGTATGGTAGCTGTTATTGTACGAAAATTCAACAAGTGGGAGATGAATATCCCAGCTACCTCCAAAATCAATCACACAGCTTCTGAGCATGTCTTCAAGAGTTTGATTTGTTCGTTCAGTCTGCCCGTTTGTTTGTGGATGATAAGCTGTGCTCATGTTGATTTGTGTGCCCAGTGCATTCTGAAGAGTTTGCCAAAATCGTGACATCAATCGACTATCTCCGTCGGAAATGATAGAGATCGGTACTCCATATCGAGATACAATCTCATTAACATAGAGTTTAGCGAGTCGATCCATAGAAAAATCTTCTCGGATGGGTAAGAAATGCGCAGATTTTGTAAGGCGATCAACGATAACCCATATAGAGTCATGATTACGTGATGTTCTGGGAAATTTAGTGATGAAATCCATAGAGATATGATCCCATTTCAACATGGGAATCTCAGGTTGCTGCAATAATCCAGAAGGTCGTTGATGTTCAGCCTTAACTTTGAGACATGTTAGACATCGATCCACGTATTCAGCTATGTGTTTCTTCATTCCAGGCCACCAGTAAAATTCTTTGAGATCTTTATACATTTTATTAGCACCTGGATGAATAGAATACCTGGATTTGTGCGCCTCATCCAAGATGATTGTTCTAGAGTTACCGAATAAAGGAACCCAAATTCGGCTTTTGAAATACAACACTCCGTCAGCTTTTGTTTCGAGTTTCTTGTCTAATCCCCTTAGTCCTTCAGCAGAATAATTTGTTGCTTGTAAGGCTTGCTGCTGAGCTTCTTTAATCTGAGGAATTAGTCTAGCTTGAATAGTCATCCCTAACGCTTTCACACGTAAAGGTTTGACTCGTTCCTTGCGACTCAAGGCATCGGCTACGACATTCGCTTTACCTGGATGATAACGAATTTCACAGTCATAGTCATTTAAAAGTTCAACCCACCGTCTCTGTCGCATGTTCAACATTTTCTGATCTAGAATGTGCTGGAGACTTTTGTGATCAGTGTATATAATACACTTGGTTCCATACAAATAGTGTCTCCAAATCTTGAGTGCAAACACCACTGCACCAAATTCTAGATCGTGAGTAGTATAGTTCTTCTCGTGTACTTTCATTTGTCGAGAAGCGTAAGCAATTACCTTTTCATTTTGCGTTAAAACACACCCAAGACCTTGACGAGAAGCATCACAGTACACTTTGAAATTATCAATACTTTCCGGTAATGCCAAGATAGGTGCGTTGCAGAGTTTGTGTTTCAACAGTTGGAATGCCTCCTCCTGTTGGGAATCCCATATAAACGGTTGATTTTTCTGTGTCAATGTGGTCAATGGCAAGGCTATCTTTGAAAAGTTCTTGATGAATCGACGATTATAACCTGCCAGCCCCAAGAATTGACGTATTTCAGTAGTGGTTCGTGGCGTCTCCCATTGTTTCACTGCTTGAATCTTACTAGGATCCACTTGAATACCGTTCTCATTCACAAAATGCCCAAGAAATTGAACTTCTCGTAACCAGAATTCACACTTGGAGAATTTGGCATATAATTTCTCATGTGCCAAAAGTTCTAGGATTAATTTCAAGTGCTGAGCATGTTCTTGGTTGTTCGGAGAATAAATGAGAATATCATCAATAAACACAATCACAAATTTATCCAGATAAGGTCTACATACCCAATTCATCAGATCCATGAAAACTGCAGGTGCATTGGTTAAACCAAACGGCATTACTAGAAATTCATAATGCCCATATCGAGTTCTAAAAGCAGTTTTAGGAATATCATTACCATGAACACGAAACTGAGGATATCCCGATCTTAAATCGATTTTTGAAAAGTAAGTAGCACCTTGCAATTGATCAAACAGATCATCGATACGAGGTAGTGGATAACGGTTCTTGATTGTCAGTTTATTGAGTTCCCTGTAGTCAATACACATCCTGAATGAACCATTCTTCTTTTTCACAAATAGAATTGGTGCTCCCCAGGGTGAGAAACCAGGTCTGATAAAACCTTTGTCTAAAAGTTCCTGTAATTGACCTGAAAGTTCTTGCATTTCTGATGGCGCAAGCCGATACGGGGCTTTAGCAACCGGTGCAGCGCCTGGGATCAAGTCAATACGAAATTCAACATGTCTCATTGGGGGTAATCCTGACATGTCCTCAGGAAATACTTCAGGAAAATCTTTGACTACTGGGATGTCTGTGATTTGTTTGGGTGGAGAATTGTGCTCAGTCACGTGTGCCAGGAAAGCATAACAGCCTTTCCTTAAGAATTTCTGAGCTCGCATACAAGATATGATATCAAGTTTTCTACCAGCTCGTTCGCCTTGAACCACCAGTGTATTACCGTTAGGTAATGGAATACAGATCATCTTGTTTTGACATACAACTTCCGCTTGGTTATCAGAAAGCCAATCCATACCGACCACAACATAAAAGCTTCCAAGCTCAATAGGATGTAAATTGATATTGAAAAGATGATCATTCAAATTCAAGGAACATCCTTGAATAACACTGTTAGTTTGATCAACTTGCCATTAGCAAGTTCAATAACATAAGGAGTTTCTAGATTTATCGTAGGCAATAAAAGTAATGATGCAAATTCAGGAGAGATAAAACTCTTATCTGCTCCTGGGTCAAACAGAACTGATGCGTATAGATTATTAAGAAGAAACGTACCCGTGACAATATTTGCATCATGCCTAGCCTCAGTTGCACCAATTTGAAAAGCTCTCCCCTAGCTTCATTTCCTTGATTGGTGTCATTATTGTTCGGACAATTTTTCATGAAGTGGTTAGGGCTTCCACATCAAAAGCACGACCCGTTAGTTTGAGTGGTTTGTCGTGGTACTTGGTTTGGTGTTTGAGCAGGAAAGTTGCAATATTTAGCGTAGTGTCCTACTCTGTTACAGTTCAGAAAAACAGGACACGGTCCTGTGTGATGGAATGGACACTTATTGCATTTGGGCGCCTGCCCTGTATAAGTTTTCCTCTCGGAAACAGTTGCACCATAGTTCTTCACCATTGGTTTGCCCTGGCTAGTCTCAGCCAGAGCCTTAGTTTTGGTTTTGCCAAACCACTTTCGTTTAGTACCTTTAGGAACACTAGAGGTACCGATATCACTACGGCTCACCGCCGTCTGAGTTTTCAAAGACAGAGTACCACTCCTTACCGCCTCATTGGTAAGCTTGGTGGTCAAAAGAATTGTATGTTTCAGGGTTGTAAGTTCAGCTGCAGTTTCCATTCCCCGAATCTGGGGAATCAAACCCTTAATGTACTTCTCAACCAAAGCTGCTTCCGTAGGAAACATATCGGGAAGTAAGCAAGTAAGTTCATGAAACCGATCGATATAAGCTAAACAATGAGCACCGATCATTGAATGATTCCAAAATTCCTCCTGGAGTTTTTGGATTTCAGTAATTGGGCAGTATTCTGATCTAATCAGAATTTTAAAATCGTTCCAGCTCATCGAGTCAACTGTAGCTGTGCCCAAAGTTTTAGCATGGGTATTCCACCAGGTTAAAGCTGAATCTTTCAAAGAACAGGCAGCATAAGATACCTTATGCTCCTCCAGACACTGACTGATTTTGAGTTTGGTTTCCATTTCCTCATTCCACCTTAAAAGACCAGCCGCTCCTTCTTTGCCTATGAAAGTAGGAGGGTTGCAGGAAGCAAAATACTTACAAGTACATCCCCGTCGTGGTGGATCGGGAGCAGTTGTAGTTGTACCGGTGGTTTGATGAGTTTCGGTGTGTCCACCAGTGACATTTTGTTCTACATGACCCCCACCAGAACCCGAAGTATTGTGTTGCTGGTGTGACATTACTATACCAGCGGCTGATAGCTGTTCTTTCACTATTCGTGCTATCATTTGTTCGTTCAATACTGATCCACTAGGAGCTGTCGGAGGAACCGTGTTCTGGTTTTGGTCAACGGGTGGAACAGTGTTTGTTTCCAGATTAACATGCGGATCCGGATTTGATTGTACGTTCATCAACGGAACTTGTTCCGATTCAGGGTTAGCATTATTCCTGCCAGCTCTCTTGGCTGGGCGACCTCGTTTTGGTGCCATCATTCTGCTCACATGCAGACAAAATCAGGTCAGTTCAAGAATTATAATTAAATAACCCTTGTTTAATCACATAAATTCAATCATATTCAGTTACACTGAAATTTATATTGAAGTGTGATTATAATAGCAAAGTATAACTACATTGACATAGTTCAGATACGTTCTCAATACACATAGATTACACAGATGTTCGTAGTTATACTCAGTCCTGTTAATTCAAAAACATGTTAAAATATTTCACAGCTCACAGTACTGTGATACAAATTTGTTATTACCCATGTTTTTGATATATTAATATTCAGGACATTTATAAGTTCTCACATTGGTATGTTCTCACGTTGATATGTTCTCACGGTGATAAGTTCTCACAATGGCATGTTCTCACATTGATATGTTCTCACACAGAATTGTTCTCACAGTTCCATAATTCACTGCCACACAGGCAATAGATATGTTCTCACAGATATGTTCTTATAAACATGTTCTCACAGATATGTTCTCACAGATATGATTATAGTTCACACATTACAATTGTAACTCATTACACAGACAGATACACAAAGTAACCATTTTATTAACACTATCATAAAGTTTGATACAACAGAGTGCTACTATTACATTCATACAGATCACAACCTATCCGCGAACGATATATACAATGAGAAATCCCAAAAATGAAAGATGTCCGATCAGACCTACCGTAAGAAGTACGGTAAGTAGGCTAGTATAATAGCTATAGTAGCCAATACTATAGCTAAACATAAGAGTCTAGCCTCGATGCTCATTATTCCGAGCAACCAAATCAACCCCTGCAGTCTCTCCCTCTAGACTGCAATTTGCTGCCAAAATGCAGCAACCAACACCTGTCTCCGCGTCCTATTCAATTGCTCCTCAACAATCATTCTCCACGCCTGAGTATCAATACCCATCAGATTCACCTGCTCCATCAAAGTCAGGTGTGAAGTGAGCATCTCCAGAACAGTAGCGCGAGTATCCTCCAAACTAGTATGGTGCTGGTTCAAATCCTGTCTCAGACCCTACAGTTCTTGAGAGACCTGCTGTATCTGAGCTCGCAGCTCGGCTTGGTGGGAGGATTCTTCCACCTCGTGAATAGCCTGAGGCTCGTCCCTAGGAGCCATCTGGTGTCTAGGGGGTAGCCCCGTGGTCTTGCAGGCTTGTGCCCGCATCCTCCTAAGTCCGTCCCAAGCAGGGACTCTCTGTGGTGAAGGACTTTGTCATTCCTCTGCTGCTACATTCTCAGCACGAGGCTGAGAGCGTCCAGGTGACGTTACCTGTGCTGGTGGTCGTGGTAATGGTGATGCTGGTGGCGCCTGTGGCACTGCAGGTGGCGCCTGTGAGGCTGCAGTCGACGCCTCAGAAGGATCCGAGTCAGGTCCTGCACTAGAACTCGGAGTGTCATCCAGTACAACATAAGGAAATCTCTGATAAATATATCTCTCACCTTGGTCGGCCATCGTTGTACAATCGAAATCTCTAATCAGTATCATGAAATAAATATTAAATAACAATATTTAATATGAACATGATATGATGCTTCTTCCTATCTCAAAACAACTACTTGTCCTTATAGTTATTTATGTTCTGCTTGAAGTAAATCAAACTAGAACGCACACGTGTTGCAAATTTTCCGGTTCTTCCTCTGCAGATGCTCCTACGGAGGACTCGGCCTTCTCCTTTCGTTCTTGATCGCACACGGACTCGAACACTGAGTCCATAGACACATCACAGATAAAATCTCCCAGGCCTGCTCCGCCGAGCTCTTCACTGAATCCATCAAACAAGAAGTTATCTAGGAGATCCTCAAACAAGTCATCGTAGTAATCTAGAAGTTTCTCCGATGACGGTGGATTCTCCGAAGCATTGGTGCCTTTGGTAGAGTCTTGAGCTGGCTCATCAGATTGTTGGCCCGAAGAACTGGCCGCTTGACCGTGATCGTCTCCAGCATCATCATCTTCCTTACCCATTCCTTTATCATCTTTGGCACTATCGCCCCCTTGATCATCTTTGGGATCATCACCATATTTGTCCTTTTCATCACTATCACACCCCCACCTCTCGTCACCTCATGAATGATGTCACTGAAACGGTTGCGGAAGCATAGTGGTGATGTCTCCGAGATGAGGGGTGACTTACTTGATCCGATATCACAAGCACACTGATTAATTTAAAAGAAATACATTACAAGGATGTCGTAATAACAACCAATACTACATTACATAATCAAAGTTTATTACATTTATTTAATTACAAGTGTTTAAAGTGCTACCTCACCGGTTGGTCACTGTCTTCCTGCAAAAAGGTTTAAATTTGACACGTCAGCACAAAGCTGGTGAGATCATACAGTTCAAGTTCCACAATATGATATGATATGTAATTATAAGTTCTCAAAACGTTCAGTTACAGATAACCATGGGACCCGTATCTAGTTCCTTTCTGACGTTCTTGTTCTATAAGATACTACCTGTCGGTAACATCTTAATGTCTCATTATCTTAATGTCTATCACAACATTAAGAAATTCTAAAAACAGGAAACAAACATTCACACAAGGGGAGTTGCAGCTCCCAGCAAATGGGTGGTTAGCCGATAGTACTATCATTGTTTCCCCGTTCGGCCCCACATGGGTTCACTAGATACAGTTTAAAAATGAGGAATTTTAAGTTCTGTGATAGTGTTCAGTTCTCAGGCAAAATCCCACGAAATCCACAAGTTATCAACAATCACATGAAATCACTCGGATAACAGCGATACATATCATATAGTTCCAAAAAGTTCAACAGTGTTCCCCGATGTTTATAAAAGATTAAAAATAAAAGGGTTGTACGAAACTCACCTGATATTATAGAGGTAGCGGAGTACTTCCCAAACTAATAATAAAGGGGTGATTCTGCATTTATTTGTATTTAATGAGTTATTTATGGTTTTAATTTACTGATTAGATCTTTTTGAACGTTCAATGTCAAAGACATTGATTTGAAAGTCATCAAACCGATATTAATTATTTAATTAGTTATTTTGTTATCATATCATACAATGTATGATAATGTAGGAACCTACATTGCATTAGATTCCCAACATAAGGTTGATGACGCTCTTGATTAATCAGAATACTCTCGGATTAACCAAATAGTTAATGTTGTTGATTATGATACTATAACAGTTTCTAGATAATTTAATGGCTTAGGAATGATCAATCCTTGTTATTGATTACCCAATTATCATGAAATATCACAATGTAGCATTAAGATAGGTATAATAACCATGTTTAACATACTAATCTGACTGTTATCATAAACATCAGATAAACGTTCCAGTGAGTATGTTAATGATCGTGATTAGTTTGAAACACTTGGATTTAACCTTGCATTTCAAAGATTAATCAAACTAATCACCTACATTGTCATAATCAAATGGTTTAAACCATTATAATCATGGGTATGATTTCTTGCAAACCAGACATTATAACAGATCAAAACAAAGATTTAACCGTTAAAACATCGTGTTCTTTGTTTATAATCAATCCTAGCCATTATCTAAGCAATAATCAACAATCCTAACTATGTCATTACGTTCAAAATCAAGATCTAATCAATCATTATCAAACTAGAAGGTTAAAAATGAACCATTACCTAATCTGAAGGATATCTGCGGTTAAAATAACGATCAGAACTTGTAAACACGTTCTCTGGTGCGATCCACACGATTAGAAAGCTTGAAAATGGTGATTTGATGGTGAAAAGTTCATCTGGTGTGTGTGTTTGAGCGTCTGTGTTTGAGAGGTTTGAAGAATAAACTTCTGCATGTAATCTGCTAAAGAGGATCAACTCATTGCACCGCCTCACTCGTCGCGTATCGCGACCAGAGGCAAAAATGGCTTACGTACCGTGAAGAAATCCGAAAGAATCTAAAATATTTTGATGGATCGCGTACCGCGGAGGACCCTCAACCCCTCCTTCGCGTACCGCGACGTGTCCAATCGTTCAACACTTAGAAATTTTTCTTCGTTTTTCGATTCCGGGCAATCCAGGACTCCGTTTTGCTCACGGTTTTCGCCCACGTTCATCATTTCTCGCATAATATCGATCTGTAATAATTACAATCATTAAATCAACACGGATTTCTAGAACGACTAAATGTGATCTCGTCCTCAATGATTTAATTCTCAACTACAATTGTCACAATCACCTTTCTTCTCCACTTCGATTTCTTCATCAACTTTGTCATCATCATCTTCATCATCATCCTCCTCAACCAGTGGTTTACCTGTCAGTTTCTCGATCGCCTCCTTTAACAGAAAATGCTGACTTTCCAGACAATTAACATCTCGAATATGTGTTCTGAACATCTCACAGATCCTGATGATGGTTCCCTGTAGCTTAGCAATCTTCTCGTCTTTATTAGTGGAGTCATGCTACAGCAAAAAGACTCTCTCCTATAACCAGACAATATCGATGGAAGACCCATCAGGAGCATAGGGCGAAGGCGTGCTCATGGGAGCCTTGCCTTTGTCCCTCCGACTCCTCGCTGGTGATGGTGGTGGCTCTGGGTGTGGGATGTGAGCATGGGTGTGAGGTTGATGTGATGTGGTTTGGATGATATCGATAGGTGGTGGTGGAGGTGAAACAGGAATCTGAGTGGTGGTTATGGGTTTAATGGGTTGTGTGGGTGGCTTGGGCAGAGTAGGTGCCTTGGGCTGAGTGGATGCCATAGATGACTGTGTATGAGGTGGAGGTGGTGGAATCTGAGTCTGATGTGGAGTGGGCACAATAGGAGGAGGAATGGGTACTATAGGAGGTGGAGGTGGTGGAGTCTGAGCTGGAGTGGAGGAAGATGAACCAGCTGTCTTCTTCATCAGTATCGGGTCCTTCGGTCGCTTCGACATCATCTTTATCCTCTTCTTCTTCTTAGGTGAAGACTCAGGCGTCGGTGCATAATCGGTGTCCTGAATGTCTTCCCTATATGCTCTTGTGAGAGGAGGTATGACAATATCATCACTCGATGAAGATGATGACTCATAAATGAGTTCCTCGGCAGTTGTGCCGGCCAATGTGCTTGTGCTGGTAGGCGGGATATCATGTTCCTCTGCAACAATGGCAACTGGATTTCCCTGTTCATCTTCAACTGCGTTATCACCCACAAATCTCCCAAACTTGATGAGAGGACGCTCCCCAATATATTGTTTCTTCCCTCTCTTGTTCATCGTCATGTAGGAAAAGATATCATCCCTCATCCTCTTGATCCCTAGAGTGCTGATAGTGGGAACAAGATTGGGATGTCTCTTGTTGATGACTATCTGCAGAAAACAGGGAAACGCCAAAAATCTCTCCTTCCTTTTCCCTTTAATGTTGGTGTGCATATCTTGGAAGATCATCTGGAGAAGTTGAAGTCAACTCCCAAAGCCAAAGCTACGAGACACGAGCTGAGAGTCTGATTGAGAACATCATAACCCCCTTTTCTTCCTGAAAGGCACTGAGTAACGACATGCGCCAAATATCTCTAGTATGGGTGCAATAGCTTCTTCTCGGTGGGAGGATATACTCCTTCATGCCCCATCTGATAAACAGTCCAGTTAACCAGATCCTGATCCAACTCAACTGGATCGGTAGCTTTATCCCCAAATTGTAGGCACTCCCTTAGAATCTGCTCGGTAATAATGATGGGTTGGCCTTGAATCTTCCCTATGAGACTGATAGCTCCATTTGCATCAGTTTGCTTAGAAATCGTACTCCAGAAGCTTTGAATGTAATTTGGAATCATGTTGGGATGCTCCATGATAGCATAATTCACCAGTGACAATATCAGTCCGTCAACCAAACTCTTGAACACTGAGTGCTTTGCGGGTGGATCTCCGAGATACGTTGACATGTTATGGTCAGAGACGAATCGCAAGTCAGCCATCTGAAAACAAAACAAGTCAACTTAGTCATAATTCAATTGAAAGTCAACGCATAACACGTTTCAGTTTCAGTTCGAGTTCAGGAGATGAAAAGTTTGAGAACTTATGATGTTCTCGAACTTCATGACTTATTCGAACAAAACAGGTACTCGAATATAAAAACTTATTTGAATTCTGAAATGTAGTCGAAAAGGATACTACTCGAAACTTTGAGAGGTATTCGAAATCTTAGTTTATTCGAAGTTTCAAGCGTATAGGAAATTTATTGGTATTCGAAATTTGAATTTCGAGAACACAAAAGTCTTCACAACTTTTTCAATTTTCCTTCTTAGAACGTCCAAATATACTCGAAATGCACGGAATCAATAGGCGACCAACATACTAGAAGATCTCCTTTTAATTTTGAGTTTTTCGAGATCAATTTTGCAAAAATCGAACTGTTTGCGAAAAAAGTATTCAAAAATCATTTTTGATCCATAACTTATGATTTAATGGATAAAACATGATGAAAATCTATACCTATAGGCACCTAGTGGTGATCTACAATCTTGTCGGAGTGGATTTTTTAAACGAAGTTTAAAAATCAAGATCGCCTCAAAAGAACACGAATCGTATGCGAAACAACTGGTACTCGAAATATTGCATATTCGGTCTATTTATAGGCTTATTTCGTGTACTCGAAATTTCGTGAACTGGATTTCGAGTATGATTTAGATTATTTAATTATTAATTTTAATTTTCGAAAACTTCTAACCCTTTTAAAATAAGATAAAATAAAATAAAATAAACTCAGAAACTTTGGACGTTTTCAAAGATAAGTCGGGTCGATTTCGTGGGATCAAATCTGTGTCAGAAATTTGACCATCTTAAAATAATTTCTTAAGAAACCCAACCTTAAAAATAATTATACCCCACCAATAGTTTCCACTTGTTATTCCATAATTCAGAGATAAGACTTATATGATCAAAGAGTTTTCCTACGGTTTTTCTGAAAATAATTTTGGGAAGTTTATGAATAGTCAGACGGTAGAGCCGAATTATCATGCAACCTGTCAATTTTGTAAAATCTTTTGTTTCAAACTTTGATTGTGTTTCAACGAACTTAAAATGTTTCGACAGAGTTTAAGATGAGAAGAGAAAAGAACAGATCTATTTGATTACAATCAAGAACAAGAAGGGGTTCTATCATCTTTGTGCTTATTGGCATCTTTTACTTTACTGATCTGCAGGCACATTGGCCTTAATGTCACACATCCAGGTTTTTGCTTACGCAAAACAGAGGATGCTTCAGTAAGTATTTTCCACTCTTTGCTTTCACAAAACATAGAAAATACCCGAGTTTTTCAACACAGTTTCAAGTTTATCGAAACACAATCTCTTTTTGACTTAAGGATTTATACAAAAAGTCAAATAGTTGTTACATTTATCTGGTTATCTGATTTTCCTTACTTCTCTCTTATTTATATTTTTGAATGATCATGTCCGTTTCTTTCATTTTGGAAAAACTTGTTTTAACTCCTTAGTGAACTATAATTATCCAAAGCTGTTATTCTTTAGAAATTACTTTTAGGTATTGAATTTCTGAGTGTCAGAAGTTATTTCACTTCCCTTACGAACAGCTTTACTTTAACCATCCAAATCAAAATCTTTTTGTATTTTGTTAAATTTTGAAAATGTAAAATCTTTTTATTGTTTTCTTAAAATTCACTCCCCCCTAAACCTGTAGATCAACCTAGACTGACTCAAAATACCGAAAATCTTTTTGTTGTTTTTGTAAATTTTTACTCAACGACTGAAAATCATTTTGTTGTTTTTGTAAATTTTCTCCCCCTAAATTTGTGATATAAAAATAAAAATAAAACAAAACACAAGTTTTATAGTATTTACAAAAATGGTTTAATCAAAACTTATTAGTTTGAGAGATGCAAGGAGGTGGTGAAATCGAGCTGTATCGAACGGTTTTGTGAAAAGATCCGCCAGATTATCATCTGTGTGGACCTTTTCAAGATGAATCAGTTTCCGTTCAAAACAGTCGCGGATAAAATGAATCCGGATGCCAATGTGTTTAGTTTTGGAGTGTTATACCAGATTCTTAACGATCAGAAGGGTAGCTTCATTGTCACAATAGATAGGAGAGTTAAGAAAATTCAAACTGTAATCCAGGAGCTGTTGTTGCATCCATATAACCTGAGAACAGCAACTGGAAGCAGCAACATACTCCGCTTCCGCAGTGGATGTAGATACGGTGTTCTGTTTCTTGCATTGCTAGGAGACAAAGCGGTCTCGTAAGTATTGGCATCCTCCCGTGGTGGATTTCATGTCTAAGTTACAACCACCAAAATCACTGTCAGAGTAAGCAAGTAAACGAAACTCAGAGTTCTTAGGGTACGACAAACCGAGACGAAGTGTCCCAACAAGGTAACAAAAGATCCTCTTGACAGCGATCAGGTGAGAAGCCTTCGGATTGGCTTGATATCTGGAACATTGACATACAGAGAACATAATGTCAGGTCGGCTAGTGGTAAGGTACATCAACGAGCCAATCATCGAGCGGTAGAGGTGTTGATCAACATCTTCACCATCAGAATCCGAAGTTAAGACTGGATGGGCCGCCATAGGAGTCGATGCAGGCTTGGATTCCAACATCTTGAACTTTGTCTGAATGTCAGTAACATATTTGCCTTGATGAATCAGCACACCTTTCGGATCTTGATTTACATGAAGACCCAAAAAGAAGGTCATTTCTCCCATCGCACTCATCTCAAATTTTTTCTTTATCACAACTTCAAATTCCTTAAATAGCACCGAGCTCGTGGAACCAAAAATAATACCATCCATGTAGATTTGGACTAGAATCATGTCACACCCCGAGCCGGCGGGGTTGGATCGGAGTCCCCGTCGGGCGGAAGGTTCCCGGGGCGTGATATAGCGGGTGATAATCAAGATGATCAGATTGTTTACATAGCATCAATGTTAAGAATAATTAAGCACGATAAAACATTAACTAGGATTACAAAGTTAAATTACAAATAAAGGTTTGATAATTTAACTAAGTAAACCTATCCAAAAGAATCAAATATATCTATCTTGTATTTGTACAAGATATCTAAAAGAGATTTGTATTGATCTCAAAAGATGTGCTTCTTCAAAAGTCAACTAGGATCTATGTCTGGTCATCCTAGTATGCAATCCTGAATCTTAGTTTAATCCTGTGCGTCACCTGAGAAAGCATGAAATAAAACAAAGTCAACACAATGGTTGGTGAGTTCATGTAGTTTTTATGTAAAAATAGTTTGAAAAATCCTTTGAATGACAACCTTAACCTCACCATTAACCACCTATACCATCTGTTTCAGTATGCTTATATATAGGGCATATGTAGGGGACAAGCCCCAGCCACCGTCCCACCACATACCAAACCACATGATATATTGTTCCTGATGATAATTAAGCGCCTCATCCCACATGTTTGATTCCATAATGTTTGATTCTTTGAATTAGATTATCCTGTAATTGTTTACCTTGATTCCCTGAATGACAACCTTAACCTCACTAACAACCACCTATGTTATCCAACCAAGTATGCTTATATATAGGGCATATGTAGGGGACAAGCCCCAGCCACCGTCCCACCACATACCCTTAACATATTGTTGTTAATGATATTTAAGCATTTCATTCCACTACTTTGATTTCATGACATATGATTCTTAGCATTTGTTTTCCCTGCCCATGTTTACTTTGTTTCCCCCGAAATGACAACCTTAACCTCACTAACAACCACCTATGCTATCCAACCAAGTATGCTTATATATAGGGCATATGTAGGGGACAAGCCCCAGCCACCGTCCCACCACATACCGGGCTGCTTAACATATTGTTATTAATGATAATTAAACGTTTCACTCCACACTATTGATTCCACAACGAATAAGCCTCAAGTTTAATAGGCACCATTATGGACAGCTGAAAACCCTAAGGAGTTCAGCATCCATCCATAATGATCCTATTTATGACTCGTGACATGTTTTGATAGAGAAACCTTCAAGTTAACACAAAGTCAACTAGAAGAACCTAATCATTCTAGTCACTTGTCATCACCATGGATGAATCAAGAAGAACACTGAATGACTAGTAGGGGTTGACACACAGGTCAACACGTGGCGGCCAATCAGTCTGTCTTACATGACTCTGACAAAGAAGAACACTGATGACTAGTAGGGGTTGACACACAGGTCAACACGCGGCGGCCAACAGTATCAAGCATTCAAGTGTTCAAGCATCCAAATGTATCAAGCATTCCAAGTGTTCATGTATCACAAGTATATCATGTTTTCAAGTATTCAAGTATCCCAAATGTATCAAGCATTCACGTGTTTTCAAGTATTTCAAGTGTAATACGCATCCAAGTGTTTCAAGCATCTCACGCAAATAAGTATTTCTAAGCATCTATGTTTCAAGTTAAGTTTAAGCAAATCGTTGTAAGTGTAAAGTAATTTAATACTCTACTAAAAGTGTAGAACATTAACTTTCTGAAATAATTGTATAAAGCCTTAATGTTTAGTTTAAGTATTTTCTCAAGTCTTAAGATTTTGTATATAGTTAAACATAGAGTTTATAAGTTAAACCTCAATCGTATAGTTTAAGCACATAGTTTATAACGTAAGTATTTAGCTCCAAGTTTAAGTATCAAGTTTATATCATAAGGGTTTAACATAATGTCTAGACTTCAAATCTATGTTGTAAGCCTCAAGTATTTAGTTTAAACTTCTCGTTTAAAGTATAAGTATCAAGTCTATAGCTTCTCAAGTATACTAGTTTCCAGTTTGATCACATAGTGTTTGTATAATGTAAATAAGTATAAAGTAAATAGCATTTGCTATTTACACTATAGCCTTAGTCTTTGGTTTCTCACCCAAGCATTTCAAATTCAGGCATTATAAGTATAAGCATTGTAATTATGTGTAAAAGCATTTAATAAACATTTCAATAATTGTTTAACATGCTTCTCAGTCCTGAAGTAAAACAAAAGGTTTGAAAAGGGACAAATGAACTCACCTAGTGGTTGAAGTGGTTGACTAAGTAAAACAAGAATGCACGCGCTCGTTGTGGTGATTGTAGTAGTATTCACGCTCCTGTATTGATTTTGTTTCATTGCGTTTATGAGTATAAATGGTAGTTCATTTGTGTATGTGTACGTGTTAGTGTTAGCCCCAATGTTGGCTAACACTTGTGTGTCTTCGTTATTATTCGGCTCCAGTTCCATTATCATAGATTCTCTAACACTTAACTAGTTTAAGCTAAATCTTAGTGTGTTACCTTTGGCATCTTTAGTTATCTGTTTTAAATGAACAAAACTCCATGTTGTATAAAATTCATTCATTCCATGGAATTTCCATCACCTTTGTAGTAATACATGACTTTGTATTGGTTTATACATGTTATTCTTGTTAAATGATTTTTAGTGTTTTAGAGCATCTCAAATTCGTGGGAGCCGAATAATCACTTAGACGTTTTAGTTGTGTGGGCCTTTTGGGCCAAACGATTTACTGGCCCAAAGCTATTTCATGAATTGATTTAACACTTGGGCCGAATTGTTGGGTTTGGGCTAAGTTGTCCACATGTGGGCTGAGATGATTTGGGCCTAGTGATTCTAAGTGTAACAATTAGACATAATGAATGGGTCAATTAACAAATCTTTGGGCTTCAAGTAAATGTGTTGGAGCCAATAAAAATACATGGACCGAGTGGATTTTGGGCTATAGGCTTGCTACTTGGACCTAATACATGGGTAATTCAAATGGTCCGAGTATGAGTGATGCAGGTCGATATACCACTGATGTTTCGGGTATTGTTATAGGGCCGAAAGTATTGAGTTTAGCCCAATTGATTTTGGGCCTTGGTTTTATTAAATGGCTGTGGCCCAACAAAATAATGTGTAATAACTGATGACATGCTTTTGGCCGAACAAGAATACATATGGGTCGAAACCCATCACCAGCGAACCTGCTTGAAATATTCATTGGTTAGGCGCTGTATAGACCCCGACGAACCTAAAGGTTCGTTCCAAATGGGTTCGGTGCCCTGGTGATCACTCATAGGTTCGGGAATAGGTTAGGTTTGATGTTCATGGTACGCCTCTTGCATGGTGGGTTCAGTGATGGTTCGTGAGGCTACAAAGGGTTCGGCTGAGTTGTGCATGGTTCGCATGTAGATGGTTCGTGGCATCCTTCGCAGTTCACAGGTTCGCCTGGAATCCAGGGGTTCGGTGCATGAGCTGATGGTTCGGCCATCATCTTCACAAAACGAAAAGGTTCGGCCGGTAACACGCAGCAGGGTTCGTCCCTACTAGGGTTCGCCTCCACAGGGTTCGGTGGTGTCATGGTTAGGTTCGTGGCTGCTTCTTTGTCGCTCAGGTTCGCAGCTGGTTCACCCTGAAAGGGTTCGGCCAACCCTAACCCATGAACCCTGGTTTTTCCATCAGTTTCTTCATCAGACTAGGTAGCTTCAGGTCGTTCCCGAGGTTAAGGTTTCACGACAGTAGGTTCAAAAGAAACGAGGGTGTTCGAACGAAGGTGGTTTGAGACCGGTTTTTAGGTTGGGTCGAAACACACGAACACACAAAACCCTATAAATCCGAACCTTTAAGCATCATTACCTTAAAATCGGTTGGACGAATCCACAGATCGGTTGTACTTTTGTGTAGAGCTCGTTCCTAGCTACGCGTGGACACCAAGAATGCGCAATTTCACCACGAAATGACCAAGATCTTGTAGTTTGAAGTTGATATTCCTTGAGAGAGAGATGAACGGGAATTGAGCTAGAGAGAGAAAGAGATGAGAGAAAAATGAGAGTGAAGTCTCATTTTAGGGTTTTTATATCCCGAGGGTATTCGGGTTCGTTTCAGTTGCTCGGTTTGCGTTTTCGTCACGTTTCCGGATCGTAACGCGTGTAATTTCGTAATTTAAAAAAATAAAAGACTTCCTGTTAAATGTTTGGAATTTGTTTATTTCTTATAATTAATTTAGATATTATTCTCTTGAATTAGCTGTCGTAAATTATTATTTTTACGCGTTGCATTATTTATTTGCGTATTTTGCTTTACGCGCCTTAAAATAAACTAGTTTCGTTTTAATTTATTTCAGATGAGTTTCACAATTGTAAAACAGGAAATATTTTATTTCCTTATATTTATTATCGTTCGAATCGTCTTCGTTTTCGTTTCGTCAGAAAACGTCACTTACGCGCATCTTCGTACAGAGCGCTAACTGTAAGAACACGATCGTACGTTTCAATTTCTGATTTTGTTTTCTACTTTTCAGTCATCGTTTTAGATCGTTAAATTATCAGATCTATTCATACAGATTGTCACCTATACGAATAGTTCGTCGGTTTAGCATTCTGTAACAGCAACTGTTATAGTTTTGTTCTGTTTATCCTCACATACGTTATAACCTAATAACATAAAATCAAACATGTATGCATCTGTTCATGATTGTCTGATGTGTTTCTGACTGTTTAAACCATGAGGTTTAAATCAGAATTTCAGAAACATCATGTAATAGTTTATGTTTAGCATCGAATGTTAATAACTTCTAAGTATTTTTCCTTGATTGTACTTGAGTTACTGTACAAGTTACTGTACAGATTACTGTTCCGGTAACGATTCCGGCACAGATGTTACAAATCAGATCGTCCTTATCCTTTCAAACGAACAATGTCTGGTCAATGGCTCCACGGGTATATCCATGAGCAAGCAGATGATCTGTAAGAGTAGCATACCATGCTCGAGGTGCTTGATGAATACCATAGAGTGCTTTGTCTAACTTGTAGACATGGTCAGGATGCTGCGAATCCTCAAATCCTGGGGGCTGGCACACGTAAATCTCTTCTTTGACCTTTCCATACAAGAAAGCAGTCGCCGCATCCATTTGATACACTGTGAAGTTCATGCAGGAAGCATAGGCCAAGAAGATCCTTATAGCCTCAAGTCTTGCAACTGGTGCAAAACTGCTTCATAGTCGATCCCCTCTTGTTGGTAGAAGCCCTATACTACCAAACATGCCTTATTCCTGATAATCACCCCTGAATCATCCCTTTTGTTTCTGAAAACCCATCTAGTTCCAATTGGCAGCTTCCCTTTGGGCAATGGAACCAGATTCCACACTTTGAGCTTCTGAAACTGCATTACTTCTTCCTGCATCGCCTCAACCCAGCTAGACTCCTTAATAGCCATCTTGACGTTCTTGGGCTCGACCTGCGAAATAATACAGGAATACATACAAGAATTAATAGGACCTGATTGACTTTGTGTGAGATTGCTTTCAGGCAAGGTGTTCTGAGCTGGAATGGACCGACTTCATGTAAGAACTCCTTCCGAAAGAGGTCCAATAATGTTTTCCACGAGATGATTCTTGTTGATGCTTAGGATTAGTACTTCCTCCACTGCCATATTATCAAGCAAATTGCTAATGTGATTTATATGATCTTCACTGGAGGAGGAAATGTTGTCAACTTGAGTTGTTTCACTGGCTTCGACTCCATGATCCACACAATGTTTTCCTCAGGAATGTGGTCTGAGAACAGTGGATTATCAAAAGTTTGGTGGGAGGAAGATGAAGCTTGATTGGTCTCTGGGAGAGGCTGAAAGGACTGAGAAGTATCCGGATCTAATGGGATGACTTCATTGATGGGGGTAGGCTGAACTGGAGGGGCCCGATCGTACATGCCTGGAGGGTCAACCGTCAGAAGCTTGGGACCACATGGAACGTAGTCAACCCGATAGTCTATGTCATCACCCTTGTAGAAGTTGTAGGTTTGTTCAGATGGTCCTGCACTCTCTGATGTAGTGTTGAAGGGCTTAAAAGTAGAATCATACTCAAACAGCCAGTTTGGACCAAAACAATCGTCTGTAGTGTTCATCTCTTACCAATCGATATAATATGATTCCACCATCATTCGAGTCTTCTTGTTGTACACCCAGTAGGCAGCTTTTTCTGATGAATAGCCCATGAAGTAACACTCATCAGCCTTGTCATCAAATTTGTGATTCGGCTCAGTATGGAGGGGAGTACACAGACATCCGAATGACTTGAAGTGACCAACTTTAGGCTTCTGGTTGAAGAAGATCTCATAAGGGGTCTTCTGATGGTGTTTGTTCAGCAGTGCTCGATTCTGAACATAACAAGCTGTGTTAACAGCCTCAGCCCAGAAGAATATCGGCAGCTTGGATTCTGACAGCATGGTTCGTGCAGCTTCAATGAGCGTTATGTTCCTCCTTTCAGCAACTCCATTTTGCTGAGGTGTACGTGCTGCACTGTACTGGCAAGCAATCCCCTTCTCAAATCAGAAATCAATGAGAGTCTGATTTCTAAATTCAGTTCCATTGTCAGTTCTGATCACCTTAACCTTTAAGTTCTTCTAATTTTCGATCAAGGTGATAAACTTCTTCAAAATCTCTGGTGTCTCATCTTTCTTGGCCAGAAAGAACACCCAAGTAAATCTAGAATAATCATCTGTCACCACTAGACAATATGATTTCTTCCCGACGCTCATAACATTGACTGGTCCGAAGAGATCCATATGAAGAAGTTGCAGAATCGATGATATAGAATTGAACAACTTAGGCTTGTGGGGTCTCTTATGCTGCTTCCCCTTGGCACATGCGATGCACTTCTCAATTGTGGAGAAGTCTTTAGAAGGTAAGCCAATAACATGATCTCCCTTAGCAAGTCGGTTGAGGTTCTTCAGATTGACGTGACCCAGTCGGCGCTGCCAAAGTAGACAATCATGCTCCGATGCCTTTGAGAACAAGCAGGTGTTCTCTGTGAATGAATCTGAATTCATATTGATAATGTAGGCAATTCTTTGAGTCCTCATCAATATCCACCTCTCAGGCACAACAAATCCAGGCTTTAAAATAAGACACTCCATGTTTGTGAAGTGTGTAGAGAAGCTCTTGTCACAAATATGAGAAACACTCAATAAATTTTGATTGAGCTATTCAACGTAATACACATCTTCAAAAGTGAGAGTTCCATTTGTAACTGTGCCCTTCATGCTTATATTTCCTCCCTTGTCTCCAGCAAACGAGACATATGCTCCATTGAAAGGTGTGACTTCATGTAACTGAGAGAAATCCCCAATCATATGCTGGCAGCCACTATCCACTTACCAAACATTTTTGAGTTTATTTGGCCGTCCCTGCACTTCACACCCAATCAATGAGAGATGGGTACCCAAACCATAACAGGTACAGGTGAAACAACAGGTTCTTTCTTGCGAACCCCTTTAGGTTTGATTGATTTGGCCTTAACAATTTTTGGCCTTGCACCACTACCATGGTCAACTAGTTTTAAAGAGGTTTTCATTAGTGGATTGTTTTTCCATTGTGACCTGCTTTTAGCTTTAGAAAAGTTTGAATTTTGTTTTTGAAAACCAGATTGATTTTGTTTAAATGATTTGGCCTTCTTGGCAGTGGAAGGTTTCTAAGGTACCTTCTGAGGTGTCACCCTAGGCATTGAGGATTGGTCAATCCTCATTGATCTGAAAGTGGGTTTGGCCTTGGGTGTGACCTTTTGATTCTTACCATATGCAAAACAACATACCTTCTCATGAAATTCCTTAGGGTCAAAGGGTTTTACATCACAATCACTATGACCAGAAGAAGAACTTGTAGAGTCTTGTTCCGATGACCTGGTCGGAACAAAAGGTTCACAGTTAGGGTTCAACTTTGAACCTGTCTCTTTGGTGATTGTGGAATGACCCTTGTACTCATGATGCAAACAAGAAGAAATTCCAAAATAACATCATTCTTAACAAAATTTGACTTTAAGTTTTTAGACATCTCATTGGGTTTAATTTTAAGTTCATCAAATCTTCTAACAAAATCAGTTTTTGGAACAAAAGGTGATGTTCTAAATGATGTTGAACAATCTGTGCTCCTCCCAGCACTTCTTTCTTCAATCTTCCCCCTCACACCTATTTCATTTAATCTATCTGCACACACCTCAGAATCATCAGAAATATTTGGGCCGGTCTCAACAGGATCTGCCATCAAAGGAACTGGTTTGCTAGAACCAGTGGTGAAATCAAACCTTCAGTCGTATTTCAACAACAGATCATCAACAGATGTGTTGATATTGGGCATGATGGAGTAGTTGTGGTTAAACGAAGGTTTCACCTCGGTAAAACCAATTCCAATTTTTCCCTTTCTCCTACATTGGACATCAATCATATTGGCCACCGCAGTACTAGCATACTCATATTTATCAGCTTGAATTTTAGATTTAGACAATTGAGACTTAAGATGCTCCAACTCTGAAGTGAGTTCATCTATCTGACGCCTTGCATCTCGATAGTTGGACTCTTTATCACTTAATAATTCTTTTAATTATGAAATATGACGCCTTTCAGCGTCGAGTTTCTTTTTGAAAAGTGCTTCATTCTTTAGAAATTCAGAGTTAAAGTACTTGAGTTTGGTGACCTCTTTGATCAAGTCCTCGTTATGAGAACGGTATCTAAAGACTTTATCAATGCAAGAAGTGGAACAGAGATTTTGGGTTACCTCATTCTGCTTTTCATCCACCTCTGCCATGAAAGCATGACTCAGGGTCAACTCCAATTCCTGCACTTGATCGCTCCAATCATAGGATTCAGTTTCTTGAGTCACCAGTGCTTTAGACGTGCTAGCACCTCCTCCAGCAGCAACAGCCTTTTCTTCCAGCTTTTTCTCACCTTCCTTAGCCACCTTTAGCTGTTTGCACTCTCTGGCAAAATGACCAGGTTGATCACAATTGTAGCATTGCAGCTTTGACTTATCAAAACCCAGCTTCTTTCCCGGGTTGTTTCCAAAACTGTTCCTTCCATATTTCTTGATAAACTTCTTTGCATGGAAGACTGCCATTGCCATTTGCCACGAAATGTCCATTTTCTCAACATCTACCGGGTTAATCTGCTCTAGGTTATCTTGAGTAAGATTGGCAGGTGCCAACTCTCCAGGCAATAAATGTGTTGTAATTGTTGATAAACCCCTTGAACAGCAGTAGATTCTCTTCGCTCTCCAGACTGATCTTGGGCACTGAACTAGCTTGCCTAGATGAGAGAAATGCAGTCTCAAATGGAATAGACTGTGATGAAGGAGCTTGATAATGTTGCAACCCTGATGCTTGGAAGTTAATGGCTGACATAAGAGCAGCATTCTTTGATGCTTGTGCAATGCCCATAGAGATGGCATGATTGAGGGCTCTTTGCTTGTCATCCATGTCATAGGAATTGATAATTGAGATCAGCTCACTCAGAGAGGTTTTGTACATGTCTTTGGTTCTCTTGATCGTGGTACAATTGGAATTCCAATTGTAAGGCAATGAGTTCAACAGCTTTTTTTTGACCTCACCTTCGGTCATCTCAATCCCAGCACTAGTCATCTCAGTCATTAGATGTGTGAAACGGTTCAGTTGAGCCTCCAAAGTTTCTCCCTTGATATGATTGAACATATTGAACCTTTTCCTTAGCATATCCTTGCGACTCTCTCGCATATCTTCATTGCCTTCAAACCTTTCAACCAAAGCATCCCACAATTGCTTAGCTGTTTGATGTTCCTTGGGAATTAATCCATTTAGTTCACTCTGGTACATGGGCATGTGAGGCCCTTCTTCAATTGACCTCCATAGCTTCGGGTCAGTGTACTTGATGAATGATTGAAACCTGAATTTCCAATCATGAAAGTTGTCTCCTGACACAAGTCTAGGTGGCTTTGTTCCTGTGCCGATCTCATTATCCAAGTTGATCAGGTTGGATAGATTGGTCAGGTTCTTTAACGCCATGACTGATCAGAAAATTTTCTAAGTACAATTCACGAACTCCCAACAATGCCGAGCACCAAACACTACTCGAAATAACACCACTATCCGAAGATCGAGACATACTCGAAGTCCAAGGTTTTCGAATCTTAAGGATGCTCGAATAATAACAATACTCGAACTATGGACAATACCCGAAAACCCTTATAGTCGAAGAACTTCACTTACTTGAAGATCAGAAGTAGTCAAACCTAGAGCCTGTTTTCGAAGCTTAAATGTAGTCAAAATTCTTAAGTAGTCTAAATCACCAATCAGCAATCGAACTCCAACTGTATCCAAAATCCAGTGTACTTGAACTAGCTGTTTTCGAAACTTGAACTCGAAAAACACTTGAAAAAATTTTTGGAGAAATATTTCTCAAGATTCAGAGTACCAAATTTGAATAGCAGCTAAAAGAGATGTAGTTAAACAAGAAAGTAATAAACTTGCACTGAAAAGCTTGTACCTTGATGTAGAAAAGAGCACTAAGGCTCTGATACCACTTGTAACTTTGTAAGTCCCAAAACAGATCAAGAACTTAGCTTTAAGCCTCCATTCCGCATCAGATGTAACTATAACGTGTAGAATCCGAAATAGAAACACAAGAACAAGAAGGAAGTTCAAAACTTTAATATATTTCAGTGAAGTACACGAAGTAATGCCTCAATACGTCTAGAGAGCATTCCTCGGGAATCCAACCCTAGAATAGTACAAAATACGTCTATTTATACTAAAACTAGGGGTACTCGAACTAGCTATACACGAAAACTTTCGAGTACCCGAAACACAATAGTAATCGAAAAACTATGTATACGAAAATCAATTAAATCTGGATCAAGTCTTCTACGGTTGGCTTTATCAGTCTTCATCATCATCTTGGGCTTTACATATTCTGTCGTTGGTCGGGGGTGACACCACTTACGTGGTAAATCCCCATGTCCCCCCAATACCTCAAGTGGAAAATTGAACTTGAGACCTTTAGGTTGTCTCTACTCCACTTTAATCACTAGTTAGGCAAAGCTAAAAAGTCTAAATGCTAGTTAAATTTTGTTTCAATAAAAAACCATGGTTGTTGATATGTTCATAAAAAAGGAAAAAAAAAAGAAAAGAAAGAAAAGAAACATTGAATATCTAATTGAAACAACCTACAAAACCGAAAAATAAAAACCTATCAGTGAAAACTAATAACTGATTAACTCGTTTTGGTGGACGTCAATAACTGAATCAAGCATACCCTGTGTTTCTGAGCAAGCCCCTACCTACTAATCTTGTGAAGCATATATGTTATTTCTACTTTCACCGCCTTAAATAGACTAATCGTGAGTTTACACGCCGACGTGACATTTTTATGAGGGAGGAGGGATAGGGTTTGTGTTTAAAGTAGTTTAGGGTAAAAATAATATGATACATTTTTATTGACTTAGCAAAAAATGCTTAGGATATAAGAGGGTTGCACCCTGTAACACCCCGACCAATGACGGAATCGTCGGGGTATTCACGAAGTGTAGATTGTTCATAGCAAAGTGGGTTAAAAGTAAACATATTCAACCATCGCATTAAAAGGAATTAAACTTAACATCAAAATAACACTTAATTGTTCATAATCCATTACATCATGAAAGAAATACTAAATCACAAAACAAAGTCTAAACATAATAAACTACTAATCTAAGTCCAAGCCTCTAGCATGCTTAAGTAGCGTTTCCACGTGAAGCATGTTTAAAATAAAAGGCCAACTATAAATAGTTGGTGAGTTTCATAGGTTTTTGAACACTTACACCAAAAATAGTTTAATATAAGTATATATATATATATATATTTTACATGTGAACACAAAGTATAATGAACATAGCATTGATGAATTAGTAAGTAAGGCAGATCAAATAGTGTTGAAGTATAAATTTTGACCAAGTTTAACATTCATAACAATGTTGAACTAGTAAACTATCACCGTAGTCTTCCCCTAAGGGGTTAATCAAACAATGGTGGGATGGTCGATCCAATAGATCTTTCATAGCCACTAAAAGTTTAATAGTGTATGATCAATGCACATTCTTAGCTAAAGTTCAATGAGTCTAAGGCCATTAAACAAAGTTTCACATGATAGTAGTTTAAAACTAAGTTTACATGTTTGACCCAAAAAATAAAAGCATTAAAGAGAGGCAATGAAGACTCACCTTTATACAACTACAATATTGTAATTAGATTCCATATGTGAATATTTGTAAATAGATCTATTTCAAAAATATTTTGTAGTTATAACATTCTTTAAATACTTTAAACTACATGATTTAATTTAGAAAATTGATAAATGTTTAATTCATAAAATATATTGTTAACTAATAATGAATTAAATGACATATTAATAATAGTATTAAAAATAATTGTCTTTAATATTTAAAAAATATTTATAGTTTCTATGTTACACAACTTAAATTAATCTTAAAAAATCAATTAATAATATGTTAATTTGTTTATAATAGTTATATTGTTATTTATAAAAACAACTTTGATAAAACATTTTCTATGAATAAATATTAAAATTTTGTAAAAATTATAAAAATTAAAAATAATAAATAACTTTAATAACTAATATAATATATGAAAGTTTATAAATTTATAAACAAATATTTATTTTTAAAATTTGAGTAGAAAAATTTTCTTGTTTTAAATAAAACTCTAATTAACATTACTGTAAATATATATATATATATATATATATATATATAGGGGATTAATAAAATGAAAACCTTATTTTAGTGTGAAAATCTTGAAAACACATGTAAAACAAACGTATGTTTTTTGAAATTTTTTTTATAGGTTTGTAACATTATTGGGCACATTTTTATAAAAAAATAATCAAAAAAGCGACGAAGAAATATTTTTGAAAAAATATTTTATAAAATATTTTCACATTGTAAAACATACGTAACGCTGCGTCAGATCGGACGGAATTTTTTACGTTTGTTACGTATGTTTTACATGGTTTTTGTTTTACGTTTTGTTACGTATGTTTTACATGTGGTTTTCACAATAAAAAGTGGTTTTCAAATTATTCATACCCTATATATAGATATATATATATATATATATTATAAAATTCTAGATAAGAACATAAAATAAATATTTATAAATTAAGTTTTATTTCATGAGTTTTTTAACTTTACAATAATCTTCCAAAAATAACTTTTAAGTATATACTAAATTGTAATTGTCATTATATATCTACATATAAACACACACATGATATTTATATTTTATTTATCAAAAGTATATCTTTTTATTTATAAAATTTTTACGTGAAATTAGATTTAAAAATAAGATTTAATTAAAAAAGAAACAAAAATTTGCTCAAAAATCAGCCAGATCCGCACTCGAACCCGTGACCTAGGCAACCCACGCCTTAGGCACGGTCACTGAAACCGGTTGAAATAGCGCCTCGAACATGTTCAGGTCGTTTAATATAAAACGTGACCTGAGTTTTTCCCCAATCCTAGATTAAAAGAAACGTAACCCTAGCATTATTTGGTTCCAAAATTCATTCGATTAACAATGAGATTGTATCTAAAACCATAGGACTGTTGTTTTGTATTAAAAAACGAGTCCAATGATATATAAAACACTTACTTGATGTTGCTAGATCGTGGTGTTTGCTTGAGGAACCGAGGACGACGAGAAGGAGATTTGCAGGTCTGATTAACCAAGCTTACGTTTGTGAGAGGCTTTTGTTTGCACATAAACTTTTGAGAAGTTCAGAGGAGCATACACATCGGTTTAATTTGGTTTTTATGCTTGTTTGAGTTGAGCTTGAACTCACATTCAATTACGGGGTGTTAGGCAACAATCTCGTATAACTTGACTTTTAATCGATGAATTAGGGTTGAGATCAATCCCCTGAAGTTTGTAGTCGTTTAAATTTCGAATTTGGATTATTTTTATCTATTCTTGTAAGTTGTAGATCGAACTGGGTAGGAAAGGAACCGTGGGTTGATTTAAGGAAGGAGATGGGTGGAGAGGAGGGTATATTTGAGTATTTGGCAAAAACAGTCCTTCCTTATTTTATTTCATGTTTTACTTTTAATAGGTGGCAATAACACCCCTCAAAACTTTTATTTAAGAAGTTTCTAATATTTGTAACAATTAAATTATATTGGGTGGATACATTCCTAAGTATTTATATATATATTGTAAAGAGATATATATATATATACTTGGACTCTAAAATTTTAATGTGAATGAATTGTTCTACATTTACTTTCAGTAAAGTGAAATTCATTCCTTTGAATTTTATTTATTTATTTATTTTTATATGTATTATAAAGAATTCCAACATGAACGAGAATTTTGAATTCTCTTTTTTTTGATGACGAGGACGAGGAGGAGGAGTAGGAGGACGACGACGACGACGACAATTATTATTATTATTATTATTATTATTATTATTATTATTATTATTTTGAAATTACATAAATTATCGAAATGTTATACACCCCTCCATCTACATGATCCTAACAAAGACTTCCATATTACATTTGATTCATCTCCATTTTCTCTACAAATTCAAATGCTACCATGGAATGTCCTACATATCCAAGAAGATCAGCCATAGGCCACTCTCAATGTCTTGTCACTTTTGTTAATCATGCTTTCATTTTTCTTTATGTGCATATTTCATGTATGATAGATTTAATTTTTGGATTTTGTTTGTGCTCAGATTTGTTTTCGTATTGCACTCATGATGGTTGTGGTGGCTTCAGTTCTTGTGTTGTTAGAATAGAAAATGATGGTGTAAAAATCACATGACTATGGGCGAAGCTTTTATATATCTTTTTCCGTCCGTATTGTTAATTTTTAGGTCGAAAATATATTTTATTTTTAATTAAAAATAGTAGTCTAAAAATCACAAGACTATGTTTATGTGTTTGATGGTCGTAATTTCATTATAACTTGATTAGTTTATTATAATTTCTTGTTAATTATGATATGTATGGTAGTTCATGATGGTGATTAAGAAATAAATGAAGATCTTGAAGAACATATTTATATATAGAGGAACAAACTATATTTTTCAAGGCCATTTTCATAACAGTGATATATTTAGCTGAGTTTGTCCTTGTTGCAAATACATGTTTGATTGGGGTGTGTTGTCAATTTCTTTGTAACGATATTTTTATTATAACAATAATCGTAATAGTAATAATTATTGTTAAAATAATCATAGTTAATTCTGTTAGTAAGTTGGTTAAGTTGTTAGTTGTGTTGCTTTATATATTTGTTATTTTGCAGGAAATTGAAGAAATAAAAGATGAGGGACTTATCCTGTAAATATCAGGAATATAAGAGGCTTCCAGATCTCTTGTTTTGTCAATTTTCACCATTTCATTTTCTCTGTAATTTCTTTCACTTCGTGTATGCAATAGTTAAGGTTAGTTTTTAATTAGTATGATCTGGAAGATCTTTTGATTGTCTTTGTATAGATCTTGTGGTACAACACAGATCTAAGTATTGTATGAGTTTTTGTCTTCAGATACTGTAGATCTGAGTTATTTTAGGGTTTGTGTCTTTTGTAATTAGATCGAGTTGTTATAGTTAGGGTTCTTTGTATTTCTTGTACTTTTTGGTTATTAGTAATCACATATTCAATGGAATATGTAAGTTGCGGTTGATATAAGTTTTTTAAATGGTATTATAGCTCACATTGAGCTCCGATAAACCGATCTTGGGTTGTAGTCTTTAGCTGATAGTTCTGACGATCGATTGTCGTGTTTAAACCTTGTGTATTCGGGCTTGTTGAGAACCTTGACGATTCATCTTCTAGATGGAAAGGAGTTAGGGTTGATGGCCCGATTGTGATTATTCAGATCTGTAAAGTGTGACAATTATTTTTGATGATTACGTCAGCATTGACTAAAAGCACATATCGTCGTGCTTAAGATCTACGTTAATTTAGCAATTTTGATTATTACAGGTTGAAAATATGCGAGAAATTGTGAACGTAGGAGAAAACCGTGAGCGAAACATAATACTGAATTCTCCGAAATCGAAAAAACAAAGAAAAAAAAAATATCAAAATGAGGGGTTCCTCGCGGTACGCCTAGCCCTAGTTTGCCATGCTAGGCGGTACGCGCGGGACCAAGAGATATCTGGATTTTGTGATCCGCGCGCTACGCCTGAACCAGATGACCACCCTAGGTGATGCGCGCGAGACTAAAAATATCTGAGAATTTGTGGTGCCTCACGGTACGCCTAGCGCCATGCAGCCCCGCTAGGCGGTACGCGAGGCCTATGGAGGTGCAATGGATCAGATTTTTAATCAGTTTCATGCAGGAAGGTTTTCATTAATTGTTTTCTCGAACTTACTTCATCTCCCAGACAAAAAACTTACATATTCAGCATCTAAACTCAAGTTTGAAGCCCTCTAAACATCCATATCTTGTTAGTAAACGATTCTACATCATCGGATCATCGTGTTACAGAAAACCGTCTAATTAGGTAATGATTCGTTTTAACATACTAGCTTGATAACGGTTGATTTGAGCCAGAATAATCAGGTGTACGAATTCCAGTTATGAGTGGCGAGCATAACTGAAATTCGCAACACGTGTGCATTCTAGTAAAATTCAATACAACCAGAACAGTAATAACTATAAAGACGAGTAGTTGATTTAAGATAGGAAGAGATATCATGTCATGGTTGTGTTGAATTTTATTATTCAATATTCATTTCATGCTACTCATTTGGGAATTTTATTTGTACAGCGAAGGCCAATCCACCAGAGAGCTATAGCTATCAGAGGTTTCCATTTGTCATACTTGATGACACGCCCAGTTCGAGTTCGAGTTCAGATTCTGATCCATCGGAAGCGTCATCAGTTGCATCACAGGCGGTACCCCTAGTACCACAGACACCACCTCCTATACCAGCTACACCACCACCACCACCAGCACCATCCGTTTCACCTAGACATTCTCAGCCACTTGCTGAGAATGCCTCGGCAGACAGGTGACAGAGCTCTTCACCTCAGTGAGTTCCAGTATGGGACGGGTTGAGGCGCATGCGGGGTCAGGCCTGCAAGACTACCGGATTACCTCCTCGACATCAGATGGCACAGAGAGATGTGCCTCCTACTATCCATGAGGTGGGAGAATATTCCCACCAAGCCGAGCTACGGGCCAATTTACAACACGTCACCCAGGACTTGCAAGGGACCCGACGGGACCTACAGCAGTATCATGCTACACTAGAGGATACTTGTACGACAGTACTGGATATCCATACATCGTACTTGACCCTTATGGAGCAGGTGAATGCCTTGGATATTGACACCCGGGCATGGAGAGTTACTGTGGAAGACAGACTGAGGACAACATGGGGCAGGTACTTAGTGTTGCGTTTTGGCAGCAGGTAGCAGTGGTGAGGGAGAGATTAATGTGGATACGGGAGGTTGTGATGGGGGTAGTGGGGATGATGAGCCTAGAGGCTAGGCTATTGTGTTTGGCTATAGTGTTGGCTAATAAAGCTATTATTATGGCCTATTTACCATATTTTATGCGGTAATGGTGATCTTGGAGATGATCAGTTGGGAGTTCATTATACATAGTTTATGACATAGATAGGTTAGAAGCGGGTATGGGATGTTTTTGGTTTTAGAATAGATCCCATTTCTTTAGATGGTTGTTCGTGTGGTTCTGATAGCACTTCCTTGTACAAAACTGTTGGGTAATAATAAAACAGTTATTTTTGTATATCTATTGTGTTGTGCGTAATGGGTAAATGTGTTGTGGGTGAATTGTGCATTAATATCAAACTTGTATGAACAGTAACTAGATAATGTAAAACACTGTGTGAGAACATATCGGTTGCTTGTGTGGCAACATATCAAAACACTGAGTGAGAACATATCAATTGCTTGTATGGCAATGTATCAAAATACTGTGTGAGAACATATCAATTTCCTGTTGGGCAACGTATCAAAATACTGTGTGAGAACATATTAATGTCCTGTATGATAATATATCAAAAACATGTGTAATAGCATATCTATATTACAATGTTGTGAGCTGTGTAATACTCTAACATGTTTTTGAAATAACAGGACTGAGTATAACTACAAACATTTGTATGATTACTATGTGCTGAGAACATATCTGGATCTTTTCAATGTATTTATACTATGTTACTTATAATCACATTTCAACATAAAAGTTTTCAGTATGACTAAATATGGTTGAATTTATGTGACCGAAAGGGTTATATCTTTGATGTTCTTGAACTAACCGGAGTTTGTTTACATGTGAGCAGAACAATGGCTCCAAAACGAGGTAGACTAGCTAAGAAAGCTGCCAAGAATGTTACTAACCCTGAACTGAATCAAGTTCCACCTGTGAATGTAGAACCTAATCCGGATCCACATTTTAATCCGGAAACGAACATGGTTCCACCTGAAAATTTGGAAACAAATACAATTCCACCAATAAACCCTGAAGTGAACATGGTTCCACCTACGGTTGCAAGTGGATCTGAACTGAATTAAGCAATAATAGCCCGAATTGTAAGAGAACAAATATTTGCTTGTGGTGTTCAGACACAACATCAACCACATATCACTTTTGGTTTTGGTGGGAACCATGATCACACTGAACATAATGCTACCGGTGGTCATACAGAAATTCATCATACCACCGCTACGGCAACAACAAAAGCAATTGTTCCTGATCCACCACAGCAAGGATGCACTTACAAGGTGTCAGTGTCTGGCGGAGCATGGAAAATAAACTCAAAATCAGCTAGTGTCTCGCGGAGCATAAGGTGTCTTATGCTGCTTGTTCTCTAAAAGATTAAGCTTTAACCTGGTGGAATACCCAGGCAAAAAATTTGGGCTCAACTACAGTCGATTCGATGGGCTATAGTGATTTCAAAACTCTGATTATATCAGATTACAGCCCAATCACTGAAATTCAAAAACTCTAGGAGGAATTCTGGAATCATTCAATGATCGGTGCTGATTTTTTAGTTTATGCTGATTTCTTTCATGAACTTACTTGTCTACTTCCCAATATGTTTCTTATGGAAGCAGCCTTAATTGAGAAGTACATCAAAGGTCCGGTTCCCCATATTCGGAGAATGGTGGCTGCAGCTGAACCTACCACTCTCAAACGTACAATTTTGTTGACCACCAAGCTTACCGATGAGGCGGTAAGGAGTGGTACTTTGTCCACAAAAACTCAGACGTCAATGGGCCGTAGTAAGGTCAGTACCTCGAATGTTTCAAAGGGTACCAAACGAAAGTGGTTTGGCAAGACAAAAACCAAAGCTACGGTTGAGACTAGCCAGAACAAACCAACAGTGAAGAACTCTGGCGCAGCTGTTCCTGAGAGGAAAGCTTACACTGGGTAGGCGCCCAAATGTAGCAAGTGTCCATATCATCACACATGATCGTGTCCTTTTTTCGCGAACTGTAAATGAGTAGGACACTACGCTAGGTACTGTAATTTTCCTGCTTGTCAACTAAATCAAGCACCACGAAAAACCACTCAAACAAATCGGTCGTGCTTCAAGTGTGGAAGTCCCGACCATTTCATGAGAAACTGTCCAAACAACAACAACACCAATCAAGGGAATGAAGCTAGGGGAGAGCTTTCCAGATTGGTGCAACCGAGGAAAGGCATGATGCGAACGATTATAAAAGATTCTACATCATCGGATCTTGTTAGAAAAACTCAAGTTTGAAGCCCTCTAAACATCCAGATCTTGTTAGTAAACGATTCTACATAATCGGATCATCGTGTTACAATCAGAAATCCGTCTGATTAGGTAATGATTCGTTTTAACCTACTAGTTTGATAATGGTTGATTAGATTTTGTTTTTGAACGTAATGCTATAGTTAGGATTGCTGATTATTGCCTAGATGATGGCTAGGAATGATTATAAACGAAGAACTTGATGTGTTAACGGGTAAATCCTTGTTTTGATCCGTTGTAATGCCCGGTTTTCATGAAACTATAACCATGATTTTTATGATTTAAACCATTTGATTATGACAATGTAGGTGATTAGTTTGATCCATCCTTGAAATGCAAGGTTAAATCTAAGTGTTTCAAACTAATCACAATCATTAAGATAATCATTGGAATAACTATATGATGTTTATAATAACAGTCAGATTAGTGCGTTGAACATGGTTATTAAACCTATTCCAATGTCACATTATGATGTTTCATGATATTTGGGTAATCAATAACAAGGATTGATCGTTTCTAAGCCATAAATCCACCTAGAAACTGTTTTAGTACTATAATCAACAACAGTACCTAGTTGGTTAATCAGGGATTATTCTAATTGATCCAACGTGTCATCAACCTTGTATTAGGAACCTGATTCTGTATAGGCTCCTACATTGTCATACATTGTATGATATGACATTAAAATAACTAATAAAAAACCTAATATCGGTTTGAAGACTTTCAATGCAATGTCTATGACATTGAATGTTCGGAAAGATCTAATCAGTAAGTTAAAACATAAATAACTCATTAAACATAAACTAATGCAGAACCACCCTATTATTATCAGTTTGTGCGATATTTTGCTATCAGTGAAACTTCGGGTGAGTTTCGTACAACCCCTTTTCTTTTTGATATTTTATAAACACCGGGGTACTACTGTGGAACTTTTCTCGATCATATGATATGTATCATTGTTATCTGTGTGATTTCATGTGACTTGTTGAGAACTTGTGGATTTCATGGGATTTTTCCTGTAGAACAGAAATCTATCCCATTTGCTAGGAGTTTGCAACTCCCCTTGCTGTGAATGTTTGTTACCTGTTTTTAAAACTTCTTAAAGTTGTGATAGACATTAAGATAATGAGGCATTAAGATGTTACCAAAGGGTAGTATCTTATAGAACAGAACATGGTATTCTGAAAGGAATTAGATACGGGTCCCATGGTTATCTTGAACTGTATATATCGAACATTTGCATATCATATCATATTGTTGAACTTGAACATTACGAACTCACCAGCTTTGTGCTGATCTTTCCAAACTTAAAACTTTTGCAGGGAGACAGTGACCATTGGTGAGGCTGCACTTTTAAATACTTGTAATTAAATAAGTTAGATTGTGTAATAAATTTAGTTTGTAAACTGTAAGTTTGGTGGTGATTACAAAACCCTTGTAATGTATTTACTTTAAGCTAATCTGTGTGTTATGATACCAGATCAAGTAAGTCACACCTCATCTCTGAGACATCACCACTATGCTTCCGCAACCTTCCTAGGGACATCATCAATAGGTGATGAGAGGTGGGGGTGTGACATAAAGGTATCTTTACAGGTTGTTGTTTTTCGCTACCATTGAAGCTAGGGTTCAAGTTATCAGGAGAAATGGGCTCCGGTGAAAGCGTAGATCTGAAGAAAAAGGAATAAAATCATTGTAAGGTCTCTTGTTCTCTACTTCTAGTTTTAGTTTTGGGAAGAAAAGAACACTGCAAGTTTTCTTGTTTATTTTTTGTATTTGCTCTTTTCTGTTGTTTGAGCTTCCTGGTTTGTTGCAAAAGATAAGAGCACTGTAAGTCTTTCTTCTCTTCTTCATATTGGTCATCCTGAGTCGGGTTAGGTGGACCGACATTGATATTAAGTGTTTTGTTTGTATTTAGGCATTCTTAGGAATCAATTAATTTTATTACAAAGTAATTATTTGTATTGTGTGGTATTTGATATTTGGTTGATTAGATTTACTGGTTTTCCTTGTCATTCATCTCGACTAATCCTTGATCTGCCACAATAAGTGGTGTGAAAACCTGGCTCTAGTCTTGATGAATTGTCTGAGTTTGTGTGCTTATTATTGTTTGCATGATAGTATATCCATCTTGAAAACTCCTTGATTTGCCACTTGAGTGGTGTGAAAACCTAGCTCTGGTCTCGTTTGGTTTATGTGCGTGTGAATCTTTGTATATGGTTTTTTTAATCATTGAGTAAAATGAGTGAATCAACAAGTACTTCAGTTAGTACATAGACTTTAATAAGTAAATTAAATGTAAGTGATCCATGATACTTACATGCTAGTGATTCAAACAGTTTAACAATTGTAACAATGAAGTTAAAAGGTAATGAGAATTACTCAGTCTGACCTAGTGTTGTGAAACTAGCACTAGAAGTTAAAAAATAAGTTTGGGTTTGTTAATGGGACTTGTGTTAGGTCTGTAAATAATGAAGTTTTAGGCAAATAGTGGTATAGATGTAACTCAGTTGTGATGTCATGGATCTTGAATTTTGTGTCTGAGGAACTTTATTCGAGGCAAGTTTATTCTAAATATGCAACTGAATTATGGCCCGATTTGAAAGAAACCAATGAGAAAATAGATGGTTCTGTTGTTTTTAATATCTATCAAAAAATTAATTCATCAATTCAAAGTGATAGTTCTGTTTTTGAATATTATCATAGATTAACAACACTGGGGAAACAATTTGATGCCATAGTTCAGTTGCCTGCTTGTTCATGTAATGCCTCAAAAGAATTCAATGACTTTAATCATCTCATCAAGTTATTGCAGTTTCTTATGGGTCTTGATGATGTATATCAACCGGTTAGAACAAACATATTGACTAGAGAACCTGTACCTACTGTTAAAGTAGCTTTTTCAATAATTCAAGAGAAGAGCCACATAGAAACAGTGGCTCATCTTTTGGATCAAAAAAATCAAAACATGGGTTTTTTTTGTCTAAAACTAATGAGCCTTTTTCAAATAATAAACGTTTTGGAAGAGGATCAAAACGAAACTTAAAATTTAAGATGTTATGAACTGATAAGTTATCCACCAAATTTTAAAAGAAAAGGAAACAATAATCAAAATTTTAAAAATAATAATTTAGTTGGTAGTGGTAACAAGTCCAGTTCGACTACTTCATCTTCTTTGCTTTTTTACTCCAGAACAAATAACCAAACTTATTGGTTTAGTTTGTCAAACTAATGTCTAGAATTCAAAAGCTTCTAGTTCTAGAGTTGGAGTTAAGACGTCAAATACTTCTAATAGTTATAATTCAAATGTTGGTTTTTTTAGTTGTTCTAGTTTGTCAAACTTCAAATTTGTAAATGATTGGGTGATTGACTAAGTAGCAAACCAACATATGGTTAGGTCCGACAAAAATAAGTTTTATTGTATTGAAGTTTTCGGTTATGATATGAGTGTAAGTCATCCAAAAGGGACGAAAGCTATAGTAACTAAAATATGTAGTTTAACATTAACACATAATGTAGTCTTGACTGGTGTATTAGTAGTTCCCTATTACTGTGTTAATTTGTTGTATGTTCATAAACTTCTTGTTGATAATAAACTTGAAGTTGTGATTAATGCAAGTAATTGTTATATATATATATATGATTTGAAATCAAAGAAAATCCTGGTGACTGGTAGTTAATTAGTGTGATGGACTTTATTGTTTAAAAAGATGCATGTTCTCCTAAGGTGTGTTCTTGTAGTTCAGTACATTCAAATTTGTGGCTTAATAGGTTAGGACTTCCATCTAATGAGGTTTTAAAAGTGTTACGGTTACCACTTAAGATTGAAAATGTAAATAGTTCAAATTCATGAGAGATTTGTCATAGGGCTAAACAGTCTAGAGTTCCTTTTCCATTTAGTGATAGTTGATCAAAAGAGGTTGGTGAACTAATTCATCTTGACTTGTGGGGAACATATAAGGTGTCAAGTAGTGAAGGATACAAGTCTTTTTTTAACAATTATGGATGATTTTTCAAGAACTGTTTTTTGTTACATGTTAAAAACTAAAGATGAAGTGTTTATAAGTTTAGTTATTTTTTTTGAATTGATTAAAAATCAGTTTAATAAAACAATTAAAATGTTTCGAAGTGATAATGGAACAGAGTTTGTTAATAATCGTGTTACTGATTTTTGTCAATCTAAAGGAATTTTACATCAAACTTCTTGTCCTTATACCACATAGCAAAATGGAATAGCTAAAAGGAAACATAGACATCTTTTGAATGTGGCTAGAACATTGTTATTTCAAGGAGGTTTATTTCTAGATTTTTGGTTTGAGTGTATTCTAACAACTATGAGTTTATGTTCGGTTTTCAACCCTCCTTTACTCATTTAAGAATTTTTGGTTGTCTGTGTTTCAGTAAAGTTTTAAATTCAATAATAAGTTTTCTATAGAAGCTAAAAATGTGTTTTAATAGGGTATTCAAATGTTAAAAGGGGTGAAAATTGTGGAGTTTAGACAATAAATTCGTTTTATTTTCTATAGATGTAAATTTTTAAGAAAAATGTTTTTCCATTTGAAAATTCAAATAAGAATTAATTTGAAACTACATCTGATATTAATAGTTAAAACTTTTTTGACACTGTTGAGTTAAAAGTCTTAAGTGAGGAAATCTCGATGATGATGGGGGGAAATGATATCTCAAAGGTGGTATCATGTGAACCAGCAACCAACAGACATTGTTGGGTCTACTGGCGAGGCAAAGGTATTTGCTCAGCAGCAAGATCAGAACCCACAGGTCTTTGAAGGGGTAGGATCTAGTACTGGTACTAGAAGTAGTGTTGGTACTAGTGATACTGGTAATAATATGCATGTTTTTGATGAAGAGATTAGCCTTTCTGAGGGTAGTTATAGTGGTGTTAACAATCAATATCAAAATTATATTTCTACGACTAGATCAGTTAGAATAGGACTTCTACTTTTCCAAAAAAGTTTAATGGCTTTATCGTAGAAGGAAAAGTTAAATATGGGTTAGAAAAGGTAGTAAACTATTCTAAGTTGTCTGCGGATAATTACTGCTTTACAACTGGTCTAAATAAAACAATTGAACCAACTTCTTATGTTGAAGCATCCACTAATCAAAATTTGATAGATGCCATGAATTCTGAAATTAAGGCTATGAATAAAAATAATACTTGGGAGTTAGTAGAACTTTCAGTAGGTAGAAAAGCAATAAGATGTAAGTGGATATATAAGATAAAGTATAAGTCAACAAGTGAGATAGTTCGGTATAAAGCTAGCTTAGTTGCTAAGGGTTTTAATCAACGTGAAGGAATTGATTTTGATGAAACTTTTTCACCGGTAGTGAAAATGGTAACTGTTAGATGTATGCTTTGTCTAGCTTTAGAAAATAGTTGGTCTTTGTAACAGTTAGATATAAATAATGCATTTTTATATGGTAATTTAACTGAATATATACATATGGCATTACCAGAAGGGTATTTTTCAAAGAATGAAACAAAAGTGTGCTTTGTATGGTTTAAAACAAGCACCTAGGAAATGGTAAGAAAAATTTGACTAGTGTGTTTATTGAAATTGGTTTTATTAAGAGAGCTTGTGATTGAAAATTTTGGGTTTATTATTTTTCTCGTATATGTTGACGATATAGTTATTACTGGAATAATAACTCAGAAAATAATAGAATTAAAGATATTTTGAATATGAATTTTTTTATAAAAGATTTGGGTGTTTTGAGATACTTTCTAGAAATTGAAGTTTTATATTCTGAAGAAGGTATTTGTCTTTCTCAAAGGAATATTGTCTTGAATTATTAGCTGAGTTTGGTTATTTATGGTGTAAACTAGTTAAAACAGCTATAGAACAAAGTTTTGTTGTGTTTTCAAAATGTAGAGAAAATGAGACAGTTTAAGAAAATATTATTGGTTTTCAAAAATTTGTTGGTAAACTTATATATTTGTCTTTGACTAGACCTGATATATTCATATGTTGTACAATATTTGAATCAATTTATGCATGCACATATGGCTTCACATCTTAACGTTGGTCTTAGAGTACTTTGATACTTAAAGTTGTCTCTTGGAACATGAGTGTTGTTTAGGAAAAATCATGGTTTAAATTTACATGCTTATGTTGATCCTTACTAGGCTAAATGTGTAGTAACCAGGCAATCAATTACTGGTTTTTGTGTCTTTCTTGGTAACTCATTAGTTAATTGGAAAAGTAAGAAAAAAACCAACAATTTCGTGGTCAACTGCCGAAGCAGAAAATAGAGCTTTATGATCGGTAATGTGTGATTTAGTTTGGCTACAAAATTTGTTGTTAGAGCTATAAATAGGTAGTAATTTACCTATAACAGTTTTTTTTTGTGATAATCAAGCTGCCATAGCTATATCTGTTAATCCTGTCTTTCATGATTAATCAAAGCATTTTGAAATAAATTTGCATTTTGTTTGGGAAAAGGTATGTGCAAGTTTTATTAAAGCGGAAAAGATTGATTCTAGTAATCAACTCGCTAATGGTTTCACCAAGGGGTTAACTATTGAACAACATGGATTGTTTTGTGTAGGTTTGGGTCTTGTGGATATGTTCACTAACTGAATTATGGGGAGATGTTAAAATAATCATAGTTAATTCAGTTAGTAATTTAGTTAAGTTGTTAGTTGTGTTGCTTTGTATATTTGTTATTTTGCAGGAAATTGAAGAATTAAAAGATGAGGGACTTATCCTGTAAATATCGGGAATATAGGAGGCTTCCAGCTCTCTTATTTTGTCACGTTTTATCGTTTCATTTTCTCTTTATTTTTTCTCTTCATGTATGCAAGAGTTAAGGTTTGTTTTTCAGTATGATCTTTAATTAAGATTTTTTGATTGTCTTTGTATAGATCTTGAAATACAACACAGATCTAAGTATTGTATGAGTTTTTGTGTTCAGATCATGTTGATGTGAGTTATTTTAGGGTTGTCTTTTGTAATTAGCTCGAGTTGTAATAGTTCATTGTATTTCTTGTATTTTCTGGTTATTAGTAATCACAAATTCAATGGAATCTATAAGTTGTGGTCGATATCAATTTCTTTTACAATAATAGTAATTGATCGATTAAAAATCAAGTTGAAGAACACAACTTACATAAAGAACGAAAAAAAAAGGATCAAAATGTGTATTCTTGATAATTTTAGTAGTACATATTCCTACAAGGTCGGAGGTTTATCCAGTTGTTGGGTTTCTTTTAGGGTGGGCTCGGGCGTACGCCCCAGAGCGTCAAATCCGAGGGGACGGTTGAAATCCCGTCTTGGGTGTTGTCGTACCAAGCCGTTAAAAAAAGCATATTCCAACAAAATTCTACTAAATAGGTAACATAATAACCAAACAATGAAATAATGTAGCAATAACATGTTTTCCCTCTTTTAAGAAAACCTATAAAATCAGATAAATAATTAAAAATGTATCTTTGCTAAATGTGTGCATTTCCTAATAACTAAATATGAGTGAACCCTGGATACCTGCATAAGCAAATCAGTGTGGAAGAATAGTAACCAATGAGGCTGCGATCACCAACGACGGGTGCATTTGAGAGTTCAAGCGGATTTGTTGATCGAGAAAATTTGTGTGAACTAGCCAGCCGGCCTCGAGAATCAAAAAAAAATTCCAGGGCCTGAGACGAGAAAACAAAACTAGGCCCTTTCAGAGGCGGCCCTGAGAATTGAGGTGCCCAAGATGATTCGAAAAAAAACCATATAGCGAATTCAAATATTAAATTACGGGTGTTCAAGAAAACCGAAAACCGAACCGTATTCGTAATTGGAAAAAAACCCAAATTGCATTCGTAACTGAAAAAACCCAAATTGCATTTGTAAATGAAAAAACTCGAATTGCATTTGTAACTTAAAAAACGAGACTAATTTTGAATTCGGTTTTTGTTTCGATTTCCAACCATATCCGAATTTCGGTTTTTGGTTTAGTTATCGTTCCAATTTTTTTTTAATTCGGTTTGTTTGGTTAACTGGTTAAACCGAATTCAGATTTAAATTTATTATCTTATGAATAATATATGAGGTTGAATTCAGTTTATTCAGATCAGTTTATTCGGTTTTGAACCGATTTATTTGGTTTTAATCGGTTTATTAGATTTAATTCGGTTTATTCAATTTTTAACCGGTTTATTTGATTTTTAATCAATTTGTTCAGTTCTAACCAAAACCGAACCGAACAGAATCTCAAATTCGGTTCGGTTTTTGGATAGGGAAAAAATTAAAAACCAATTAAACTGAACCGAATAAACCATTAACTGATTCTCTACATATACATATATATCAAAATTTTGTACTCTTACAAAAATTGGGCCCGGTATGGAGGTCGAGTTTGCCCCTTCCCCGATCGCTCACGTGCCCTTTTAAACATTGATGTTTATCTTATATAATTTTTTTAATTATATATAATATATGATTTTTTTTTAAAAAATTTGGGTCCCCTGAATTGTCAGGTCCAGGGCGGTTGCCCGCCTCGTCCCTCCTCATGGCCGGCCTTGGCAATAGGTCTTGGAGGGTTGTGAAAACCCTCATAACTGACTTGGGTGAAACAAGTTATGAAGTACCAATGATCAGTGAAGTTGGAAAGAACTCGTGAAGGCTACGATGGAAACGATCTTGGACAGATCAAGAAGACATACGTGAGACTAGGGACGGCCATGAGAATTGGCGTACCCAGGATGAGCCGGAAAAAAAAGGCCCCTTAGCGAATTCAAATATTAAAGTGGAGGTGTTCAAAAAACCAAAAAAACTTTTAATGCAGAAAACTAAAACGTATTCGTAATTGAAAAAATGAACTGAATTCCGAACTCGGTTTTCTATTTGGTACCTAACCATATCCGAATTTCGGTTTTTAATTCCAATTTTTTATAAATTTGGTTTGTTTAGTTAACCGATTAACCCGAATTCAAATTTAAATTTATTATCTTAATAATAATATATAAGATTGAATTCGGTTTACTCGGTTGAATTCTGTTTATTTAGATCAATTTATTCGGTTTTTAATCGGTTTATTTGGTTTTAATCGGTTTATTCGATTGAATTCGGTTTATTTGGATCGGTTTATTCAACTTTTAAGCGGTTTATTTGTCTTTCAATTTGTTCATTTGGTTTTAACTGAAATTAGAGCTGAATCACTTCTCGAATTCGGTTTTGTTTTTTGATAGGGGAAAAAATTGAAAATCGATTAAACCCGACCGAATAAACCGTTAACCAAACCAAATGACATACTTAGTTTAAATGGCATAAAAGTAACTTCCTATACTTAAAAAAAATTATTTTTTGCACCCATTAAATAATGTGTATATAAATGTTTCTTTATGGTTCTATTCGCCGTATTAATTCTCATTTAAATGAATCTCTATATATACGTATATATAAAAATTTTTGTGCCCTCCTAAAAAATTGGCCCGGGAAGGTGTCAGGTTTGCCCCTTCCCCAGGCCACCCATGCGTGAGACAAGCTTGTGTTGTGGCATCTCGGATTCATAGCTATTGCAATCTGTCACACCCCCAATTTTCAACTAACGGAATCATACCGTTTGGGAACGTGACAAACCAGGATCTCAGATCATTAGACATAACGAAGACCTCTATATGAATTTCAAAACATACTTTGGTATAAAACTGTAACATCAAAGCTTTCAAAGTTTGCGGAAGCGTTTTAAAATAATAATAATTGTAAAATGTAAATTACAATGCAAGGTTTTCAAATGTTCAAATCCAAATAACTATAATGTAAAGACATGCATGCGACTCAATCTCCTAGTCCATGCATGCTTTCTTGTGCACCTTAGCGTCCTGAGAAAACATGAAAATCAAGTCAACACAAAGGTTGGTGCATTACACAGGTTTTAACATTCACAATTGTTTGAAACAACAGTTTGAATATAAGTTTGCAGATAACATAATCACACATGCATAGTCATGATAGCTAGTCATATATACTATTTACATAAGTGGTCGACACCGAAGCTGACTAGTGCATGCTATCGCATGTTTTGCCTTGCCACTATTGTCTAGCACAAACAATAGTAATGCGTGTTTGGTCAGTCAAACACTTGCGTAGATCCCATCTACCAAGTGAGGTTTGTCAAACCTAATAGATCTATTTCCAACTACCACGCTTTGCGCTACGGCAAACTAAACGGTTCGAAGTGTAAGGACTTTTAAATGCTATGTTGTCACATAATGTAAACAGCTAACTCATGCAAGTGATATGTATCTAAAATGTTTGTTGCACATGTTTTCTCCCCCAAAACAGTTTAAAATAAGAAAGGGGCCGTGTACGCACCTTTGATTGTTGCAGAATGATCAAACACTCGTAAACACGCGTAGAAAATCCTCTAAGAAGAATCTGTGTTTAAACAGTAACTTAGTGTTATTCGGAATATCGCTTTGTGCTTGAAATCACATACGTGTCAACACACGTATGTTAAACTTGTTAGGAATGTGCATTCGTAAGTACGCGTACCTTTAAAATCATTTAAATAAAATCATATGGTCGTATATGATTTTATTTAAATAAACGTATTTATACGCGATTACGTTTTCGGTCCAAAATGTGAATTTTATTATTCTAATACGTTCGGGATGAAATTCTGGTTCCAACGAAATTCGAACGAATCAAATCGGAGTTAAAATAAGTGAGTTATGACAAAAATACCACAATTGGTTTTAAAATCAAAAACCGGTGGGACTTAGCCTCGAACTCGTCACCTCCCACTCATCATGCAACCAACCTACCATCTCAGCCCAATAAACTTTTGCAACAAAATGGCCCGATTAAATCTTTTAAGCCCAAACCAAATCAATTCCCTCTTGTTACCATAATCGAACCATTTGGATTCTAAATTGAGCCGCGAATCGATCAAGATCGATCTTAAAACCATGGGGCTTTGGTTCTGGAAACCAAACCGAATCTGAGGGCTGTTTTAATTCGATTATTAACCCACCTAAAGTCTCCATTTCGACCCTTGCATGTTTCGAACGTGAATGTGTTAATCCCTTATTCCAAATTTCTTCAATTCATTCTTCATTGATCCAATCAACCTAGGTTTTTCGTTCATTAATGAATTTCGCACCTTTCTAAAACATTTAATTTGATTCTCGAACTTGTTTAATTCGAAAACCCCCAAAACGTTTATCTCACGAACCCTAATGATCAAAATCATTTAATTCGTTGTTGTAACATCAAATTGACATAGGTTTTTACTTAACCGAACCCTTCTGAATCTAATGGTATCATTTAATTTAATTTTTAAAAATGTTTTGATCGAAATCCCCAAATCGTTCTTCCTTAGAAACCCTAGAACTATAAATCCACTAATTCGTTGTTGCATGATCCAAATGACTTGGGGTTATCGTTTAACACATGATTTCTAATCTTTCTGTAACAAATAATTTGATTTTCAAATACCTCTATATAAAAATCCCCAAAACCATTTTGTTCTAAAACCCTAGAATTCAAATCCTTAAAATTCGAGATCCTTAGATGAAATTGGGTTAGGGGTATTCTTAATCGGCTGTTTTAGAAGGTGTAGGAACAAATACTTACTTGTTTTGATGACAAATTGGAAGAGATTGACTTTTGAGATAGTCTTCGGCCGAGTCTCGATCGTTTCTTCAATCCAGAACTTTTTGCTTCGAATTGTGATATGGGATATGGTCTGAAGATGCCGAATAGATGTTCTGACTAACCAATTTCGTGGATTATAATCGAGATATACGGTTTGGGTAGTGAAACGCTACGGTTTCGTGTTTTAACATTAAATTGAGTTTAATATGGTGACTAATGGTTTCAATAACCGTTGGTTGTGATTACAAATCATAATTGTAATCATTATACAAGTTTAATTCAGCTTTTATCATAGAATAAACTTGAATTTCGAATTTCCCTAAATTTCTGTGAATAAATTTTGACTTAAAAGTCAAAATTGTTCCTTTTAGATGATTACAAGTTTACTACTTGAAATTTTCTTATATCTTGAACTTACTTAGACTAATTTCAATACTTCAAGTTTGGTTTTCTATGATCCTTAGCTTTTGGTTAACGAGGTTAAACCAAAATCTCAAATTGTCACAAATTGGGCCAATTCGACTATTATTGGGCTTAGCTAATCCACTTGGGCCGAATAGAGGTGAAGTGGGCCGTGGGATACATAGGGTCGAGTCTACATGTTGAAGATAAGGAAATTGTGAGTCCATTAACAATGGTCCAATGCCACGTAGTTCCTTATAGAAGTTGGGCCCCATGAAGTGAAATTGGGCCTATAATAAGCTTTCTGTTTCCGGTCTAGTGTCCAGCGAACCTTTTAAATTACAAGGTTCAACGAATCTTTTGCGATTTCGTTACTTTCGGTTAACAGGGTTAATCCAAAAAGTCGGATTGTCACATCATCCCCTTGTTGAAGGAATTTTCGTCCCGAAAATTAGTAAGTGTTAGAAGTAGTTAGGAAACTACTTACGAGTTTAAATTGTACTTGTTAGTGTGGTTTGATCATTCCATGTGCTTGTGTGTACTCACACACAAAATCTAATGCTTGCAACATCACAACTAAGTGTGATCGTTCAATGTGACTGTTTGCGTGTACACTAGTTAGTTCACCTAACTGTGACTGTTTGTGTTTGATCATACTGTGCTGTGTAACCTCACACATAGTGAGTGTCTGTAACTGTTTGTACTATGCAACCACGCACATAGCAAATTGTGTGTAACCAATCATGCATGTACTACCATAACATGTAACATATGAAATGTAGCACATAAAATGTATAAAATGTAATGTAGCACAAATGTTTATAACAAAACCAATTGGGAACGTGACAAACCAGGATCTCAGATCATTAGACATAACGAAGACCTCTATATGAATTTCAAATCATACTTTAGTCTTAAAAAAACATAATATCAGAGTTTTCAAAAAAAACTGCGGAAGCGTTTCAAAAACCAATAATAGTTGTAATATGTAAATTACAAAACAATTTCCTCAAATGTGTAATTTAAACAATAAATGATAAACATGCATGTGACTCTATCTCCTAGTCCATACCAGTCTTTATTGCGCGCCTTAGCGTCCTGAGAAAACATGTAAATCAAGTCAACACAAAGGTTGGTGCATAACACAGGTTTTAATCATTCACAATGTTCAAAACAATAGTTTGAATATCAAGTTGTAGATAACATAATCACACATGCACAGTCATGATAGCTAGTCATATAAACTATTTACATAAGTGGTCGACACCGAAGCTGACGAGTTGCCATGCTATAGCATGTTTTTGCCTTAACACTATTGTCTAGCACAAACAATAGAAATGTATGTTTGGTCAGTCAAACACCTGCGTAGATCCCATCTACCAAGTGAGGTTTGTCAAACCCAATAGATCTATCTTCAACTACCACGCTTTGCACTCCGACAAATTAAACGGTTCGAAATGGAAGGCTTGTAATGCTATGTTTGCACTTATAGTAAACAGCTAACTCATGCAAGTGATATGTATCTAAAAATAGTTTGTTGCACATGTTTTCTCCCCCAAAACAGTTTAAAATAAGAAAGGGGTCGTGTACGCACCTTTGATTGTTGCAGAATGATCAAACACTCGTGAACTCGCGTAGAAATCCTCTACAACGAATCTGTGGTTTAACAATAACCTAGTGTTATTCGGGATGTCGTTTTATGATTGAAATCACATACGTGTCAACACACGTATGTTAAAGTGTTAGAATTATGCATACGGAAGTACGCGTGACTTTAAAATAATTTAATAAAATCACATCATCGATTATGATTTTATTTAAACGAGCGTAGTTATATGCGATTACGTTTTCGAATTAAAATACCATTTTTATCATTCCAATTGGTTCGGGATGAAATTCTGGTTTCAACGAAATTCGAACGGATCGAAACGGAGTTCGTATGCGAAAGTTATTGTAAAAATACTAAAAATAGTTTTAAATCCCTAAAAATGGTGGAACCCGGAATCGAACCCGCGACCACTCCCTCACAACACACCTAGCTTACCAACTCATCTAACTCCAATTTCATTACAAGATTCTGATTTATAATTGTTTTAAACATAATTGGGCCGGTTTCCCCCCTTGTTACTATAGCCGAAGCAAAATAGGTTCAATTGGACCTCAGTTCGAACCCAATTAAACCCAAGACCATAGGGCTTTTAATCAAGCCATCCAAACGAGTCTCATTGTGATTTTAATTCGAACATAAACCACTATAACTCGATTAACTGGGTGTATAAACTTTCGAACTTGAGTTCACCCACTCCCCATTCAAATCGGTTGAATTGATATTCTATTGATACTGGATTCATAGGGTTTTCGTTACACCCTTGATTTCGACTCAGTCTGTACAATTAAATCGAATTTTCATGATCTTTAATCAAGAACCCTAAACCGTTCCTGAGATGAACACTTGAAACCGGTTAACACTTAATTCGAAAGTTTTTGTCAAAATTAACATAAGGTTTACTTAAATCGGAACCATCTGATACTGTGATATCATTTAATTTAATTTTCGAACTCTTTTCCATAGAAAACCCCAAATCCGTTTTATCATATAAACCCTAGAATTGAAATCTATCAATTCGTTGTAACTAACTAAAATTGATACATGTTTTAGCTTAGTCGAGACCTTCTGAAACTACCCATATACATTAATTTGAATATCAAACTCATTTGATCAAAAACCCCCAAAACCGACTTTGTTAAGAACCCTAGAACTCGGACCCTTATAATTCGAGATACTTAGATGAAATTAGGTTAGGGATATTCTTATTCGGTGGTTTCAGAAGATGTAGAAGTGAAAACTTACGTGATTTGATAGCCAATTGAAAGAGATTGACTTCTAGGTTGGATTTCGGTCACCTCACGATTGAATCTTCTAGCCCGAGCTTCTACGATTGAATTGTCTCGTGATAATTACTCTAAGAGTGCCGATTGGAAGTTCTGTAACTCCAATTGTGAAGCTCGTGATCGATTTATATGGTTTTCATCTATACAAGTGACGGTTTCACCTTTTTGGCTTACAATCGAATTCAATTCGGCATTATAGTCTATTATAACTGTCAATTATTGATGAGAATCATCAATATGATTATTAAGAATGTTTAATGATCAGTTACAAGTCGATTTGTGAGGAATTTCGGATTTAATTGATAATCCTATGCGAATTTTGACTTCTAAAGTCAAAATTGAACCTTTACTTCAATTACAACACTAAACTTAGCAATTTAAATGTATTGAGACTAATTTCTATAACTTCCAATCCCTTGAATTTGATTTTTAACAATAACATAATATTTCGGTTAACAAAATTGAGCCGAAAATCCCGAATTGTCACTAATTAGTTCAATAGGAATGTTATAGGGCTAAGTTAACTCATTTGGGCCAATTGGGCCTACCTTAGGCTTATTGGGCCGACCTTCTGTCCACTTGGGTCTCACAAAATATAATTGGGCCTTCTTGGGCCTTACTGGGCCTTCTTTGTCTTGTTGGGCCTATGATCTAACCACTTTCAGTTAACAAGATTAATCCGAAAAGTCAGATTGTCACACTGACTGTCACCAATTTCAACCCAGCAAACTGGTGAACGACATTTGCGACCATACAAGGCTTCAAACGGTGCTGCCTGAATACTTGTATGATAACTATTGTTGTAAGAGAATTCCACTAACGGTAAGTGGTTTTCCCAGCTATTACCAAAGTCAATTACACAAGCTCGTAACATATCCTCGAGCGTTTGAATCGTACGTTCACTTTGACCGTCGGTCTGTGGATGATAGGCGGTACTCATATCCAAACGAGTTCCCAATGACTTATGGAGTGACTTCCAAAAATTTGAAGTGAATCGAGCATCTCGATCTGATATGATAGAAATTGGCACGCCATGTCGTGCTACCACTTCCTTGATGTAAATACGAGTCAGTTTCTCCATCTTGTCGGTTTCCTTGATTGCTAAGAAATGTGCAGATTTCGTTAATCGATCAACAATTACCCATATCGTATCACAACCACTTGGTGTACGGGGTAACTTAGTAATGAAGTCCATCGAAATCTGTTCCCATTTCCACATTGGTATTTCTGGTTGTTGCAGCAGACCAGATGGTTTCTGATATTCAACTTTGACTTTAGAACAAGTCAAACATTTGCTAACGTACCTAGCAATGTCAGCTTTCATGTGAGGCCACCAATACAGTGCCTTCAAGTCATGATACATCTTGTCTGATCCCGGATGGACTGAATATCTGGACTTGTGTGCTTCATCCATCACGAGTTCCCTTAAACCTCCGTACAAAGGTATCCAAAGTCGATTAATGAAATAACGAATTCCATCAGACTTGACATCCAACTGTGTTTCCATCCCCCGTAAGGATTCATGTAGCAAATTATCCTTTTCTAAGGCTCCCAGCTGAGCACTGCGTACCTTGTCAGGTAAGTCAGTATGTATTGTCATCATAAGTGCGCGAACCCGTCTTGTTGATGTGTCTTTTCTGCTCAGAGCGTCAGCTACTACATTAGCCTTTCCCGGGTGATACTTAATCGCGCATTCGTAGTCGTTCAACAACTCGACCCATCGTCGCTGTCTCATATTAAGTTCTTTTTGATCAAAGATGTGCTGCAGACTCTTATGATCAGTGTAAATGGTACATTTGGTTCCATATAAGTAATGCCTCCAAATTTTTAAAGCAAAAACCACTGCTCCTAACTCCAAGTCATGAGTAGTGTAATTCTTTTCGTGTGGTCGTAGTTGCCTTGAAGCATAAGCAATCACTTTATCACGTTGCATCAACACACATCCCAAACCCTGTGCAGACGCATCACAATACACCACAAAGTCTTCCGTCCCTTCCGGTAAAGACAGAATCGGTGCACTGCAGAGTTTCTGTTTCAATAACTGGAATGCAGCTTCCTGTTTATCTGTCCAGTTATACTTCGTTCCCTTATGCGTAAGAGCTGTAAGTGGTTGAGCGATCTTTGAGAATCCCTCAATGAATCGTCGGTAATAACCTGCCAAACCAAGGAATTGTCGTACCTCAGTAGGAGTTTTTGGTGCTTCCCAATTCTTAATCGCTTCAATCTTGGCTGGATCAACGTGTATGCCCTTTTCATTGACTATATGACCCAAGAATTGTACTTCTCGCATCCAGAAATCACATTTCGAGAACTTAGAGTACAATTGTTCTTGTTTCAGTAATTCCAACAGCAGTCGAAGATGTTCAGCATACTCATCCTCGGTCTGAGAATAGATGAGAATGTCATCAATGAAAACAATGACAAACTTATCGAGATAAGGTTTACAAACACGATTCATGAGATCCATGAATACAGCTGGAGCGTTTGCCAACCCAAATGGCATGACCAAGAACTCATAATGGCCATAGCGCGTTCTGAATGCTGTCTTCGGAATATCTTCTTCTTGAACTCTTAGTTGATGATAACCCGATCTAAGATCGATCTTCGAGTAATAACTCGAACCTTGCAACTGATCGAACAGATCGTCAATTCTGGGTAACGGATACCGGTTTTTGATAGTAACCTTGTTAAGTTCCGGTAATCGATACACATACGGAAAGTCTCGTCCTTCTTCTTAACAAACAAAACTGGAGCTCCCCACGGTGAAAAACTAGGTCGTATGAAACCCTTGTCCAACAACTCTTGCAGTTGTGTAGATAACTCTTGCATCTCTGACGGTGCAAGAGATAAGGCGCCCTAGCTATCGGTGCTGCATCTGGTGTAAGGTCGATTCGGAATTCCACCTGTCTGATAGGCGGTAATCCCGGTAAGTCTTCTGGAAATACATCCGGAAATTCACAAACTACTGGAATGTCTTCAATCTTCTTCTCAGCTAATGGCTTTTCAGTTATAAGTGCTATAACCGCTGTATGACCTTTACGCAGACATTTGTGTGCTTTCATACAAGATATGAGACGCAGTGGCGTACTGCTCTTCTCGCCTTGTACATACAATGTCTCTCCATGCGAAAGAGGTATACGAACGATCTTTTCATGGCATACTATTTCAGCCTGGTGTTTGGACAGCCAGTCCATGCCAATGACTACATCAAAACTACCTAAAGTGATAGGCATAAGATCAATTTCCAATGTTTGACCCATCAAATCAAGCATACATCCCTTAAAGATTTGTTCAACTACTATTAACTTACCATCAGCTAATTCTACAGTGTATGGACTATCTAAGGCAGTGGGACTAACATTTAGCAACTTAGCAAGTGAACTAGATACAAAACTCCGATCGGCACCAGTGTCAAATAACATAGAGGCATAGTGATTATTTAAGAGAAACGTACCCGTAACAATGTTGGGATCCTCCCGTGCTTGACGTCCTCCAATCACAAACGCCCTGCCCCTAGCACCATTATTGTTGTTATTGTTGTTGTTATTGGTGCCATTGCCGTTGCCGTTGCCGTTACCATTGGCATTGTTATCCCCGCCTTTCTTGAGTTTTGGGCAATCCTTTTTAAAGTGTCCCATCTTGCCACACTCAAAAAAACCCTTCTGTGCGTTGTTCTGATTATTATTCTGATTGTTGTGATTGTTTTGCAGCTCTCCGCGACAATCCTTAGCTGCATGCCCAACCTTACCACACCGTTGGCACTTAACTTTATCACACTGATTTCCCGCATGATGAAATCCACACCTGTTGCACTTTGGATGTTTACCAATATAACCCCCTGATGATGACGACTGCTGACCACTGTTCGAATTGTGGTAAGACTTGTTTGAGTCTTGCTTCCGGTTCTGCTGAAACGACTGTTGGTTGTAACTCTTGGAGTTGTTACCTTCCCATTTCCTCTTGTGGTCTCCCACCTTAGTAGCCGATGTTCGTTTAGGCAGAGTTCCCTGTAACACTGCCTGGTCAGTCAATTGGTGCGCCAGCCGAACAGCTTGTTGAATTGTTGTGGGATTTGCAGAAGTAACCAAACCCTGGATCTGAGGCACCAATCCTCCTATGTACCTCTCTATCCATTTGCTTGCTGGATTAGCCATGTGGGGTAGAAGTCTGGCTAGTTCATGTGATCGAGTCGTGTACTCCTCGATGTTTGACCCCTCCATCTTGAGGTGCCAATACTCCTCCTCCAGTTTCTGCATCTCACTGCGAGGGCAGTACTCCTCCTGTATTAAAGTCTTGAAACCATTCCAAGTCAAGGCATTTGCCTCACCCAATCCCAAAGTTTGAACATTGGAGTTCCACCAGGTCAATGCTGGACCCTCCAACGTTCCCGTAGCATACTTTACTTTGCTCTCATCAGGACAGTTGCACATCTCAAACACTGATTCAGCCTTCTCAATCCATCGAAGGAGTCCAATGGCCCCCTCCGATCCTTTGAAATTATGTGGCTTACAGTCCAAGAACATCTTGAACGTGCACGCCTGTGGATTCACCAATCCCCCAGCTGGACCATGTGGCCCTGTATTGTGTGTCTGAGCGTAGTTCGCGATAGCCTCCGCGACCCTGTTATTAATCAGCTCATTGAGCTCAGCAACTGTCATGTGAACGTTCCCCTCAGCCATTATCTTCCTAGTTAAAAGAAGTGTTAGAGTGTTATCAAAGTCCAATGTGACATGTGTAAACAATACAACAAACAACAACCATGTAATGTAGAAATCAACACAACTGTTGTCAGTAAATAATAGCTTTCAATAGATAATAATCTGATTTGAGTACAATACTTTCAAAATCAAAACATAAGTTTTCAAACTTCTAATGTAGGGACACAACCCGCCCCTAATAAGTTTAAATAAAATAAAGAAAATCAATCATCCTCAATAGTGGATTCAGGATCAGAATCAACAACTGGTGCTGGTTCCTCCCCTTCCTCCTCTTCATCCTCTTCGTCCTCTTCTTTATTTTCCGAGACCACCAAATCTTCCAAGGCTTCAAGTCTGCCTTCCAAAATCTCAGCTCGGTTCTCAGAAGCTTCGAGACGATCAGTCAAATGGATGATCTCATCTCGCATCGCATTAACCAGATGAGCCAGGTTATCTTGTCTTTCGTTTGCATCCCAGAGTTCCCGCACATTGTATTCAATCCTATCATTTGCCCAGTATAAATCCTCACGTAGCTTGGCAATCTCTTCAGAATCAGTCCGTTGCCTCTTAGGCTCAGGAATATCCAGTGCAGGTGGTGGATGGGTAGAAGGTCCCTCAGCAGGAATCTCCTGAGTATCCTCAACTGGCTCCTCCTCCGGATCCTCATCCGGGTCCTCATCCGGATCCTCCTCCGGGTCCTCATCTGGATCCTCCTCCGGATCCTCCTCCGGGTCTGAATCATCTCTCTCAGATGGTGGAGGAGATGGAATAGGTGGTGCTGGTGCTGATGGTGGTGCTGGAACTACTGGCTCCTCATCCTCCGAATCATCAATGTATATGTATGATGAAGATGCCATGCCTGTTACATAATACCGTATGTAAGTGTAGCGCCATGGAATGTGTAAGCAAGTCTATTACATAATGCCATATGTAATTTCTAAGTAATATGTGTAAGTATGCGTGTCTAATGTCTAACAGTCATAGTCTAAGTCTACAAATGCAAACCTAGTTCGCTATAACCAATTCTCTGATACCAATCTGTCACACCCCCAATTTTCAACTAACGGAATCATACCGTTTGGGAACGTGACAAACCAGGATCTCAGATCATTAGACATAACGAAGACCTCTATATGAATTTCAAAACATACTTTGGTATAAAACTGTAACATCAAAACTTTCAAAGTTTGCGGAAGCGTTTTAAAATAATAATAATTGTAAAATGTAAATTACAATGCAAGGTTTTCAAATGTTCAAATCCAAATAACTATAATGTAAAGACATGCATGCGACTCAATCTCCTAGTCCATGCATGCTTTCTTGTGCACCTTAGCGTCCTGAGAAAACATGAAAATCAAGTCAACACAAAGGTTGGTGCATTACACAGGTTTTAACATTCACAATTGTTTGAAACAACAGTTTGAATATAAGTTTGCAGATAACATAATCACACATGCATAGTCATGATAGCTAGTCATATATACTATTTACATAAGTGGTCGACACCGAAGCTGACTAGTGCATGCTATCGCATGTTTTGCCTTGCCACTATTGTCTAGCACAAACAATAGTAATGCGTGTTTGGTCAGTCAAACACTTGCGTAGATCCCATCTACCAAGTGAGGTTTGTCAAACCTAATAGATCTATTTCCAACTACCACGCTTTGCGCTACGGCAAACTAAACGGTTCGAAGTGTAAGGACTTTTAAATGCTATGTTGTCACATAATGTAAACAGCTAACTCATGCAAGTGATATGTATCTAAAATGTTTGTTGCACATGTTTTCTCCCCCAAAACAGTTTAAAATAAGAAAGGGGCCGTGTACGCACCTTTGATTGTTGCAGAATGATCAAACACTCGTAAACACGCGTAGAAAATCCTCTAAGAAGAATCTGTGTTTAAACAGTAACTTAGTGTTATTCGGAATATCGCTTTGTGCTTGAAATCACATACGTGTCAACACACGTATGTTAAACTTGTTAGGAATGTGCATTCGTAAGTACGCGTACCTTTAAAATCATTTAAATAAAATCATATGGTCGTATATGATTTTATTTAAATAAACGTATTTATACGCGATTACGTTTTCGGTCCAAAATGTGAATTTTATTATTCTAATACGTTCGGGATGAAATTCTGGTTCCAACGAAATTCGAACGAATCAAATCGGAGTTAAAATAAGTGAGTTATGACAAAAATACCACAATTGGTTTTAAAATCAAAAACCGGTGGGACTTAGCCTCGAACTCGTCACCTCCCACTCATCATGCAACCAACCTACCATCTCAGCCCAATAAACTTTTGCAACAAAATGGCCCGATTAAATCTTTTAAGCCCAAACCAAATCAATTCCCTCTTGTTACCATAACCGAACCATTTGGATTCTAAATCGAGCCGCGAATCGATCATGATCGATCTTAAAACCATGGGGCTTTGGTTCTGGAAACCAAACCGAATCTGAGGGCTGTTTTAATTCGATTATTAACCCACCTAAAGTCTCCATTTCGACCCTTGCATGTTTCGAACGTGAATGTGTTAATCCCTTATTCCAAATTTCTTAAATTCGTTTTTCATTGATCCAATCAACCTAGGTTTTTCGTTCATTAATGAATTTCGCACCTTTCTGAAACATTTAATTTGATTCTCAAACTTGTTTAATTCGAAAACCCCCAAATCGTTTATCTCACGAACCCTAATGATCAAAATCATTTAATTCGTTGTTGTAACATCAAATTGACATAGGTTTTTACTTAACCGAACCCTTCTGAATCTAATGGTATCATTTAATTTAATTTTTAAACCTGTTTCGATCGAAATCCCCAAATCGTTCTTCCTTAGAAACCCTAGAACTATAAATCCATTAATTCGTTGTTGCATGATCCAAATGACTTGGGGTTTTCGTTTAACACATGATGTCTAATCTTTCTGTAACAAATAATTTGATTTTCAAATACCTCTATATAAAAATCCCCAAAACCGTTTTGTTCTAAAACCCTAGAATTCAAATCCTTAAAATTCGAGATCCTTAGATGAAATTGGGTTAGGGGTATTCTTAATCGGCTGTTTTAGAAGGTGTAGGAACAAATACTTACTTGTTTTGATGACAAATTGGAAGAGATCGACTTTTGAGATAGTCTTCGGCCGAGTCTCGATCGTTTCTTCAATCCAGAACTTTTTGCTTCGAATTGTGATATGGGATATGGTCTGAAGATGCCGAATAGATGTTCTGACTAACCAATTTCGTGGATTATAATCGAGATATACGGTTTGGGTAGTGAAACGCTACAGTTTCGTGTTTTAACATTAAATTGAGTTTAATATGGTGACTAATGGTTTCAATAACCGTTGGTTGTGATTACAAATCATAATTGTAATCATTATACAAGTTTAATTCAGCTTTTATCATAGAATAAACTTGAATTTCGAATTTCCCTAAATTTCTATGAATAAATTTTGACTTAAAAGTCAAAATTGTTCCTTCTAGATGATTACAAGTTTACTATTTGAAATTTTCTTATATCTTGAACTTACTTAGACTAATTTCAATACTTCAAGTTTGGTTTTCTATGATTCCTTAGCTTTTGGTTAACGAGGTTAAACCAAAACCTCAAATTGTCACAAATTGGGCCAATTCGACTATTATTGGGCTTAGCTAATCCACTTGGGCCGAATAGAGGTGAAGTGGGCCGTGGGATACATAGGGTCGAGTCTACATGTTGAAGATAAGGAAATTGTGAGTCCATTAACAATGGTCCAATGCCACTTAGTTCCTTATAGAAGTTGGGCCTCATGAAGTGAAATTGGGCCTACAATAAGCTTTCTGTTTCCGGTCTAGTGTCCAGCGAACCTTTTAAATTACAAGGTTCAACGAATCTTTTGCGATTTCGTTACTTTCGGTTAACAGGGTTAATCCAAAAAGTCGGATTGTCACACAATCTCACTCTCACCTATAATTATGGTCAGCACCCAACTGATAAACTTCTTGGTAAGTTGATGAAGCAGGAACAGTACCTGGATAGGGTACATCATCATAGTAAAGAGACGCCAGATATAATCGTCCCCTCATATCCTCTCCCTTTGCCAGAATTTAGGGCAATCATCTTTTTGTTGACATGGACTCCCGCAGCATATACATGAGTATTGCACAAAATCCATAGTGAATCTGGGCACACTAAAAAAATACCCACGTAAACCTGAACAAACTAAACAGATAATAATAAGAGTAACTGAAAACAAAGATGAAAATAAAACTCTTTTTTTAGGATATAAAGGAAAACAGTAGAACAAAATAAAAAAAATGATATAACACTAAACGCACTAGCTCTCCGGCAATGGTGTCATTTTGATGACCTATTGGGGTCATGCGAAAACCTAATTAACCTAGGTAGCTAGGATAAGTCAGGTATCGTATCCATAAGAAACATGTAGTTAACGTTATATAATTTTGTTTAACTAATTATTTGCACTTAAGAAAATAATCTTGACTGTTGGATTTTGGTTTTAATGTAAAACAGACTTAAGTAAACTAAATTTATGAAAAATATAATCCCCTCAGGTTTCAAGTTAGTAAAACAACTAGGTATGTCTTGATTTGTTAATTGATATTACATAGACATGATTCATGCTTAGATTATTAAACAATTATGATTTTGAACCAAGTCAATGAATTTGTTGACAACCGATAACTAGACAGATGTTGTTGGCTCAGTTAATTATTTGTTTCAAAAAATGTAGGATTTCTAGAATACTTTAAAATTGAACCAATAACAGTAAACTTGACAATAGATGAAAGCAAGTAATGAAATTGAATTCAAAGTTGTAAATAAGCCGGAAATCGTTTATCGTTTCACAATCAAATAATATTGAACATGTAAATCTAGGAAAACAAATCTAATACCAATGTTTAAAAAATGAAAAGAAAACCTAGTTATCAAACCTAACCATTCACCTGGAGAGAATCACAATCGGATTAGCCGGACATCACCAACTTGAATCTTCACACTTGTTGATTAGTTGCATGATCTGATCTTTGCTTCTACGAATTGGAATAATCTTGGATTGATTTGGAGGAGTTGTAATGCCCAAAATCGCCTCTTTCTTGCCCAGAAAATCGTCCAAAACGGCCTCCTTACAAAACCCTAGGATTGAGGTTTAAATATGGTCATTATAAGGCAAAAATCCCACTTTCCAGGCCATCAGCGTATGATACGCTGGGCCTGAGCGTATTATACGCCCAAAAACATACCCTACGCCCAAGACTTTTTGCCAACGCTGGAATTTGGGCGTATCATACGTCGGGGTGTATCATACGCTAACTTGGGCATATTATACGCCTAGTCTGACTTCACCAACAGATTCGTCTCCTCGAGAAACTCAATTTTTATTAGGGGTGTTCATCGGGTTGGATAACGGTTTATTCGGAGCTAGATTTGCCTCAATTGTTTGTCTTTTTCCTTAAGCTTTTCTCAAAGCAGCTTTACCTTCTCCGAAACCCGACCCGATTCGATCCGAATTTGAAAATTTTCAATCCGATCCGAATCTATCCGAAAAACCCGAAAAAACAGGGTTTATTCGGGTTTCGGATACGGTTCGAATTTCGGATTTTTTTAGATTTCAAATTTTTTGAACACCCCTAATTTTCATATATTATGGGCCGCGTAACTCATCTTCTGTCCCGAGATATGCCTCTGCGAAGTTTTGACTTTCCAAACTTCTTTCAATTGCACTTTTAGCCCCTCAACTTCTCTTTTACTCACCCAATCGGCTCTCGAATGCATCTTTAGCCTTTTAAAGTCTGAAAAATCATAAATACACTCAAAGTAATCGTGTTTTGGATCAAGAGCCTATAAAATCACACAATTAAACTCAAAACACCACGACAAAGCACTACGTGATCAATATACACGACACATTAACGTCAAACCATAAACATCGACAGGTCGTGATTTTAATCTTTTTAATTGAGATTTCATTGTTGTATTGAAATTAAAATGGAAGTAAATTATGATTCACGCTAATTGTTAAATTTCGTAACTTTCCTTTTTATTTAAAACTAATCCTTGCCAAATGTCAAGCCATGTATTCTTCTTACACTTTTTAAGGTTTTTTTCCTTTGTAGAGTAACCATATACTGTATGTGTGTGTATGTATGTATACATTATTATGCATGTATTTGTTTATAAATAAACTCAACAAATGAATCTGATGAAATTTTGTTTATTTGAACTTTAGCACAATTATAAGTAGTAACTTATTATCGAAAAACCCTGAATGTTACAATAATTGTCCTCTATACGCCATGTATAGGGCTATACAAGGCGTACAACATCCAATAATTGCTCAAAATTGTCAATACTTTTTGCACGAGGTATTATACGTAACGTATAAAACTGTACGTGTCGTATGACTTTCGAAAAGTGCCGATAATATCAGGCCATCCAGTTGTTGTGCGTGCCGTAGAGATCGCTACGTGATGTATAAGTTGCCATACATGCTACAAGGTGTTATATGAAATGTATAAATGGTGTTAAAATATAGATTTGAGTGTGGAATTGTAAGGACCCGACTTTTTCATTTTTGGTATAAAAGTTTACTTAGGGAAGAGAAAACTTTTTTTCCTTTGTTTTGGTCACAAAAGTTTAGTACTAAATTTTGATTTGAAAATTTATGATTAAGAAACTTTTGTTTAATTTATATTGACCAAAAAGGTTTGAATATTTAACTTTTTTTTAGTTTTTGCTACAAAAGTTTGCCTATTATAACATAGGAATGGTACTTTTGTTTGTTTTGTTTTTGAAACAAAAAGTTTTAATAGTAAACTATTGGATTTTAACTATAAAGTTTTGACTATTCTAATCTTAATCATAAACTTTTGGTTTTTTATTTTGGTCACAAAACTTCATTTATTTTTTTTAACTTTGGTTAAAAATTTAAACTCTATAATTTCTGTCAATATTTTTTTATACTTGAAATCGTGACAAGAGTGCTTGCGCAATGCACAACCGGAAATCTAGTTAGTGGATATACAATAACGAAAAGCAATCATGAGACATTTATAGTGAAATTAATTAATTAATTAATTAATATGCATTCTTATTTCTTAGATAAATGCAATGTTTTCATAACCGGACCGGACGTCGAACCGGCCTCGTTACTGGTCAGAGGTCGGACCGGTCGAACCGGATTTAAGAACCGTATGATTTTATAAACATTTTATAAAGATATATATATAAAAAATCAAAAAAAAATCAAAAAACCGGTTCAACCACCGGTCCGACCACCGGTTTTCCGGTCCGACCGCCGGTTCACCGGTCCGACCCGCCGGTTAACCCAAAAACGGTTCAAGACCCTTAACCGGACCGGTTCACCCACCGGTTCCCGGTCCGACCGGCCGGGCCGGTCCGGTTTTCAAAACACTGGATAAATGGCTAATTTTTTCAAAATTTAACATCATATACATCTTGGCTTAGACTAGTGGGTGTGCCAAGGCACCCACTCACTCCACGTGTGCGTCCCGTAGGCGCCACATAAGCACTCACCACAACCACTCACCCCACCATTTTGGTGGAAATGCCCCATTAACCCACTCACTCCACGTCATCATTCTTTTTTACTTTAAATTGAGATATAATTAATAAAAACAAATTACAAATTAATAAAAAAATTACAAACTAATAAAAAAAATTAATAAAAAAATACAAACTAATAAAAAAAATTAATAAAAATATTACAAACTAATAAAAAAATTAATAAAAATTAGAGAGTGTGTGTGAATATTAGAGGGTTTGTGATGATTTTATATATAGGTTTTATTTAATTTTTTTTTTTTAAATTGACCAACGGTCGAAACCCAACCCCCCACCCACGTCGTTGTTCTACTCACCCACCATATCTCACGCCCCTCTCACGCCCCAAGGGGGGCGGTGTGCCACGCCCAATCAAGCCCCAACCACGCCCGGCCACAAGGCACACCCCACGGTCTTAGCGGTTGAAGTTTAGGAGTTTGATGAGGGAGTCGGTCCCACACCTAGCTATGGGCCTATGGCAATTTTTTTTGTTGTTTTGTCTTTTTCTTTGCTTTTAATAATTAAATTAATATAATAGTAATAATATAATAACAGTTTTTATGTAATTTAAATATGAATTAAACGATGTTTTCCATATTTTGTTTATATATATTTAACTAACGTAATGATTCCAGTGATTTGTAATAATTTTTTTAAATTTTATTGTTTTTCTAAATATATTCCATATGTAATGAGGAAAAAAACATTTACTGTGTAGGTAGATTGGCAAAGAGAGCGTCTTAAGTTGGCTGCGATTCTGCGAATTTGTTGACCCGTGTCGAGTCTTTTGGACATTTTTTTACTTCCTAATAATAATTAAATTGAACAATAACTATTCTATAATATTAATAAAAGAGGTCGTAAAGTCACAAAAATAGCTGGCAATAACAATATTAACCAATGCTATTTATAGTTGTATGCCGGTGTACTAATAACATCATATTTTCGTACTTTTTAATATTAAAAAATATGTATAAGTAAAAATTACGTTAATATGATATGATTAATTCAACGTATAGATGATGAGGATGGTGTATGAATATTATGACCCTTAACTAATTAATAATAATTATTATCTAATATTAATGCTAATTAAATAATAATAATTAATTCACTATAGTTATTTTTTTATAATGAACTAAGTTACAAACCTATGTATTACATGGGTTTTATAAATCTAAATGTTGTAAACAATAATATTTTATAAAATTTGTATGTTTGATATTATTAATTGTTTATAAAATAATAATAACTGAATGTTTAAAAATAACATATTACAAATAAAGATTAAGAATTATAAAATTATATCTTAATATATTATATAATTGAATTTTTCTTATGATTTATTAAATTTTATTTAATTTTTGTGATAAGAAGATCTATTTGTTTTATATTTAATTGTATAATTTAATTATTTAAAATGATTTATTATTAACTTAATATAAAAGATAACTATTATTTAATAAGAAAGAGATGCGGGAAAAAAATTTTTAGAGTTCATTAGGAAATGACAAGTGTTCGTGCTAGCTATTCTTTTATTAGTAGAAGATTAGCTGCCGTCACGACTGGTTTTTAGTCTTTGTTTTAATATTCGTCATATTATTATATATATTAAAGTTCATTAAAAAGAAATAGTAAACATATATATATTTTATTGAATAGTATACATGTATATATATATATAGTAATTGAATAGTAAATATATATATATATATATATGTATATATATATATATAATATATATAGTAAGAGTGATGTATAGTAAAATGAATAGTGACGCTTTGATTACTTAGACATGGATCACGAGAATGTTTTTTAACTTTGAAAAGTTGTAAATAGAGATGAAAATATGAAATTTGAGATATTTGCTTTAGATATTTGGGTTATTATTAAATTTGAGAGATTTGTGTTTTTGTTTTAATTCAAACGGCACCACCCAATTTTCCCTGGGTCACGCGATTTACCTCCTTCATGTTGGCCGTGGGACTGGTCGGTGAGGGGCGCCTAATGGTGGCGTTCACCATTTTTTTTATTTAAACAATTGGTTGTTGGTGATAAGAATTTTGTAAGTAAGTTGTTCTATTATTTTTGTAACATATTTGTAAAGATTTTTTTATGATTTATGTTTTTATGAACAATTTATATATAGTTTGCGATAAGAGATTTGATTTTGCTATGTAACTTATGTTTTTGCAAATAATATATAACACCCGTTCTCAGGAGTGTACTGTGATAACTCGCCGCTACGCGCGGAGGGAATAAACCTAGTTGTCACTGTGACGAAGTGATTGACAGTCGTTGCTGCCAATTTTTTGCATGTGTTTTGATATTCATGATGTTATCACTGTTGTCGTGATCGAATGTCCATATAAGTAGAGCGATATGGCTCAAACGTTTTTTTTTTGATAAAATTTTTGTTACGTGGCATTGTATGAGGTGAAATTTAGGTCGGTTTTACTATTATACAATTATTACATATGAAAATTAATATTATTTACAAACAAACAAGCAAGCGTATCCAGTAAATTACTACTTTTGAGTGAAGTCTGGGGGAGAGATGAATGCAAATCATGTGTGACACCCGTAAAATCTAGGTCAGCATCATACTTTAATTTAATATTATTTAAATGTTTATTCTTACGTGGCACTTAACTTATAGTAAATTAGTGTGACACGTGGCATGAAAGTCTAAGTACGAACAGATTCGAAATGTAAATTCAAGGAATCATCGATAGTTTCGAATGTACACACATAAAGTTGAGTTATGAGGGTTGGTGAACTAAAACACTAAAGAAATCGAACGAAAAATCCTAATAGGAAGATAAACATACGATGGAACACGCTATAACGTTAAGTAACAATAACAATAAACCAAACACAAATCGTAATTGCCATTCAAACAAATAATACTGGACCTAGACCTATCGTGGTACGCGGCAACGATTAATATTCCCTTGGTAGTATGTGGCACATCCCGGAACCGAGGAGCCCCCTTGGTGGTATGCGATGGCTCCCAGAATTCAAAAATTCTACAAATACCAACATATCTCACCCATTATCTTCGTTACCTGAAATCACTTGATCTCACTGCTCAACTCGGATAAATACTCTGTCAAAACTCACATTCAACCTCCAGAAGCCATCTAGGTGTTGTCCTTGATCCACATTGAGTTCTTGAAGCTTGAAGGCTTGAAGGAAGTGTCAAAGAAGCTCATTTCGACCATCCTCACCTTGAACCAGCTGAAGAACCACATCGCCGGTCACCTTTGAAGCCATCCAACCCCTGTCCTAGCTTCATCTCAACCTTCAAGAGACTTATGAGGTAGTTTTAATGTTTAATCAAACTTAAAAACCCACATGCAAGCTTATACACACACAAGCAAATCCAAGCTTGACACATGCACGAATTTGTGAGCACTAGAACTTATATTTGACGTCTTAAAAACTGATTTGTAGAAATAATATGCTAAAAGTTGAGTATTGATGTCATTTGGTGGGTATTTGCAATAATTACCATAAAAGGAAACTTTGACATGCAAGATAGTTGCTAGATGATTGATTTAAACATGTTATATGGTTTTAAGTGATGGTTTATACCTATTAATGATGTTATTAACAAGATAGATAAATTAGAATTTATGAAATGGAGATTGTGTTCGTACCTTGCTAATAGTGGTAACTTTATTTGGGCATGATAATTTACTTTACTTACCGAATATAGTAAGTAACTTTTGGTTAAATAAAAATGAAATGTAAGCATGCATGATGATTATATGATGTTATACTACATGTTAACATGAAAGTATCAGGACATGAATGTGCGTATGTTAATAGAAGATGAATTTTGAATGCAACTTGCTTTAAATGAAAACCTGCTAAATATAGAAACTTACTATAAATAGAAACTTGTTAAATATAGAAACATACTATAAATAGTAAGTTGCTTGATAAACATGCATGATATGTTTACATGTACTACATACTAATTAAGGAAACTTAACAAACACTAAATGAATGATAGCAAACTAAATATGTCACCAACGGATCGTTGAGTCAACACAGTCAAACTTGGTCAAACACTGTCAAACATGGTCAAACATAACAACTTGAAGTTATTTGGTGTCACACCCCTATCCAGCGGGCTAGATCGAATTTCCCGTTGGGCGGAAGGTTCTAGGGGCATGATATCGTGTGATAATCATAGTGATCAGATTGTTTATATGGCACATGATATATAATGAGAAATGCTAACATGACATTTATATAGAATTCCAAAGTTCAATTACACAATACATGTTCATAATTTAAATAAGTAAATCTACCCAAAAATAATCATTGAGTTTCTATTGTATCTGCACAAGATTTACAAAAGTTGGATCAAAGTTATGTCCCTCAAAAATATGCACATCACAAAAGTAAGCTAGGTCTCTTCTAAAGTTCACTAGCTTAGTCCTGATGATTGTAACTATACTTGTTCGTCACCTAATAAAACATGCATTTAAACAAAGTCAACAATATGTTGGTGAGTTCATAAGTTTAGTTATTTAAAAGCTTTTGAAGTTATTTACACCACATCTGGTAATACACAAGTCTTAGTTATTCTCATTTGGCATTAACTCATCCCAATGTCCTCTCTATAGATACACCTACAGATGGAATATCGTGCAGTTAAGTATGCTTATATATAGGGCATATGTATCACAAATGAAGCCGCCAGCCCACCACACACTTAACCGAACTCAATACCACCTGTATGGTAGCTATAGATACCTATTTCATCACCCATAGGCTTAATCACTATCAGAATCTCCCATATGATAAACCATTTCTTCACAATGATATTAACATAGCATAATAGGTTATTAAAGAGTAAAAATATCCACAATCATAAATGGTGGATTACCACAGTTATAAATGGTGGTGTTACCACAGTTATCAGGGGTGGTATACTCTTTAAGTTTCATTGGAACTTACTATTTAAGTCTAACACGTAGTTATATCCCAATCGATAAATAGAATTGAATTGACCACGTTGTAGCCACCACAAAGGAAAACCACAATGTCCTCAATTCATTCATGTTTATTAGTTTTTCCAGGATCTCACAACTATCTGCCACTTGCTTGTGACCTGAGTGAGGTTAGAAACTCAGTCTACCAGTCCAAAGAATAGAAGTGGTGAGATAATTAATAGACATTATCGTACTCTTATCACCCGTGTCAGAAATGATAGAGTTGGAATAGGCTGGCAAAAAATCAAAAGAGTTCTTATAGTCCTCATCCCATAAGCATAAACTCATCACCTCATGTTCATCATCTCATAGGAATCTCATAAAATAGCACACATGAACTCATAGGAATAACAGATCTAATCTCTTAGAATTAACTGAAATATTCCCACCGGAATTGCAATTATAATTTCCTTGGAATTAATAAATTAATTCATTAGGAATAGAATGCATACCTCAAAGGATCACAGAGGAATAGTAGTCTTATCTTTTAGAAATCACAGATAGTGTCTCAGAGGAATATTAGTTATAAACTCATAGAAATTATAGTTATGATCTAAAGGAATAACAGTTATAATCTCACAGTCATTAACATTAAGATAACAAGGCATACAATTGTAATAACAAAGTAAAACCTTATTATCATAAAGTGTACTAAAACATTTAAGAAAAGGTTTTAGCATGTTCTCAGCCCCGCAGTTAAATCAAAAGATTAGTAAAAAGGGAATTATGAACTCACCTGGATGTTGTAGTGGTTGACTAAGTAATCAAAGAATGCCACTTGTTGTTGTTCTTGAGGTTGTATTCACGATCATGTGTTTGATTCCAATTGTGTGTAACGTATAAGTATAAGTTATGTATTTGAAAGTTAACCCTAATGTTGGTAAACTTTCATTGATCATTGTTATTTGCTTTACCCTAGTTCATTTGCGACATAATATACTAACACCTAAACAATGGGGTTAAACTTAGCATATTATAATGTCTTTTGATTACTTGTTTTAGACTTGCGTTAAAACCTTGACATATTTCATAAGTTGTAAATTCATAGAATTTCCTAAGTATAACTTAGGTTTATGCATTAAAACTTGATTATGACCTCTTTGGTTTACCCTAAAAGATTATTATTGCTTATGGTTGTGATTATGAGTATCTTGTTTTAAAAACTTATCCATGTAACCATGTTTTAAACAAGTATAGAAAATGTTATGACCTTTATTTAGAAAATGTAATTAGTACCTTTATGATATAACTTATTAATAATAGAATAAAATGTGATTTAATTATCAATTCATGTCATGTTTTTAAACCATATTTTGTATAAAACTTTTAATGTTATAGTTTAGAAGTGTTTAAATCATGACTTTTTGTCAATTTCGATGGCTTCCAATAATTAATATCAATGAATATGCCAAAACCGATTTCCTTCAAATCCTAGTAGGTTTTCGGTTGACAACACTTGTTTCTCATTGACACTATGAACTCGTTTGTAGCCCATTTTAATTGCTTTCTGTTTCAAATTACTTGGATCTCAAGGATGGATCAATATCGATGGAATTTATGATCTTAACATCCTGCCGATCTTAGAATATCGATGAACAAGGTCGACCACCTTCCTGTCGACACTGATAGGGTCGATAGGACTTAATATCGATGAAGCAGCTTCGACCCTGAACAATATCGACTGAGTTCTGATCCCCTGAACTTTGAATCGACCGATTTTAGCAATATCGACCAAAGGCTGTGTCGTACCCCGGCCCTCCCGGCCTTGTCGGGGGCGCGGAAAGACTAGTCAGGATCGCAGTCTCCTGTCATACAGTTGTGTGACCTATATGTCTGGTTTCATATGAACATCCAAATACTTGGACAGAACAGTTTTATAAAAATAGAGTTGCAGAAGTAAATGTAAAAGTTTTCAAAGCAGTTTGAATACATAAGTAGTGAAAGCATTAATAAAATAGTTTTCAAGATAACATAAAGTAATGGTTTTGCGGAAGCGGTTTAAGTTGTTTAGCAATTACATAACATAATAAAATGATACTGAATGTTTAACAGTCTAAGACACTAAAGTAGATGCATGGACTCCATCCTAGCATCCTAGATTCCTCGTGCGCGTGTCTTAACTACCTGAGAAAACATGCGAGTAATAGGTCAACACAAAGGTTGGTGAGAGCACATGTTTTATATTAGCAATAAACATCAAATGTTTAAAGTAAGAGTTTGCAGGTCTACATTTCATTACAATGCAATAACCATTGATAGCTAGTCAATATGTGTTATACCATATGCGGGTTCGCAACTGAAGCTAACATGCTGCCTCCCACCATATTCATCCAACAAGATATGGCAATGTTGTTTGGTCAATTTTGCACTGTTCCACCCTCCAGTCGGGGTGGCCATACAGCGCGCAACAGTGGGGCTTGTCAGGCCCAAATAGTACTATTCAGAATCACCACTCGCTATTAACGGTTCGAGATGTGTTTAATGATGACTTATCAGTTTTGTGGATGAGTGCCACACATATGCATATACGTGATATTAGCATGTACAAATGTAACCAAAAAGTAAGTTGTCATTCAAAAACAGTTTGTATGTAGTGTTTTCTCCCCCAAAGTTAGAAAATAGAAAAAGGGGTCGTGAACTCAACTGGTAAAGCAGTTCAAGTTATACGCTCGCTACCTGCGAATGCTAGCACCTACTAGTATGCACCTATAACCATATAGGTTGTGAGTATGAGTTTTATGGTGTGTTGTATTCCATACAACTCCAAGTGTCGGCGTGCTCAACCGAGTGTTTGTGTGTTGACATGTGTTGACTCTATGAAACGTTGGTGACACGTTTGTTGTGTTTAGTTTGCTTAAGTGCTTATTGAATGTCACACCCCCATCTCTCATATCATCTGATGTAATCACTGTATGAGATATGAAGTCGGTAACTGACATAACGTGTCGCGGAAGCTTGGTGGTGAAGTCTCCGAGATGGGTGTGACTTTCGATGTGGTTGTATCAAAACGCATACATGGCATTCTAAACATAAGTTATGTTACATGATATGTTAAAACTTCAACATTTGTGTTACGTTCATTCATAGACAAAGGTTTCCTAACGTGTGATCTTGTTGTGTATCCTCAACTTCGTTTCTTTTGTTATTCATTGTTCACCTGAAATTGGTTTTTGTAATGTAAAAGATCAGCAAGGATGCTGGTGAGTTCATAGATGTAATAAAATTGATATGATATGATTTGATATAACACAATATGATATGATAAGTATGTAGGCATACACAACTTTATGAATATGATTCACCATGAAAACCCATAACCAAAGCCTATGTGACTGTAATGTAATTGCGGCAATACCCGAAGGTAAAACCTTAGCCTCACTCTTAATGCCAATCGTTGCATTAAGCTGATATCTTGTAATGTAATAAATGGTAACAGCAATGTTGTAGAAATCGCTAGTCGCTAGTCGGGCGGTGGGGTGGGGACTAGAGATTAATCAGGATTATTCGGGATTAATCGGCCAACTAATCGGCCTAATCGGATAGTCGGGCCTAGTCGGCCTTAGGAGACTAGCGATTAATCGGCCTAGTCGGGGATTTTTACAACCATGGGTAACAGGCAATCGCACAAGGGTAGACGCTATCTACCCATGAATGGGGTTGTCAGCCCGATAGTACTATCAATGTTATCATTCGGCTCCTCCATGAGTTTATTGGTTAGAGTTGTTATGTGAGGAATTTTACGATAAAATGTTACAATTTTCATGTAATCATCAGATAAGAGTTGAAATGCACATGCAACATGCAAGCATATCATTGTAATTGAAATATGTAACCATCATGTAATTGTAATGTAATCACATTGTAATTGTATTGACATCCCCGAGTTTTGGAAAACAAAACAATAAAAGGGGAGCTATGAAACTCACATGTGTTATTGGAGCACTTGTATCCTGTGAATGAAATATCACACAAGACCTAAAGTGAATTCTGCAATTTATTAATGTTCTATGAGTTCTTTGTATTTGAATTGGATTATTAGATCTTTCCTTGATATTTGCTGTCAAGGATAATGTAAATCGAATAATCGAGCTGAATCCGGATTACGAGCTCGTTCAGAATCCAGGTGATACGCTTATTAGTTAACTTGTAATGTCAAAATCGTTGATTTTGATTAATGATTGAATTCTGAATGAATTCTTATATTCATTTGATTGTAAAGCGATGTTAATTGCATTCCGTTGTTAAAACCAGAATCTTAATCGATTTTCAGATCAAAAATCGGGTTTTCGGGTTACGAAATTGATTGCAAAATCGAGTTTGGAATGCGAAATCGATTGAAAATATGTGTTCATATTGAATTTCAATGATTAAATTAAGTTCTGTATTGAAACTGGAGTTTTAATCAGAAATCAGATAAAAATTAGGTCATCGGATTGCAAAACGATTCAGGAAATCAAGTCCGGAACGCGAAATCGATTAAGAATATGTTCTCGTATTGAAAATCAATGCTTAAATTAAGTCTTGTATTGAAACCAGAGTGTTAATCAGAAATTAGATAAAACTCGAGTCATCGGATTGCAAAAATCGGGGGCGACCGGTGCTTGGCGGCAGTGGCTCGGTGGTGGCTCGGTGGGGCTGATGTAGTGGCTCGGTGGCGTGGACAGGGGCCTTGGCCGTGGCCGGTGTGGCTCGAGGATAGCCGAGAATGCCCGGCGCCCCCCTGGTCGCGATCTGCAAATGCCCGGTGTGTGTACTTTCATTAGTTACTATGTGTAGATACATGTATATGAACAGTGTTTGTATTAACAGAATTCAAAATACAAGAAACAGTTGTATGTATTTATGTCTAAACTTAGATACTCCAAATACAACGATCACGATAAACAATAGTTGTTTGTATTTATGTGAAAACCAAAGTACAGTTAATACAACAAATCAAGAGAAACAACGTTGTTCAAGTATATAACAAGAACGAGTCGGTTGCGATCTGATATCCATAGATGACAGGAATCAGATGGCCGACAAATCAGTACGAAAACAATGAGAAAACAGGATGTTTAGTTGAGTCCGTCAATGAGGAAACACAATTCAAACATAAGTACAGTGTCGTTTCAGAATAACAAATTGACAGGGTGTTTGTGTGGGTGACGATTCACACAAACATATATGTGAGTTTATCGTTCTGAAATGATGACTGGAAAGTAGAAAACAAGAATCAGAAAGCAAAACCATCGTCGTGTTCGTTCGGGTGACGATTCGAACGAATACACGCGAAGGTGACGCGTTCTGATGCAACGAAAACGAAAACGACACGAACGACAATAACTTAAGAAAATAAAATATTTTAATGTTTTACAATTTTGAAACTCATCAAGAAAATAAATAAAGAAACTATTTTTATTTAAACTACGTAAAATACGCGTAACGTTCCTGAAACGTAACGAAAACACGAACCGAGCAAACGAAACGAACCCGAACACCCGCGGGATATAAATACCATGAAAGACTCATCTCTTTCATTTAACACCCCCACTTTCTCACTCTAGAAACCCTAATCCGGCCACCCACTCTCACTCTACCTTCTCTCTACCATAACTCACTCAAAACTCAACCAAATCACCTTATTCTTGAGCCAAATCGAAGCTACAAACGTTCTCTACCCAAAAGTACAACCGATCTAAAGCAAAACTCACTGAAATAAAGGTATGAGGCTGTGAAAGTTTCGAAAATCAGGGTTTTCGAACCCTTTGTTATGCCACCAACCCAAACTGGTTAACCCACCCCCCCCCCCAATCTCGAAACCCACGACCATGAGAACCCAGCTTAGCACGCACCACCATCAAAACCGTCCTTGCACCTTGTGATGGGGGCGGTTATGGGCCTATCTTGGGTTGCCAAATAGGAAAACTCAGACCGCCAAATGGCCCTGGCCTAGTGCCGAAGGAGCCTCGTCAATCAGTTGGCCGAATGGCCTAGTCGACCATCTACATTCACCGGCTGCTCCATGAGACTCAATCGGTGCCCAAAACCCCATTCGCTTAGACTACCCCTCATTCGACCTAAGACCCATACGATCAACAGCTTCATTCGGCCAGCAAATTTAGTCGGCACAGCCACCCTCCAATCGGGCCATGTCATTCGGCCCATGACACATGGCCAGGCCCAATCAAATCAAGATCAAGCAGTGGCCCATATAACCACCTTCAGGCCCATCAGCACTTTATTTGGCTTAGCCCAATAGCTTGGCCCACCCACTGCATCGGCCCACTATACAGCCCACAGATCATTGATCTGGCCCACTGTGGAGAATCTAGCCCATGAAACTTTTTTTAGCCCACGGTCTAATTAAAACAGCTCACTTGGATAACTAGGCCCAGTCTCATTTCTAGGTGGCCCAAAGACAAAATATACTTGGACCACACACATACATACGACCAAATATTAATCGGCCCAAGTTCAATTTAAGATAAACAAATAAATTTGATGATAAGCATACATGGGGTTTTATTACAAATGTGGGGGTTGAGAGTGCAAGAAATCTTGTAAGATATAAAACCTTATGTTTTATAAAAATGGGGACATAATTATTTATCAATTGTGTAACAATAGTTTCAAAATAACAAGAACAACAAGTGAGGTTTAAACCATAAACCTAAGTTTATTTTTGGGTTTAATTACTAAGTCTCATATCAAAACAAATGACTAACACCTAATGACAAGGTTTGTAGATTTCCAAGAGGGAATCAAGTCTAAACATACAACATAAGGACACATAGTAATAACAATCTATGACACTTGAAATAAGGGCCGAATGATAACCGAGACTCACAAGTGTTAGCCAAATCTAGGGCTAACACAAACACCCACACAAACACACACACTAATCTCTACAACTAATACTTACAAGCTACAAACAACGTTAAATCAATACAGGATTGTGAAAACTACTACAAGTACAACAAAGAGCGCGTGCATTCTTGTTTAGACTAAGTCAATCACAACTACTACAAGGTGAGTTCATAAGCCCCTTTTCTTTAATCTTAACAGATTTTAAACTCTCGGGGCTGAGAAACATGCTTACTTTTAATTATTTAAAAGTTTCAGCTTAACATATTGTTTATACTTTGATTAGATAATATTGTATGACTTATTATCATTTATCATTGTATGCATGCTTGTATGATCATGATATGACAGGAACAACTAGATGAATATGATAATGTAATTTCATAACTCATCAACACAATGGAATAACATAGTTGTACGATTACATCTTACAACACTTAGTTATTCTTACAAGTACGAACATTGAGATAATCACAGATGAACATGATGACACAAACAAAACCCATGAATGATATGAAGATAACACATCTTCATAACATCATTCAACACTAGAGTTAACTAAGTGTAATAAGACAAGTGCTTATAACACTTAGCTTACAACTCAACACATATTACAAGAGAACAAGGAATAAGAATCATCCACCACCTGAGTCGACTAAGTGTAGTAAGACTAGTTCTTGCCACAACTTAGTGACAACATGGTGATTATACGGAATAACAAGGAATGATAATCATGATAATGTAACTTCATGATAATAACATCATTCACACAACAATTAACATAAGGTAATAAGACAAGTTCTTATTTAACTCTGTTAATACAACGAGAACATATAACATTGAGAACAAACAACACTGATGAACACGCAACACAGTTGATTACTATTGAACTGTCTGCATTATATCATTTCAATCATGTGCCATGTACTCAAGTTTGATCACTGTAAGCCCCTTTATAAATCCCTGACCAGTTAGTTTGACGTGACTATACCGACGATAGCATAGTGGTACCATAGGTCTGACAAACCTCTAGCTTGTAGGGCTAGTATGTTGATCGTATTGATTCATTGGCGGGTAACGTATGACCGATGACAGGGCAACTTCAACTCAGGGTCTGGAAAGCGACACATGGTGATATTAATCTGCAGTGAAATTGTAATTAATCCAGCGGGATCCTATTGACTAGTAGATTGAGAAATTGATCTTCTCTCATGTCATACTACTGGTAATATATTTCGTTGAGGGCTACGGATACACAAGGTGGTAGAGGTAAATCGGATGCATTGTAATCTGATTACGTGAGGATTGCAATGGATTCCTTTTAGGCTCTATGCACTACAACTGAGAACAAATATCAAATGGTTAACGAACACTCAAAATATTTAAAAGTGATTAACATTTAACCCCATAAGTAATAGAATAATACAAGGATCAGATTAAATTAATCTAATATCCTTAATACATAAAAGGGTTATCAATACCTCGGTTTGATAACTAAAACCCTATTATTGTATTATTCTACATATGATGCTATCGGTGATTTACAAACGAGATGAACAGGTGAAATGGAAATGGATATCGATAGTTGTATTGCAAGTAGTGTGGAGTTCTAGTAGTTATGTGGTGGGATGTTGGCTGGGGCTTGGTTCCCCTACATATGCCCTATATATAAGCATAACTACTAGGATGATATATTACTTGTGAATATAACTATTGTGAAGCCATTGGGTGAACGGGTGAATCAAACAACATACAAGTAACAGGAATGACATTGTGATTGTGCATGTGAACAAATAAAGGTTTTCAATTATCATACTTATGAACTCACCAACCGAGTGTTGACTTTATTTAAATGCATGTTTTCTCAGGTGACGAACATGTGTAGTACCCATATGCAAGAACTAAGCTAGTGGACTCTTAGAAGACCTAGCTTCAATATGTTTTGCATACTTTTGATATGACAAAACTGTGAATCATATTTTGTATATCTTGTACAGTTACAAGATAGAAGCCACAGTGATTCTTTTGGGAGACTTACTTAGTTAAATTATGAACATGACTATGTAATTTAACTTTGTAATTCTGTATTGATGTCATGTTAGCATTTCTCATTTATATCTCATGTGCTATGTAAACAATGTGATCATTTTGATTATCACAACGATATCGCGCCCCAGGAACCTTCCGCCCTGCAGGAAAGTCAATCCAGCCCGCCGGCTCGGGGTGTGACAGATTGGTATCAGAGCCATGGTTATAGTTAAATATAGGTCATATTATTTAAATGGTTTGGCCTAGACTATAACCTAGGGACCCTCTTGTAGAGACTATATTACCTAGGATTCTATTTGCATGTGTCTTCTGCATCTGATCACTGCACTAACCGATTTTCTTTCTGTTATGATCAGAATGCCGCCGAGAAGACCACCACCAGCTATACTGCCACCACCACCACATGATTCAGCACCGCACTCATCTACACTTTCACCTGCTGACTCTCCTAAACAACCACCTCCTCCTCTGCCACCGCCTATTCAATAGTTGGATCCTGCTACTATAGCACTGGCCACTCTGCTGACCAGTCAACTGAGGGATGTAATCCCGGAGATGATGAACAGGATGAACAGCAATAATAGTAACATCGCCAACTCATCTGGAGAAGGCAGCGGTAATACCCACCATCATCAAGATTACTCCTACAAGAACTTTGTGGGATGCAAGCCACCGAGTTTCAGTGGCAGTGTAGGAGCCATCGGATTGATCCAATGGATCGAAAAGATGGAGACAACTCTGGAGATTAGCAACAGTCCTGAGCAGTATAAGGTGAAGTATGCTGCTGGTTCATTCCACAAACGAGCGTTAACTTGGTGGAACGCTCAAGTTCATACTAGAGGCAGGGATGAGGCTCTATCAATGCCTTGGGATGACTTCAAAGCTATACTGCGAACAGAGTTTTGCCCAAGAAATGAACTTAAGAAGGTTGAGACTGAGTTACTCAATCTTGTTATGATTGGTGCTGGGCATCTGGCCTATACCACAAGATTTCACGAGCTAGCATCATTGGCACCGGATATAGTGCCAACACTGGAAAAGAGAATTGAGCGGTATATCGGGGGTTTACCGGCTTGTATGCAAGGTTTTATTCTTGTTGCTCATCCAACAACACTGGAAATGGTTGTTACTTTGTCATCAACAATGACAGATGTGATGGTTGCCTCTGGGGCACTCAAGAAAGAATCTGACTCAGCAAAGGCTGGGAGTTCAAGGAAGCCGGATAAACGGCAGGAAAAGAAACAAAAGGTGGTCAAGAATTTTGCTGCGACCACCTAAACCCCGATGATCAACCAACCGCCACCTCTACAAATCAAGCGGCCCTACACTGGCACAACACCTTTGTGCAACACCTTCCAGTATCATCATGCACCAAACACCCAGTGTAGGCAATGCACAAACTGTGGGAAGTTTGGTCACTGGGCCAAAAATTGCAGGAGCACGGTGGCTCCAAACAGAAACAATAATGCAGCTACTACTGTTGCTGCTGTTGATAACAGGTCTTGCTACAACTGTGGTGAACCTGGACATTTTTCTCGGGACTGTCCCAAGAAGAATCAGCAAAGGGCTCAAGTTGCAAGAGGAAGAGCCTTTCAGATTGGAGCTGCTGCGACTCGACAAGACCCGAATGTGGTCATGGGTACATTTCTCCTATCTGAATTTTATGCATCCATATTATTTGACACTGGTGCGGATTAGAGTTTTATCTCATCCGATTTTGCTAGCCATCTTAATCATGTTGAGGAATCATTAGACTCCCCTTATACTATTGAGATAGCTAACGGAAAACAGATTACAGTTGACGCAGTACTTAGGAACTGCCAACTAACACTTGGTGATCACACATTTTCCATCGATTTGATACCGATGGAGCTGGGCAGTTTCGATATCATTTTCGGAATGGATTGGCTATCTCTTCACAGAGTTGAGTTCGTCTGTTCCGAAAAGCTATTACGTATTACAGTAGAGAACGACCAGATCTTGGAAATTCATGGAGATCAAGCGAAACACAGTGTCAAGATAATATCGTGCATGAAGGCTCGCAAGTACCTCAGAAAACAGTGTGTCGCATTCCTAGCTCACGTGGTAGAGAAAGACAAGAAAGCAATCAGGATTCAAGACGTGCCAATTGTGAAAGACTATGCGGACGTGTTTCTGGATGATTTACCGGGACTTCCACCCGAGAGATCGGTGCAGTTTCGAATTGATTTGATTCCGGGAGCGACTCCTGTAGCTAAGTCTCCTTATAGACTAGCTCCATCAGAAATGCAGGAACTGTCCAATCAATTACAAGAGCTACTCGACAAAGGATTCATCCGCCCGAGTTTCTCACCGTGGGTAGCTCCGGTTCTCTTCGTCAAGAAGAAGGATGGATCGTTCAGAATGTGCATCGATTATAGAGAGCTCAACAAACTCACCATCAAGAATCGGTACCTGTTACCGAGGATTGATGATTTATTTGATCAATTACAGGGAGCTCAGTACTTTTCAAAGATAGACATGCGTTCAGGTTATCATCAGCTCCGGATTCAAGAGGAAGACATACCAAAGACGGCCTTTCGTACCCGATACGGTCACTACGAATTTCTGATGATGCCATTCAGATTGACGAACGCACCGGCTGTGTTCATGGATTTGAGGAAACCGGGTGTGCAAGCTGTATTTAGATCAGTTCATTATCGTCTTTATTGATGATATACTGATTTATTCAAGGAATGAGAAGGAAGACGAGCAACACCTCAGAACAGCCTTGGAACTTCTGAAAGAAGAACGACTCTATGCCAAATTCTCCAAGTGTGAATTTTGGTTAAGAGAAGTTCAATTCTTGGGTCACGTGATTAACAATGACGGTATTCATGTGGATCCTGCCAAGATTGAAGCAATCAAGAACTGAAATGTGCCTACAACACCAACAGAGATTAGATCATTCTTGGGATTGGCAGGTTATTACCGGAGATTCATTTCGAATTTCTCTAAGATAGCTTTGCCTCTCACCAAACTCACATAGAAGAGTGAACCTTTTGTGTGGACCTAGAAACAAGAAGAGGCATTCCAGACACTGAAACAAAGATTGTGCAATGCTTCTATCTTAACACTCCCAGAAGGAAATGATGACTTTGTAGTATACTGTGATGCTTCCTATCAGGGACTCGGATGTGTTTTGATGCAACGAGACAAAGTCATTGCTTATGCCTCACGACAGCTGAAGATACACGAGAAGAATTACACGACACATGACTTAGAACTGGGAGCTGTTGTCTTTGCTTTAAAGATTTGGAGACACTACCTGTATGGTACAAAATGCACTATCTTCACAGATCACAAGAGTTTACAGCACATATTTGACTAGAAAGAGCTTAACATGAGACAGAGACGTGGGTTGAGCTTCTGAAAGATTACGATTGTGTGATCAAATACCATCCGGGCAAAGCAAATGTTGTTGCAGATGCTTTGAGTCGGAAGGAACGAGTCAAACCCCTGCGCGTTCGAGCCATGGGAATGACAGTGCAAACAAGTCGGAAAGATCAAATCCTAAAAGCACAACAAGAAGCAGTGGCTAGAGACAATTTGAAACAAGAGCTCGATTGTGGAGCCGACAAACATTTTGTGACAAAACAAGATGGAGTTATCTACTATCTGGATCGTGTGTGGATCCCGGCAGTATAGATGAACTCCGAACACTTATATTTGATGAGGCACACAAGACACGATATTCCGTTCATCCTAGTGCCAATAAGATGTACCAAGATCTTAGGTCGTTTTATTGGTGGCCGGGAATGAAGAAAGATGTTGCCACTTATGTTGGCAAATGCATCACATGTGCCAAAGTCAAAGCCGAACACCAGAAGCCTTCGGCTTTGCTGGAACAACCTGAGATACCACAATGGAAGTGGGAACAAATAGCTATGGATTTCATTACCAAGCTACCCCGCACTTCCAGCGGACACGATTCGATTTGGGTCATCATTGATAGATTGACCAAGTCCGCACACTTCTTGCCGATCAGAGAAACTTACAAGATGGAGAAACTAGCAACACTATACGTTGATGAAATAGTAGTATGGCATGGTGTGCCATTGCCTATTATTTCAGACCGAGACAGTGGATTTACTTCGTTGTTCTGGCAATCATTGCAACAATCCCTAGGGGCAAGTGTTAACTTGAGCACCGCTTATCATCCACAAGCGGATGGACAAAGTGAGCGAACTATTCAAACCCTAGAGGATATGTTGAGGACATGCATCCTAGACTTCGGTGGAAGTTGGGATACACACTTACCACTCATTGAGTTCTCCTACAACAATAGCTACCACAGCAGCATTAGATGTGCTCCGTTCGAAGCCTTATATGGTAGAAAGTGTCGGTCTCCAATTTGCTGGACCGAAGTGAGAGATAACAGAATCACTGGGCCTGAACTTATTCAGGAGACTACGGATAAGATTTCCCAGATACAACAACGACAACAAGTAGCCGCCAAAAGAGTTACGCAGACAAACGGTGCAAGCCTTTGGAATTCGATGTGGGTGACCGAGTTATGTTGAAAGTGTCCCCATGGAAAGGCGTAGTTCGTTTTGGGGCTAAAGGCAAACTAGAACCAAGGTATGTCGGACCATTTGAGATTACTCAACGCATAGGTCCTGTGGCATACAGACTCAGAATCCCTGATGAACTCAGCGGAGTACCCGATGTGTTTCATGTATCGAATCTCAAGAGATGCCTCGCTGACGAATCATTGATCATACCGTTGGAAGAAATACAAGTGGATGAACAATTACATTTCATTGAAGAACCTGTAGAGATTATGGAACGTGAAGTCAAGAGACTGAAACGAAGCCGTATCTCTATTGTAAAGTGAACGATGGAACTCCAAGCGTGGACCAGAATTTAACTGGGAGCGCGAGGACAACATGAAGACAAAGTATTCCCACATGTTCGAGAATTAGAGCCCGACTTTGATGCTTAAATTTCGGGACGAAATTTTTTTAATAACGGGAGACTGTGACATCCAGTACCAGATCGTCCGGCAAGTCCGTACGGTATGTGTACTTTCACTACTTACTATGTGTAAATACATGTATATGAACAGTGTTTGTATCAACAGAATTCAAAATACAAAAAACAGCGGTATGTATTTATGGGTAAACTTAAATACTGTAAATACAACAATCACGATAAACAATAGTTGTTTGTATTTAGGTGAAAACCTAAGTACAATTAATACAACAAATCAAGAGAAACAACGGTGTTCAAGTAAATAATAAGAACGAGTCGGTTGCGATCTGATATCCATAGATGACAGGAATCAGATGGCCGACAAATCAGTACGAAAACAATGAGAAAACAGGATGTTTAGTTGAGTCTGTCAGTGAGGAAACACAATTCAAACATAAGTACAGTGTCGTTTCAGAATAACGAATTGACAGTGTGTTTGCGTGGGTGACGATTCACACAAACATATCTGTGAGTTTAACGTTCTGAAATGATGACTGGAAAGTAGATAACAAGAATCAGAAAGCAAAACCATCATCGTGTTCGTCCGGGTGACGATTCGAACGAATACGAGCGAAGGTGACGCGTTCTGACGAAACGAAAACGACACGAACGACAATAACTAAAGAAAATAAAATATTTTAATGTTTTACAATTTTGAAACTCATCAAGAAAATAAATAAAGAAACTATTTTTATTTAAACTACGTAAAATACGCATGACGTTCCGAAAACGTAACAAAAACACGAACCGAGCAAACGAAACGAACCCGAACACCTGCGGGATATAAATACCATGAAAGACTCATCTCTATCATTTAACACCCCCACTTTCTCACTCTAGAAACCCTAATCCGGCCACCCACTCTCACTCTACCTTCTCTCTACCATAACTCACTCAAAACTCAACCAAATCACCTTATTCTTGAGCCACATAGAAGCTCCAAATGTTCTCTACACAAAAGTACAACCGATCTAAAGCAAAACTCAATGAAATCAAAGGTATTAGGCTATGAAAGTTTCGAAAATCAGGGTTTTCGAACCCTTTGTTATGCCACCAACCCAAACCGGTTAACCACCCCCCAATCTCGAAACCCACGACCACGAGAACCCAGCTTAGAACGCACCACCATCAAAACCGTCCTTGCACCTTGTGATGGGGGAGGTTATGGGCCTAGCTTGGGTGGCCGAATGGGAAAACTCAGACCGCCAAATGGCCCTGGCCTAGTGCCGAAGGAGCCTGGTCAATCAGTTGGCCGAATGGCCTAGTCGACCATCTTCATTCGTCGGCTGCTCCATGAGACTCAGTCGGTGCCCAAAACCCCATTCTCTTAGACTACCCCTCATTCGACCTAAGACCCATACGATCAACAGCTTCATTCGGCCAGCAAATTTAGTCGGCACAGCCACCCTCCAATCGGGCCATGTCATTCGGCCCATGACACATGGCCAGGCCAAATCGAATCAAGATCAAGCAGTGGCCCATATAACCACCTTCAGGCCCAGCAACACTTTATTTGGCTTAGCCCAATAGCTTGGCACACCCACTGCATCGGCCCACTATACAGCCCACAGATCATTGATCTGGCCCACTGTAGAGAATCTAGCCCATGAAACTTTTTTTAGCCCACACTCTAATTAAAACAGCTCACTTGGATAACTAGGCCCAATCTCATTTCTAGGTGGCCCAAAGACAAAATATACTTGGAACACACACATACATACGACCATATATTAATCGGCCCAAGTTCAATTTAAGATAAACAAATAAATTTGATGATAAGCATACATGGGGTTTTATTACAAATGTGGGTGTTGAGAGTGCAAGAAATCCTGTAAGATATAAAACCTTATGTTTTATAAAAATGGGGACATAATTATTTATCAATTGTGTAACAATAGTTTCAAAATAAAAACAACAACAAGTGAGGTTTAAACAATAAACCTAAGTTTATTTTTGGGTTTAATTACTAAGCCTCGTATCAAAACAAATGACTAACACCTAATGACAAGGTTTGTAGATTTCCAAGAGGGAATCAAGTCTAAACACACAACATAAGGACACATAGTAATAACAATCTATGACACTTGAAATAAGGGTCGATAACCGAGACTCACAAGTGTTAGCCAAATCTAGGGCTAACACAAACACCCACACAAACACACACACTAATCTCTACAACTCATACTTACAAGTTACAAACAACGTTAAATCAATACAGGATCGTGAAAACTACTACAAGTACAACAAAGAGCGCGTGCATTCTTGTTTAGACTAAGTCAACCACAACTACTACAAGGTGAGTTCATATGCCCCTTTTCTATAATCTTAACTGATTTTAAACTCTCGGGGCTGAGAAACATGCTTACTTTTAATTATTTAAAAGTTTCAGATTAACATATTGTTTATACTTTGATTAGATAATATTGTATGACTTATTATCATTTATCATTGTATGCAAGCTTGTATGATCATGATATGACAGGAACAACTAGATGAATATGATAATGTAATTTCATAACTCATTAACACAATGGAATAACATAGTTTTATGATTACATCTTACAACAGTAAGTTATTCTTACAAGTACGAACGTTGAGATAATCACAGATGAACATGATGACACGAACAAAACCCATGAATGATATAAAGATAACACATCTTCATAACATCATTCAACACTAGAGTTAACTAAGTGTAATAAGACAAGTGCTTATAACACTTAGCTTACAACTCAACACATATTACAAGAGAACAGGGAATAAGAATCATCCACCACCTGAGTCGACTAAGTGTAGTAAGACTAGTTCTAGCCACAGCTTAGTGACAACATGGTGATTATACGGAATAAAAAGGAATGATAATCATGATAATGTAACTTCATGATAACAACATCATTCACACAACAATTAACATAAGGTAATAAGACAAGTTCTTATTTAACTTTATTAATACAACGAGAACATATAACATTGCGAACAAACAACACTGATGAACACGCAAAACAATTGATTACTATTGAACTGTCTGCATTATATCATTTCAATCATGTGCCATGTACTCAAGTTTGATCACTGTAAGCCCCTTTATAAATCGCTGACCAGTTAGTTTGACGTGACTAAACCGACGATAGCATAGTGGTACCATAGGTCTGACAAACCTCTAGCTTGTAGGGCTAGTATGTTGATCGTATTGATTCATTGGCCGATAACGTATGACCGCTGACAGGGCGACTTCAAGTCAGGGTCTGGAAAGCCACACATGGTGATATTAATCTGCAGTGAAATTGTAATTAATCCAGCGGGATCCTATTGACTAGTAGATTGAGAAATTGATCTTCTCTCATGTCATACTACTGGTAATATATTTCGTTGAGGCCTACGGATACACAAGGTGGTAGAGGTAAATCGGATGCATTGTAATCTGATTACGTGATGATTGCAATGGATTCCTTTTAGGCTCTATGCACTACAATTGAGAACAAATATCAAATTGATAACTAACACTCTTAGTATTTAAAAGTGATTAACAGTTAACCCCACAAGTAATAGAATAATACCAGGATCAGATTAAATTAATCTAATATCCTTAATACATAAAAGGGTTATCAATACCTCGGTTTGATAACTAAAACCCTATTATTATATTATTCTACATATGATGCTACAGGTGATTAACAAACGAGATGAACAGGTGAAATGGAAATGGATATCGATAGTTGTATTGCAAGTAGTGTGGAGTTCTAGTAGTTATGTGGTGGGATGTTGGCTGGGGCTTGGTTCCCCTACATATGCCCTATATATAAGCATAACTACTAGGATGATATATTACTTGTGAATATAACTATTGAGAAGCCATTGGGTGAACGGGTGAATCAAACAACATACAAGTAACAGGAATGACATTGTGATTGTGCATGTGAACAAATAAAGGTTTTCAATTATCATACTTATGAACTCACCAACCTATTGTTGACTTTATTTAAATGCATGTTTTCTCAGGTGACGAACAGATGTAGTACCCATATGCAAGAACTAAGCTAGTGGACTCTTAGAAGACCTAGCTTCAATATGTGTTGCATACTTTTGATATGACAAAACAGTGAATCATATTTTGTATATCTTGTACAGTTACAAGATAGAAGCCACAGTGATTCTTTTGGGAGAGTTACTTAGTTAAATTATGAACATGACTATATAATTTAACTTCGTAATTCTGTATTGATGTCATGTTAGCATTTCTCATTTATATCTCATGTGCTATGTAAACAATCTGTTCATTTCGATTATCACAACGATATCGCGCCACGGGAACCTTCCGCCTGGCGGGAAAGTCGATCCAGCCCGCCGGCTCGGGGTGTGACACCCGGGAACAAGGGCCACGCATGTGCCGCACTGGTGCCGCATTGGGGCCGCTCAGGGGCCGTATTGGGGCCGCGCCCAGGCCGTTGTGCCAACTAGTGTGCCATGAATCGATTTTGTTGTACTTTTACTTGGCCAAAATCTCCAGATCCTAGTATTTAACATATATCTAGTGTTTTGTGAAGAAAAATCTCAATTTCGACTATTTTGAAAATTTCGGGTTTTGAACGAAATCACCTTTTTTAATGGGTTTTTGTTATTCTGATGATTTTCAAACTTCACCAATCATTCAAACATGTATATTTAGGTCATATAAAGCTATTAGAACCAAGAATTGAGTTTCAAACTTACTTGGTGAAGGATTTGCTTGAAAAATCACCAAAAACCCAAGTTTTAAAGCTTGATTCTTTGTTCCACTTGATCTTGGACTTGAATACCTCTTGGATCTACTTAGAAATGATGTTTGAAGTTCCAGAAGTTGATGTGGAGTAGCCAGGTCAAATTTGAGGGGTTAGGGAAGAAAGAAAAGTGTAGAAACCTTGACCAAAGTCAAGATTTTTGTTTTTATATGCCATGACTTGTTATCCAAGTTTAAATATCTTATTTTCTTCATAAATATCTGATTTTAATCAGATAGGATAGGATATACATGGGACATTAGGATAGGAATGAAATTAAATCAAGGGTTTGCTTGATTTTTCCCATTTCCGCAATTGATTGTTTGGCTTTTCGCGTATAACTACAGGAATTCCTAATAATGATAAACTACCCTTGTGATGCTTCCAATTACATCCCATTATGATTATAACGTGATTAGGAAGTTCGAGTTGTCATGAATTTGCCAATTACGCATGCCGAATTGCCTTTTCGCAGATTTTCTCAATTTGACTTATCAAAGTTAGGGATTCTTTGATCTCATTATGTTATCACTTATTTCACTTCAATTAATCGTATAATTGACATTAATTTAGTTTTGGATCCATGAATTTGGTTTTTGGTTATTATTATAGAAATTTTGTGTAATTCGGCAATTCTATGCAACGTCATTTGTGATTTGTTTCATCTTGTAATTTCCTTACATATATACACAGATTCACATGTATATACATATTACATCATGATTTAATTAATTAAAATATTAATTCATGAATTTAGGAAATTGCCTCGCAGTAAAGAACGGAATGTCACATTCTCCCCCCGTAAGAGAAATTTCGTCCCGAAATTTTGTAGAACTCATTTGGATTTAACTTTGTATGAAATAGGTGGGAATATTTTTCCATCATATGATCCCCACGTTCCCAAGTAAACTCAGGCACGCTTACAGTTCTATCTTTCCTTCACAATTGGTATACAACTTCGTTCAGGATTCTTGACTACGCAATCTATAATCCCTATAGTTTCTTCTGTGAACTAAGGTTTGTCATTGATTTGAACTTCTTCAGGAGATTTGTTCAATGATTTTTTTTGAGAAAATATTTCTTGAGATTTGATACATGAAATGTATCATGAATATTGCTAAGTTCGGGAGGCAATTCAAGCATATATGCCACCGACCCTTATCCTTTCTATGATCCTAAAGGATCCTACATATCGTAGTGCAAGTTTACCTCGTTTACCGAATCTAGCCATACCCTTTCAAAGGTAGACCTTCAACATTTCTTTGCCACTCCCTTGAAATCTTAGGAGTTTTCTGTGATTATTGGCATAACCCTTTTGTCTATCTTGTACCATTTTATTTGATTTCGAACGCGTATATCTTGTCTTAGATTTCCAAAATAAGGAACTCATACTCGGTTTGTGATGTAAAGTAGGTTATCAGCTTGAATCTTGCTAGGAATTATTTGTATACCATTCTCATTTAGCACATGTCTAAGAAATTGGAATTCCCTCCACCAAAACTCGCATTTGGAGATTTTTGCATATAGTTTTTCCCCATGCCAAGAGTTCTAAGATCTGTTTCAATTGTTGTGCAAATTCCTATTGGTTTCGGGAGTAGCTGAGAATATTATCAACGAATACAATTACGGACTTTTCTAAACAAAGTCTGCATACTCAATTCGTTAGATCCACAAAGACAGCTGGTACATTTTTATTCCAAATGACATTATTAGAAACTCGTAGTGCCTATATTGGTTTCTAGAAATTGTCTTTGGGATGTCATCATCATGAATTCATAATTGACGATATCTGGACCTTAAGTTGATCTTGGAGAATAGGTAGTACCTTGTAATTGATCGAACAGATTGTCGATACAAGGTAGTGGATAATGATTCTTGATTTTTAACTTGTTAAGTTCCCTAAAGTCGATGCACATTTTGAATATATCATTCTTCTCTTTCACAAAGAGAATCGGTGCTCCCCAGGGTGAGAAACTAGCACCAATACTTGTCTAGAAATTCTTGCAGTTGGCTTATTTTCGACCACGCTATATGATAAGAGGATTTAGATACAGGTGTTGCACCTGGAACAAGGTTGATACGAAATTTAACATATTTCTCCAGGGACAATCCAGATATGTCATCAGGAAAGACTTTGTGTAATCTCTGACTACAGGGATATTCTCGATACGTTTTTGTTTGAGATTCCTTTCTGTCACCTATGCCGGGAAGGTTTAATAACCTTTCCTAAAACATTTCCAAGCTTGCATACGCTATATGATCCCAAGTTTCTTGCCATTTTGTTCACCTTGCACTACAAGTATGTCACTGTTAGATAATGGTACACTAATCATTTTATTTTGAGCATCTTACTTCCACCTGATCTTTAGAAAGTCAATTCATGCTAAACATGACGTCAAAACTCCCAAGTCCCATAGGAAGAAGATCAATATTGAAAAGATGATCATTCAGGTTCAAGGAACATCCTTGACAAACGGTGTTGGCCTTAATCAACTTGCCACTAGCAAGTCCAATGATATATGAGTTATCTAAGTTCTTGGTAGATAATGTAAGTACTGATGCTAATTCGAAAGAAATAAAGCTCTTATATTAAAAGCTTGTCCCCAAGCTTCGTTGCCTTGATTAGGGTTATTAGTATTGGGGCAGTTTCTCATAAAGTGATCAACGCTTTCGCATTTGTAGCATGCCTTGTTATTCAAAAGCGGTTGTTGTTTAGAACTTGATTCAGTCGCCGAATCTACATGTTACAGTATATAGAATAGCGCCCTATCTGCCTACAGTTTGCACAAATGGGACATAGCCCATTATGATGAAAAGGACACTTGTTATATCGTGGTTTCGTTCCTGGAAGATTTTTCTTCTCCAGTACAATTGCTCTGTAACTTTTAATAGTTAGGACATTGTGACTGGTTTCTCCTGAAGTTCTGGGTTTGTCTTTTTCAGACCACTTTAGTTTGATGCCCGTTATACTGCCGGGGCATTCATATTGGTACGACTGACGCTTTGTTCATCTTACTTTGATATGGTGCCACTTCTTACCATCTCATTAGTAAGTTTAGTACTCAATATAATGGTTCATTTCAGACTTATGGGTTCAGCAGAGGTCATCATTCCTCTGATTTGTGGAACCAAGCCTTTAATGTATTTCTCTACTGAGGATAACCTAGTAGGAAACATATTAGGTAGTAAGCATGTGAATTCATGAATGAGTCGGTATATTTCAAACAATCCGCACCGATCATAGATTGATGCCAGATGTTTTTTTCAGTTTCTAGATTTCAGTGATTGGTCAATATTCTGAAATAATCAAAGTTTTGAATTCATCCCAACCAATCACATTAACAGTGGTTGTACCCAATGTTTTCACTCGAGTATTTCACCGTGTTAAAGTCGTGTCCTTGAGAGATTAGGCAGCATATGACACTATATGCTCGTCTAAGCATTGACTGATCTTCGGTTTAGTTTCCATACACTCACTAGTTGCATTGTGCTCAGTATACCCTCCACCTGAGCCAAAAGCTATGTTTTGTTGATATCAAGCTAACATACCCAGAATAATTGCAACTAATTGTTCATGTACAATTCGAGCTATATCAGTTTTGCTCAGATTTGATCCACTCATAGGTGGATCTATATTTGTTTCTTGATTTGTAGTGTTCTTAACACGTCGACCACATTTAGGAGACATATTCTGATTACATACCGATTGATTAAACTCAGAATTTCTCGAATAAGAACACTTAGATATGAGCACATTCAGCCACACGGATTCAGTTGTGCACAGTTGTACTGAAGTGTTGCATTTGATATACAAATACATGTGGTCACACAAAGACACTATATAACTACATAGATACAGATTCGGGTATGCATAGTCACACAAGTACAATGTGTACTATCGTGTTAGTATCACTTAGCAACATGGCATTGAGACACTGATATTGTTACTTCTATTATTCAGATATTTTATGTTATGATACAGATATGTTCAGTTATACTGTTACACCTATTTAGTTTCGTTAAGTCTCGATATGTCTATATTAACGTTATTGCCTCTACAGAACCCAAAGGCATATGTGGCTGAAGCTAAATTACCGAAGTAGGAATTATAGCTGCCTGTTGTTCATCAAAAACTCTGGCTATGTCAGCTTCTGTAGAGTTGGTACCACCGGTATTTGCATTAATGTTTGTATCTGTTAGTGGTGTATTGATATTAACCCCTGCTAAAGGGGTATCATGAAACACTTGTTTGCGCTTGGGAGACTATCAAATTTAATTGAAATATGCACTAAAATATGTAATTGTTACTTGTCGTCCCATGATCACACAAGGATTTGGAATTTGGGAACTCTTAGAATTTAATTATTATATGGACAGCAATGGACGGATTATTTGAGGTTTACTAGGATTCACACGTGCTGCAGTTTTCAATTACGCTGGCCACTCGTAATTGTAAACGGTACCTCAAGATCACCCTAATCTTGCTCAATGGTAAACCACACCCACCGTCCTATTAGTTCTGTTGTATTCGATGTAAATAGAGATATCAAAAATTTAACTTAAGTAGCACAATATGTTTTTGAATCTAAACATGCGCAAGAAGTGAATGGAATCATTGAAGTGGAAGCACTTAGTACGAACTGGATTCACTTATCACACGATAACTCTGCACTAACACATATACACGACTTATCTGAATTTTTGAAATGTCTTAGGAATACCCTCATAGGATACCACAGTATCAAGAGTTTTGAAATTTCTTTGTAACCATGCACACTGACTTGAAATCTAGAATCGTTACTGGAATACCCTCACATGATACAACAGTATCAAGGGTTTTGAAATTTCCTAGTAACCATGATTTAAACTTGATCCGTGTCGCGATTCATGAATTGAATACTGCACTTCCCACCTAATCAGCACTGACTCTTTCTTGTTATGTTGACATCAGCTTGTATACATGGCTCACGTTGCCGCTGCCCACCACCTATTCAACACACAAGATCGAGTCCTTGCTAACATCAACACTTTCATTTCGACCACACTGACTGAGACACATCGTTTTGGATTGGATTTGAACACTAAGCCCACTAACACTAATCATGTACCTTTTGACAAAAGGTTGATAAGAGTTGGGTGAGTCATAGGGCCTATTCCATCCTTTGACAAGTTAAGTAAGTCACAAGGCCTATTCCATCCCTTGACAAGTCAAGTAAGTCACAGGGCCTATTTCATCCCTTGACAGCTAAGTTTCTCCAGTATTCTCATTAGTTAAACGTACACTGCTCATCCTAGGCGTAGTGTACCTCCGAGAAATTATACTAATTACCAATGCAAAATATAACCAACATAATGCACCGTTGAAATATTCCATAGACAATTAGCAAGGGCACACGAGTTACTGTTTTTGTCATAACATAATTACTCGACGTTCATCACTGGAAGATTCCAGCAGCCTACCCTAGTATGGTTCTTTCCTCAGCTCATTACTTCATTTGGGGACAGTCCTTAACTAGATGGCCAATGCGTTTACATCCGTAACATGGTTTCGCAGTAGGTTGCGATTGTGGGGTTTGAACTACCATTGCTCCATGTCTATTGCAATACCTTGTATAATATCCTCCTTCTTCACACTACTCGAGTACGGGGTAGTTGCTGGTTCGATGGTATAAACACCAGTCGTGCTTGCGTGCCCGCCCCGAATAAGGCTTCTTGTGTTGAGAGGCAGATTCCTTGTCTCCTTGGTTTGGATCCTCACCATCTCGCTTCTTTCCTCCTCACTGATCCACCCCTACAACTTGACTTACATTCCAAGGGTTATAAAGCACAATAGCTCTGGAAGTGTCATCCGAGGCAGTACGACATTGGTGTCGTTGCTGAACCCGATCTCATCATACAGCACTCCATAATTCTGAGCTTGTGCAGTAATATTGATAAGCATAATTGCAACATGTTCTTGCACCATCTTGGTTATGACTGCTTCAGTGAGAGGGGGTTTGACTGAATTGGGGAAGGATTTGCTTCTTAGGGTAGACAAAATTTCCTTCACTGTTTGTTTTCCATGTTCGTGTAACCTCTTGATTTGATCAACCACCTCGTCAGTTTGTTTGGGTTGGATATTCGAGGGGTTATGAGTGAAGGTTGAGGCTTCTGGTGTCAATCCCTCTTGTTGGGAGGATCCACCAACGGAGTGCGACTGACCTTTTGAGCCTTGGTTAGTTCCACCCCAAGTGTTAGCACCCTTCTCGTCATGAATCCTAGTAGGAATCGGGCTATGGGTCTGGTTGATAGTGCTACCAGACTTAGGAAAGCAAGGTTTTGTTGTTGGTGCTGGCACAACGGAATCAGTAATTACAGTAGGTAGTGATGGTGATGGTTGCTCCATGGGACATTTCCCTTTGCCAAGAGACAGCTCCATCAGAGACATAAGTTGGGTCATACACTGCGTGATTTCGTTTGCCATTACTGCACCAAGTTTGAGTTACGTATGAGATATGAGTATTAGTATATAAGAATACTAATCGATTGAACTTAGTAATACGACACTCAATGTGCACTCTATGTTACTATTTGAGCCTAGAGGTTATAGTCTAAGTCACTAATTTTACTTAATTCTCTATAACCATTGGCTCTGATACCAACCTGTCACACCCCCATCTCTCCTATCACCTGATGTAATCACTGTATGAGATATGAAGTCGGTAACTGACATAACGTGTCGCGGAAGCTTGGTAGTGAAGTCTCTGAGATGGGTGTGACTTTCGATGTGGTTGTATCAAAACACATACATGGCATTCTAAACATAAGTTATGTTGCACGATATGTTAAAACTTCAACATTTGTGTTATGTTCATTCATAGACAAAGGTTTCCTAACGTGTGATCTTGTTGTGTATCCTCATCTTCGTTTCTTTTGTTATTCACTGTTCACCTGAAATTGGTTTTTGTAATGTAAAAGATCAGCAAGGATTATGGTGAGTTCATAGAAGTAATAAAATTGATAAGATATGATTTGATATAACATAATATGATATGATAAGTTTGTAGGCATACACAACTTTATGAATATGATTCACCATGAAAACCCATAACCAAAGCCTATGTGACTGTAATGTAATAGCGGCAATACCCGAAGGTAAAAACTTAGCCTCACTCTTAATGACTATCGTTGCATTAAGCTGATATCTTGTAATGTAATAAATGGTAACAGGCATTCACACAAGGGTAGACGCTATCTACCCATGAATGGGGTTGTCAGCCCGATAGTACTATCATTGTTATCATTCAGCTCCTCCATGAGTTTATTGGTTATAGTTGTTATGTGAGAACTTTTACGATAGCATGGTACAATTTTCATGTAATCATCAGACAAGAGTTGAAATGCACATGCACATGCAACATGCAAGCATATCATTGTAATTGAAATATGTAACCATCATGTACTTGTAATGTAATCACGTTGTAATTGTATTGACATCCCCGAGTTTTGGAAAACAAAACATTAAAAGGGGAGCTATGAAACTCACATGTGTTATTGGAGCACTTGTATCCTGTGAATGAAATATCACACAAGACTTGAAGTGAATTCTGCAATTTATTAATGTTCTATGAGTTCTTTGTATTTGAATTGGATTATTAGATCTTTCCTTGATATTTACTGTCAAGGATAATGTAAATCGAATCATCGAGCTGAATCCGGATTACGAGCTCGTTCAGAATCCAGATGATACGCTTATTAGTTAACTTGTAATGTCAAAATCGTTGATTTTGATTAATGATTGAATTCTGAATGAATTCTTATATTCATTTGATTGTAAAGCGATGTTAATTGCATTCCGTTGTTAAAACCAAAATCTTGATCGATTTTCAAATCAAAAATCGGGTTTCCGGGTTACGAAATTGATTGCAAAATCGAGTTCAGAATGCGAAATGGATTGAAAATATGTTTTCATATTGAATTTCAATGATTAAATTAAGTTCTGTATTGAAACCGGAGTTTTAATCAGAAATCAGATAAAAATTAGGTCATCGGATTGCAAAACGGTTCACAAAATCGAGTCTGGAACGCTAAATCGATTAAGAATATGTTCTCGTATTGAAAATCAATGCTTAAATTAAGTCTTGTATTGAAACCAGAGTGTTAATCAGAAATCAGATAAAAATCGGGTCATCGGATTGCAAAAATCGGGGGCGACCGGTGCTTGGCAGCGGTGGCTCGGTGGGGCTGAGGTAGTGGCTCGGTGGCCTGGCCAGGGGCCTTAGCCTTGGCTAGTGTGGCTCGAGGATGGCCGAGAATGCCCGGCGCCCTCCCTCGTCGAGATCTGCAAATGCCCGGGAACAAGGGCCACGCATGGGCCGCACTGGGGCCGCATTGGGGCTGCGCCCGGGCCACTGTGCCAACCAGTGTGCCATGACAAGTTCTTGCGAGCCAAAACCGATTTTGTTGTACTTTTACTTGGCCAAAATCTCCAGATCCTGATGATTTTCAGACTTCACCAATCATTCAAACATGTTTATTTAAGTCATATGAAGCAATTAGAACCAAGAATTGAGTTTCAAACTTACTTGGTGAAGGATTTGCTTGAAAAATCACCAAAAACACAAGTTTTAAAGCCTGATTCTTTGTTCCACTTGATCTTGGACTTGAATACCTCTTGGATCTGCTTAGAAATGATGTTTGAAGTCCCAGAAGTTGATGTGGAGTAGCCTGGTCGAATTTGAGGGGTTGGGGAAGAAAGAAAAGTGTAGAAACCTTGACCAAAGTCAAGATTTTTGTTTTTATATGGCATGACTTGTTCTCCAAGTTTAAATATCTTATATTCTTCATAAATATCTCATTTTAATCAGATAGGATAGGATATACATGGGACATTAGGATAGGAATGAAATTAAATCAAGGGTTTGCTTGATTTTTCCCATTTCTTTGGCTTTTCGCGTATAACTTCAGGAATTGCTAATAATGATAAACTACCCTTGTGATGCTTCCAATTACATCCCATTATGATTATAATGTGATTAGGAAGTTCGAGTTGTCATGAATTTGCCAATTACACATGCCGAATTGCCTTTTTGCATATTTTCTCAATTTGACTTATCAAAGTTAGGGATTCTTTGATCTCATTATGTTATCACTTATTTCATTTCAATTCATCGTATAATTGACATTAATTTAGTTTTGGACCCATGAATTTGGTTTTTGGTTATTATTATAGAAATTTTGCGTAATTCGGCAATTCTACGCAACGTCATTTGTGATTTGTTTCATCTTGTAATTTCCTTACATATATACATAGATTCACATGTATATACATATTACATCATGATTTAATTAATTAAAATATTAATTCATGAATTTAGGATATATCCTCGCAGTAAAGAACGAAATGTCACATTGAATCTTAACACGCACGTAGGACATCATCATATACCCTATGACTCTAATCGTAACACTTTCACACATGTCGTGTTACGGGATCGTAAAGGTTGCTATTTTTGGAAAGTTTCCCTTTTAAGAAAGTTTGGTTTTGAAATCCCGTTTCATATTTCTAATTCATCTAGTATGTTTGTAAAAACTTATGTAAATACTTAAAATACATTGTTTGTGCATAAATTGTCATTTATGCCATTTTGTCCAAATAAAGTTTCCTACTATATTAAGTATTCGTTTAAAAATCCGTTTTCACAAATCAAAGTTTCCAAGTATGTTAAAAACCATTTTTAAACATATTTCAATAATCACAAATCACTAAAACATGTTAGAACATTAAAACCCCTCTTTTGATTTACAAAAGTTTCCATATATAGTAAGTTTGTCACAAAATCGTATTTTCACAAAATTAAATGCCCAAATGTGTTTTTAAACACTTCAATATACTTTTGACCACTTCTAGACATGTCTAGCATGTCTAGATCATCACAGATCTATGACATGCAACATAAAAGTTTCCTTTTTTGGAAAGTTTACCAAAATCATCACCATAACCCATCAAAACTCAAATACCATCAATCCAATATGCTAAAATCAGTAGATCTATATCAATATCACACAAAATCACAAACAAATTCGTGCACAATAGCCACATGGAGTTGCATGTGGGTGGATGTTCATGCATGTGGGTTTTTACCCATTGCATGTTAGATCTAACCATGGATAAGCATGTAAACCATAAATGCTCTAAAACATTGAGATGAAATTGGATCAGGGACTTGGCAGCTCTAAAACCTTCTGGGAATGAACTCCTAGGAGGTTCAAGTGATGGTGTTGATGAGAACAAGCTTCCAAGCTTCCTTCTTTGCTTCAAGGCTTCCAAGAGCTCTAATGGCTTCCAAGCTCAACAATGGAGGTTTTTCTGGTGAAATGATGAAGAAATAGGGGTAAAAGCTCGAGATAGAGATGCTATGGCCGAGAAAATAGGATAAGAATGATTAAAAATGAGATAGGTTGAGTGTTAAAGTGGTTTTGGCATCTGCAGCTTCGAGGCGTAAAGCCTAACGTGCGTGCGTGAGGCCAGGCGTAGTGCCTAGATTAAAATAATCAGATTGGCTTCTAGTCCATCCACGCGCATAGCCCTAAGTGGGAGTAGCATCTCGAGTGTAGTGCCTGGCGTACCGCCTAGACCCAAACTATGGTCCTAGGAGTACCGCCTGGCTTGCAGAATGAGCCCAATTGGCCCATTCTAATCGTTTCGATTCGTTTTTCGATTATTTCACGCTTATAACTCATCGTTTATCATCATTTGAACTTTTATTATTGATTAATGGTTTGTTCACCAATGTTCATGAGACTCGTGTGTGTGTTTCGATTATTTCTCGAATTATCGGTGATAGTTTGTGTTCGTGTTTTACGAAATTTTGTATGCTTGATTAATCATAATCAACATGTAATGCACAATCCATAATTCCTCGAATTATTGTTTTGTGTTTCTGTTTGCCACACTTGGTCTCCACAACCAATGTGCGATGTACGATTCGATAGTTCCTCGAACTATCGTTTCGCAGTTGCATGTGTTTAACTCATCTAATTAAACCTAATTAAATGAAATGTAACAAGTATGAATGTGAAATGCTAATTTGTAAGAGTTGCAATTTACCTGAAATTGTCGGGTGTCACATCATCCCCTTGTTGAAAGAAATTTCGTCTCGAAATTTGATTGTTGTTGGTAGTGTTTGGGAACAAAAATTTTCTGGTTGTCACATCATCCCTTTGTTGAATGGAAATTTCATCCCGAAATTTATTCGTTGTTGTCGGCGTTCGACGTTGTCTATTTGAAGAGGTGGGGATACTTGCGTATCATTTGATCTTCACGTTCCCACGTGAATTCAGGTGCGCGTTTCGAGTTCCATCAGACTCTAACAATCGGAATCCGACTTTGCTTAAGCTGTTTGACCTCACGGTCCATGATCTCTACCGGTTCCTCCATGAACCGTAGTTGTTCATCCACCTATATTTCATCCAGTGGAATCACAAGTGTCTCATCGGATAGGCACTTTTTCAAGTTTGAGACGTGAAATACATTGTGAACACCATCGAGTTCGGCCGGTAGGTTGAGTTGGTATCCCACAGGACCAAGCCTCTTTAGGATCTCAAACGGTCCAATGTATCGTGGGTTCAGTTTGCCTTGTTTCCCAAAACTTCCAGATTCTTTCCCAAGCATTATCCAAGACTTTTAAGATCGATTATATGTAAATTCGATGTGTTTTATCATGAAAAAAATGGGGATAAAAGCTGTTATCTTCTAGGTTTGTGAAATCCCTAAAATTTCGAGACTTGCAGCTCACATTACCTTCGTTTCGGACGATTTCACCCCCGATCTGTTGTACTTTCGCGTAAGGGATGTTGAGAGCTTCGTTTGGATACCAAATTTGTAGGATTTGGCTAAAAATTGAGAGAGATCTTGAGGTTTTTGTGAAGAACTTTTAGAGAGAGGGAAGTTCTGAAATTTTGTTTTAGAGAGAGAGTGGAAGGGTAATAAATGAGAAGAAAGGGGTCATTTAGAGTTTATATACCCCGTAGAGTTTCGGGTTCGTTTCGTTTTGGTTCGCTCGGTTCTCATTTTCGTTATGTTTTCGAAACGTAAAGCGTGAATTTACGTACGTCAAATAAGGTTATAATTCCTAATAAATGTTTTAAATTTTATTATTTCGAAACGTTCATTATTATACTGTTTCGTCATATCGTATTACCATCGCGTGTATTCAGTCGAATCGTCACCCGAACGAACCCGACGATGGTTTTACTTTCTGATTTTGTTTTCTACTTTTCAGTTGCCACTTAGAACGTTAAACCCACAGATATGTTTGTGTGAATTGCCACCCACGCAAACACACTGTTGATTTATTATTCTGAAACGATACTGAACTTCTGTTTTGAATTGGATTTCCTTACTGACGAACTCAACTGAACTTACCTATTTGCGCATAGTTATACTGTTTTCACCTCGTTTTCACACTGAATTATCGGCCATCTAATTTCTGTTATTTATGGAAATCAGATCGCAACCGATATGTTTTTGTCATTTGTTGTTACATTTGTTATTTCTCCTGATTTGTTGTATTTCTGTATTTCTGTTTTCATCGAAATACGTGCAACTGTCATATGTTCTATAGCCCTATTGTCACACAACTGTTTTACCCAATAGTTATTCATACATAGTTTTCCACACATAGTTATTTACACATAGTTATTGTGAAATTACACATACCATACGGATTGCCGGACGATCTGGTACTAGTTGTCACAGTCTCCCCTTATTTCAGAAATTTCGTCCCGAAATTTAAACATCATTATCGGGCACTACTTATTCTTCAAACAGATGGGGATACATTGTCTTCATGAGATCCTCATGCTCCCAGGTAAATTCTGGTCCACGCTTGGAGTTCTAACGAACCTTCACGATAGGGATACGGCTTCGTTTCAGTATCTTGATTTCACGATCCATAATCTCTACAGGTTCCTCAATGAAGTGTAGTTGTTCATCCACTTGTATTTCTTCCAATGGTATGACTAACGATTCATCAGTGAGGCATTTATTGAGATTTGACACATGAAACACATCGTGTGCATCGCTGAGTTCATCAGGAGTCTGAGTCTGTATTCCACCGGACCAATACGTTGAGTTATCTCAAACGGTCCGACATACCTTGGTGCTGACTTTCCCTTAGCCCCAAAATGAACCACGCCTCTCCACGGGGACACTTTCAACATAACTCGGTCACCCACCTGGAATTCCAAAGGCTTTCGCCGTTTGTCTGCGTAACTCCTTTGGCGGCCACGTGTTGCTCGTAGTCTCTGTTGAATCTGGGCAATTTTATCAGTTGCTTCCTGAATAAGTTCAGGCCCAGTGATCCTGTTATCTCCCACTTTGGACCAACAAATGGAGACCGACATTTTCTACCCTAAAATGCTTCGAACGGAGCACATCTGATACAGCTGTGGTAGCTATTGTTGTAGGAGAACTCAATGAGTGGTAAATGATTATCCCAACTTCCCCTGAAGTCCAGGACACATGTCCTCTAGGGTTTGGATTGTTCGCTCGCTTTGACCGTCCGTTTGTGGATGGTAAGCAATGCTTAAGTTAACCCTTGTCTCTAAGGATTGTTGCAATGATTGTCAGAACCGCGATGTAAATCGACTGTCCTGGTTTGAAATAATAGATAGTGGCACACCGTGCCGTACTACTATTTCATTGACATAAACTCTTGCTAGCTTTTCCATCTTGTAGTTTTCTCTGATCGACAAGAAATGAGTGGACTTGGTCAATCGATCAATGATGACCCATATAGAATCATGTCCGCTAGAGGTACGGGATAGCTTGGTTATAAAATCCATAGCTATTTTTTCCCACTTCCATTGTGGTATTTTTGGTTGTTCCAGCAAACCTGACGGTTTCTGGTGTTCAGCTTTGACTTCAGCACAGGTTAGGCGCTTACCAACATAAGTAGCCACATCCTTCTTCGTACCTGGCCACCAATAAAATGTCCTAAGATCTTGGTACATCTTATCAGCACCAGGATGAACAGAATAGCGTGTTTTGTGTGCCTTGTCAAGAATGAGTTTCCGAAGTTCTTCTACTGCCTGGATCCATACACGGTCCTGGTAGTAGATAACCCCGTCTTGTTTTGTCTCAAAATGTTTTTTCTGCTCCACAGTCAAGCTCGTTCCTCAGACTGTTTCTTGCCACCGCTTCTTGTTGTGCTTTTAGTATTTGATCTCTTAGACTTGTTCGCACAGTCATTCCCATTGCTCTAACGCGCAAAGGTTTGACTCTTTCCTTCCGGCTCAAAGCGTCACCTACAACGCTAGCTTTGGCCGGATGGTATTTGATCACACAATCGTAACCGTTAAGGAGCTCAACCCAACATTTCTGCCTCATGTTAAGCTCCTTTTGATCAAATATGTGCTGTAAAATCTTGTGATCTGTGAAGATTGTGCATTTTGTACCATACAGGTAATGCCTCCAAATCTTTAAGGAAAAAACAACAGCTCCCAGTTCCAAGTCATGCGTCGTGTAATTCTTCTCATGTATCTTCAACTGTCGTGACGCGTAGGCAATGGCTTTGTCTCGTTGCAATTAAAACGCAACCGAGTCCCTGATGGGAAGCATCGCAATAAACCACAAAGTCATCATTGCCCTTCGGGAGTGTTAAGATTGGAGCATTTCACAACCTTTGTTTCTGTGTTTGAAACACCCCTTCTTGTTTCTGCGTCCACATGAATGGTTCGCTTTTCTGGGTTATCTTTGTGAGTGGCAAGGCTATCTTAGAGAAATTCGAAATGAATCTCCTATAATAACCAGCCAGACCCAGAAATGATCTGATCTCGGTAAGTGTTGTGGGCACGTCCCAATTCTTGATTGCCTTGATCTTGGCAAGATCCACATGAATACCAATACTGTTAATCATGTGACCCAAGAACTGAACTTCTCTTAGCCAAAATTCACACTTGGAGAATTTGGCATAGAGTTGCTCATTCTTTAAATCTTCCAAGATTGTGTTTGAGGTGTTGCTCATGTTTTTTCTCACTATTTGAATAGATCAGTATATCATCAATAAAAAAGATAATGAACTGATCTAAATACGGCTTACACACTCGCTTCATCATATCCATGAACACAGCCGGTGCGTTCGTCAACCCAAATGGCATCACCATAAACTCATAGTGTCCATATTGGGTGCGAAAAGCCGTCTTGGGAATGTCCTCTTCTTGAATCCGGAGCTGGTGATAACCTGAACGCAGGTCTATCTTTGAGAAATACTGACCCTGCAATTGATCAAAAAGATCTTCAATCCTCGATAACGGGTACCGTTCTTGATAGTGAGCTTGTTAAGCTCTCTGTAATAAATGTACATTATGAAGGATCCATCATTTTTCTTAACAAATAAAATCGGAGCTCCCCATGGTGAGAAACTCGGTCGGATGAACCCATTGTCTATTAATTCTTGTAATTGATTGGATAGTTCCTGCATTTCTGACGGTAGGAGTCTATAAGGAGACTTAGCCAAAGGAACCGCTCCCGAAATCAAATCGATTCGGAACTGCACCGATCGTTCGGGTGGCAATCCCGGTAGATCATCCGGAAACACGTCCGCAAAGTCTTTCACGACCGGTACATCCTGAATCTTGATCGTCTTCTTGTCTTTTTCCACAACATGAGCAAGAAATGCTACGCGTCGTTTCCTTAAGCACTTACGTGCCTCATGCACGATATTATTTTGACACTGCGATTTGCTTGATCTCCATGAATCTCCAACACACGATTGTTCTCCACTGTAATACGCAATAGCTTTTCGGAGCAGATGATTTCGACCTTGTTAAGGGACAACTAGTCTATTCGGACAATGACGTCGAAACTGCCCAATTCCATTGGTATTAAATCAATGGAAAATGTGTGCTCATCAAGTGTCATTGGGCAGTTACTAAGCACTGTACTAACTGTTATTTGCTTGCCATTTGCTACCTCAATAGTGTAAAGGGAGTCTAATGATTCCTCTATATGATTAAGTTTATGTGCAAAGTCGGAAGAGATAAAACTCTGATCCGCACCGGTGTCAAATAATGTGGATGCATGAAAGTCATGTAAAAGAAACGTACCATTGACCACATTAGGGTCTTGTCGGGCAGCAGCAGCTCCAATTGGAAAGGCTCGTCCTCTAGCTACTAGAGCCTTTTGTGGAATTCTCTTGAAGCAGTCCCTCGAAAAATGTTAAGATTCGCCACAATTGTAGCAAGACCTATTGTTAGCAACAGCAGCCATCACTGCTGCATCGTTGTTTCTGTTCTGGGGAGTTGGGTTTCTACAGTGAATCACCTAGGGACCCTGTTTTCCACACCCAGTGCATTGCCTTCACGGGATTCCAGGATGATGGTAGAACTGACAGTTGTTGCATTGAGGAGCCATGCCAGTATACGGCTTTTTGATCTGCAGTGGTGGTGGTTGTGTGGTTGTTGGAGCATGAGAGATCGCAGCAAAGTTCCTAACCACCTTCTGTTTCTTAACCGAGCGTTTATCCGGTTTCTTTGAGTTTCCGGTCATGGCTGCTTCAGCCTCTTTCTTCAGTGCCCCGGAGACAACCATTACATTTGTAAATGTTAATGACAGAGTAACAGCTATCTCCAAGGTAGTTGGGTGTGCAGAAATCACGTGCCCTGGGATGCAAGCCGGTAGTCCACCGACATACCGCTATAACTGTTTCTCCATTGTTAGCACTATATCCGGTGCTAGTGTTGCTAACTCATGAAATCTGGTGGTGTAGGCCAGTTGCCCAGCACCAACCATTACATGATTGAGCAGCTCAGTTTCCACCTTTTTCAGCTCATTTCTCGGGCAAAACTCTGCCCTCAACAACGTCTTGAATTCCTCCCAAGGCATAGATAATGTCTCATCTCGCCCCCTGGTCTACACCTGGGCATTCCACCATCTAAGAGCCCGCTTATTAAACGAGCCCGCAGCATACTTAACGTATGCTGATCCGGACAACCACTGATGTCGAGGGTCATCTCCATCTTCTCAATCCATTGGATCAAGCCGACGGCTCCCTTGTTGCCACTGAATACATGTGACTTGCATCCTACAAAACTCTTGTAGGAATAGTCCTGTTGGTGTCTGGCGTTTCCACTGCCCTCACCAGTTGACTTGCTGTTGTTGGATTTAATCCAGTTCATCATATCGAGAATCACTTCCCTCAGTTGACTGGTCAGCAGAGTGGCCAGTGCGATGATAGCCAGATCTAACTCGTAGTTGGGTGGTGGTTGATGGGGTGGAGTATGCGGAGGAGGAGGAGGTGGAGGAGATGTAGGTGGTGATGGTGGAGGAAAATGTGGGGGAGGTAGTAATGGTGGTGGTTGTCTTTTCGACGGCATTCTGATCACAACTGAAAGAACATCGATTAGTACAATGATCGAAAGCAGAAGACATATGCAAATAAAATCTTAAGTCCTATGTTCTCTACATGAGGGTCCCTAAGTTATAGTCCATGCCAAACCGTTTAAATAATATGACCCTATATTTCTCTATAACCATGGCTCTGACAGCAATCTGTCGCACCCCGAGCCGGCGGGCTCGATCGACTTTCCCGTCGGGTGGAAGGTTCTCGGGGCACGATATCGTGTGATAATCATAATGATCAGATTGTTTACATGGCACATGATATATAATGAGAAATGCTTATATAACATTGATATAGAATTCGAAAGTTAAATTACACAATACATGTTCATAATTTAACTAAGTAAATCTACCCAAAAAGAATCATTAAGTTTATATCTTGTATCTTCACAATATTTACAAAAGATGATTGAAAGTTATGTCATTCAAAAATATGCACCTCACAAAAGTAAGCTAGGTATCTTCTAAAGTCCACTAGCTTAGTCCTGATGCTTGCAACTAGACATGTTCGTCACCTGGGAAAACATACTACAAATAAAATGTCATTTAATGGCATACAAAAAGTGTCTTAAAAGACCAAAAAAGTGCCACTAGAAACCCCTTGAAGATAGTGTGGCACACAAAAAAAGTGCCACTAAAAGTGGTGACACTAAAGCCTTTTAGGGGCACTTTTCAATGTGCTGCACAAAGTTTTAGACTTTTAGTGGCACTTTTTTTCTGCCACAAAATAAAAAGAGACTTTTGTAGCATAATTTTTGTGCCACTAAAAATTAATCTTAATCACATATTCATATTGGTTTTAGTGACACTTTTATTTTGCCATAATATAAAAACATATTTAGATGCTCAAATTTTGTGCCGGTAAAAACCACATATAGTTAGGTGTATAACACGTTGTCACAAAGACACATTATTTTACAATATAAATAAAAATATTAAATAAAAGTTGAATAAGATCGTAAATAATAACATTAAAAATTTCATCTGAGACATAATACAAAAAATGTCAAAAGCAATGTAATAAACATCTTTCGGTTTTCAAATGTTTACACGTCACACGTAACTTAACCGTTGATGAACATCTCACTCCCATATGACTTAGGTCTAAAACTTCTCATGATATCAACCCTGCCATCATCAACCATATAAACAAGCATTAGTAATTTACACATATCAAAAGCTCTTGTTGTGTGCGCGCGCGCGCGCGCGCACACACACACACACACACAGACATACATACATACATATAATATGGTAAACAATGTGCAATTTTTTATCAATCTTAGAATCATTTATGTAATTATAGAGCTACAATAGCTTATTTTAACAAATCATATCTCAAGAAATTACCATAAGCCCCAATCTATTGATGTAATTATCCTATTATTTTTAGGAGTCTATAACAATTAGAAATAAAATTAGAATACAGATAAAAACGTCAATAAAAAAGCCATATGATTATTTATAATTCTTAACTTAGAGCTCACAAATCAATTAAACAAAGTAAAATATTTTTGTAAAATTAAGCAACAATGGAACACAACAACAAGTGTATAACATAAAAACAAACCAGAATTGATGTAAATCATGCCAACATGATTTTGAATTAGATTTGGAAGTCAGCAAGAAATGTCCATTGTTCCATCCTGGTTGAAGTCAATGTTTGCTGCAAATGATTACGAATCGATGATTGTGGCTCCCCCTTCAATCGACTGCACAAATAAAATTGAAACCGTTAGAGAATACCAATAAACATTAATCAATAACCTGTCATAGCGGAAGACTGGACAGGGCATCAAAACATATTTGATGCTAGATGTGAGTTCTAAAAAGATAGTTGCAGTATATCTCACAAAAATTGTATCATGTGTCAAAAACAGGGGTAATGAAAAACAAAGGGAGCATATACGTAGCATACTTAGAATTGAGCATTTCATGAACAATGATGCTAAAAAACATGTAAAAACATACTTGTAGCATACTTAGAACGTAACATATATCTAAGGCAAAAAACCACCTTGCCTCTCTGTGCTATATATTAAACAGGAAACACATGGGATAACCCATCATATATGTTTTAATCAACCAAAAACATATGCACAAAACATAGCAATAAAATTTCCTCAAAAGTAGACCATGTGATTTGTTGTAAATCAACAAATGCTATTCATCTTTTTTTTTAATGCTTAAATTATATCCAAGTAGCTAATGGGAAGAAACAAATGCACCTATGACTACAACAACAACAACAACCTTACCCAGTATATTCCCACTTTTCAGTAGGGTCTGGGGGGGAAGGATAGATACAAACCTTACCCCTATCCCAATTGGGATAGAGAGGCTGCTCCGAAAGAATCTCCGGCTCAAAGTTATCGTTTGAAGTTGATCATCCCAATGATTTTAACGTTATTTTCACAAAATAATTGAAATAACGTTAAAATTAGTGCACTTTTACTTTTGCCCCTTAAGGGCCCACACATATATATACATTATATGCGTGTACCACAAATGGGGTATGTTGTTTATATTTTAAAACATCATTATTGACTATTTGACATGAACATATAGCAATTGAATTAACAATCCATCCTCTCTTATAGTTTATATATATTCAACTGTATTGTAATTTAATACAAACCTTAAACCTAAACCTCATAATAAGATTCATGGATTTTCACTTCCTTTAACACTACTTCAACGTATTATATATGCATGGTAAAGTTTACATTTTAAAGCTATAATTAGAAGTACAACAGAATTGATAGGGGAATAGGAAAAAATGGCTAATGTTAAACCTTTTTTAAAAAAAAAAAGAAAAAAGAAAACGTCACCTCAAGGAAAGCTTCTTTGGTGATAGATCCGGCCATTAAATCTGCCACTAAGAATGTAATCACACAAATATGCTGCCCAGTTAAAGCAAGAAATTATTTAATTTAAGTAAATGGTTGTGAATAAGTGTTTTGCACTTCAAAAGTGAAGAATACATTAAGCATACCTCATCCATGTTCTTCACTTTATATAATTTTTAACAAAAAAGAAGTCATGCCCTAAATTGGTGTTTGCTAGCAACAAAGCAAATGCTTACACTGGACAATTAGACAACAAATCAATCCAAACAATATTAATTCACTTGAAATGATTTCAAAACTAACCTAATAACTTAGTTAGCAGCAAGGTGCCAACACATTTCGCTTGCCATCAATTTTTTAAATTACCAGACAACTTGATAACAAGTTAACCAAACAATAGCCATTGATCAGCTTATGTCAATCATTTGGCATTTACATGAATTGATATATATATACCTATAGCAATTTTGTGACAACACCCCTAAATATACAACCAAATTCATTCCTCTACAACATGATTTTCTGACTAAATAGCCAACGTTTAATCATATTTTAGTCACAGAGATCCATTGTTAGTCCAATTTGAGCAAAATTTTCAGTCGTTTCAAGATGACATTTAAGTCGTGCAATCAAAGTTGTATCGCTGCAGAATTAGTTCTAACTTTCAATGGCATCTGGCCAATGAATTTCGGATTCAAAAGATTAAAAACCACAATCATTCAGTTGTTGATATCTTTTGGTGTACGTAGCTCAAAATAAATGAAACTACACAATAAAATCATTCAAAACAGATCGGAAGTCGAATCAAATCATAGCAATAACATCGATTAGCAATAAATAAGAGAAACAAAAGAACTAACACTCCACCGGCGACGCCATCAGCGACATTAGCGATCATTTTCCCCACATATCTTTGCTTCTTCGGGAGGAGCCATGGTGATAAACCGTATATTTGACTTCGATTGTCGGCGCTCTGCACATCGTAATTTCGGAGAGGAAACCCTAAACCCTAAACCAACCGATGGTCAGGGCTTCCGCACTAATCGAGTACGTACGGACCTGCGGTGACGACGTTGGAGATCGAAGGGATGAAGTCCACTGCATCTGTGGTGACGAGGAAGGTGATGGAAGGCATGAAATGGGCTGTAGAATACATATAAGAGGGGCAGCCAACGCAAGAGTTGTGGCCAAAGTAACAATATTAAAATTGATGTGTTCATTAGCCAGGTTGATTTTAACATATAGGTAATATGTAATTAATAAAAAAATAATATATTTAAATATCAATTCTGTTTAAACGGTTTAACCGAATAACCAAACAAACCGAATTCAAAACACGCATGAAACCGAAAACCGTATCCGCAATACGATTCGGTTTTTTGGGTTATGAATACGGTTGGATTAACGGTTATTAACGGTTTTAGACGGTTTTTGGTTTTTCTGAACACCCCTAACTACCAGCACCTGCTGCACCTCTTTACGAAGATTAAAGATTAGGGTTTGAGAAAGAAATTAAGAAACGGAAATCTAAATTCGCTTATACCTTTAAATGGGTCGACCTAGGTTTCGTGAAAATAAATGGGTATTATGCATTAGGGCATGTCATGTGGCATAAATGGGATTAGAAAATTGCCATGTGACATTAATTTAAGTCCTTTATTATATATAAAAGATAAAAGATTTGTTTATTTTTACACGGGTATTATAATATATGGATATTTTATTTCAAAAAATAGTAAAATTTTAAAAGGAAATTAATTTTAGTAAATTTTTTGAGTGAATTTCAAGAGGAAATGAATTTTAAAAGGGAATGATAAGTGTGAAAAATGTTAAATTGATTTAGTGTCGTAAGTTAAATGCTATAAAAATACATGTTAATTATGTGTGGCATATATAAAGTGCCACTGAAAATATAATTTAAAAGCATAAATAATAAGTACCAATAAAAGTATGGGTAAGATAAATGTGGCACACTCAAAGTGCCACCAAATCCTATAGTAGTGGCACAAAAGGTAAATGCCGCTAAAAACGTGTGCCACTAAATGACATTTTATTTGTAGTTGTTGGTGAGTTCATAAGTTTAGTTATTTAAAAGCTTTTGAAGTTATTTACACCACATCTTGTAATACACAAGTCTTAGTTATTCTCATTTGGCATTAACTCATCCCAATGTCCTCTCTATAGATACACCTACAGATGGAATATTGTCCGGTTAAGTATGCTTATATATAGGGCATATGTATCACGAATGAAGCCGCCAGCCCACCACACACTTAACTGAACTCAATACCACCTGTATTGTAGCTATAGATACACATTTCATCACCCATAGGCTTAATCACTATCAAAATCTCCCATATGATAAACCATTACTTCACAATGATATTAACATAGCATAATAGGTTTTTAAAGAGTAAAAATATCCACAGTTATAAATGGTGGTGTTACCACAGTTATCAGGGGTGGTATACTCTTTAAGTTTCATTGGAACTTACTATTACTCACATCTGATTAGGAAATGAGAGTAAGTCAAACACGTAGTTATATCCCAATCGATAAATAGAATTGAATTGACCATATTGTAGCCACCACAAAGGCAAACCACAATGTTCTCAATTCATTCATGTTTATTAGTTTTCCCAGGACCTCACAACTATCTGCCACCAGCTTGTGACCTGAGTGAGGTCAGCCACTCAGTCTACCAGTCCAAAGAATAGAAGTGGTGAGATAATTAGCAGGCACTATCATACTCTTATCGCCCGTGTCAGAAATGATAGAGTTGGAATAGGCTGGCTAAAAATCAAAAGAGTTCTTATAGTCCTCATCCGATAAGCATCAACTCATCACCTCATGTTCACCATCTAATAGGAATCTCATAGAATAACACACATGAACTCATAGGAATAACAGATCTAATCTCTTAGAATTAACTGAAATATTCCCACAGGAATAGCAGTTTTAATTTCCTTGGAATTAATAAATTAATTCATCAGGAATAGCATGCATACCTCAAAGGATCACAGAGGAATAGTAGTCTTATCTCTTAGAAATCACAAATATTGTCTCAAAGGAATATTAGTTATAAACTCATAGAAATTATAGTTATGATCTAACAGGAATAACAATTATAATCTCACAGTCATTAACATTAACATAACAAGGCATACAATTGTAATAACAAAGTAAAACCTTATTATCATAAAGTGTACTAAAACATTTAAGAAAAGGTTTTAGCATGTTCTCAGCCCGCAGTTAAATCAAAAGATTAGTAAAAAGGGGCATATGAACTCACCTGGATGTTGTAGTGGTTGACTAAGTAATCAAAGAATGCCACTCGTTGTTGTTCTTGAGGTTGTATTCACGATCATGTGTTTGATTCCAATTGTGTGTAACGTATAAGTATAAGTTATGTATTTGAAAGTTAACCCTAATGTTGGTTAACTTTCATGGATCCTTGCTATTTGGTTTACCCTAGTTCATTTGTGACATAATATACTAACACCTAAACAATGGGGTTAAACTTAGCATATTATAATGTCTTTTGATTACTTGTTTTAGACTTGCGTTAAAACCTTGACATATTTCATAAGTTGTAAAATCATAAAATTTCCTAAGTATAACTTAGGTTTATGCATTAAAACTTGATTATGACCTCTTTGGTTTACCTTAAAAGATTATTATTGCTTATGGTTGTGATTATGAGTATCTTGTTTTAAAAACTTATCCATGTAACCATGTTTTAAACAAGTATAGAAAATGTTATGACCATTATTTAGAAAATGTAATTACTACCCTTATGATATAACTTATTAATACTAGAATAAAATGTGATTTAATTATCAATTCCTGTTATGTTTTTAAACCATATTTTGTATAAAACTGTTAATGTTATAGTTTAGAAGTGTTTAAATCATGACTTTTTGTCAATTTCAATGGTTTCCAGTAATTAATATCGATGAATATGCCAAAACCGATTTCCTTCAAATCCTAGTAGGTTTTCGGTTGACAACACTTGTTTCTCATCCACACTATGAACTCGTTTGTAGCCCATTTTGATTGCTTTCTGTTTCAAATTACGTGGATCTCAAGGATGGATCAATATCGATGGAATTTAGGAGCTTAACATCCTGCCGATCTTAGAATATCGATGAACAAGGTCGACCATCTTCCAGTCAACACTGATAGGTTCGATAGGACTTAATATCGATGAAACAGCTCCGACCCTGAACAATATCGACTGGGTTCTGATCCCCTGAAACCTTGAATCGACCAATTTTAACAATATCAACCAAAGGCTAGTCAATACTAATTGTTGCTGACCTTGTGAATGTCGATGAACATAGGACCAGTTGATGTTCATCGATACTAAGCCTCCAACCAGTTTCTTCCATCGATATTGTGAAGTTCATGTGTCGATATTAGTTCCAAAACTTCCAGATTCTTTCCCAAGCATTATCCAAGAGTTTTAAGATCGATTATATGTAAATTCGAAGTGTTTTATCATGAAAAAAATGGGGATAAAAGCTGTTATCTTCTAGGTTTGTGAAAACCCTGAAATTTCGACACTTGCAATGTCACACCCCCAATTTTCAACTAACGGAATCATACCGTTTGGGAACGTGACAAACCAGGATCTCAGATCATTAGACATAACGAAGACCTCTATATGAATTTCAAAACATACTTTGGTCTTAAAAACATAATATCAGAGTTTTCAAAGTTTGCGGAAGCGTTTAAAATAATAACAAGTGTAAAAGTTGAATTACAAATTCAAAAATCCCAAATGTATAACTTAATCAGTATAAATGTAAAACATGCATGCGACTCTATCTCCTAGTCCATGCCAGCTTTATTGCGCACCTTAGCGTCCTGAGAAAACATGTAAATCAAGTCAACACAATGGTTGGTGCATAACACAGGTTTTAAGTATTCACAATGTTCAAAACAACAGTTTGTATATCAAGTTTGCAGATAACATAATCACACATGCATAGTCATGATAGCTAGTCACATAAACTATTTACATAAGTGGTCGACACCGAAGCTGACGATTGCCATGCTATAGCATGTTTTTGCCTTGCCACTATTGTCTAGCACAAACAATAGTAATGTGTGTTTGGTCAGTCAAACACCTGCGTAGATCCCATCTACCAGGTGAGGTTTGTCAAACCTAATAGATCTATTTCCAACTACCACGCTTTGCGCTACGGCAAACTAAACGGTTCGAAATGTGTAAGGACTTTTAAATGCTATGTTGTCACATAATGTAAACAGCTAACTCATGCAAGTGATATGTATCTAAAAAGAGTTTGTTGCACATTTTTTCTCCCCCAAAACAGTTAAAATAAGAAAGGGGCCGTGTACGCACCTTTGATGGTTGCAGAATGATCAACTACGTGAGCTCGTGTAAATAATCCTCTTACGAAGGATCTGTGATTTAAACAATAACCTAAAGTTATTCGGAATGTCATCTTATACTTAGAATCACATACGTGTCAACACACGTATGTTAAAGTGTTAAAAATGTACATACGAATGTACACGAATTTTTGAAATCGTTTAAATAAAATCTTATATGATTTTATTTAAATAACCATAATTATACGCGTTTTCGTTTCCGATCTAAAATATGAATTTTATTATTTAATTTGATTCGGGATCCCGTTACGGTTCCAACGCAACTGAAATGGATCGAATCGGAGTTATAACGAAGAAGTTATGTGTCACACCCCGAGCCGGCGGGGTAGGATCGGAGTCCCCGTCGGGCGGAAGGGTCCCGGGGCGCGATATCGGGAGTGATAATCAGAAGTGATCAGATTGTTTACATTGCACATGATATAAATGAGAAATGCTAAATAAAATAGAATTACAAAGTTAAATTACATCAGTATTGTTTATAATTTAACAATGTAAATCTATTGTAAACATCATAAAATAACTATCTTGTATTTACACAAGATATACAAAATAAATTGTATAATGATGTCTTCAAAAGTATGCAGGTCCAAAATACTAATCTTCTATCGGAAGTCCTAGTCCAAAAGAAATGACTTCCTAGTTGACCTGTTCGTCACCTGAGAAGTCATGCAAAAATAAAGGTCAACACATGGTTGGTGAGTTCATATAATTTCGTATTTGAAAATGATTTGAAAACCTCCTTTGGTAAAGACCCAAACCTCATTAACTCCACATGTATCATCCAGATCGGTATGCTTATGTATAGGGCATACCCCTGAGTCGAGGCTACAACCCCGCCCAGACGCCGTCCCACCACATACTAATCCACATGGGACATTGGTGTTAATGATAATTAAGCATCTTTACCTATCACACACTCTTGTTCACAATGACTCAAATGTTCTCACAAAACCTTTGTTTAACCCACGGGTAACAACCTTAATCTCATTAACATCACATGTATCATCCAGATCGGTATGCTTATGTATAGGGCATACCCCTGAGTCGAGGCTACAACCCCGCCCAGACGCCGTCCCACCACATACTAATCCACATGGGACATTGGTGTTAATGAAAATTAAGCATTTTACCCCTACCTTTAACCCAATGATTCGTCAGTCCATCGTTCCTGTCAATACAACAATTTGGAATCTATGTTGATTCCTTAGGTTCATCACAATAGTGATCAACCACAGAAATTGTAGAAACAGTTTAATAAATGCTTAATTAAACAAGTAAATAAACATTTAATAAAATCTAAGTCCTTATGATTGGGGCCTATGGTCATACTCAAGTAGACTAGTCTGTCAATCTAGGTACTTAGTAGTTAGGGAAACTGTAAATATCCTCAAACATACGACCTACAAGTCAAACGGTCTAGCTAGGACTTCTTGAAATGCAGGATTTTATGTTTCGTCAATGTTTTTGGCGTATGCTATCTCTGATATTTCCCAGACTTCCCTTAAAAATGATTTAATGATCGTCTGATTTTGTCACAAGATGTACCTGATGTGTTGATCGTAGAATACAAGATTCATTGATCGGTTGTACACTTGATTAATTGTTCAACAAACACTTGGTTTGTAGAACATTGAATGTTGTCTTTGCAAAGATTGTTTTGTTGATGTTTTTGATGTCCCACACTTGTTTTGTCAAAATGTTTGATTTGATTCCTTGAATTCACCCACTTGATTTCACAAAATGTTTGATTTGATTCCTTGAATTCACCACTTGACCTCCCAAAATGTTTGATTTGATTCCATTGAATTCACCCACTTGATTTCCCAAAATGTTTGTTTTGACTTGTTTGAAATGTTTTGACTTATTGAAAAGTTTAGTTTAACTCGTTTATTCACTTAATATATAAGTGAATAAGCTTAGTAAAACCTGCATAAAATCTTCCTAGACATGATCTAGGATAACATTTATATATATGTAAAACATATAATTTAAAAGCATTCAAGTAAACAATTTAAATAAACAGTTTACGCATGCTTCTCAGCCCCGCGTTTTAAAACAAAAATGTTTAGAAAAGGGGCAATGAACTCACCTGTGCTGCTATGTAATTTGATCTAACACAAAATGCGCGCTCCTGTATGTAAGCTAAGTTTCTTCGGTTCCTGAGTTATTTTATAAGAATTCGAATATAATAAGTACGCGTAATAGTCGTTGTGCCTAAGACCTTGAGTCTTGTTGTGTGTGCAACTAAGTGTCTTAGTACTAAGTGTATCTAAGATCTACTCTATCTTAATTACCCTTCTTATGATCCCAATTCCCATGATTAGTTACTAACTTACCTTTAAATTTTAGAAAATTTCGGCAGAGTTTCCTTTGTTTTTAAAACAATTCCAGACAATTAAATCGTCTATTTTATAACAAGTTCCCAATCAATCAATTCAAGTAAGTAATTTAAATCAAACAAGTCTTTAAACCTAACATTACAATACTTTTATAATCAAGTAAACTTAAAGGAATCAATGCCATTTATGATTTCAAATTAAACAAGATTTTAGAAAAATTATTAAATTTCATTACTCGTTTAACATGTGATGGACTTAATCAAGTCCCATTGGGCCCATTTAAGCCCAATTGACAATACTTGACTTCTAATTGATTTACCAACTTCTTCTTAATGAAATCTCATTACTTGAAGTCTATAATGTTAGACATGTGATGAACTCAATTACATCCCATGCAAAATTCCAAGTTGTTTATTTCATGCATAGCCTACGTGAATTCCCATGCATTCACATAGTGTATTCCATGCATGCATGTCCATTATGAGCTTGATTTCTCATGATACTTAGGTTTTTAAGACCAACTAACATTCCCTAGATCGTTTACACTTGTTCTATTGTTCTTAGATTCCCATGCATCATGATAATCTAGGTTTTATAACATTTTGGTCCGAATACCCCTACATGGCAGCGAACCTTGTTGGGTTAATGACCAAAGGTTCGGCTAACACTTTGAATTCAACGAACCTTTAGGGTTCGGTTCATAGTTCGGCTAAGTTGGCAACATATAGGGTTCGGCTAATAACAGATGGTTCGTAACTATTCAAGTCTGCATGGCCATGGTTCGTTGCATTGTCTTATGGTTCGGTGACTGACTAAGGTTCGGCCGAAGAGGGTTCGTCGCCACAGGGTTCGGCCATTGAGGGTTCGTGGGTCAGAACTTTACAGGTTCGCTACAGGCTTGGTGCAGGGTTCGTTGCAGACTAGGGTTGCAGGGTTCGGCTGGATTGTGTGGTTCGTGTAGGGTTCGGCTAGATCAAAGGGTTCGGCCGATCGAAATTGTCCACGAACCTGCATCATCTTCATCCCATTTCAATCCTAATCTGTTACAGGTTAGTTTCTAAAGCATTCTAGTTACTCATACGTGTTTATCCATGTGTTTTCTAAGTGTTTAGACCGAACAAACTACCAAAACGAAATGGGTTCGTGATACCCACTAGAACCGAAATTAAAATGAAGATTTACCTCAAAATCAACGGGTAAAAGCTTGATTTCTTTGTACTTCCTTGATCTACACCACAAGATGATCGTTTTGGCACCAACTATGCTTGAATCCGTTGAGCAAGGGCCACGAAATCTTAGAGAGAAGTTTGAAAATTTTAGAGAGAGAAAGTGACGGGGTTAGAGAGAGAGAGAGAGAGGTTGGTGAATGAAGTTATGGCCATTAATGCCATAATAAAGCTTTCCACGCTCGGGTTCGTTCGGTTTTTGCCCGGTTTCGCGTATCGTGCCGGTTCGCGAGGACTTTCGCGATGAAATGACACGGTTATAAAAATAGAATTTATAAAATTATTTTAGGTTGTGATTCCTAATAAATTAACTGATATCTTTTCATTTTAGTAAAATTTTAAAATATTAATTAACTGTTTAAATTGAAATGTACGGTCGTCGCGCGTATTCGTTCGGATCGTCACCCGTACGAACACGACGATAACTATACTTTTCAATCTTGTTTTCTAATTAAAGAATATCATTCAGAACGTTAAACTTTCAGATATATTCGTACAGATCGTCACCTATACGAATAACCCGTAAATGTAGCATTCACATAACGATATTCGTGTGTTTTGTTCTATAAAACCTCACATACGTTTATACATAATAATTCCTAAGCAAATAATTACCTAATGGTTCCGTGTTGCCAGATAATTATCCGACTCAAGAACCATTGTTCTGAACTGTGTTCCTGTTAAATGTGTCTGAAACTGTTCTATGACAACTCACCATGATAATGATAAATGATATGAATATGAAAATTACTGAAATGTGTATAATTCATACCTGTTTTAAGGTTCATGTACTGTAGAGATCACTGTTCCGGTAACGGTTCCGGCACTGATGTTACAGTCTCCCCTTGTTAGAGAAATTTCGTCCCGAAATTTAAGAGTTGTTATCAGGTACCGCTTCCTCTTCGAATAGTTGGGGATACCTTAACTTCATGTGATCTTCACGTTCCCAAGTAAACTCGGGCCCGCGTCTTGAATTCCATCGAACCTTTACGATAGGAATACGGCTTCGCCTCAGTTGTTTAACCTTGCGATCCATAATCTCTAAAGGTTCTTCAATGAAATGTAACTGTTCATCGACTTGAATTTCTTCGATTGGAATAACGAGACTCTCGTCAGCAAGGCATTTCTTTAGATTTGAGACGTGAAACACGTCATGCACACCACCGAGTTCATCTGGTAATCTCAGTCTATACGCCACAGGACCAATACGCTCGATGATCTCGAACGGTCCCACGTATCTTGGTGCTAATTTGCCTTTTGTCCCAAAACGTACAACGCCTTTCCATGGGGATACCTTTAACATTACACGATCTCCCACTTGGAATTCCAACGGCTTGCGCCGTTTGTCGGCGTAGCTCTTTTGTCTGCTCCTGGTTGCTTGTAGTCTTCTTTGGATCTGAGCTATCTTGTCAGTGGTTTCTTGAATTAGTTCTGGCCCCGTTATTCGGTTGTCTCCAATTTCAGTCCAACAGATCGGTGATCGACATTTCCGGCCATAAAGAGCCTCGAATGGTGCACATCCGATACTGCTGTGGTAACTGTTATTGTAGGAGAATTCAATCAGTGGCAAATGGGAATCCCAGTTCCCACCGAAATCCAAAATACAGGTTCTTAACATATCCTCCAGGGTTTGGATAGTACGTTCGCTCTGACCGTCCGTTTGTGGATGGTAAGCTGTACTCAGATTTAACTGTGTCCCTAGAGATTTCTGCAATGATTGCCAGAACCTTGATGTGAATCTGCTATCTCGATCAGAAATAATAGACAATGGCACACCGTGGCGTACCACTATCTCGTTGATGTATAATCTTGCCAGTTTATCCATGGTGAAGTTCTCACGCATGGGCAAGAAATGAGCAGATTTTGTCAAACGATCAACGATCACCCATATTGTATCATGACCGCTAGAAGTGCGGGGTAGCTTGGTAATGAAATCCATAGCTATTTGTTCCCACTTCCAGAGCGGAATCTCAGGCTGTTCCAGTAGACCAGACGGTCTCTGGTGTTCCGCCTTTACTTTCGCACACGTAAGACACTGTCCGACATACTCGGCTATGTCTTTCTTCATTCCCGGCCACCAATAAAATCCACGCAAGTCTTGGTACATCTTATCAGCGCCTGGATGAACAGAGTATTTAGTCTTGTGTGCTTCATTGAAGATAAGTTTCCTCAATTCATCTACCGCAGGGATCCATATACGTTCCTTGTAGTAGATCATACCATCAGGCCTCGTGTCAAACTGTTTCTCTGCTCCGCAATCAAGTTCTTTCTTCAGATTTCCTCGGTCTAGTGCTTCTTGTTGTGCTTGAATGATCTTGTCACTTAAACTGGTCTGCACGGTTATCCCCATTGCTCTAACACGTAGGGGTTTGACCCGTTCCTTCCGGCTCAAGGCGTCAGCTACAACGTTCGCCTTTCCCGGATGGTACTTGATCACACAGTCGTAATCATTCAGAAGTTCAACCCAACGGCGCTGTCGCATGTTGAGCTCCTTCTGATCAAAGATGTGCTGCAGACTTTTGTGATCAGTGAATATAGTACACTTGGTGCCATATAAGTAATGTCTCCAAATCTTCAAGGCGAAGATTACTGCTCCCAGTTCAAGATCATGAGTAGTGTAATTCTTCTCATGAATCTTTAACTGTCTTGATGCATAGGCTATGACTTTATCCCGTTGCATTAACACACAACCGAGTCCCTGATGGGAAGCATCACAGTATACAACAAAATCATCACAGCCTTCTGGGAGAGATAGAATTGGAGCATCACATAATTTCTGTTTCAAGGTCTGAAAAGCATCTTCTTGTTTCTGCTCCCAGACAAACGGTTCACTTTTCTGAGTTAACTTAGTGAGAGGCAAAGCTATTTTAGAAAAGTTTGAGATAAACCTTCTATAATAACCCGCCAATCCCAGAAAAGACCGTATCTCCGTTGGTGTCTTTGGAGTGTCCCAGTTCTTTATCGCTTCAATCTTGGCAGGGTCTACATGAATCCCCTCGCTGTTGACCACATGACCCAGAAATTGAACTTCTCTTAGCCAAAACTCACATTTGGAGAATTTGGCATAGAGTTTCTCTTCTTTCAACAACTCCAAGATCTTTCTAAGGTGTTGCTCATGTTCTGTCTTGGTCTTGGAATAAATCAGTATGTCATCAATAAAGACAATGACAAACTGATCCAAGTACGGCTTGCACACTCGGTTCATGAGATCCATGAAAACTGCTGGTGCATTTGTCAATCCGAAGGGCATCACCATAAATTCATAATGCCCATACCTTGTTCGGAAGGCCGTTTTCGGTATGTCTTCATCTTGAACTCTCAACTGATGATATCCAGACCGCAAGTCAATCTTAGAGAAGTATTGAGCTCCTTGCAGTTGGTCAAACAAATCATCAATCCTCGGTAATGGATACCGATTCTTGATGGTTAGTTTGTTCAGTTCACGGTAATCTATACACATTCTGAACGATCCGTCTTTCTTCTTCACGAACAAGACCGGAGCTCCCCAAGGTGAGTAGCTCGGTCTGATGAAACCCTTGTCAAGTAGCTCCTGTAACTGATTAGACAATTCCTGCATCTCTGAAGGTGCTAACCTGTAAGGAGATTTAGCAACAGGAGTTGCTCCAGGAATTAAGTCAATACGAAATTCTACCGGTCGCACAGGTGGCAAACCAGGTAGGTCTTCGGGAAATACTTCAGGATATTCTTTCACTACTGGTACATCTTGAACCTTCTTCTTGTCTTTCTCTTTTTCCAACACATGAGCCAGGAATGCTATGCACCGCTTCTGTAGACACTTACGCGCCTTTATGCAAGAAATGGTTTTGACACTTCGCTTTGCTTGATCCCCTTTAACTTCCAATACACGATCACTCGGCAATGGAATTCGAAGCAGCTTCTCAGAACAGAGGACTTCCACTCGGTTAGATGAAAGCCAATCCATTCCAACAATGATGTCAAAACTACCCAGCTCCATCGGTATCAAATCGATGGTAAATGTAAAATCATTTAGTGTCAATGGGCAGTTCCTATAAACTGTACTAACTGTGATCTGTTTCCCGTTAGCTACTTCTATAATGTAAGGGGAGTCTAACTGTTCCTCTATGGAATCTAGTTGGCATGCAAAGTCGGTAGAGATAAAACTCTGATCCGCACCAGTATCAAATAAGACAGATGCATAAAAGTCATGTAAGAGAAACGTACCAGTGACCACATTTGGGTCCTGGCGTGCAGCTGGTGCTCCGATAGCAAAGGCTCGTCCACGGGGTGCTTGAACTGCTGGTTGAGCCTTCTTTGGGCAGTTCTTCGCAAAGTGGCCTCGTTCGCCACAATTATAGCATCCACCATTGTTCTGATTTGCTGGTGGAGGAAGAGCCAAAGCAGCATTGTTGACTGCTTGGTTAGGTGTCATCCTACAGTATTGGACCCAATGGCCCTTTCTTCCACATCCTGTGCAATGTTTACACGGAGCGTCAGCAGGGTGATGATACTGACACTTGGCACACAAAGGAAACGTGCCAGTGTAAGGCTTGCGGTTGGGGTTTTGTGGTGCTGCTATTACTTGTTGGAGAGGTGTGGCCACCGTGTAGTTCTTAATAGTCTTCTGTTTCTTCTTCTGATGGTGGTGGGGTTTCTTGGAAGACTCAGCCTTGTTCTTGCTAGGTTCAGCCTCTTTCTTTAAAGTTCCAGAGGCTATCATAAGATCAGTGAGTTTCCCAGACAGTCTCACTGCAGATTCAACAGTAGTAGGGTTGGCTGAAACAACCATGCCCTGAATGCAGGCGGGAAGTCCACCTACATAACGGTCTATCCTTTTCTCCAAAGTTGGTACCATGTCAGGTACCAAAGCAATCAACTCGTGGTAACGAGTTGTGTACCCCATGTGATCCGTTCCCTTCATCACATGGTTGGATAGTTCAACCTCCAATTTCTGCAGCTCGTTCTTGGGACAGAACTCTGTTCGCAGCAGTGTCTTGAAATCTTCCCATGGCATGGCCATGGCTTCTTCTCTTCCTCGAGCATTAATCTGACCGTTCCACCAGGTCAGAGCCCGTTTGTTGAATGTTCCCGCTGAGTAACGGACCTTGTGGTGTTCGGGGCAGCTGTAGAGATCCAACGTTGCCTCAATCTTCTCAATCCATTGGATTAGTCCAACGGCACCTTCAGACCCACTAAAACTGGGTGGTTTACATCCTACAAAGGACTTGTAGGAGTAGTGAGATGAATCTCCAGTATTTCCACTGGCTTCTCCTGATGTGTTGCCAGTGTTGAGGATCTCATTACGAAGACGAAGGAACATCTCCGGTATTGCCTCTTTCATCTGATTCGTCACCTGGCTACTCAGTAACGTCACCAGAGCGATAGTAGCAGGGTCCATAGTCGGTGTTGTGCCTGAACCAGATGCTTGAGTAATCAATGGAGGAGGGGGAGGAGGAGGTGGTGGTGGAGAGTCATTCGGAGACGGTGTGGAGGAGTGTGGAGCCAAATCTTGTGGTGGTAGCTGTATCAAGGGAGGTTGTCTTCGTGGAGGCATTCTGATCATAACCAATAAAGTCATCGGTTAGTGCAATGATCGCATACAGAAGACAAGATGCAAATAAGTCTTAAGTCCTACGTTCTCTACATGCAGGGTCCCTAGGTTATAGTCTAGGCCAAACCATTTAAATAAATGACCTATATTTCTCTATAACCATGGCTCTGATACCAATCTGTCACACCCCGAGCCGGCGGGGTAGGATCGGAGTCCCCGTCGGGCGGAAGGGTCCCGGGGCGCGATATCGGGAGTGATAATCAGAAGTGATCAGATTGTTTACATTGCACATGATATAAATGAGAAATGCTAAATAAAATAGAATTACAAAGTTAAATTACATCAGTATTGTTTATAATTTAACAATGTAAATCTATTGTAAACATCATAAAATAACTATCTTGTATTTACACAAGATATACAAAATAAATTGTATAATGATGTCTTCAAAAGTATGCAGGTCCAAAATACTAATCTTCTATCGGAAGTCCTAGTCCAAAAGAAATGACTTCCTAGTTGACATGTTCGTCACCTGAGAAGTCATGCAAAAATAAAGGTCAACACATGGTTGGTGAGTTCATATAATTTCGTATTTGAAAATGATTTAAAAATGATTTGAAAACCTCCTTTGGTAAAGACCCTAACCTCATTAACTCCACATGTATCATCCAGATCGGTATGCTTATGTATAGGGCATACCCCTGAGTCGAGGCTACAACCCCGCCCAGACGCCGTCCCACCACATACTAATCCACATGGGACATTGGTGTTAATGATAATTAAGCATCTTTACCTATCACACACTCTTGTTCACAATGACTCAAATGTTCTCACAAAACCTTTGTTTAACCCACGGGTAACAACCTTAATCTCATTAACATCACATGTATCATCCAGATCGGTATGCTTATGTATAGGGCATACCCCTGAGTCGAGGCTACAACCCCGCCCAGACGCCGTCCCACCACATACTAATCCACATGGGACATTGGTGTTAATGAAAATTAAGCATTTTACCCCTACCTTTAACCCAATGATTCGTCAGTCCATCGTTCCTGTCAATACAACAATTTGGAATCTATGTTGATTCCTTAGGTTCATCACAATAGTGATCAACCACAGAAATTGTAGAAACAGTTTAATAAATGCTAAATTAAACAAGTAAATAAACATTTAATAAAATCTAAGTCCTTATGATTGGGGCCTATGGTCATACTCGAGTAGACTAGTCTGTCAATATAGGTACTTAGTAGTTAGGGAAACTGTAAATATCCTCAAACATACGACCTACAAGTCAAACGGTCTAGCTAGGACTTCTTGAAATGCAGGATTTTATGTTTCGTCAATGTTTTTGGCGTATGCTATCTCTGATATTTCCCAGACTTCCCTTAAAAATGATTTAATGATCGTCTGATTTTGTCACAAGATGTACCTGATGTGTTGATCGTAGAATACAAGATTCATTGATCGGTTGTACACTTGATTAATTGTTCAACAAACACTTGGTTTGTAGAACATTGAATGTTGTCTTTGCAAAGATTGTTTTGTTGATGTTTTTGATGTCCCACACTTGTTTTGTCAAAATGTTTGATTTGATTCCTTGAATTCACCCACTTGATTTCACAAAATGTTTGATTTGATTCCTTGAATTCACCACTTGACCTCCCAAAATGTTTGATTTGATTCCATTGAATTCACCCACTTGATTTCCCAAAATGTTTGTTTTGACTTGTTTGAAATGTTTTGACTTATTGAAAAGTTTAGTTTAACTCGTTTATTCACTTAATATATAAGTGAATAAGCTTAGTAAAACCTGCATAAAATCTTCCTAGACATGATCTAGGATAACATTTATATATATGTAAAACATATAATTTAAAAGCATTCAAGTAAACAATTTAAATAAACAGTTTACGCATGCTTCTCAGCCCCGCGTTTTAAAACAAAAATGTTTAGAAAAGGGGCAATGAACTCACCTGTGCTGCTATGTAATTTGATCTAACACAAAATGCGCGCTCCTGTATGTAAGCTAAGTTTCTTCGGTTCCTGAGTTATTTTATAAGAATTCGAATATAATAAGTACGCGTAATAGTCGTTGTGCCTAAGACCTTGAGTCTTGTTGTGTGTGCAACTAAGTGTCTTAGTACTAAGTGTATCTAAGATCTACTCTATCTTAATTACCCTTCTTATGATCCCAATTCCCATGATTAGTTACTAACTTACCTTTAAATTTTAGAAAATTTCGGCAGAGTTTCCTTTGTTTTTAAAACAATTCCAGACAATTAAATCGTCTATTTTATAACAAGTTCCCAATCAATCAATTCAAGTAAGTAATTTAAATCAAACAAGTCTTTAAACCTAACATTACAATACTTTTATAATCAAGTAAACTTAAAGGAATCAATGCCATTTATGATTTCAAATTAAACAAGATTTTAGAAAAATTATTAAATTTCATTACTCGTTTAACATGTGATGGACTTAATCAAGTCCCATTGGGCCCATTTAAGCCCAATTGACAATACTTGACTTCTAATTGATTTACCAACTTCTTCTTAATGAAATCTCATTACTTGAAGTCTATAATGTTAGACATGTGATGAACTCAATTACATCCCATGCAAAATTCCAAGTTGTTTATTTCATGCATAGCCTACGTGAATTCCCATGCATTCACATAGTGTATTCCATGCATGCATGTCCATTATGAGCTTGATTTCTCATGATACTTAGGTTTTTAAGACCAACTAACATTCCCTAGATCGTTTACACTTGTTCTATTGTTCTTAGATTCCCATGCATCATGATAATCTAGGTTTTATAACATTTTGGTCCGAATACCCCTACATGGCAGCGAACCTTGTTGGGTTAATGACCAAAGGTTCGGCTAACACTTTGAATTCAACGAACCTTTAGGGTTCGGTTCATAGTTCGGCTAAGTTGGCAACATATAGGGTTCGGCTAATAACAGATGGTTCGTAACTATTCAAGTCTGCATGGCCATGGTTCGTTGCATTGTCTTATGGTTCGGTGACTGACTAAGGTTCGGCCGAAGAGGGTTCGTCGCCACAGGGTTCGGCCATTGAGGGTTCGTGGGTCAGAACTTTACAGGTTCGCTACAGGCTTGGTGCAGGGTTCGTTGCAGACTAGGGTTGCAGGGTTCGGCTGGATTGTGTGGTTCGTGTAGGGTTCGGCTAGATCAAAGGGTTCGGCCGATCGAAATTGTCCACGAACCTGCATCATCTTCATCCCATTTCAATCCTAATCTGTTACAGGTTAGTTTCTAAAGCATTCTAGTTACTCATACGTGTTTATCCATGTGTTTTCTAAGTGTTTAGACCGAACAAACTACCAAAACGAAATGGGTTCGTGATACCCACTAGAACCGAAATTAAAATGAAGATTTACCTCAAAATCAACGGGTAAAAGCTTGATTTCTTTGTACTTCCTTGATCTACACCACAAGATGATCGTTTTGGCACCAACTATGCTTGAATCCGTTGAGCAAGGGCCACGAAATCTTAGAGAGAAGTTTGAAAATTTTAGAGAGAGAAAGTGACGGGGTTAGAGAGAGAGAGAGAGAGGTTGGTGAATGAAGTTATGGCCATTAATGCCATAATAAAGCTTTCCACGCTCGGGTTCGTTCGGTTTTTGCCCGGTTTCGCGTATCGTGCCGGTTCGCGAGGACTTTCGCGATGAAATGACACGGTTATAAAAATAGAATTTATAAAATTATTTTAGGTTGTGATTCCTAATAAATTAACTGATATCTTTTCATTTTAGTAAAATTTTAAAATATTAATTAACTGTTTAAATTGAAATGTACGGTCGTCGCGCGTATTCGTTCGGATCGTCACCCGTACGAACACGACGATAACTATACTTTTCAATCTTGTTTTCTAATTAAAGAATATCATTCAGAACGTTAAACTTTCAGATATATTCGTACAGATCGTCACCTATACGAATAACCCGTAAATGTAGCATTCACATAACGATATTCGTGTGTTTTGTTCTATAAAACCTCACATACGTTTATACATAATAATTCCTAAGCAAATAATTACCTAATGGTTCCGTGTTGCCAGATAATTATCCGACTCAAGAACCATTGTTCTGAACTGTGTTCCTGTTAAATGTGTCTGAAACTGTTCTATGACAACTCACCATGATAATGATAAATGATATGAATATGAAAATTACTGAAATGTGTATAATTCATACCTGTTTTAAGGTTCATGTACTGTAGAGATCACTGTTCCGGTAACGGTTCCGGCACTGATGTTACAGTTGGGTTAAAATCAAAAATATTTTAAAATACAAAAACTGGCAGCCCTCGGGTTCGAACCCGCGACCTACCACTCACAACACCCACACCTTACCAGTCTCGCCCGCTAGGGTATCGCACAAGGATTCCGAATTAAATTGTTTTAACTACTCATCCAACTGATTTCCTTTTTGATATTATAGCCGAAGCAAATGGAGTCCAAATTAACCCACGATTCGAACTTATTAGTCCTTAAAACCATAGGGTTATTATTCTACTAACTTAAGAGAATCTGTAGATGGTTTGAATTCGAAAACTAATCACTCTAACCCGTTTATTTGAATGTACACAGGTCCGAATTCGAATTCATTAAACTCCCATTCAAATCAATCAAATTGATGAACCACAATGTCTGAATTCATAGGGTTTTCATTGTGCATGCTTTTTCGAACATGTCTGAGGCATTTGATTCGAAAACTAAATCCATTCATATCAAAATCCCTAAACTCTTTTTGTTCAAGAAACCTAAAACTCAGAATCTGATAATTAGATTTTGTTTTACAAAATTAGTACATGGTTACTCCTAATCGGCATCCTCTGAAGCTTATGGTAACATTTAATTGAATTCATAACCCCATTCTTTCGAAATCCCCCAATTCGGTTTCTTATTATGAACCCTAGGATCGAAATCCATCAAATCATTATAACACAATAAAATTGGCACATGGTTTAGCTTATTCGGAACCTTATGAAACTACTAAGAATATTTAATTTAATTCTTAAACTCGTTTGTATGGAAATCCCCAAAACCGTATTCATGATGAACCCTAATGATCGAACTCATACAATTCGATATGAGAAGCCTCAATTAGGTTAGGCCTCTGCTTAGACAGGTTAAGAAGAACATGTAGGTGTTAAGAATTACCTGTATTGACTTCAAATCGATATAGATCAACTATAACTTGATCCTCGGCAATTCTCACAACCAAATCCGTCTCTCAATGCTTCTGGTCTTGAATCCTTGTGTGCAAAATATCCTAATGATGCCGACTAAAGGTTCTGAAGTTTCGATTTCTTGAATTATGACCCAATGATGCGAATTTGATAATGATACCCAAACGGTTTCGACTTTTGAGTTAACATTATGATTAATTCGACAATAACTGTGATCATAACGTCTGATAATGGTTACTGATCATTAAGTCGATGATTATAACTGATAAATTTCAGTTATTACTTGATTTTAATGTCCAATTAGAATCCAATTGCCACTAATTCCGAATTTTGACTCATAAAAGTCAAAATTTACACTTCTATTCTTTTACTAGTAAAAATCTCATAATTTAGGTATTCTAGACATTATTTAACTTAACTCTAATCCCTTAAATCAGATTTTGTTTAATTACATAACATTTCGGTTTACAAAGTTGAACCGAAAATCTCGAATTATCACTAATTTGTTCAATTGGAATACTATTGGGCTAAGTTAATCCATTTGGGCCTCATTATTGCAATTGAGCCTACATTAAACTCATTGGGCCTATCTTGGCCTTACTGGGCCAACCTTGGCCTTATTGGGCCTACTTTGGCCTTATTGGGCCTTCTTTGGCCTTACTGGGCCTTACATGTCTTGTTGGGCCTGTGATCTAACCATTTTCAGTTAACAAGGTTAATCCGAAAAGTCGGATTGTCACATCATCCCCTTGTTGAAGGAATTTTCGTCCCGAAAATTGGTAAGTGTTAGGAGTAGTTTGGAAACTACTTACGAGTTAAATCGTACGTGTTAGTGTGATTTGATCATTCTGTATGCTTGTGTGTACTCACACACAAAGTCTAATGCTTGCAACATCACAACTAATTGTGATCGTTCAATGTGACTGTTTGCGTGTACACTAGTTAGTTCACCTAGCTGTGACTGTTTGTGTTTGATCATACTGTGCTGTGTAACCTCACACATAGTGAGTGTCTATAACTGTTTGTACTATGCAACCCCGCACATAACAAAATGTGTGTAACTAATCATGTATGTACTACCATAACATGTAACATATGAAATGTAGCACATAAAATATATAGAATGTAATGTAGCACAAATGTTTGTAACAAAATCAATTGAATAAAGTGTTTGTGCTTACAGTTTGAACTTTGCAGTGTTGGTGTGTGAAGCATCACGTCATCCCCTTGTTGAAGGAAATTTCGTCCCGAAATTTAACGTGCATTCTCAGTGTTAGCAGTAGCTGTTTTGAATAAATGAGGATATTTCTTCATCATTTGGTCTTCCCGTTCCCATGTGAATTCAGGACCACGTCTTGAATTCCATCGAACTTTGACTATCGGAATCTTGCTTTGCTTAAGTTGTTTGACCTCCCGGTCCATGATTTCTGCTGGTTCTTCAATGAATCGTAACTGTTCATCCACTTGTATTTCCTCCAATGGTACAATCAATGTCTCGTCAGAAAGACATTTCTTTAAGTTCGATACGTGAAAGATATCATGAACTCCACTGAGTTCATCCGGTAGTTTGAGTTGATATGCAACCGGACCAATCCTTTTCAGGATCTCAAAAGGTCCCACGTAACGTGAAGCTTCCCGCGCTTGCCGAATCGTATCACACCTTTCCAAGGTGATACCTTTAGAAGAACTCGGTCTCCTACTTGAAATTCCACCGGTTTACGACGTTTGTCAGCATAACTCTTCTGTCGATCCCGGGCCGCTGCCATACGGTTCCGGATTTGAACTATCTTCTCTGTCGTCTCGTGCACCAGTTCAGGACCTGTTATCTGACTGTCACCAATTTCAGCCCAGCAAACTGGTGAACGACATTTGCGACCATACAAAGCTTCAAACGGTGCTGCTTGAATACTTGTATGATAACTATTATTGTAAGAGAATTCCACTAACGGTAAGTGATTTTCCCAGCTATCACCAAAATCAATTACACAAGCTCGTAACATATCCTCGAGCGTTTGAATCGTACGTTCACTTTGACCGTCGGTCTGTGGATGATAGGCGGTACTCATATCTAAACGAGTCCCCAATGACTTATGAAGTGATTTCCAAAAGTTGGAAGTAAATCGGGCATCCCGATCTGATATGATAGAGATTGGCACGCCATGTCGTGCTACCACTTCCTTAATGTAAATACGAGTCAGTTTCTCCATCTTATTGGTTTCCTTGATTGCTAAGAAGTGTGCAGATTTTGTTAATCGATCGGCAATTACCCATATCGTATCACAACCACTCGGTGTACGGGGTAATTTGGTAATGAAGTCCATCGAAATCTGTTCCCATTTCCACATCGGTATCTCTGGTTGTTGCAGTAAACCAGATGGCTTCTGGTATTCAACTTTAACCTTCGAACAAGTCAAACATTTGCTAACGTACTTAGCAATGTCAGCTTTCATGTGAGGCCACCAATACAGTGCCTTCAAGTCATGATACATCTTGTCTGATCCCGGATGGACTGAATACCTGGACTTGTGTGCTTCATCCATCACGAGTTCCCTTAAACCTCCATACAAAGGTATCCACAGTCGATCAATGAAATAACGAATTCCATCAGACTTGACATCCAACTGTGTTTCCATTCCTTGTAAAGATTCTTGTACTAAGTTTTCCGTTTTCAAGGCCTCGAGCTGAGCACTGCGTACCTTGTCAGGTAAGTCAGTATGTATCGTCATCATAAGTGCACGAACCCGTCTTGTTCCTGTTGTGTCTTTTCTGCTCAGAGCGTCAGCTACTACATTAGCTTTTCCCGGGTGATACTTAATCGTGCATTCGTAGTCGTTCAACAACTCAACCCATCTTCGTTGTCTCATATTAAGCTCCTTCTGATCAAAGATATGTTGCAAACTCTTATGATCAGTGTAAATAGTACACTTAGTTCCATACAAGTAATGCCTCCAAATTTTCAAAGCAAAAACCACTGCTCCTAACTCCAAGTCATGAGTAGTGTAGTTCTTTTCGTGTGGCCGTAGTTGCCTTGAAGCATAAGCAATCACTTTATCACGCTGCATCAACACACATCCCAAACCCTGTGCAGATGCATCACAATAAACCACAAAGTCCTCCGTCCCTTCCGGTAAGGACAGAATCGGTGCACTACAGAGTTTCTGTTTCAATAACTGGAATGCAGCTTCCTGTTTATCCGTCCAGTTATACTTTGTCCCCTTATGCGTAAGTGCTGTAAGTGGTTGAGCGATCTTTGAGAAACCTTCAATGAATCGTCGATAATAACCCGCCAAACCAAGGAATTGTCGTACCTCGGTAGGGGTCTTTGGTGCTTCCCAATTCTTAATCGCATCAATCTTCGCTGGATCAACATGTATTCCCTTTTCATTAACTATATGCCCCAAGAATTGTACTTCTCGCATCCAGAAGTCACATTTCGAGAACTTAGCGTACAGTTGTTCTTGTTTCAATAACTCTAGCAATAATCGGAGATGTTCAGCATGCTCCTCTTCGGTCTGAGAATAGATGAGAATGTCATCAATGAAAACAATGACAAACTTATCGAGGTAAGGTTTACAAACATGATTCATGAGATCCATGAATACAGCTGGAGCGTTTGTCAACCCAAATGGCATGACCAAGAACTCATAATGGCCATAGCGCGTCCTGAATGCTGTCTTTGGAATATCCTCCTCCTGGACTCTTAGTTGATGATAACCCGATCTGAGATCAATCTTCGAGTAGTAGCTCGAACCTTGCAACTGATCGAACAGATCGTCAATTCTAGGTAACGGATACCGGTTCTTGATAGTGACCTTGTTCAATTCCCGGTAATCGATACACATACGGAAAGTCCCGTCCTTCTTCTTGACAAATAAGACTGGAGCTCCCCACGGTGAAAAACTAGGTCGTATGAAACCCTTATCCAACAACTCCTGCAATTGTGTAGATAACTCTTGCATCTCTGACGGTGCAAGTCGATAAGGCGCCCTAGCTATCGGTGCTGCATCTGGTGTATGGTCGATTCGGAATTCCACCTGTCTGATAGGCGGTAATCCTGGCAAGTCTTCTGGAAATACCTCTGGAAACTCACAAACTATAGGTATGTCTTCAATTTTCTTCTCAGCTACCGGTTTTTCAGTTATAAGTGCTATAACTGCCGTATGACCTTTCCGCAGACATTTGTGTGCTTTCATACAAGATATGAGACGCAGTGGTGTACTGCTCTTCTCACCTTGTACATACAATGTTTCTCCATGCGGAAGAGGTATGCGAACAATCTTTTCATGACATACGATTTCAGCCTGGTGTTTGGACAACCAGTCCATGCCAATGACTACATCAAAACTACCTAAAGCAATAGGCATAAGGTCAATTTCCAATGTCTGACCCATCAAATCAAGTATACATCCCTTAAGGATTTGTTCAACTACAATTAGCTTACCATCAGCTAATTCCACAGTGTATGGACTATCTAAGGTAGTGGGACTAACATTTAGCAACTTAGCAAGTGAACTAGATACAAAACTTCGATCGGCACCAGTGTCAAATAACATAGAGGCATAGTGATTATTTAAGAGGAACGTACCCGTAACAATGTTGGGATCCTCCCGTACTTGACGTCCTCCAATCACAAACGCCCTGCCCCTAGCACCATTGTTGTTGTTGTTATTATTGTTGTTGTTGGTGCCATTACCGTTACCATTGCCGTTGCCATTGCCATTTACGTTATTATCCCCACCTTTCTTGAGTTGTGGGAAATCCTTCTTAAAGTGCCCCATTTTTCCACACTCAAAACAACCCTTCTGTGCGTTGTTTTGATTGTTATTGTTATTATTGTGGTTGTTCTGTAGCTCCCCGCGACAATCCTTAGCCGCATGCCCAATCTTACCTCACCTTTGACACTTAGCTCTATCACACTGATTACCTGCATGATGATATCCACACCTGTTGCACTTTGGGTGTTTACCGATATAACCCCCTGATGATGATGATTGCTGACCACTGTTTGAAGTATGGTAAGACTTGTTTGAATCCTGCTTCCGATTCTGCTGATACGACTGTTGGTTGTGACCCTTGGAGTTGTTACCTTCCCACTTTCTTTTATGGTCTCCCACCTTGGTAGCTGATGTTCGTTTAGGCAGAGTCCCCTGTAATACTGCCTGATCAGTCAGTTGATGTGCTAAACGAACAGCTTGTTGAATGGTGGTGGGATTTGCAGAAGTAACTAATCCCTGAATCTGAGGCACTAGTCCTCCAATATATCTTTCAATCCACTTGCTGGCTGGAGTAGCCATGTGTGGTAGAAGTCTGGGCAATTCATGTGATCGAGTCGTGTACTCCTCGATATTTGATCCCTCCATCTTGAGGTGACAGTATTCTTCCTCTAGTTTTTGCATCTCACTACGAGGACAGTACTCCTCCTGCATTAAAGTTTTGAAGCCATTCCAAGTCAAGGAATTAGCCTCACCCAATCCCAAGGTCTGAACATTTGAGTTCCACCAAGTCAAAGCTGGACCCTCCAATGTTCCTGTAGCATACTTCACCTTGCTTTCATCAGGACAGTTGCACATCTCAAACACAGATTTCGCCTTTTCAATCCATCGAAGGAGTCCTATGGCCCCCTCCGACCCTTTGAAGTTGTGTGGTTTACAGTCCAAGAACATCTTGAACGTGCATACCTGTGGGTTAACCAGTCCCCCTGCCGGACCCTGTGGCCCTGTGGTGTGTGTCTGAGCATATTGTGCGATTGCCTCAGCGACTCTGTTATTGATTAGCTCGTTGAGCTCAGCAACTGTCATGTGAACGTTCTCGTTGGCCATTATCTTCCTAGTTAAAAGAAATGTTAGAGCGTTATCAAAATCCAATGTGACATGTGTAAGCAAACAACAAACACAACATGTAATATATAAATCAACACAACTGTTGGAAATAAATAATAGTTTTTCAATAGATAGAAATTTGATTTAAGTACAATACTTTTGAAATCAAACATAAGTTTTCCAAACATCTAGTGTAGGAACACAACCCGTTCCTAATAAGTTTAAACAAAACAAGGAAAATCAATCATCCTCAACAGTAGATTCAGGATCAGAATCAACAACTGGTGCTGGTTCCTCCCCTTCTTCCTCTTCATTCTCCTCATCCTCCTCTTCATTATCTGAGACTACTAAATCCTCTAAGGCCTCTAGTCTGCCTTCCAAGATCTCGGCTCGATTCTCTGAAGCTTCAAGACGACCAATCAAATTCATCATCTCATCCCGCATATCATTAACCAGATGGGCAAGATTATCTTGCCTCTCATTAGCATCCCATAGTTCCCTAACATTATACTCGATCCTGTCATTCGCCCAGTACAAGTCTTCGCTCAGTTTGGCGATCTCCTCAGCATCAGTCCTTTGCCTCTTAGGCTCAGGAACATCCAATACCGGTGGTGGATGGGTAGAAGGTCCCTCAGCAGGGATCTCCTGAGTGCCCTCCACTGGCTCCTCCTCCGGATCCTCATCCGGATCCTCCTCCGGGTCCTCCTCCGGGTCCTCCTCTGGATCCTCCTCTGGATCCTCCTCCGGATCCTCCTCCGGGTCTGAATCATCTCTCTCATATGGTGGAGGAGATGGGATAGGTGGTGCTGGTGATGATGGTGGTGCTGGAACCATAGGCTCCTCATCCTCAGAATCATCAATATAGATATAAGGTGCTGATGATGATGATGCCATGCCTGTTACATAATATCTTATGTAAGTGCAGTGCCATGGAATGTGTAAGCAAGTCAATTACATAATGCCATATGTAATTTCTAAGTAATATGTGTAAACATATGTGTCTAATGTCTAACAGTCATAGTCTAAGTCTACAAATGCAAACCTAGTTCGCTATAACCAATGGCTCTGATACCAATCTGTCACACCCCCAATTTTCAACTAACGGAATCATACCGTTTGGGAACGTGACAAACCAGGATCTCAGATCATTAGACATAACGAAGACCTCTATATGAATTTCAAAACATACTTTGGTCTTAAAAACATAATATCAGAGTTTTCAAAGTTTGCGGAAGCGTTTAAAATAATAACAAGTGTAAAAGTTGAATTACAAATTCAAAAATCCCAAATGTATAACTTAATCAGTATAAATGTAAAACATGCATGCGACTCTATCTCCTAGTCCATGCCAGCTTTATTGCGCACCTTAGCGTCCTGAGAAAACATGTAAATCAAGTCAACACATGGTTGGTGCATAACACAGGTTTTAAGTATTCACAATGTTCAAAACAACAGTTTGTATATCAAGTTTGCAGATAACATAATCACACATGCATAGTCATGATAGCTAGTCACATAAACTATTTACATAAGTGGTCGACACCGAAGCTGACGATTGCCATGCTATAGCATGTTTTTGCCTTGCATCTATTGTCTAGCACAAACAATAGTAATGTGTGTTTGGTCAGTCAAACACCTGCGTAGATCCCATCTACCAGGTGAGGTTTGTCAAACCTAATAGATCTATTTCCAACTACCACGCTTTGCGCTACGGCAAACTAAACGGTTCGAAATGTGTAAGGACTTTTAAATGCTATGTTGTCACATAATGTAAACAGCTAACTCATGCAAGTGATATGTATCTAAAAAGAGTTTGTTGCACATTTTTTCTCCCCCAAAACAGTTAAAATAAGAAAGGGGCCGTGTACGCACCTTTGATGGTTGCAGAATGATCAACTACGTGAGCTCGTGTAAATAATCCTCTTACGAAGGATCTGTGATTTAAACAATAACCTAAAGTTATTCGGAATGTCATCTTATACTTAGAATCACATACGTGTCAACACACGTATGTTAAAGTGTTAAAAATGTACATACGAATGTACACGAATTTTTGAAATCGTTTAAATAAAATCTTATATGATTTTATTTAAATAACCATAATTATACGCGTTTTCGTTTCCGATCTAAAATATGAATTTTATTATTTAATTTGATTCGGGATCCCGTTACGGTTCCAACGCAACTGAAATGGATCGAATCGGAGTTATAATGAAGAAGTTATGGGTTAAAATCAAAAATATTTTAAAATACAAAAACTGGCAGCCCTCGGGTTCGAACCCGCGACCTACCACTCACAACACCCACACCTTACCAGTCTCGCCCGCTAGGGTATCGCACAAGGATTCCGAATTAAATTGTTTTAACTACTCATCCAACTGATTTCCTTTTTGATATTATAGCCGAAGCAAATGGAGTCCAAATTAACCCACGATTCGAACTTATTAGTCCTTAAAACCATAGGGTTATTATTCTACTAACTTAAGAGAATCTGTAGATGGTTTGAATTCGAAAACTAATCACTCTAACCCGTTTATTTGAATGTACACAGGTCCGAATTTGAATTCATTAAACTCCCATTCAAATCAATCAAATTGATGAACCACAATGTCTGAATTCATAGGGTTTTCATTGTGCATGCTTTTTCGAACATGTCTGAGGCATTTGATTCGAAAACTAAATCCATTCATATCAAAATCCCTAAACTCTTTTTGTTCAAGAAACCTAAAACTCAGAATCTGATAATTAGATTTTGTTTTACAAAATTAGTACATGGTTACTCCTAATCGGCATCCTCTGAAGCTTATGGTAACATTTAATTGAATTCATAACCCCATTCTTTCGAAATCCCCCAATTCGGTTTCTTATTATGAACCCTAGGATCGAAATCCATCAAATCATTATAACACAATAAAATTGGCACATGGTTTAGCTTATTCGGAACCTTATGAAACTACTAAGAATATTTAATTTAATTCTTAAACTCGTTTGTATGGAAATCCCCAAAACCGTATTCATGATGAACCCTAATGATCGAACTCATACAATTCGATATGAGAAGCCTCAATTAGGTTAGGCCTCTGCTTAGACAGGTTAAGAAGAACATGTAGGTGTTAAGAATTACCTGTATTGACTTCAAATCGATATAGATCAACTATAACTTGATCCTCGGCAATTCTCACAACCAAATCCGTCTCTCAATGCTTCTGGTCTTGAATCCTTGTGTGCAAAATATCCTAATGATGCCGACTAAAGGTTCTGAAGTTTCGATTTCTTGAATTATGACCCAATGATGCGAATTTGATAATGATACCCAAACGGTTTCGACTTTTGAGTTAACATTATGATTAATTCGACAATAACTGTGATCATAACGTCTGATAATGGTTACTGATCATTAAGTCGATGATTATAACTGATAAATTTCAGTTATTACTTGATTTTAATGTCCAATTAGAATCCAATTGCCACTAATTCCGAATTTTGACTCATAAAAGTCAAAATTTACACTTCTATTCTTTTACTAGTAAAAATCTCATAATTTAGGTATTCTAGACATTATTTAACTTAACTATAATCCCTTAAATCAGATTTTGTTTAATTACATAACATTTCGGTTTACAAAGTTGAACCGAAAATCTCGAATTATCACTAATTTGTTCAATTGGAATACTATTGGGCTAAGTTAATCCATTTGGGCCTCATTATTGCAATTGAGCCTACATTAAACTCATTGGGCCTATCTTGGCCTTACTGGGCCAACCTTGGCCTTATTGGGCCTACCTTGGCCTTATTGGGCCTTCTTTGGCCTTACTGGGCCTTACATGTCTTGTTGGGCCTATGATCTAACCATTTTCAGTTAACAAGGTTAATCCGAAAAGTCGGATTGTCACATGCAGCTCACATTACCTTCGTTTCGGACGATTTCACCCCCGATCTGTTGTACTTTCGCGTAGAGGATGTTGAGAGCTTCGTTTGGATACCAAATTTGTAGGATTTGGCTAAGATTGAGAGAGATCTTGAGGCTTTTTTCAAGAACTTTTAGAGAGTGAAGTTCCGAAATTTTGTTTTAGAGAGAGAGTGGAAGGGTAATAAATGAGAAGAAAGGGGTCATTTAGAGTTTATATGCCCCGTAGAGTTTCGGGTTCGTTTCGGTTCGCTCGGTTCTCGTTTTCATTATGTTTTCGAAACGTAACACGCAAATTTACGTACGTTAAATAGGGTTATAATTCCTAATAAATGTTTTAAATTTCTTTTTTTTTAATTTTATTATTTCTAAACGTTCATTATTCTACCGTTTCGTCAGATCGTATTACCATCGCGCGTATTCGTTCGAATCGTCACCCGAACGAACCAACGATGGTTTTACTTTCTGATTTTGTTTTCTACTTTTCAGTTGTCATTTAGAACGTTAAACCCACAGATATGTTTGTATGAATCGTCACCCACGCCAACACATTGCTTTTTTATTATTCTGAAACGATACTGAACTTCTGTTTTAAATTGGATTTCCTTACTGACGGACTCAACTGAACTTACCTATTTGCGCATAGTTATACTGTTTTCGCCTCGTTTTCACACTGAATTATCGGCCATCTGATTTCTGTTATTTATAGAAATCAGATCGCAACCGATATGTTTTTGCCATTTGTTCTCACATTTGTTATATCTCCTGATTTGTTGCATTTCCGAATTTCGGTTTTCATCGAAATACGTACAACTGTCATTTGTTTTATAGCCCTGTTGTCACACAACTGTTTTACCCATTAGTTATTCACACATAGTTTTCTACAAATAGTTATTTACACATAGTTATTGTGAAAGTACACATACTGTACGGATTGCCGGACGATCTGGTACTAGTTGTCATATTTGGACACGAACGCGGTCTAGATAGACAAACATAAACACAAACTCATACCACCTATGTGATATAGGTAACATATAAAGGACGAGCATTCCACACGCAAATAGAACTCATTCACAGATCGATGAGTTTACGACCCCTTTTTATCTTAAATTGTTTACATTAAACTAGGGGAGAATCCATGCAAATATTTTTGATATATGACTGGTTATGTTGTACAAACATTTTGGAGTGTGTTATATAGTAAAAAGCCCTCACAAAACCATACCTTAGTTAAATGTAAGCGAGTTGTTTTTGAATAGTACTATTGGGTCTGACAAACCCCGCTCGACGACAACTCTGACCAGAGTTCAAAACGAGCGTAATAACGAGTTTACGACCTAATTGCCATTGTTCCAACGATAGACATGAGATTTTTATAAATAAATGACATTTTTTAATTTATTTAAAAACTAAAGTCATAAAAATGATAGAGAAAGTTACACTTTTGTTCCGTTGTGTTTAACGCTATTTTTAAATTGGGTCATTTAACTTTAATAATTACAAAAATTATATTTTATATTATTGATTTATAAAAGTTAATTTTTAATATAATCCAAATTAAAGTTTTTAACGTCAGTTATTTAAAGGATATCAGTTGTTACTCATCAAAAGGACATGTATCGTGATTAAAATTTTTAATTATTTTTTACTACTTAAAATATTTATTAATATATAAACGTTGTTTAAATTAATGTAAAAATTATTAATAATCACATTAATTACCTGGAAGCAAATGTCAATTTCTAATAGCCTGGTTCCCCTTCTTTCATGATTATTTGCCGGGTAGGAATGTAGGATAGACTTAAATAAAACTTCTGACTTTTACAACTCATAATTATGTTAATATATATTCTTACTAGGTTAGCATCCCGTATATTAAACGGATTGAATAAAATTAATAGGTATTCAATAATATAATTTTAATAATTGTAAATGATTTTTTTTAAATATAATCAACATTACATAGAAAATAAAATAATAATATTGTATTTTAAAAATTCCTTTTTCAAAGCTTGGTTTTTAAACATTACATTTTTAAATAAGTTGATTTAAAAAAAATTCTTTTTATACAAAATTATAGGATTTTATCTATTATTACACAAGTTGATAAAAAAAACTCAATACTTAATAATAATGACTTATAAATTATAAAAAGATGTTATAAGTTATAAATTATTGGATAATTTTCATATTTTATAATAATTTGATTTTTTCCAAAGTGTGCTTTTTAATATTAAAATATTTTTTATTATATTAAGAAATCCTTTTTTTAGTTATATATGTGATGAATTTTTTAATATTAAGAACTTTTTTTAATTGAAAAATGTATAAAAAATATATAATTATACAACTAGTTTTTAATAAAGTTGTGCATTTATTAGGAGAGAGACGGTAAAAAATGTGAATATACTCGACATTTTTGAAATATATCCCTCAATATTTTGATTTATTAAGTATAATAGATTATTATTACATATATTAATTATTACATATATTAAAGACCATGAAAATGAATAGTAATAAATAGTGAAAATGAGTAGTACTTTTAGTTTATTATAATAAAAAAAAAGAAATAGCGGCGTTTTGATAATTTATATTTAGATTAACAGAAGTAGTACACGATTATATCCATCACTAAGTCATCAGTTTTAGAGGAAGCAGAGATTAGGGCTTTAAATTTGAGAAATTTGGTAAAATGTTAGATTTATTTAACTTATATATTATACGAGTTTCTAATATAGTTATCTTATATTGTTATATTAAGTGATACGATGTTGAATATTTGTTGAATTTATTTAAACTCTTTTCCACAAAAATATACATGTATTGCATTGCCAGTAGGCAGCATGATTATAAATAAAGAAAAATAAAAAGTGCATTAATTCTAAATGTAATATATTAAATAATAAGTAGAAAAGATAATATTAGTTAAAACCTTCAAAATAATTTTGCATATTTGGGGGAGAATGTATATGGAAATGACAGGCTTTTTTTTTCAAATAAGAGATGGCAAATATAAAAGTTGATATACTGATATATTTTATTTATTTATTATTATTAATTTAAATTAAATTTTGTATCAAGAGAGGATGAGTAAAATTTACAAAACAATTTGAATTTGCTGTTAATATGGTGTTACTTTCATTATGTCATGCAATTTGGATGGAAGTATAGACTAAAGTAAATAGATAAATAAGGGTGTGAGTTACTAGTAAAATAAAAAGTAACAAAGTTTTTTATCACTCGTTTTTTTTATAAAATATATTGTGTACCTTCATTAACAGATAATTTAGTTATCTTTTGAGAGTAGTTTGGTATGATCTGAATAGAACCATTTAAATGTTTATGTCTGAATCGGTCATATTCAGATCCGACTGGTTGGATTTGAAAAAAAAAACATGAGTCCAAACAAATATCTAAGGGGTTGTTTATTTTAGTCTTAATAGGTCTGAATGGGTCTGAATCTTCAGATTCAGACCGTTTGTTTCGTGTAAAAAACATATCTAAATGGGATAGAATGTTTGAATGAGGGTCTCAATCATTCAGACTTCAAACCAAGTCTGAATGAGAAAAAAACACAATGAGTCGTTTATACCCTTTCTTTTTAACCCTAGCATCCAGATTCCCGTTCGCTCATCTCCCATCGACCGTCGCCCCTGTCTCGTCGACCATCGCCACCCTTCCGTCGGCCGTCGGCACCATCCTGTCTGCCGTCGCCAGCCTCCCGATCGATTTCACATAGTCACAGCGCCTTCTGTCGGCCGTCGGACCATCTTGTTGCCAACCTTGCCGGAACCCACCTGCGACTGGGAAGATGAGATCGAGATTTTAAGAAACAGTGTTTATATCTGAAAGAAAATAGTGTAGATCAAGTTTTTGCGACTGGGAAGATGAGACCGCTACATTTGTCTAAAAGAAAATTGTTCAGATCTAAAAAAAATAGTGTAGATGGTGAATGTCAAAATAGTAAAATAGTGTTCTGATAAAAAAAAAGGGGTGTGTTAGGTAGACGGCATGGTGATTCCTTGGACGCCATCAATACGGCCCGTATTGGTACATACGGGTCGTATAGAAAAGAATATTTTGACAAAAGCTGCCACGTCAAATCATAGGGCTGACGCAGGTCTGACACGCAATACATACGGCCCGTATGGGGCAATACGACCGTATTAAACGCCAATAATTTGAGATTACTATTTGCGCAGAAATTATTTGAAGATACGTTGTAATAGATGTTGGAATACGTGCGAAGTCATTATAATTGAGCGCTATATGTTGAACGATATTGAAGATTTTTTGAACGTTATATCTCAAGTTTTATTCGTTCAATCTATTCCTCGTTAAATATTTGCTTGTTTGTAATTTTGAAATCGTGTTAAAGGTTTAACAAGTTTTATTCGTTCAAACAACATTTAAACGATATCACATGTTTGTTTCTTTGATAAAAGCGACTATATATAGCTGTTATAACAATAAAATTAAGAAAATCATAACTACCTATGTTAAAAAAAATTGTTATTTAAATTTAAACATCACGATGTTAAAATATTTGTCAAACAAAACAAGTAGACAATATAATTAAATAATAACGTTAAAATACTTATTATTTTACAACAAAACGATTAAAAATGGTTACGTTTTTCTTTCGAACAATTAAACGAATACCGGATTTCAAAACAAAGTACGATTAGACGCTATTATAAATAGATATTATTTGTAACTTAAAAATTAAACAACTAGACGGTTTGATATAAAAATTAACGTTAAACACATATGTATACCGGAATTCAAACAAAGTACGATTTTATAACATAATTACATTACAACCCTTACAACTTACCGATTAAACATAATTACGTTAAAAGATATATTATAACCATTTAAAACACTTAGACAATTACAATGTTACAAATAAGTTAAACAGGTACGTATATCGGGCGAAAAAACAAAAGTTATAAATTTTCAGGTTTAAAAACGAGTCGTATAGGCCAATACTACTCGTTTGTTGTTTTCAGCCGCCAGACATCTGACTGACATATTTTGACACACTCTGACACATATACGACCCGTATAGGGCTATACGAGCCGTATAGACTCAAATGGTGTTAACTGATCCATAGGGATGTCCAAATAACGCTCCCAAAAAAAATTATTATTTATATTATTACTAAAAAGAAATTATTTTATTTTATTATTTATATTATTATGAAAAAGAAAATAATTTAGAAGGGTAAAATAGTGATTCTTTTTAGCCGTTCAGATGTTCAACCATACAGTCTTAACTGGTTCAACACTTAATGATTCAGACCCTCTTAACTATTCAGGCATCTTAACCATTCAGCAATTAATGTTTCAGACGTTACCAAACTACCCCTAAACGTATTAGACATGGAGATATCAAACAAGTCTGAATGATAATAACCGTTAATCGAATCGCGTATAGCAAGGCGTAAGTAATATGGCATGGTGATCATTTGCCGCAACTAGCCTGTAAACGAACCGAACGAACACGAACACAGGCATGTTCGTGTTCGTTCATTTAAACTTAAACGAATACGAACACGAACACATTAACGAACAGGAATTTTGTGTTCGTGTTCGTTTATTAAGAAAATGAACATGTTCGTGTTCGTTCATTAATAAATTAACGAACTGTACATGAACATAAATGAACACAAACGAACTAAAATAAACGAACAAACTTAAATGTACATTTTTTTAACACAATTGAACAAACATAAACAAACACAATTGAACAAGTATAAACGAGCACAAACGACTAATCTCTTAAATTTAAATACATATCATTCGTAAATTAGTTAGTTAACCGAACAAAAACTAACATTACATAGTTAACGAACATTAACGAACACAAATAAACGGACGTAAATAAACGAACATAATCGAACTGTTCATGAACATAAATAAACGAACACAAAGTGTGTTCATGTTCGTTCATTTAATTAAACGAACACAAATTTTATGTTCGTGTTCGTTCATTTATTAAATAAACCAACATAAACGAACTTCTTACCGAACAGTTCACGAACAGTTCATGAATTGTTTGGTTCGTTTACAAGCCTAGCCGCAACTCTTCTTTCGGGATTCTTATCCCCAATAAAGACCACTGTTTGATGGAATCTATCACCGACCAGACGACCATAATGTTCATCTTCTCCGGTCCTGGCGTCTCCATCGCAATCACTCTGTTTCTGGATGCAAGTTTTTTCAAATAAAAACTTCAAAAAAGTGACAATTTGAACCATAAGAAGATCGAAATGATGGTAGTAAAAGAACTGTTGTCGGTTTTCTATATAGTGTGTGTGGGTGAAAATTTGCCGGCGAGATAGTTGCTTTTGAAGTCCGACGAAGGGTGCAGGTCGGAGATCGGGAAGCTGAGAGGCGGCATATAGGCCTATTTCTGGAAAAAAAAAAAAAAAAGGGACAACTCTACAAAAATGTAACAAATTTTTCTAACTGTCCCAATTAAGTTATTGTAACTTTTTTTGTCTCAGTTAGGTCATTTAACTTAGTATGATGGCGTATGAGTGTTCTAATCCTAAATAAAGCATTTTATATTTAAGTAAAAGTAAAAAATAATAATCATAAATAATTATAAATCAAAGTCGTTCAGAAAACACGCTTCCTTCTCCCCGAAAACACCAGGGACAATTTCATACTACTTTTGTTCTTTTTTTAGACTCCCCTCATCTTCTCTTCAATACAATTTGCAACACTTTTAAACCCTTAAAACCCCCCAAATTGGTTCTCTGTTCTTCAATATTCTTTCAGAAAAAACATAAAAATTCTGAATAAAAAAATTACAGAAAAAAGGCGAAAATTTGACAAAAATGGAACAAAATTTCGAGCAAGATGATCAAATTAACCTCCCTCCAGGTTTCCGATTTCATCCAACAGACGAAGAACTCATATCTCACTACTTGTATCCTAAAGTTTTCGACTCAAGCTTCAAGGCCCGAGCGATCGGAGAAGTTGATTTGAACAGAGTAGAGCCATGGGAGCTTCCATGTAAGTACTCTGTTTTCGGTTTCCTGCTTCTGCTTCAAGTTTTTGAATTCAAAACTTCTTTTCTTCTGTTTTCTTGTTTCTGCTGTTATTTTCAATCATAAATTTTTGAAATTGGAATGAATTTTGTGTCTGTTTTCCTGTTTTGATCTAAGCTTTTTGAATTGTAATGAAATTTTTTATTTTTTGTTTTTTTTGTGTTTCTTGTTTCTGCTCTGTTTTTTTTGTCTTGAATTTTATGAACATGAATCAAATTTATTGTTTGGATTTGCAGGGAGGGCTAAATTGGGCGACCAAGAATGGTTCTTTTTCTGTGTTCGTGATAAAAAGTACCCGACTGGATCGCGAACAAACCGAGCTACGGTTGCTGGGTATTGGAAAGCTACAGGGAAAGATAAAGAGATTTATAAAGAGAAATCACTTGTGGGTATGAAAAAAACACTTGTTTTTTATAAAGGAAGAGCACCCAAAGGCGAAAAGACGGATTGGGTGATGCATGAGTATAGATTAGACGGGATATTTTCTGCAAATAATCTCCCCAAATCGGCTAAGGTATGAATAATATCTATGGTTTGATGTTAGATACTCTGTTTTATAATTTGGGGTATATAATGATCATTTTGATTAATCCATTCCAAAACATAAAACCCAATTTGACGTATGGATGAATATGCAAGATGTGATATAGATTTATGATTTATTGCATATGATTTGCAAAAAGTATGTGAAAAATGTTCAATTTCAGCCATGGTTTGATGTTAGATACTCTGTTTTGTAATTTTGGGTCGGTAGGTTAACTTAAACATGATGTGTACATGTTCTTTTCATAAAATTTGTTTTTTGAATCGAACATTACGGAATCAAATAAACCAGAAATAATGACAGTAAAAGTAAATAATGAATTATGAGTTCGAGGAAGCCGCTATTGTGAGATCAGTAGAATATTTCATAGGAAACATGTGGAATAAATTTATGATTTTTTTTGCATTAGCATGGTTAAAAGTATTTGAAAATATGTTCTAAATTTACAATTTGATTGGTTTTTGCAGGGGGAATGGGTGATTAGTAGGGTTTTTCACAAGATTTCTGGTGGGAAAAAGATTTCAGTTTCTGGGCTTTTAAGGATGAATAATGGAAACAAGTACCAACTCGAGTTTTGTTCTGCAAACATGCCTCCATTAATGGAGATTTCAAATGCAGATGGAGGATCAAGAACTGATAATTCACATGTCACCTGCTTCTCCGAATCCACGGACGAACATAAACCAAACAACAATCAAGAACTGATCGGAAGCTGGAGCTCAAACGGGTCTATGATGGGGTCAAGAATTGATGCGACATGGATACAAGATCCATCAATCCTCAAGGTCTTGCAGGATGCCAACAACATGAATCAAAACCCGAAAACCGAAAGGGTGGATCATCAAGATTATGATATGAATTTGGGTGGTCAAGTGGATCTGGATAACATTTGGAATTATTAAGCAAGAACTAAAGATGTTGGTTTGAGATTTAAGAATTAAACTGATGCAATGATTTGATTCTAAAATGCTTATGCATGCCATGATATACTGATACAACTTCAAGAATGAAATCGAAAGACATACAAGTGAAGCTCATGAATTTAATTGAATTATTTATCATTTTTTTTCTTTTCTATAACATTGTCGGTGCGCGCGTATAATGTATATATATGCCGGCCCTTGAGAGAAAAAAGTAAAATTGCATTAATTTTAACGTTATTTTACTTATTTATTGTAAAATTAACGTTAAAAGCGTTGGATTGATCTGTTAATCAGACATCATGAGTAAGAGTTCTCATTGAAAACATTCTCTCTATTACTGTAAGGTAGAGGTAAGACTGTTTAAATCTTACTCTTCTCAGATCCAAACTTATATTTGTGAATGACGGAATATATTGCTAATTTAAAATAAGTTTTTAAATGACACCCAATTATTCAAAATTTCATTTATTAGTATTAAAAATATTTTAACCGACATCATTCTCTCTCTCAATGTCAAATGTAATAAAAAAATATTATATATATTGGTAGGCCAACGACCAAGTAGTTTGGATGGCTTTATACAACCGATGACATAAGTTGAGAGTTGTGTAGTAACCAACTCCTTTTAAATAATAAAAAGTTAGCTATATATAGTCTGCTTCATACTATTTTATGTATAGTTATCTAAGCTGATTTATTTTAAAGTTATTGCTACCTTGTGCAAATGCATATTTGTGAAACAAATGATGTATAACATAGTTATATGTCTGGATCTTTTATCTAACATACCCCATGACGTTCGAGGCACAAGGCTTTATAATGTTTGGATTAGATCAAAGAGTTTTGTCACACCCCGGGCCGGCAGGCCGGATCGGAGACCCGTCGGGCGGAATAGTCCCGAGGCGTGATTGTAATCGGAGTTATTAGATTGTTACATTGCACATGATAATATGAGAAATGCTAAAATACGTTAAACGCATAAAAATTAAATTACAACTGTTTCATAATTAAATTCTATTACAGCTTGATTTGGACAGCTGGAAAAAGGACCAGATGTCCCACAAGGTTACTTGCACAGACGCAAGTCTTGAATCTTGTATCCAGGCTAACCGGAGAGATTCCATTCAAGAGTTGTAGGTTCTTCTAAGGGATCATATCTTTCTCTCTCTAAAGTCATCATGTTTCCACCTGTTATCCAGGCTAACCGGAGAGATTCCATTCAAGAGTTGTAGGTTCTTCTAAGGGATCATATCTTTCTCTCTCTAAAGTCATCATGTTTCCACCTGTTCTTCACCTGAGAACATGTAAAATCTGTCAACACTAGGTTGGTTAGTCACATTTGTTTTGAAAATATTAGGTTTTGTAAAAGATTTGGTGAAAGTCTTTCCATTCACATCGATTTGAAATATGATGTGTGAATGGTGTTGAAAACCACGAATAAACTACACAAATGCGTCGGTCTGACCATCATTACTGACACCATCCCAAATCACCGAAGGTAGTTTATGTATAAGGCATACGTAGGGTCAAGCTTACCGCCAGCCCACCACCCCTTCGATGATTCACGAGAGTGTCCTTAACAGAAATCGGACCTTGTCACTTGTGTATCTTCATTCTACTCGACACGACATATGATTGTAAAATGAATTTGTGAGAAAGAAGCGTATGCTCTGTCTCCTGATATAAGAGACCGGTTTTGTTGTTTTGTTGTTTGAAAGTCACACTAGTGACGCTTCTCTCTTGTAGGAAAACATTTGTGACATCCAGTACCTGATCGTCCGGCAAGTCCGTACGGTATGTGTACTTTCACAATTTAATGTGTGTAAATACAATATATGAACAATGTTTGTGATAATAGAACTCAGGATACAAGAAAACAGTTGTACGTATTTATGTGGAAACTTAAATACCGTAAGTACAACAACTCATGATAAATTATAGTTGTTTGTATTTAGGTGAAAACCTAAGTACAGTTAATACAACGAATCAAGAGAAACAACAGTGTACAAGTAAACAACAAGAACATGTCGGCTGCGATCTGATATCCATAGATGACAGGAATCAGATGGCCGATAAATTAGTAAAAAACAATCTGAAAACAGGAAGTATAGTTGAGTCCGTTAGTGAGGAAACACAATTCAGAACATAAATGCAGTGTTATTTCAGAATAGCGAACTGACAGTGTGTTTGCGTGGGTAACGATTCACACAAACATATCAGTGAGTTTAACGTTCTGAAATAATGACTGAAAAGTAGAAAACAAAAGTCAGCAAGCCAAGCCATCGTCGTGTTCGTTCGGGTGACGATTCGAACGAATACGCGCGAAGGTGACGCGATCTGACGAAACATTCAAAATAAGCGTTTTCGATAAAATAATTCAAGAAAATAAATATAAAACATTTATTAGGAATCACAACCTTTCCAAACATTAAAAATAAATCCATTTTATTTGATTACGTAAAATACACGAGTTGCGTTCCGGAAACGCAGCAAAGACGCGAACCGAGCAATCGAAACGAACCCGAACACCCTCGGGTATATAAAGGCTAAATGAGGGCAACTACGTCATTTCTCTCATCTTTCTCTCTCTCTCTCTCTAAAAACCATTTCCCGAACCTTCTCTCTCATTAGAATTTCAACTTCAAACCTCCATATCTTGCTCGATTCTTCACGAAAATGGGCATTCTTGGTGTCTAAACGAAGCTCTTGACATCCTCTACCTAGAAGTACAACAGATCTGAGCTATTATCCAGCAAAAAACGAGGTATGGAAGCTTGAACATTTCAAAAACTAGGGTTTCTTCAACCTTATGTTAAACCCCTCTCTAAAACCGGCTTCAAACCATGACTCAACCGACGCTAGACTTCCATCCAAACAACATACCGGTGGAAACAAACTTGTGGAAGCGTGAGTAAGCCATGGGAGAACCTGCAACTGTTTGGTGATCGATGATCGTGATGAACAAGCTTCGTGAAGGGCTGAGCTGGCCAAACCTCGACCAGCCGAACCCTTGAGCTACGAACCACTATCACAGAACCTGTGCATGGCCTGCGAACCCACACTACAGCCGAACCTGTCATTGCCGAACCACTTCATGAGCTACGAACCATGAGGGAGCCACGAACCCTCATGGCGAGCCACCTTTGGCCGAACCTCTTACAACGAACCAAAGTGTCCACGAACCTGCACCATCACCGACCAATAGGAGGACCACGAACCTACCTGTAGCCGAACCTAAACAATGGGCGAACCTTGCATGGCTGAACATACAAATGACCGAACCTTGTGTCTGACTGAAGCCCTGACCACGAACCTTATGGGACACGAACCTAGGGTAGCATCTGGTAGTAGCCAAACCTTGACCGAGGCAAACCATGGGGCTGTTCAAACCAATTATTCAGCGAACCTAGGACCATCCCTCGACCATGCAACTCTTTCGGACCAATCATTTGGCCCATCACCTCATTTGACCCAAGCAATGCTAACCGGCCCATCTCCCTTGCCGCGGCCCACTGTGATTGTTTCAGCCCAACAAAACCCTACGGCCCAAACAGCAAACACATGGCCCATACCCACTGCCTCGGTCCAGAAAACATTCGGCCTATGAGACTTAATCGGCCCACTTGATTCATTTGGCCCATATGGTTTAACTTAGGATAAACACATGAAATCATATTACAAGGGCTAACATATAGGGGATTGATAATAAATTACTACAAAGATGGTGGGTTTAGCACAAAGGATTTCATATAGACTAAAATAACATATTTTGAATATATTAACAAATGGTTTGAAGTGTTGAGACAAAGGGAGCAATTTACACTACAAAGCTATATTACAAGATGTTAAGGATTAATAACAATTAATCAGAAACCTAAGTTTTACACCTAGAACTCTTTTGTCAAGACAATGAATCAAGTGGAACATAAAATCAATAACAAGATGTGTTAATCTCAAACAAGTAGGTCAAGTGTTAGTAAAACGATAACAAGTGAAACGAGGCCGAATGAAGACCGAGACTCACAAGTGTTAGCCAACTTTAGGGCTAACACATACACGCACACCAATCACTACAACTATTACTTACAAGTTACATACAACGTGAAATCAATACCGGATCTTGAAAACAACCACAAGTACAACAACGAGCGCGTGCATTCTTGTTTATACTTAGTCAACCACTTCAACAGCAAGGTGAGTTCATACACCCCTTTTCTAAACATTAACCAATTTTAAACTCTCGGGGCTGAGAAACATGCTTAACTTTTATTTATTTAAAAGTTTTAGTTTAACATATTGCTTATACTTTGATTTAGATAATATTGCTTGACTTATTATCATTTATCATTGTATGCATGCTTGTATGATCATGACATGACAGAGATAACTAAGATGAATATGGTTATATAATTTCATAAATCATCAACACAATAGAATAACATAGTTGTAAGATTCTATCTTATAACATTTAATTATTCTTACAAGAACAGACATTGAGATTATCACAGGTGAACACGATGACAACAACAATAACAAACATGAATGATATGAAGATAATATATCTTCATAATATCATTCAACATCGGAGTTAGCTAAGTGTAATAAGACAAGTTCTTATAACACACAGCTTATAACTCGGTGCATACTACAAGATAACACAAAACAAGTATCATCAACCACCTGAGTCGACTAAGTGTAGTAAGATTTGCTCTTACCCCACCTTAGTGACAACAAGGTGACCATATGGAACAACAAAGAATGATAATCGTGATAACGTAGCTTCATGATAACAATATCATTCACACAACAACTAACAATGTATAATCAGATAAGTTCTTATTTAACTTTGTTAACAACAACGAGAACATACAACATTGAGAACAAACACATTGATGAACACAATGCAATTGATTACTATTGAACTGTCTGCATTATATCATTTCAATCATGTGCCATGTATTCAAGTTGATCATTGTAAGTCCCTTCACAAATCGCTGGCCAGTTAATTTGAAGTGACTAAACCGACGATAGCATAGTGGTACCATAGGTTTGACAAGCCTCTAGCTTGTAGGGCTAGTATGTTGATCGTAATCATCATTGGCTGGTAACGTATGACCGGTGACAGGGCGACGAACAGTCAGGGTCTGGTAAGCAACACATGGTGATATTAATCTGCAGTTAAATTGTAATTAATCCATCGTTTCCTGTTGCCTAGTAGACTAGGGAATTTATTTTCTCTCAAGTTATATTACTAGTAACAGATTTGATGAGGCCTATAGAAACACAAAGTGGTAGAGGTAAATCGGATGCATTGTAATCTGATTACGTGAGGATTACAATGGATTCCTATTAGGCTCTATGCACTTCAAGTTGAGAACAAATAACATTTTGTTAACTAACACTCTTATATATTTAAAAGTGATAACAGTTAACCCCACAAGAACTAGAATAAATACAAGGATCAGATTAAATTAATCTAAATTCCTAAATACTTTGAGGGTGTATCAATACTTCGGTTTGATAACTAAACCCCTCTCGACAGGTTATTTTACATATGATACAATGGGTAAATATCAAACGGAATGAACAAGGGAAATGATAATGGGTGTCTATAGTTGTACCGCAAGTGGTGTTAAGTTCTATTAGGTATGTGGTGGGATGTTGGCGGGGGCTTGTTCCCCTACATATGCCCTATATATAAACATATCTATTAGGATGAGACTCTACTTGCGATTATAACTATGGAGAGGCCATTGGGTGAACGAGTGATTCAAACAACTTACAAGTAACATGTATGACATTGTGATTGTGTATGTGAACAATTCAAGGTTTTCAATTATCAAACTTATGAACTCACCAACCTAGTGTTGACTTTGTTTAAATACATGTTTTCTCAGGTGACGAACATGTTTAGTCATCAGACATTCAGGGACATAGCTAGTGGACTTTTAGAAGACCTAGCTACATTTTGTATCATGCATATTTTGAAATGGCAGAACAAAGAATCATCTTTTGTGGATCTTGTACATTTACAAGATATAAACTTATTGATTCTTTTGATTAGATTTACTTAGTTAAATTATGAGGAAACAATGTAATTTAACTTTGTAATTCTATTTCATTGTCATGTTAGCATTTCTCATTATTATATCATGTGCTATGCAACAATCTGATTATTGTGATTATCATACGATATCGCGCCTCGAGAACTTTCCGCCCAACCGGAAAGTCGATCCAGCCCGCCGGCTTGGGGTGCAACAACATTGTTTACTGTGTACTCATTTGAAACTCGTCCAAGACCAGGTCTTGAACATTTATTTGATTTGAAAAATCTTGTTTTTTTTATTGTGTGGTCTGTCCGTAATATCACCCTTGTGATCATTTACCAACTCTAACTGATATGTTTGTGTTATTAGTTCCCCTGGAACTAATCTGAGTTGTTGTTGTATGTGTGCTGCGTGTAACGTACCAGCCTCAGCGTTGGAAGTTTGTTAAACCTATGGTACCATCTACGTTACCGTCGGTTGACCCGCGTCAACTAATGGTAAATGACTCTGATGTGTGTTGTTCGAGAATTTCTCAGCAAATTCCCGATGTGTTGTTGTGTGGACGCATGTCCTAGTGAATTACCCTAGACATATACCTCACAAAATATTGTTTGTTTGATGGGGGATTCCAATGAAAATGATGGTATTCGATTGTGCACTACACAATTCCACGATTTGTGTCCGTTCAGCTCTTAGTTGGGCACAAAGTCTCGAACTGTTGTGGTCAACGGACATCTCCTCGGCGATTTGTGTTTTGAACCCTCAAAACTGGTTTGTTGCTGTTGGTTGTTGAAAAGTTAAATGGAATGACGAACGCTCAGTAAAAGTAATTGAAAAGACACTTATACGTATAATATTCGTATAAGTGGTTGAGGGCTGATCCTTTTGTTGAAATCATTTGAAAATAACTCTTATTCGTTGATCACTCGAATAAGAGGTTTCATGTTCTCATCCCCAAATGATTTGGAATGAATAAAATCGAAAACAAAGGGTCTGTGAACTCACCTGAGGTCTTGGGTCATCGATGCACTCACTCGATATGATCTCTCGGTTTGAATCATGTGTTAAATATTAGTTAGTTAGGTGTTTGGTGATTATGTGCTCTGTTTCTTGATGTGATTTTGGAAAATGTGTTTTTATTGGTTTTAGTTTGATTAGATTTAAAATCGGGTCTAAGGTTCGGTTCTATCGATACAAGTGGCGTAAGATAGAACTTTCAACACTTAGCTGTTTTGGGTTGTTCTTGGTGAGAATGAGTGGTTCATGCGAATGGGTCATCATTCGCATGATTGTCCCACACGAACGAACCTATGTCGTTCGTCTGGCAGCTCGTTCGTGTAACCCTTCCTTGTGAACGAGGCTTCTCGTTCGCACGAATGAGCCATTCATACGGCTCATTCGCCTGCAAGTTTACCAAGAACGCCATTTTTGAAATCGATGGTTGTTTTTTGGTGTTTTTATGGTCAAAATTGATGGTAAAACGTTTTGGAGTGTTTTGATGCAAAGGATCGGTGCTAATACTTCCGGTGGAAGTGGATTTGGACGGTGGAATAGTCTGATTTCATGTGGAAGTGGCCGAAAATTGAGAGGGGCGAAAGTGGGGTTCGATTGGAAGAGTTGGGTGAAAAATGAGTTTGAAAAACGTAAGTGTTGCTTTTATAGTTGTGCTGTCGCACGAATCAGCCGTTCGCACGAATCAGCCGTTTGTACGAATGGCTCCCATTCGTGTGAATGAGCTGTGACTATAAAAACTTCACGAATTAGACTGGTTCGTACGAATGAGAGTCCATTCGTACGAAGAGTCTTGTGTGTTTTAAAATTTTGATTGTTAATTAAATTGTTTTGGTGAGATTTTATTTAAAATTGTTATTATTTTACGTCAACGTTAAAGACTCACGATGACATCTATATGAATCGTCACTCATACAAACACCGCGTTATATCTAACTGCTGACATTGTTCGATAATGTGAGGATTTCATTTAGGGTATCCAAATCTAACAACATATCCACATGGATCGTCACCCATGCTAACATCTCATTGGATCGATACTTCAAATGTTATCCATTGAGGTTTTTGTTCATTGTTTTCCCTCACAGGTTGTTTTCTTTTCTTCTGATTCATGTTAATGTGATTAAGTGGATTTTCCTAACTGTTTCAGAAAAACCCGTGTATTTTTATTGTCGTTTATTATGGTTGTCTTTGCTCGCGTAACACTATGTCTTACACTGTGATTGTGTACAACCTTGGATTTCCGACTCATGGTTGCTCGGATGTCGGTTGTCACACGTTTCATGTAGGACCGGCTTATTCTATTGATTTAAGTTCATATATTCTCTATTTATAACTTTAATTACATATATACTCAAGGGTTGAAAGTTAAGTTACATATATCATTTTCTTTCATAATTTGTCTTCTTTAAATTAGTGAATATATGTAATTTTAAATTGTAGGTAAGGGATATATGTAATTTTAAATTTTAAGTAAGAGATATATGTAATTTTAAATTTTAAACAAGGAGATATATATAATTATTTTTTAAATAAGGTATATATGTAATTTATAAAGTTTATAGGATATATATGTAATTACCTCTAATATATTTTGAGGCTCGCAAACTAAGATTTTGAGACATTTTTCCAAAATAATTTCATAAACACCTATTTTTTGTTTGGGCTTGATTATGTTTTTGTGTAATTGTAAAAGGCAATCTAGCAAACCATGTTGTTAGAACTGAACCAGACCAGTCGGACCGGGAACCGAGGGGTCGACCGGTTCAAAAACAATAACATGTGAACCGCCCGCAAGGGAACTGACCGGTTGAGCCGGTTCACTGGTCGGACCGGGAGCCGGTTCACCGGTCGGACTAGATTTTAAGTTTTTTTTTTAAATAAAATCCAAAAAATTAAACATTAAAATCGAAGCTTGTATTTTTTTAACATGATTATGTTTGTTTAAACATTAATTATGTTTGTTTGAATTTGTTTATAATTCTATAATTTTTTTGGAATTTTTTATATATTTATTATGTTATCCGGTTCTTGAATTTGGTTCAACCGGTTCGACCAGAAACTAGTAAAACGTCCGACTCAACATCCGGTCCGGTTCCGAAAACATTGCTAGCAAAGCCTCCTAGACGGATCATTTCAAACTCATAATTTTGTTTACTAAAGTCATTACATCTGAGAATTTTTTTTTTTTTTTTTGTATAAATGAGAGGCCTTATGATTTTGAAGATACTAAATTTGTTTGGTTTGCTTGACCCATTAAGACGTTGGTTTCATGGCAACTTGCCCAATTGATGGATGTCTATGCAACTAAGCTATCAATAGAAATAATACGGGTGTGATAAAAGAGTAACTTTAAGATACTAGGTTTCTTAACGTTTGCTTATACAACTGACATGTGTTTGTTTTCAAGTTTTATGATGTATTGATGATATTTTTACGACAGAGTACGATTTAGGGTTTTGCGACGGAATGAAAACCATTGCTTTGTTTTTGTTTAATCGGTGTTTAAGTATTCAAGAACATGTTGATTGTTGCCACAACATGTGTTCGATAAATTATTATTTTTATTAAAAACTACACAATCGTGAGATCATGCGGAAGGGACACAACTAGATAGAATTAAAGATGAGATGATGACTGCTTAAGACAAGTTAACGTAATTCAGATGTTGATGACGCCAGGTCGATGTGATTAAATGAACACACATTCGTAGATGCAGGATAATCACACTTCTGCATATTTTTTTCATTATAAACTTAATAATCAAATCATATTTAAAAAAAAATGAAAACAAGTTGAATACTTATATAAGAGGATTAAACAGTCAATCTTTTTGGACTTACTCGATACTTGACTTAACTACTACTTTGCATAGAGGCCGAATTGTTTCTTGATCTGATGCACAATTTATCATACATTTGTGTAAGATATTGATTCTCACTCCTTGAACATGTAACCTTAAGGTCACAAAACAACAACCTTACCAGTTGGTTCAAGGCTCGTCTCAATCAACTTTTTTAGAGGATTAAGTTAAATATGTCGCATAACGTTCCTTTAAATGTACGCTTGGTTTGAGATATATTTTTGGGACCAATTGTTGTCATCAATTGTTTTTGAAAAACAATTATTTGTTTACAAAGTTTTCCTTTTTCTTATATGAAGAACATTTGACGGTTAAGGATTTTAACATTCAATAAGGGTTGGTTATAACCAAGTGTTTATAGTCTTGAGTTTGAATCCGAGTTGAGCCTTATTTGTTAAGGTAAAGTTATAGGTTAACCTAGCTGTAAGGTTTATGCTAGGGTAGGCTTAGACGTACACCTAAAACTTCAAATCCGAAAGGACGGTTAAATTCAGTCTTCTTGTCATTGTTTTGTTTTTTTAATACTTTTTTCTTCTCATGCTTGAGCCTCTTTTGTAAAACCTTTGTTGTTAGTCATCCGCCCCCATAGCCATTTAAACATTTAATCATCCCCTTTTATTTTTGTAAGTAGGATCTAAATTGTTAGGCTCCTTTTGATATATTATAATTATAAAGAAAAAAGGATTGATGTTATCTTCCAACTCGTCTCATTATTCTTTAATAGAATAATACAGTAAATTGAAATTTGGCTTGATTTAGAAGTGGAAAAATAGAGTAATTAGGTTCTAAATTTTAATGACCTTGAATTGGTCAAAATATGCGGACTTTCTTACCTCAGAAAAGACGATCAAAAAATTCCCAATCATGGTTATAAAAACAAGCCAGAAAGAAAATAATAATAATAGTAATAGTAATAAAAATAATAATAACAATAACATTTATTTGAATAAATTGCACTTTTGGTCCTTTATGTTTACACAAAATTTCAGAGATAATCCTTTATGTTTCAAAATGTCAAAATCAGTCCTTTAAGTTTTTAAATGTTGCAAACTCGGTCATTTCTTCGTTAACGTCGTTAAGTACTCACAGAATAAAGGACCATATCTGAAAATTTATGTAAACATAAAGGACCAAAAGTGAAATTTATTTAATTACTTATATGATTTTTTTTGACATTTATGCCCCTATTCTGTTAATATTTAACGGCGTTAACGGATAAAGGACCGAGTTTGCAACATTTAAAAACTTAAAGGACTGATTTTGATATTTTGAAACATAAAGGACTATCTCTGAAATTTTTTGTAAGCATAAAGGACCAAAAGTGCAATTTACTTAATTTTTTTTAGACTTGTGAACTTTGTATGAAATTAAGTTTCAAGCATGTGTCCAAAGAGTTGAAATTGTTGGTTTGATGTAGTAATATATGTTGAGTTTCATATGTTTTGACTAATTTTGAGCATACGTATATTCAACAAAAATTAAATACATTAAATCCTAGTAGCAATTTATGGATATAAATAGGCAGGGGAAAAAATATAAAAAAACATAATTTGACATGGGAAATCTATAAACTAACTAGGTTAATAACCCGTGTATTACACAGATTAAATAAAGAATTATAACAAATAATTATAAATGAAAATTTAGAAAATATAAGAATATTTTGAATATAAAATACGATTACAATTTCATATGATTTAATATATTAAGAATTAAAATAATATTATTATTTCTCTAAACACTAACTTCTTTTGTAGTTTGTTTTCCTTAAACATTTTGTTTCAAATAATTGTTCTTGAGAATTTATAGTTTATAATAATTTTTTTTAAAAAAGTGTGTTTTTAATATTAATATATTTTGATGTATTTATTTTTATTATAAAAATGTATAAAAAGTAAATATAATATTTAGATTAGATGCATTGAATAGGAGAGAAATGTGAGAAATGAATGTTAAGATGTTCAAAAATTATGCCATGTGACAATAAAAACCTTTATTTATTAGTATAGGTAGATATATTAAATAGATATTCGAACACCAAAATGTAGTGACTATAATGAAAAAAAATTATGTTTCCGTTACCATCCATTAACTTTTATATTTGGTTAAATGATCAATGATACATATTATATTTAGCAATGTTGGTTTCCACCAACATAACTATTGTGTATATGTATTACTTATGGAAGATGAACAATGAAATGATGAGTTGGTCTAGTGGTTTCTGTTCTTTTACAAGTAGCGTGCGTGTTCAACCCTCTATGTGACAATTGCAGTTGATAATTACGTCATCAATGACATGAGCACATGTAGTCGTTCTTGAAATCCACGTTGATTTGACGATTGTAATTATTATAGGTTGAAAGTATGCGAGAAATCATGAACATAGACGAAAACCGTGCGCGAAACAGAGTTACGGATTGTCCGGAATCACAAAACGAAGAAAATCCAAAAATTTGAGGAAAATGGGGCTAGGCGGTACGCCTAGCGTGAGAGCTTCTCTCTAGGCGGTACGCCTAGAGCCTAGAAAATATCTGGATTCTTTGGACATCCGCGCGGTACGCCACGGGCCAAACGCCCACCTGGGGCGGTGCTCCTGGCAGGTCTTGAGGCGGTGGATCAGGTTGAAATATCAGATTGCATGGAAAACATCACATTTCGTTCTCTCTCGAGTTTTCTTCACTTCCAAGCGACCAAACACTCATTTTCACCATCCAAACTCCATCTTGAAGGTGTCTAAACATCCCGATCGCGCTAGGAAACGTTTCTGCAAGCCCTGATCGTCGTTATACACTCAGAAATTCACTTAATTAGGTAACGGTTCGTTTTAACCTTCTAGCTTGATAATGGTTGATTAGATCTTGATTTTGCACGTAATGATATAGTTAGGGTTGTTGATTATTGCTTAGATGATGGCTAGGATTGAATATAAACGAAGAACTCGATATGTTAACGGGTAAATCCTTGTTTTGATCCGTTGTAATGCCCGGTTTGAAAGAGATTATAACAATGGTTATAATGGTTTAAACCATTTGATTATGACAATGTAGGTGATTAGTTTGATTAATCTTTGAAATACAAGGTTAAATCCAAGTGTTTCAAACTAATCACAATCATTAACATACTCATTAGAACGATTATCTGATGTTTATGATAACAGTCAGATTAGTATGTTAAACATGGTTATTAAACCTATTCTAATGCTACGTTGTGATATTTCATGATATTTGGGTAATCAATAACAAGGATTGATCATTCCTAAGACATTAATCTGTCTAGAAACTGTTTTAGCATAATAATCAACAACATTAACTATTTGGTTAATCCGAGATTATTCTGATTAATCAAGTGTGTCATTAACCTTGTATTAGGAACCTGAATCAGTATAGGTTCCTACATTATCATACATTGTATGATATAACATTAAACTAACTAATTAAATACTCAACATAAGTTTGATGACTGTTAAGACAATGTCTTTGATATTGGACGTTCAGAAAGATCTAATCAGTAAGTTAAAACATAAATAACTCATTAAACATAAATAAATGCAGAATCATACTATTACTATTAGTTGTGTGACATTCTGCTACTTGTAAGTTATCAGGTGAGTTTCGTACAACCCCTTTTCTTTTTAATCTTTTACAAACATCGGGGTAGCACTGTGGAACTTTTCAGAACTATATGATATGTGTCACTATTATCTACGTGATTTCATGTGATTTGTTGAGAACTTGTGGATTTCATGGGATTTTGCCTGTAGAATAGAACCCTATCACAGAACTTAAAAGTTCTCATTTCTTGAACTGTATCTAGTGGACCCATGTGGAGCCGAACAGAAAACAATGATAGTACTATCGGTTGACAACCCATTTGCCGGGAGCTTGCTACTCCCCTTGGTGTAAATGTTTGTAATCTGTTTCCAGAACTTCTTAATGTAGTGATAGACATTAAGACAATGAGGCACTCAGATATGTACCGACGGGTAGTATCTTATTAGAAGGAGAACGGAGTAGTCCGAAAGGAACTAGATACGGGTCCCATGGTTATCTGGAACTGAACATTTTGAGAACATACATATCATATCATATTGTTGAACTTAAACGTTACGAACTCACCAGCTTTGTGCTGACGTTTTAAACTTAAAACTTTTGCAGGAAGACAGTGACCACCGGGTGAGGATGCACTTCATACATGTGTAATTAAATAAATCGGATTGTGTAATAAACTTAGCTGTAATGTTGTTTGTAATTATGAAACCTTGTAATATATTTTCTTTAAGTTAATCTGTGTGCTATGATATCGGATCAAGTAAGTCACACCTCATCTCGGAGATATCACCTCATCTCGGAGATATCACCACTATGCTTCCGCAACCTTTTCAGTAACATCATCAACAGGTGGCGAGAGGTGGGGGTGTGACAAGGTGGTATCAGAGCCACGGGTTATAGAATTTAGGTGGACTTAGAGACCTAGACTATAACCATAGGCTCGAATAGTGACACAGAGAACACCGAATATAACTAACGAACAAAACTTGTTTTGAATTAAGCCAGGATAATCAGGTGGTACGAATTCTAGTTATGAGTGGCCAGCATAACTGAAATTCGCAACACGTGTGCGTTCTAGTTTCATTTAATCCAAGCAGAACAATAATAACTATAAAGACGAGTAGTTGATTTAAGATAGGAAGAGATATCATGTCATGTTTATGTTGAATAGTATTATTCAATATTTATCTCATGGTACTGATTTAAAATTTTTGTTTGTACAGTGATGGCAAACCCACCTGAGCGCTACATTTATCAGCGATTTCCCTACGTGATCCTTGATGATACGCCCAGCTCTAGTTCGAGCTCAGATTCCGATCCATTGGAGGCGTCGACAGCTGCTTCACAGGCTATACCTCACGTACCAGCTACGCCGCCACCACCAGTCCCATCTGCTTCACCAAGACATTCTCAGGCTCCGATTGAGGATGCATCGGCACAGAAGAGACAGAGCCCCTCACCTTAGGGGTGCCGGCTTGGGATGGACTTAGACGCATACGGGGTCAAGCCCGCAAGACCACGGGTCTTCCTCCGCGACGACAGTTGGCTCCCAGGGATGGGCCTAGCACTATCCATGATCTGGGAGAATCCTCCCATCAAGCTGAGCTACGGGCGCAGTTGCAGCAGGTCACCCAGGATTTGCAGGGGACACGTCAGGGCCTGCAGCAGTGTTAGGCTACAGTAGAGGATACCCGCATGACTGTACTAGAGATCCTTACTTATCACTTGACCCTTATGGATCAGGTGAAGGCTCTAGATATAGACACTTGAGCATGGAGAGTTGCAGTTGAGGGCAGACTAAGGAGGACTTGGGGGCAGATTGTGATTGCTGCATTCTAGCAGCTAGTGGCAGTGATGAGGGAGAGATTGGTGTGGATGAGAGAGGTAGTGATGGGCATAGTTGAGAGGATGAGTCTAGAGGTGTAATATCTGGGATTTTCCGACATTTTAACGACGATGTTATCCGACTAGTAATTATGACAAACGCTAATAAATAATCACGTGGAATTTAGCTCGGTTTTATCATGTCACAAGACGTACATATATGTATTTATATGTGTAATTATAAACACACACACACAGAGATATATATATATATATATAAGTATGTATGTTATTATATAGTTTCTATTAATGTTAATTCAAAACTAATAAATTCACTAAAATTTATAAAAATAAAAAAAAGTTTATAAATAGAATTGAAAAAAAAATGAATAAAAATCAAAGTTTATAAAAGTTTATCAAAAGATTTAAACATAAAATGTGTCATTGATTTTGGTGGCAATGAGACTCTTACTTACCATTGATCGAATCCTCGTATAATAACATTTATCACAAGGGTATTAACATGGAACCAATTGAATCTTGTACGACCGTAAATACCGATCACCTATTTGTTGGAGCGAGATTGGTGAAGCACAAATCACTGGTCCTGAATTAATTCAAGAAACATATGATAATATCATCCAAATTCGTGATAATCTTTGTGTAGCGAGAAGCCTGCAAAAGATTTATGCCGACAATCGTCAAAAACCCCTAGAATTTCTAATTGGTGATCTAGTTTTTCTCAAGGTATTCTCTTAGAAAGGCTTAGTTTGCTTTTGAAAAGAAAGGGAAATTAGTTCCTCGTTATGTGAGTCCTTTCAAGATCATTGAACGAATCAAAAAAGTACCTTACAAACTTGAACCACCTGAAGAACTAAGTGTGGGGATGTGATGTGTTGTAAAACACATCTATTTTTCCATTTGTTTCTATTGAGTTTCTGTACAGTTTATTACTTTTTAGAGTCGATTTATGTTGGTTCTTCACAATTTGGTAATTACATGCTCGCAGGTAATAAACATATCAATTTTTAGCAAAAGATCAAGAAAACGAGCTACCGGTTGGAAGAGAATAGGCCCAAGAACAACGAGATCAAAATTCTGAATTCTGGAACCCTTCGCGTATCGCGAAGGACATCTGAAACCCTGTCGCGGTACGCGACAGAGGAAAATGACCAAAATGCCCCTTTTAATGATTGCGGTTTGACCCGACTAATTTGTCGGGTAGCGAGACCCATCGCGTAGCGCGAAGGGTTTAGAGAATCTTGTCGTGGTACGCGACAGGGTTAAAAACGCAGAAATTCAAGATTTATTGATTTTGAAACGGCTGAGGCTAGGGCATTCGATTCTGGACGATTAGAGACAAGCAGGGAGGCGACTAGAGGCTAGAGGACAAGAGTGGAGTCGATCTTAATCATCGGGAAGCCTTAGACGAGTGATCCGAAGGGTGTAACGTGATCGGTTTACTTTGTTTCTCTTGTTTCTCAAGCTTTCTTACATTAAACAGATTATGGGTTGTTTTCATATGATGTTTCTTGGCTAAACTTCTAGAACTACCTAGGTTAGATGATTGTACATGATTGATTTTGGTTTATCTTGGGATTAAAACAATATGATGTGATGGATTTATGATTTAAAGACTTGGTTTGGAATATTGGATGTGTACGTGTGTCTTCAATTGTTCAATGATTAATATTATGTTCCTCATGTGTCTTGGCGATTGTCTGTCGCAAAATAGGTGCATGCTAGAATCAATTATTGTGTGTCTTTGATTATTGGATGAATTATTTTGATCAGGTAATTCATAGGAGTGTTTTATCATGATTTAGATGATTAAGATGTGCAACCAACTTTAATAGCCGTGAGGTGAGAAGTTGTCAATAAGTCTTGGTTGTTAGCTTGTTAGGTTAGAGATTTCGTGAGAAGATCAGTCTAATTTGTCTATCAAACCTTGTTTATTGAGTTCAATAGGAAAACCCTAGTTATCCCTAGCATTTAAGTGAACTGTGACTTTCGCGCTGTGAGGTAGATTGTTTAACAGTTATTTCTTAGGTGTTTTGAGATTATCGTACTGTGAGGTAGATAATCTAGCGGATACTTCATAAGCAGTTGGATGACCTGTGAGGGGAATCCTTTTAACCGGTGGTTTAACGGCTTTTAGAACCCTTAGTTGACTATCCTTGAGAAGGGCCGATGGTGCTCTAGGTTTTCTTTGAGTTTAGTATTCAAAGATCCCGGTATCACATTAGTTCCATCCCCGAGAGAACCTTGTCAAGCATGTATATGATTCAAGCCTAGGTAGTGCTGTTTTTTCCTTCTCTGGTTTAGTCTTTGTTTGCTCATTTATTCTTATCCTTAAGTATCTTTTAAGTATTTCATTTGTTAGTAAAAATCCCCCTTTTCCTCATTAATATTTTATTTAATTTAAGTAAATTTGTATAGATAAGTCCTTGAGTCTAGTTAGTACATTCTGTAGAAGTCTGTGGGTTCGATATCCGGACTTACTTTTATCTTGCTGCATACGATAGGTACACTTGTCTGTCGGTAGCTTCGGGATTTAGAGAGTCTAGATTTATTACTTTGTGTCTAGTTTTAGAGTCGGTTTTTAGTTAGTTTATTAGCTAAGCTCCGTCGACATCACTAAGCAACATAATCTTACTTTCACGTGTCAAATTTAAAGAAGTGTCTAGCTGACGAAAATCTTCAAATTCCACTTGATGAAGTGCACATTGATGAAACGATGCATTTTGTTGAGAAACGACTTAAACACAACCGAATACCGATTGTGCTAGTTGTATGGGAATCTAAGCGTGTCCTAGAATAACTTGGGAATATGAGGATCAAATGAAGGACAAGTATCCACATCTCTTCCTACCGAATTCGAGTAACTAATTTCGGGACAAAATATTCTAAAGTAGGGGAGACTGTAATATCTGGGATTTTCCGACATTTTTACGGCGATGCTATCCGACTTGTAATTATGACAAACGCTAATAAATAATCACGTGGAATTTAGCTCGGTTTTATCATGTCCCAAGACGTACATATATGTATTTATATGTGTAATTATAAACACACACACAGAGCTATATATATATATATATATATATAAGTATGTATGTTATTATATAGTTTCTATTAATGTTAATTCAGAACTAATAAATTCATTAAAATTTATAAAAAGAGTAAATTGCGATTTGCAACCCTGTGGTTTATTCGTTACTGCAACTTGCAACCCTCTCTTATTTTTTTTGTAACTTGCAACCCTGTGGTACTAAATGTCCTGCAACTTGCACCCCTCCAGTTAAAAATAACTTAACTCTGTTAAGTTATTAAGGGTAAACTTGTAAATTAGTATATTAAATGTCATGCAACTTGCACCCCTCCACTATTATTTTTATTTTTAGTATTATTTTGAAATCCAACTTTAATCAAAACGTGACTATCACATACAGACCATCAAACGTTAATTATTATTGCAGTTGTTTTTTTTCAAGTTATTTAGAGGCCAAAGTAATTGGATTTTATTTCCTTAGTTGCTTCCTCTACATCCATGTATCTAATTTGAACTTAAGTAATCTAACTCCAAATTTTCTACAATTATGCATCAGTAATTACGTGTAGGGGTGTGCATCAGTAATCTAGCTAACTCCCAAAACCGAAATTTCGGTTTTCTCGTTTTTAAACCCGTTTGGGTTCGGTGTTTTCGGTTTTTATCTTTTCAAAACTCATTTGGGTTCGGTTCAGGTTTCGGTTTTTTCTACTTAGACCTTAAATTATGCTTATAAAAAAATAAACTAAAATATTATATTTCTACTAAAAATATTTTTATGTACAACACTACTTAAAATTTAAAAATAATTACAAAAATATTTAAATTTAGTAAAAATTATACATGTTTTTGGTATCCTAAGCCAATAATAATAATAAAATATACGATTCTTATTTGACTTTTGATATTAAGAACTAAGAAAATAAAAATAGATGGTTCATAAATTGTTAAAAATTTTCAAATGTAATATGTATATGCATATACACTATGTATTCGGTTTTTTCGGTTTTTTCGGTTTTTCTTTAAACCAAACCCAAACCCAAACTTTCGGTTTTTAAAAACTTACACCAAACCCGTCGGTTTCTATTTGGGTTCGGTTTATTAAACCAATGTATTACATCATATTATGAACTTTTAGTTTTATTTTACATTATATCACTTATTCTATTATTCAGTTCCGTGTAATACACGGGTTTTTAACCTAGTATAAAATAAGATAGTAAATCAATGGTTAAGAAATAGGTTAATTACTTGGAGGCCAGAGTAATTATTATTGCAGTTGTTTTTTTTTTTCAAAATATTTGGAGGCCAAAGTAATTGGATTTTATTTCCTTAGTTGCTCCCTCTACATCCAAGGAGATTGACCCAATGATACAAAGCAATCCAGAAATACCCTTGGATGCTCTTCAAGACGTTTTGATCGACGTTTGATGGTCTGTATGTGATCGGAACATTTTGTTTAAAGTTGGATTTCAAAGTAATATTAAAAATAAAAATAATAGTGGAGGGGTGCAAGTTGCAGGACATTTAATATACTAATTTACAAGTTTACCCTTAATAACTTAACAGAGTTAAGTTATATTTAACTAGAGGGGTGCAAGTTGCAGGACATTTAGTACCACAGGGTTGCAAGTTACAAAAAAAATAAGAGAGGGTTGCAAGTTGCAGTAAGGAATAAACCACAGGGTTGCAAATCGCAATTTACACTTATAAAAATAAAAAAAAAGTTTATAAATAGAATTGAAAAGAAAATGAATAAAAATCAAAGTTTATAAAAGTTTATCAAAAGATTTAAACATAAAATGTTAAATTACAAACCATAAGGACCAAAAGTGTAAGTGACATTAACCAGCCCCCCTCCCTTTTGTGCTAACCGTTCTTCAGGCCCCATTTCCGGCCAACTCAGCGGATCCGGCAAAGCTCCGGTCAAGGAAACAAAACCCACATATAATGATTCATTCAAACCGGTTTTTACACTCCTATGAACCAAATCAAATTTTTAACGTATCACAACGAATTAAACGAGTTATTACGAACGTTTAATCCAACTTTAATTGTCATATTAACGTAACATTAAACGGGAATATAATCCGACGTTTCGGCTTGAATTAACACAAATAAGCTTGGGTCTATTCTTCATTTCGACAATCCTAACCAAAATCCATCAACAAAATTCTCTCAAGAGCACTATAGAATCACGAACCAATTGCGGATCGACCGAAACTTCATTGAACTCAAAAACGAACAAAAATCGACGATCACAAGTAAGTAAATACATCCCTAGATTCGGTTTTTAGCATAGAACATTAACCCCATATCAATTTCATTGATTAAACGTCGTTTGAATGATTTGAGAATTAGGGTTCTTGGAGGATTTTTGAAAAACTAGTATTTGAAGATATAACTAATTTGATCTAATCACCTTCAACAAATTTAAGGCTTTTCCAGGTGGTTTAGCTGGGCATAATCGGAAATGAGTTCAGTGGTTCGACCTCTAACCAAACCATTTTTTTATTTCTTTTATTCTTCTTTTAAATCAATTTCTATTATTTTACAATTCTAAAAATTTTATAAAAATATTTATAAAATACCTGGAATTATTTTGTAAACTCAGAAAAATTTTGATGAAGAAATTAATTTGATTTAATCATAAAACTAATATTTTATGGTTATAAATACATATTTAAATTATAAAAACATACCAAAATTATTTTGAAAATATTAGAAAATTTATATAACACTTCTGGAGCTTATATAAACCTGCTCAAATTTTTATAATTATTTTTATGCAGTAACACTATTTAATCTAATTTAAAAGCATTATAAATATGCATAAATAATGTATTAAAAATACTAAAATTTATATAAAAATTCCGAAAAAATTTTATATAAGTTATGTGATATAAAAATAACTCAGAATTATTTTTATTTGGATAAAAATATTTTATTTGAATAAAAATGCCATTCAACTTAAATTATAATTATTACAAATTTTCATACATATATATTTATTTATCTTATAAAATTTCAGAAAAAAAAATTTTAATTTCTGAATTATTATTTATAACAGGAAATTCTTTTGGTTAAATTTATTTTATTTAAAATGAATAGTAATTAATTTAACTTAAAAACTTTATATTAAAACATATAAACATAAGACTTTGTATTCAGTAATTTAATTATGAATTTTATATAATCAGTTACAACTATTGAACTTTGTATGTTTGAACTATTGTGCACACTTTGAACTATTGGAACTATAAAGATAGTATGTATTACTATGCCTAACTTGGTTAACTAAGGTTTGATCTGCAGTAGTTTAATGGATGTTTCCACATTAATCCTTATCTATTGATATGTTTATGATACATGATTCAAACTTTGAACTATTAAACTATTTATCGAGTCAACTTTATGATTCTCACCAACTACTTTTGTAGTTGATCTTTCAAACTTTATTCATGTTTCAGGTGCAGCTTAGTGAGCTTTTGGGATGAACACATAAGATGCTTGGACTTTAGAAGCTTTAGAAATAATTTGAACTTTAGATTTTGTTTATTTTGAACTTGGTTGTTTGAACTTAGTTTACTTTGGTTTCAAGACAATGTAATTTGGTTGCATTAATTATGAAACATTTTAGTTGATCATGAGCTATTGAACAGTCACGTTCGCGCCCCGACATATTCCGCCGTCGGTTGGGGTGTGACAGATTGGTATCAAAGCCATGGTTATAGGGAATTAGGTTATTAAACATGACCTAGACTATGACCTAAGTTATCTAGGATCTTATGTGTTCATCATACCTAGTTCTATCCTTAATCTTATTCTCGTCTCTATCCATCGTTAGGAAACTTTCAACAATCAAAACTTCATGATTTTAAAAACATTCTTAGACTTGTTGTCTAATCCAAAATGAAAATCTCGTCAAAGTCTTTGAGTTTTAAATGAAAATTGTGGACACGTGCAATCTGGAAGGGTAATTACCTAAATCATGGGGTGTTCTGTCTAGAAAAGTGTTTCACATAAATCCAAACCAACCGTTGGACTTGTTACGCTATCCTGGGAACCCTCGGGGTGAGTAGTTACTCTTAGGCTAAAGCATGTCTCTGACAATTGTTGGACAAAACTTGAAACACTTTGATTTGTCTAAAGTAACCATATATGGTTACACTCCATGTGTTCAAAACAAGTACCCTTTGAGTTTATGAAATGTTCCTAAAGAATATCCAAATATTCATCTCTGCTTTTATACCACCTTGAACTTGAATCATTATCTGAACTCATTATCTTGTGAACTATATCTTACGCAAACTACTCAATCATCTTTGTGAACTATGTCTCAATTGAACTACTTGATCGAACTTGGAGAGCTGCCTTGAGATAACTATTAAATCATACTTTATGAACTCTATTTGTAACTATGAACTTACATCATTAAGTGATGCAACTTAGAAAATATACAGAGAAATCAAGGTTATAAGAAATTTAGTAAGGTGAATGTTCTCTCAACTATAACTATTAGTCATATAACAAGTGAAACTATCTGAATCATTGATATCCTTATCAAAACCTTGAACTGAAAGTAGTAGTACCACAAATAGAAGGAACCAGAATAATTGTGTAAGCTAAATTGATGATTATAGGGGCCCATGTAATCGTGAATTTACAGGTATGCATGAATTTTGGTAATTTCTATTTGATGACTACATCCAAAACATAACCTTATGAAGTGACATTTTCTATTTCACTTAAACAAAATATCTAGTTCACTTTCCATCTAACCTTACCACGATTATGACAAAATTCTATTCTAGCATGAACCACACATTCTTCTTTGTCACATGATCTCTCAACTATAAAACATATGGTCCCCTGACTTGACTCAAACTTGCAACGCAAGAGTGAACTCTGTCGATCATACCAATTTTGTAGGATCTGACAAGGGTAGATCTTCACGTATTGGAAGTGTGGTAGGTTAGTGATTGAGTTCTTCCTACATACATCCTATATATAAGCATTGCCAATACGAGGAAAATATACCTTAGCAAGAGGCTATGAGGTACTTTCAGGAAATTTAGAACTTCACCCGTATTCTTAACATTTCAATCCCATAATGGTGAATACAATCCCTCATCACACCGTTATTTTAGAAATTTTTTTTACATCTATCGTTGTAGGACACACTCATGATGATCATCTCGTATCTTATTGGAAACTTTTATCCTTATGGTGAGATCTACAAAGCTTTAAACATACCATCTGAAACCATCTTGATACTTATGTTTCAGATTCGTGTTTTACTACCTTACTTTAAACTATCATCAATGATTGACCAAGTTTCTTTGAAAAAATCTAAAACCTTTAAGTTCATAAGGGGTATTATTTCATGTAAAGCATCGAATATCTCCCTCGAACGACAAATCACCACAAAGGATTACGATCCAACTAGCATTCTAACAACATACCTCCATCCTACAGTATGAACATACCATACGAACTCGCAATGCGCATTCTTTTAAACAATTAGATCTAAACCTTGATATATATATCCACGATAACTATTGATGAAAAATCATTTCACATGAATACTAACAATCGTGAACCCCACAAACTTGCGATCTAAGAACTCAAACTTATAACCAAGAACCATTATCCTTTATCTAGGAATGACAACCTTTTTGTACTTAACTTCAAATAACTACTGGAACCCCAAGAATAAACCTTCTTTCTGAATATCATCAACTTCGTGAAAGCAATATTCCAAATACTACTTTTCGCGTGACAAGTGATCACTATGAATTCATGGGTAAACATGTTAGACTAACCAAATGCACCCATAGCAATCATGTACCACACAAGTCGCATTCACTAACCTACTGTAAGCAACTTCGTGATTACTTTCATTTAAGACATCTTAATCTACCTTAGATCAAAATCGAATCACGAATAATGTTTGTGGTTAACCTTAAACTTTCCCAGAAAAGAACAACTTTTCACCAAATTTTTCAAGGATGAATTTTTGGCTTAGTACAGTTAAAATCTGAAGCAACTCATGCAATTAAAAGAATAATTGAATACCTCACACCATCCTAACTTAATAATAAGGAACCTCGTGAAAGGAGTCCTAAACAAGAAGCGTTTTAAACCCTCAAACCCATATTGTGTCATATCTCCAATTTAAACTCTACGTAATGACAACTAAATTTTCAAACAACAGAAACTTAAAAAAAAAATAATCAAACGATTGCAAATGTGAAGTTCACTACTATCTTAGCAAGGAAAATATCGTAACCGATAATCTTAGTTTTGGGACTGCAACCCGTGCATCCAGCTTAACAATATTCAAACTTGAATCAGTAACCAGTCTTGTATCTTTGAACTACAACTATATATGAAATCTTGTGGTAAATCTCATATCTTCAAATCATAATGTGTCATAGTCGTCGAGAGTCTTCTACATATTGAACTTAGGTTCCTAATTGTAGCCATCTGCGTACTTCCATCATGAACGAGGTTCACTTGACTCATTATTCTATTCATCCATGTGTACAAGGATCTTCGTAACCATTATTAGTGGCCCGATATTAAGAAATACATTGCCCTTTATGTATCAAAATGCCTTACGTGCTTGAAAGTTAAAGCAGTACACCAACATCCTTCTGGATTACTTGAACAACCAGAAATTCACACTTAGAAATGGGTATGTATATTCATGGATTTTATAACCAAATTTCTTTGTACATCTAGTGGGCATGAACATTATTTGGGTAATCGTTGATTATTTAACTAAGTCTGTTCATTTTATTCTAATTCGTGAGGATTATCGACCGACATGTTAGCTAGCATCTACATCGATCTTGTGGTTAATTGTCATAGAGTACCTTTAAACATAATTTCTGATCGTGATACCGTTTTACCTCTCGTTTCTGGCAATCTCTACAATCGGCATTGGGCACTAAATTAAATCTCAACACTGCTTATCATCCTCAAATGAAGGGTAAAACTGAACAGATCATCCAGACTTTGGAGGATATGCTTAGAGCATGTGTCATTGATTTTGGTGGCAATGAGACTCTTACTTACCATTGATCGAATCCTCGTATAATAACATTTATCACAAGGGTATTAACATGGAACCAATTGAATCTTGTACGACCATAAATACCGATCACCTATTTGTTGGAGAGAGACTGGTGAAACACAAATCACTGGTCCTGAATTAATTCAAGAAACATATGATAATATCATCCAAATTCGTGATACTCTTTGCGTAGCGAGAAGCCTGCAAAAGATTTATGCCGACAATTGTCAAAAACCCCTAGAATTTCTAATTGGTGATCTAGTTTTTCTCTAGGTATTCTTTTAGAAAGGCTTAGTTTGCTTTTGAAAAGAAAGGGAAATTAGTTCCTCGTTATGTGAGTCCTTTCAAGATCATTGAAAGAATCGAAAAAGTACCTTACAAACTTGAACCACCTGAAGAACTAAGCAACATAATCTTACTTTCACGTGTCGAATTTAAAGAAGTGTCTAGCTGACGAAAATCTTCAAATTCCATTTGATGAAGTGCACATTGATGAAACGATGCATTTTGTTGAAAAACGACTTAAACACAACCGAATATTGATTGTGCTAGTTGTATGGGAATCTAAGCGTGTCCCAGAATAACTTGGGAATAGGAGGATCAAATGAAGGACAAGTATCCACATCTCTTCGTACCGAATTCAAGTAACTAATTTCGGGACGAAATATTCTACAGTAGGGGAGACTGTAATATCTGGGATTTTCCGACATTTTTACGGCGATGTTATCCGACTTGTAATTATGACAAACGCTAATAAATAATCACGTGGAATTTAGCACGGTTTTATCATGTCCGAAGACGTACATATATGTATTTATATGTGTAATTATAAACACACACACACAGATATATATATATATATATAAGTATGTATGTTATTATATAGTTTCTATTAATGTTAATTCAGAACTAATAAATTCATTAAAATTTATAAAAATAAAAAAAGTTTATAAATAGAATTGAAAAGAAAATGAATAAAAATCAAAGTTTATAAAATTTTAACAAAAGATTTAAACATAAAATGTTAAATTGCTAACCGTAAGGACCAAAAGTGTAAACGACATTAACCAGCCCCCCCCCCCCCTTTGTGCACCCCGTTCTTCACCTTCAACAAATTTAAGGCTTTTCCAGGTGGTTTAGCTGGGCATAATCGGAAATGAGTTCAGTGGTTCGACCCCTAACCAAACCATTTTTTTATTTCTTTTATTCTTCTTTTAAATCTATTTCTATTATTTTACAATTCTAAAAATTTTATAAAAATATTTATAAAATACCTAGAATTATTTTGTAAACTCAGAAAAATTTTGATGAAGAAATTACTTTTATTTAATCATAAAACTAATATTTTATGGTTATAAATACATATTTAAATTATAAAAACATACCAAAATTATTTTGAAAATATTAGAAAATTTATATAACACTTCTGGAGCTTATATAAACCTGCTCAAATTTTTATAATTATTTTTATGCAGTAACACTATTTAATCTAATTTAAAAGCATTATAAATATGCATAAATAATGTATTAAAAATACTAAAATTTATATAAAAATTCCGAAAAATTTTATATAAGTTATGTGATATAAAAATAACTCAGAATTATTTTTATTTGAATAAAAATATTTTATTTGAATAAAAATGCCATTCAACTTAAATTATAATTATTATAAATTTACGTACATATATATTTATTTATCTTATAAAATTTCAGAAAAAAAATTTTAATTTCTGAAAAATTATTTATAACAGGAAATTCTTTTTCTTAATTTATTTTATTTAAAATGAATAGTAATTAATTTAACTTAAAAACTTTATATTAAAACATATAAACATAAGACTTTGTGTTCAGTAATTTAATTATGAATTTTATATAATCATTTACATTTTTTATAACACTTTAACTTTTATATATTCTTAAAGTGGTTAACTTATGAAATTGAGATCATTATTCTTTAACTTATAATATTTATTATCAATAATTAAAAAACACAAGTCGTGTTTATCAAATCACCTAACTTAACTTTAATTTTTCCAAACCTATTTAAAACATAGACCTTGAACCTATAATGTCTTGGAACTCTATATAGAAGTTTATTGAACTTAGTGAAATATGAACTTGAAACTATAGGTTTGTTGTGAGGAATTGCTTCTCACAAATTTGGACCTACAACTATACAAGCTTACAACTTAGCTATTCAACTGATCCAAGTGAGTTTCATATTCCCCTTTTCTTATTTTAATTTTATTTTGAAAACATCGGGGATGAAACATGAACTTTAACTATTTGAACAATCTGTATCTATGAACTTTATCTTGTGATTTGAGCTTATGTCCCAAACTACATGTGAACTATCCTTGAAACTTGCATTGATCATTAACTATATTAGCCTGACTGTTGTGATGATAGCTATTGAACGGACCATTCCACCCAGCCAGTGATCACTCAGTTACAACTATTGAACTATTGAACTTTGTATGTTTGAACTATTGTGCACACTTTGAACGATTGGAACTATAAGGATAGTATGTATTACTATGCCTAACTTGGTTAACTAAGGTTTGATCTGCAGTAATTTAATGTATGTTTCCACATTAAGCCTTATCTATTGATATGTTTATGATACATGATTCAAACTTTGAACTATTAAACTATTTATCGAGTCAACTTTATGATTCTCACCAACTACTTTTGTGGTTGATCTTTCAAACTTTATTCATGTTTCAAGTGCAACTTAGTGAGCTTTTGGGATGAACATAAGATGCTTGGACTTTAGAAGCTTTAGAAATAATTTGAACTTTATATTTTGTTTATTTTGAACTTGTTTGTTTGAACTGAGTTTACTTTGGGTTTCAAGACAATGTAATTTGGTTGCATTAATTATGAAACATTTTAGTTGATCATGAGCTATTGAAGAGTCACGTTCGCGCCCCGACGTATTCCGTCGTCGGTTGGGGTGTGACAAGAGGCTAGACTACTTTGCTTGGCTATAGTGCTAGCCACTATAGCTATTGTGATGGCTTGCTTACCCTACTTCATGCGGTAAGGGTGATCGAGGGATTGATCGGTTGGGATCTCATTGTACATATCTTATGACATATGTAGATCAGTTGGTTGTGAGTGCGGGATATTTTGATGTATACAGATCCCGAGTTGTGAAATGTAGGGTAAGGTGTTGTTAGTTTGGATGTATTACGACTTTTGGTTGTATCAAAACTTTTCGATGTACAAAACATTTGGTTGTAATGTGTTATGTATATGATGTATGAACTAAGTAACAATGTCAAACTTGTATGAACTATAAACATAACTATGAGAACATTTTGTGTGAGAAAATATCTATTGCATGTATGGCAATGTATCACAGAACTATGAGAACATTTTTTGTGAGAACATATCTATCGCCTGTATGGCAATGTATCACAGAACTATGAGAACATTTTGTGTGAGAACATATCTATTGTCTGTATGGCAATGTATCACAGAACTATGATAACGTTTTGTGTGAGAACATATCTATCGCCTGTATGGCAATGTATCACAGAACTATGAGAACATTTTGTGTGAGAACATATATGTTGCATGTATTGCAATGTATCACAGAACTATGAGAACATTTTGTGTGAGAACATATTTATTGCCTGTATGGAAATGGGTCACAGAACTATGAGAACATTTTTGTACGAGAACATATCTATTGCCAGTGTGGCATTGTATCAAAGAACTGTATGTGAATCTTTTTGTATAAGAACTTATCAGTGTCCTGTAGGTTAATATATCAAAAACATGGGTAATAACATATTTATATTACAATGCTGTGAGCTGTGTAATATTTTCACATGTTTTTGAATTAACAGGACTGAGTATAACTACGAACATTTGTGTGATTTCTATGTACTGAGAACATGTCTGAACTATATCAATGTAGTTATACTATATTTATCATAATCACATTTTGACATAAATTTTCAGTATGACTGAATATGGTTGAATTAATGTGATTGAACAAGGGTTATATTTTTGTTATTCCTAAACTGACCTGAGTTTGTCTGCATATGAGCAGAACGATGGCTTCGAAACGAGGTCGACCAGCCAAGAAAGCTGGCGGGAATAATGCTAACCCCGAACTGAATCAAGTCCCACCTGTGAACATAGAATCAAATCCAGAAGCGAACATGGTTCCACCTGAAAATATGGAGACAAATACTGTTCCACCAGTGAACCCTGAAGTGAACACTGTTCCACCTCCAGGAGCAAGTGAATCTGAACCGAATGAAGCGATGATAGCATGAATAGTAAGAGAACAGCTATCAGCTTGTGGTGTTTTGACACAACACCAGCCACATGTCACTACGGGTTCTGGTGGGGACCACGATCATATGGAACATAATGCTACTAGTGGCCACGTGGAAACTCATAATACCACCGGTGCAACAACTAAAACAACTGTTCCTGATCCACCACAGCAAGGATGTACTTACAAGTACTTTGCTTCTTTCAACCCTCCTACTTTCATGGGTAAAGAAGGAGCGGCTGGACTTTTGAGGTGGATCGAGGAAATGGAAACAAAACTCAAGATCAGCCAATGTTTGGCGGAGCATAAGGTGTCTTATGCTGCTTGTTCTTTGAAGGACTCAGCTCTAACCTGGTGGAATACTCAGGCTAAAACTTTGGGCTCAGCTATAGTTGATTCTATGGGCTGGAACGAATTAAAAACTCTAATTATGTCAGAGTACTGCCCAATCACTGAAATCCAAAGGCTCCAGGAGGAATTCTGGAATCACTCGATGATCGGTGCTGATTGTTTAGCCTATACCAATCGTTTTCATGAACTTACTTGCTTACTTCCCAATATGTTTCCTACGGAAGTAGCTTTGATTGAGAAGTACATTAAAGGTCTGGTTCCCCAGATTAGGGGAATGGTGACGGCAATTGAACCCACAACTCTTAAACGTACAATTCTTTTGACCACTAAGCTTACCGATGAGGTGGTAAGGAATGGTACTTTGTCCACAAAAACTCAGAAGACGGTGGGCCGTAGTGATGTCGGTACCTCAAATGTTTCTAAAGGTACCAAACAAAAGTGGTTTGGCAAGAGCAAAACAAAGGATCTGACTGAGACTAGTCAGAGCAAAACAATAGTGAAGAACTATGGTGCAACTGTTCTTGAAAGGAAAGTTTACACTGGGCAGGCGCCCAAATGCAATAAGTGTCCATTCCATCACGCAGGACCATGTCTTGTTTGCCTGAACTGTAATCGAGTAGGACACTACGCTAAATATTTCAACTTTCCTGCTCAACCACTAAACAAAGCACCACGACAAACCACTCAAAACAACAGGTAATGCTTCAAGTGTGGAAGTCCTGACCACTTCATGAGAAACTGTCCGAACAATAACAACACCAATCCGGGAAATGAAGCTAGGGGGAGAGCTTTTCAGATTGGTGCAACCGAGGCAAGGCATGATGCTAACATTGTCACTGGTACGTTTCTTATTAATAATCTATACGCATCAGTTTTGTTTGATACAGTGGCAGATAAGAGTTTTATCTCTCCTGAATTTGCATCATTACTCTCATTGCCTATGGTAGATCTAGAAACTCCTTATGTTATTGAACTTGCTAATGGCAAGTTAATCAAAACTAGCAATGTTATTCAAGGAAGTTACTTGAATTTGAATGATCGTCTTTTCAATATCAATCTACTTCCCATTGAACTTGGAAGCTTTGATGTCGTTGTCGGTATGGACTGGCTTTCTGATAACCAAGCGGAAGTTGTATGTCAAAACAAGGTGATCTGTATTCCATTACCTGACGATAATACACTGATAGTTCAAGGAGAACGAGCTGGTAGAAAACTTGGTATCATATCTTGTATCCAAACTCAGAAATGCTTACAGAAAGGGTGTTAGGCCTTTCTAGCACATGTGATCGAGAACGGTTCTTTACAAAGACATATCGAAGATATTCCGGTAGTCAAGGATTTTCCTGAAGTTTTTCCTGAGGATATATTAGGATTACCCCCAATGAGACAAGTTGAATTTCATATTGACTTGATTCCAGGTGCAGCACCTGTAGCTAAAGCTCCTTATTGTTTAGCACCCTTAGAGATGCAAGAGCTTTCAGGTCAACTACAATAACTGTTAGACAAAGGTTTTATTAGACCTAGTTTCTCACCTTGGGAACCACCAATTCTTTTTGTGAAAAAGAAAGATGGTTCATTCAGGATGTGCATTGACTACAGAGAACTCAATAAACTGACAATCAAAAATCGTTATCAATTGCCACGTATAGATGATCTATTTGATCAATTACAAGGTGCTACTTACTTTTCAAAAATCGATTTAAGATCTGGATATCATCAGTTAAGAATTCACGATGATGATGTTCCTAAAACTGCTTTTAGAACTCAATATGGACATTACGAATGCACCTGAAGTTTTCATGGATCTGATGAATCGATTATGTAGACCTTATCTGAATAAATTTGTGATTGTGTTTATTGATGATATTCTCATTTATTCTTGGAACCAACAAGAACATGCTCAACACTTGAAATTAATCTTATAACTTTTGGTACATGAGAAATTATATGCCAAATTCTCAAAGTGTGAGTTTTGGTTACGAGAAGTTCAATTTCTTGGGCACGAAGTGAATGAAAACAGTAGTCAAGCGGATCCTAGTAAAATTGAAGCTGTGAAGCAATGGGAAACACCACGAACCCCAACTGAAATACGTCAATTCTTAGGGCTGGCAGGTTATTATCGCCGATTCATCAAGAACTTTTCAAAGATAGCCTTGCCACTGACTGCATTGACACAGAAAAATCAACCGTTTATATGGGTGTAACATCAGTGCCGGACGCGTGCCGGAAAAGTGATCGCAACAGTAACTCGTACAGTAACTCAGGTACACATTACGTGAAACTATGTTTATGCTATTAATACATTATGCTTAACACGAGACTATTATACGATTTTCTAAAAATCTGATTAAAACCTTAGGGTTTAATAATCAGAAACATGTCAGACAACACAGTATGGAAACACAGATACTTGATTTGATGCTATTGTGTATAAACGTATGTGAGGTTAAACAGAATGAAACTATAACGGTTTTTGTTCCGGAATGCTAAACCGATGAATTATTCATATAGGTGACGATCTGTACGAATGATTCTGAGAGTTTAACGTTCTGAAATAATGACTGAACAGTAGAGAACAAGAATCAGAAAGCCAAACCATCGTCGTGTTCGTTCGAATGACAATTCGAACGAATACGCGCGATGGCAACACGTTCTGATGAAACGAAACGAAACGAATGATCATAAATTTAAGGAAATAAAACATTTCCTGTTTTACAATTTTGAAACTCATCATAAATAAATTTAAACGAAACTATTTTAATAATTCGCGAACAAATGATCGAAATGCGTAAAAAATAATATAACTCGATAAATAATTTAATACGATGATATTTAAAATAATTTCTAATAATAATCATATTCTAGACATCCTAAAATAATCCTTTTTATTTAAAATTATGAAAAACGTGCGTAAAGTGCCGGAAATGCGATGAAATTACGAACCGAGCAACCGAAACGAACCCGAATACTCTCGGGATATATAAACCATAAGTGATGGCATTTATTTCATTGATCACAAACCCTTTCTCTCTCTAACCCTTAAAACCATCACCCCTTTTCTCTCTCTAGATTTCCACACTTCAAAACACCATAACTCCCTCAAATCTTGGTGAAATTCGATGATTCATGAGACTAAACGACGATCAGGAAGCCCTCTACAAGGAAGTACAGTGGATCTAAGATTTTAGCCGGCCAAAATTGAGGTATTAGAGCTTGAAAAGCTCGAAAATTAGGTTTTCTTGTCACTTTCTTTGTTCGGCCATACACCCACATTTAACCGGTGTAAACCTGTAAATACCTAAACCCTACATCACTAGGAACTGACCAGCATGTGGAAATACCATGGGAACCATCACGTTCAAGAGTTCGATCATGGTAGTGATGATGATTACGCAGGGTTCGTTGGATGGGGGCTGGCCGAACCTACGGTGGCTACAGGCATGAGACACGAACCTATCCCCGAAACCCTACGAACCATTTCTTTCAGCTGGTCGAACCCTACTGTTCCAACCACACAGGCTGCGAACATGTCAACAGCCCCAACCAGCCGAACCTTGTTGGGAGACGAACCTCGCTTAGCCATCCATGCGGCCGAACCCATGCAGGTGACGAACCCTCGAAGCCACGAACCTCCAGCAGGTCACGAACCTTCCATGGTCAACCGAACCTCATGCGAACCATTGTTGCCGAACCCAGCTGAGCAGCGAACCTATACTACTAGCGAACCCTCCCATGAACCCATACACATCAGATCCTCACCGGTAGTGGATGCATAGCCGAACCTAGGACCAAGTACCCAAGGGTTCGCTGGTTATGATGCTGGGCTTCGTGTGAATCTCGACTAAACCTCAAGGCCCAACCGGCGTATGTTAGCTGGCCCAATAAGCTGTTTTGATCCAAGTGGTTGACCCAACGAACAACTCGGCCCATGACTTTTCTTGATTCGGCCCATATATGTTAATCGGCCCAATACACCATCCGGCCCACATAAGATAGCCGGTCCATACAATTCCTTGGCCCAATCATTCGGCCCACTTTGAAAAATGGGATTCACATCTCTAACATTCGGCCCAAGAGTCATAGAACGGTTTAAGAAATTTAAAACGTAATTAAACATTTGAATTAAAGTGAAGGAAGGGTGTATCTGGGAAATGAAGTTAGATAACTATCATTCTTTTGAAAGATAACTCATTAGATAATTGATGATTAAAGCAATGGAAACAAGGAAGTAAATACAACAAAGGCTAAATTATAACAAGTGATTCAGGGCCGAATGAAGATCAAGACACACAGTGTTAGCCAACCTTAGAGCTAACACTAACATTTACATGCACACGAATCATTATAACACATACTTATAAACTACAAATACTATGAAATCAATACAGGATCGTGAACATCACAACAAGTACAAACAAAGAGCGCGTGCATTCTTATTTTGCTTAGTCAACCATTACGGACACAAGGTGAGTTCATTTGTCCCTTTTCAAACTTATTTGTTTTACTTCAGGACTGAGAAGCATTTTAAACATTTTAATAAATTATTGAAATGTTATCTAATGCTTTTAAACTTAAACATGATGCTTACAATGAGGCTTATGCTTGGAATCTAGTATACTTGAGAAGCTATAAACTTGAGGTTTGATGCTTATGTGAGAAACTAAATGCTTAAACTTGAGGCTTGATGCTTATGCTAGAAACTAAATGCTTAAACTTGAGGCTTGATGCTTATGCTAGAAACTAAATGCTTAAACTTGAGACTTGATACTTATGCTATGAAATTCATGATGAAACCATATGTGAATGATTGAATCTATATGCTTGAAACTATGACTACGTACGAAATGCTAAGCTTGTACCTAATCATGGGCTACGTAATTGCTAAACTTCTGCTATAGCAGGGCTTGTACCCATGTATTGAGATACGTGAAAGCTAAACTATGACGAGGCTAAGCTGTTATCTATATAAGAGACATGTAATTGCTAAACTTCTGCTATAGCAGGGCTTTTGTCTGCTTATATGAGATATGTAAATGTTGGATTGTTTGTGTATGCATGGCTTGTGTTTATGTATGAGATACATAATTGCTAAACTTCTGCTATAGCAGGGCTTGTATCTTGTATAGGAGACACGTAATTGCTAGACTAAGCTTAACTAATTCATGAGATACGTAATGGCTAAACTTCTGCTAGAGCAGGGCTTGTATCTAGCCGTGAGCTACGTAATTGCTAAACTTCTGCTATAGCAGGGCTTGTACTCACGCATGAGATTAGGGAAAGCTAAACTATGGTGCGTCTGAAACTATGATGCTTGTTAAACTTACTTTGAAGCTAATACTTTCGAATGCTATATACTTGTAAACTTCGAAACAGTAAACTAAAGCTATGACGAGGAATGGTTTGAATGGTAGGTAAAATGCTTAATTATTATTAAAAATAGTGTCATATGCGGATTAGTATGTGGTGGGACGGCGTCTGGGCGGGTTGTAGGCTCGACTTAGGTGTATGCCCTATATATAAGCATACCGATTTGTATATTACATGTGGAGTTAATGAAATTAAGGTTTTACCGAAGAAGGTTTGTTAAAGCTATTTTTTTAAAACTTATAAACTTTATGAACTCACCAACCATTGTGTTGACTTTGTTTTTCTTACATGCTTGCTCAGGTGAAGAACAGGTTTAAGCTAAGGCTTTTGGATTGCATGCTAGGCGGCCTAGATAGAGGACCTAGTTGATTTTGGAAGCACATATTTTGTTATTCATACGAATCACTTTTGGATGTCTTGTACAGTTACAAGATAGAAAACACTTGATTCTTTTGATAGGTTTACCGAGTTAAATTACTGAACATTGATATTGTAATTTAACTTTGTAATCCTAATTTAATGTTTGATTGTGATTTAGTTATTCTTAACATTGATGCTATGTAAACAATCTGATTATCACGATTATCACTCACGATATCTCCCCCGAGAACCTTCCGCCCGAAGGGGACTTCGATCTAACCCCGCCGGCTCGGGGTGTGACAATGGGGTTCCCAACAAGAGGAGGCATTCCAACTGTTGAAACATAAACTCTGCAATGCACCTATCTTGGCATTACCGAAAGGTACTGATAATTTCACAGTGTACTGTGATGCTTCTCGTCAAGGTCTTGGGTGTGTTTTAATGCAGAACGACAAGGTAATTGCTTATGCTTCTCGACAACTGAAAGTACATGAGAAGAACTATACCACTCATGATCTAGAACTTGGTGCAGTGGTGTTTGCACTCAAGATTTGGAGACACTATCTATACGGAACCAAGTGTATCGTATACACTGATCACAAAAGTCTTCAACACATTCTAGATCAGAAAATGTTGAACATGCGGCAAAGGCGGTGGGTAGAACTTTTAAACGATTATGATTGTGAAATTCGTTATCACCCAGGCAAAGCGGATGTCGTAGCCGATGCCTTGAGTCGCAAGGAACGAGTCAAACCTTTACGTGTGAAAGCGTTAGGAATGACTATTCAAACCAGTCTAATTCCTCATATTAAAGGAGCTCAACAACAAGCTTTACAAGCAACGAACTATCCTGTTGAGGAACTAAGGGGATTAGACAAGCAACTCGAAACCAAGACTGATGGAGTGTTGTATTTCAAAAGCCGAATTTGGGTTCCTTTATTCGGTAACTCTAGAACAATCATCTTGGATGAGGCACACAAATCCAGGTATTCTATTCATCCAGGTGCTGATAAAATGTATAAAGATCTTAGAGACTTTTACTGGTGGCCTGGAATGAAGAAACACATAGCAGAATACGTGGATCGATGTTTAACATGTCTCAAAGTTAAGGCTGAACATCAACGACGTTCTGGGTTGTTGCAACAACCTGAGATTCCAATGTGGAAATGGGATCAGATCTCTATGGATTTTATCACTAAACTACCCAGAACATCATGTAATCATGACTCTATATGGGTTATCGTTGATCGCCTTACTAAATCTGCGCATTTCTTACCCATCCGAGAAGATTACTCTATGGATCGACTTGCTAAACTCTATGTTAATGAGATTGTATCTCGACATGGAGTACCAATCTCTATCATTTCCGACAGAGATAGTCAATTTATGTCACGATTTTGGCAAACTCTTCAGAATGCACTGGGCACACAAATCAATATGAGCACATCTTATCATCCACAAACGGACGGACAGACTGAACGAACGAATCAAACTCTTGAAGATATGCTCAGAAGCTGTGTGATTGATTTTGGAGGTAGCTGGGATATTCATCTTCCACTTGTTGAATATTCAAACAATAACAGCTACTATACCAGTATTCAATGCGCTCCATTCGAAGAACTTTATGGACACAAATGTAGATCACCAATCTGTTGGTCGGAAATAGGTGAAAGTCAGATCATAGGCCCAGAATTCATTGAAGAAACAACTTATAAGATCGCACTCATTCAAGAACGAATTAAAGCTGCTCGCGATCGTCAAAAGAGTTATGCTGATAATCGTCGTAGGCCTTTAGAATTCCAAATAGGTGATCGAGTAATGTTGAAAATTTCATCTTGCAAGGGCAGATTTGGGAAGAGAGGTAAGCTTTCACCAAGATTTGTAGGGCGATTCAAAATTCTTGAACGAATCGGATCAGTAGCCTACAGACTTGAGTTATCTCTTGAACTCAGAAAAATTCATGATGTCTTTCATGTATCAAATCTGAAAAAGTGCCTAGCTGATGAATGATTGATCGTACCTCTTGAAGAGATTCAAATTGATGAAAAACTTCAGTTCAGTGAAGAACCAGCAGAGGTGATGGATCGAGAAATGAAAGTGTTGAAACGTAGTCGCATACCAATTGTCAAAGTGCAATGGAACTCACAACGTGGATCTGAATATACGTGGGAACGTGAAGATCAGATGAAAGGAAAATATCAACACCTATTCTCATAAACGATTGTCATCAAGTAATTCTTCACTAAATTTCGGGACAAAATTTCTCTAACAGGAAGAGACTGTGACAATTGCAGTTGAGAATTACGTCATCAATGACATGAGCACATGTTGTAGTTCTTGAAATCCACATTGATTTGACGATTGTAATTATTATAGGTTGAAAGTATGCGAGAAATGATGAACATAGGCGAAAACCGTGCGCGAAACGGAGTTACGGATTGTCCGGAATCGCGAAACGAAGAAAATCCAAAAATTTGAGGAAAATGGGGCTAGGCGGTTCGCCTAGCGTGAGAGCTTCTCTCTAGGCAGTACGCCTAAAGCCAAGAAAATATCAGGATTCTTTGGCCATCTGCGCGGTACGCCCCTGGCCAAACGCCCACCTCAGGTGGTGCGCCTGGCGGGTCTTGAGGCGGTGGATCAGGTTGAAAGATCAGATTGCATGGAAAACATCACATTTCGTTCTCTCTCGAGTTTTCTTCCCTTCCAGGCGACCAAACACTCATTTTCACCATCCAAACTCCATCTTGAAGGTGTCTAAACATTCCGATCGCGCTAGGGAACGTTTCTGCAAGCCCTGATCGTCGTTCTACACTCAGAAATCCGCTTGATTAGGTAACGGTTCGTTTTAACCTTCTATCTTGATAATGGTTGATTAGATCTTGATTTTGAACGTCATGATATAGTTAGAGTTGTTGATTATTGCTTAGATGATGGCTAGGATTGATTATAAACGAAGAACTCGATATGTTAACAGGTAAATCCTTGTTTTGATCCGTTGTAATGCCCGGTTTGAAAGAGATTATAACAATGGTTATAATGGTTTAAACCATTTGATTATGACAATGTAGGTGATTAGTTTGATTAATCTTTGAAATGCAAGGTTAAATCCAAGTGTTTCAAACTAATCACAATCATTAACATACTCATTAGAACGATTATCTGATGTTTATGATAACAGTCAGATTAGTATGTTAAACATGGTTATTAAACCTATTCTAATGCTACGTTGTGATATTTCATGATATTTGGGTAATCAATAACAAGGATTGATCATTCCTAAGACATTAATCTGTCTAGAAACTGTTTTAGCATAATAATCAACAACATTAACTATTTGGTTAATCCGAGATTATTCTGATTAATCAAGTGTGTCATTAACCTTGTATTAGGAACCTGAATCAGTATAGATTCCTACATTATCATACATTGTATGATATAACATTAAACTAACTAATTAAATACTCAACATAAGTTAAATGACTGTTAAGACAATGTCTTTGATATTGGACGTTCAGAAAGATCTAATCAGTAAGTTAAAACATAAATAACTCATTAAACATAAATAAATGCAGAATCACACTATTACTATTAGTTGTGTGACATTCTGCTACTTGTAAGTTATCAGGTGAGTTTCGTACAACCCCTTTTCTTTTTAATCTTTTACAAACATCGGGGTAGCACTGTGGAACTTTTCAGAACTATATGATATGTGTCACTATTATCTACGTGATTTCATGTGATTTGTTGAGAACTTGTGGATATCATGGGATTTTGCCTGTAGAATAGAACCCTATCACAGAACTTAAAAGTCCTCATTTCTTGAACTGTATCTAGTGGACCCATGTGGAGCCGAACAGAAAACAATGATAGTACTATCGGTTGACAACCCATTTGCCGGGAGCTTGCTACTCCCCTTGGTGTAAATGTTTGTAATCTGTTTCCAGAACTTCTTAATGTAGTGATAGACATTAAGACAATGAGGCACAAAGATATGTACCGACGGGTAGTATCTTATTAGAAGGAGAACGGAGTAGTCCGAAAGGAACTAGATACGGATCTCATGGTTATCTGGAACTGAACATTTTGAGAACATACATATCATATCATATTGTTGAACTTAAACGTTACGAACTCACCAGCTTTGTGCTAACGTTTTACACTTAAAACTTTTGCAGGAAGACAGTGACCACCGGGTGAGGATGCACTTCATACATGTCTAATTAAATAAATCAGATTGTGTAATAAACTTAGCTGTAATGTTGGTTGTAATTATGAAACCTTGTAATATATTTTCTTTAAGTTAATCTGTGTGCTATGATATCGGATCAAGTAAGTCACACCTCATCTCAGAGATATCACCACTATGCTTCCGCAACCTTTTCAGTGACATCATCAACAGGTGACCAGAGGTGGGGGTGTGACACTCTAACCTGGGTTCGAGTCCTATTGATGCTCCTTTTATGAAAGTTTTTGGTTTTTTATTCTTACCTACACAACTGCCCTATATACATGCTGCTTATACCAAAGGGCTTCTAGCCTAGGGGTATTGTAATGAATGGGAATTGCTGCACCTCATTGAGGTTAGGGGTTCAAACCTGAGCAGGGGAGAGGGTTTACGGATTTATCCGGTTTCCGCTTATCTGGTGGGTGAAGGGGTGACGACTGGGCTACCCTTGGATGTGTGCCTGTTTGGGCTTAAATCAGTCATTCAGTCTGAAGCCGTTCAATATATATATATATATACACACACTGTTGTAAAAGTCGGTCTCCAAGGCCGAGTACTCTCCGAGTACTCGCTCCAAGGAGTTGTTCCGAGGCCGAGTACTTCCTGCGTATTACCCGAGTACTCCCGCCTAGGGCCGAGTACTCTCCGAATACTCGCTCCAAGGACCTGTTCCGACCTAGGAGCGCCTAGCGATTTTTGCAACCATGTATATATATATATATATATATATATGCTGCTTATTGAAAATAAAACAATTTAATGGCTTGGTTTCTGAACTTTTACACGTTAGTTGTTATCCTTTCCAACCTAGGTTACCTTTTATCATCATCTTTCTTTTTTCACCTTTTTTAACGTCACAACTTATCTTTAAACTTTAAATCTTTATCCTATGATTTCGGTGCTATCATTTTTACCTACTTAAATTTCAAAGAAAAAAACGTTGTAAATATTACTTTAACTTCCTCAAGTTTCTAATTTATCTATTTTGTTCTTTAGCTAAAAATAATAATTTCTTACGTGCTTAGTTTCCGTAAGAGTCCGTATAAATTCATGTTGATACACGTTTCGATATAAAAATATTTCGGAAACGAGTTCGGTTAAATATAGTACGTTTTCGTACTTATTTTCTATACCTTTTATGTTGGTCTACGTTTCAACGTAAATTCTTATAGTATATATGCTGGGTCAAATATATGATGTTTTCGTTTGACGAAATAAATTCCACGCCCTTTATGTTTTGATACCGTCGCAACACGCGGCGGGTATTTTACTAGTTATATACTTAAAAATCATGCAAGTTAATTTTGATTTGTCAATTTGAACAAAGTTGAATCCAATTTAGCCCCACGAGCTCATGTAAATTGTGTGTCTTTCGGATGGCTACTCCTACTCATAGTCTAGCTAGACTTGGTCGACCAATCAATTATGCCAAAAGATTTAAAAAGGGCAAAGTTGATTATTCTCTATCATCTGTAAGTTTCTAATTTTTATTCTATTTTGATTAAATTACGGTTTTAACATTGTTTAAATGTTTAAATATTTCAACCTAAAATATAATCATTTATCAATATAGAATATGTGATTTAAAAAATTAATGGTTTTGGCCCCTAAGCATAGTTAGGTTTAGGGGTCTAAACCGTTAGAATTGATATAAGATTTTATTTTGAGTTGGAATAGTTAAAACATTTAAATCACACGAGAAAAAATTGTAATTTACATATGCTTCTTTAAAATTAGTATTCGTTAGTTTTAATCCTAAAGCGAACAGTTTTGGAAGAAAGTATAAGTTGCAAGGGTAAAACGAAGGAGTTTAATTAATTAATTAGTGTTTTATATATATTTTGAATATTTATAAAATTATCAAGTTTACATTTATTTAATACAAATAATGTTTAGAGAAGGATTTGAATATATATGATTAGGTGTTTTGTTTTGCAAGTGTTTATTTTATTTAAAATAGGTTAGGAGCTTCTATGATCTTATTATAATAAATAAAAATATTATGAAATACGTGTTATGATATCAATCACTTAATTTTTTATTTTTCTATCTATTTTTAATCTTTAATATATCTTTATTTTTATAATAGTATTTAATTAATACGTTTTTATTTTCATAATTATAATAATATCTAATTCTTATTCTTCTAATTTGAGTTTTTCTTTAAATTAATCAATTGTTGAAATCAATCAGAGAAACAAAGTATCTTCGAGAGAGAAGGGAAGCAACTCCTTTAAATGCGGGGTTGTAGATGAAGAAGTCAATGTAAGCACACGAAGAGAGATGAAAAATGAAAGATGAGATAACATGCTTCTTAATTAAACAAGATATCAGCAGTACCCTAGGATTCTTTCAAATTGAAGGTATGGGGTTCGAAACTCTCCCGCAGTGAAAAATGGGTCTGTGGGGGTCAAGGGTTTTCCTGTGAGGTTTCCTCCTGGGGTGGCTGTGAGGGTTCATGGGAGGTCCAAGTAACTAGACATTGGTAACATGGTCTGAAAACAGTGGACTCACACTATTGAGACCTTCAAAAAAATTAAACAAGATACTGAAGCTTTATAAAGAAATGGTAAACAATCACGTCTAATATTGAAGCAACCAAGCCTGTTATATGTCGTGGTTGGAACCTAATATTGAAGCAACCAAGGGCTTAAGTCTAATGGTTACCCCTTTGACTTCCCTATGGGAGGTCACGGGTTCAAATCCCTTCTAAGGCGAAATAGAGGTCTTTGGGAGGTCAGGGGGTTTTTCGGTGCGGTTTTCTCCTGGGGTGGTGGTGGGGTCTCAACGGAGGTCATGGTAACTAAACCTTGGTGACGTGGCCTGGAAATCAGTTGTTCACACGTTGAGATCAAATGCCGTTCAAAAAAAATATATCGTGGTTGGAAGAGAGACCAATCATTTATCCTCTTAAATCATTTATTGAGCTCTTTTAAAGCAGAAATTTGGTCATTTGTTGTGCAAATCCAGAAGAAAAAATAGCAAAAATATGCCAGGGAGCATATGAATTAATTCCACAGCGACGCATCTATATTGTCATTACCCTGAGGCCTGAGCTACCTTGAACAGTGGCGAAGGTTAGTGAGGACTGGGGGCAACTCCCCCGTTTTTTCGTTCAGGGGTGTACATATTCCGATTCGTAGTGCAAAATTTTTTAAAAATTTTTATTTCGCCCCCCCGGAAAAAAATATATACCCTATGTTCGCCCCCTCTACGCCTGGGCTCAAGCTCCGCCACTGACCTTGAAAACATGTTTGTAAAAGGATATAAACTTATAAAGAAATTAGTAGTTTTTATAGATGCTTGTGAATATTTATAGATCAATCAATCGCCACTAAAAACAACGAATCTATTATAATAAAAGAATAGACATGCATGACACGTATCAGTGTGTTGTCTCTAGAGATGCACAAATTGGTTAACTGGTCCAAACCGGTTTCTATATTACCCGAACCGGTTAACTGGTGTGTATGGTTTACCGGTTTTTACTAAAAACCGGTTCGGTTATTAACCGGTTTTTTTAACACACATATGCTAACCGATGGAACCGAACCGGTTATTAACCGGACCGGTTAACCGCCCAAACCGGTTCAAAAACCGGTTTTTATACCTTTTTTTTATCCTTTAATCCGTTTGATCCATTCGTTATACTTATAGTGTTGAACCGTAACCTTGTAACGTTTTTTTTGTATTATACGTTTTCAACCTTAAAGTTAAATTAATAAAATCATAATAAAAAAAATCATAATAAAAAACTTAACAAATCTAAAACTAATAACTATTGATTACTAAACCCTAATAAACCTTAAACTAATCAAACTAATATTAAACTAATAACTAATAACTAATAAACCTTAAACTAATAATTACTAAACCCTAATAAACCTTAAACTAATCAAACTAATATTAAACTAAAAACTAATAAATCTTAAACCTTAAACTCATAATTACTAAACTCTAATAAAACCTTAAACAAATCAAACTAATATTAATCTAATAACTAATCAACCTTAAAATAATCAACTCATAATTACTAAACTCTAATAAAACCTTAAACTAATCAAACTAATATTAATCTAATAACTAATAAATCTTAAACCTTAAACTCATAATTACTAAACCCTAATAAAACCATAAACAAATCAAACTAATATTAATCTAATAACTAATCAACCTTAAAATAATCAACTCATAATTACTAAACCCTAATAAAACCTTAAACTAATCAAACTAATATTAATCTAATAACTAATAAAATCTTAAACCTTAAACTCATAATTATTAGGTTTTGATTATTTTAAGGTTTATTAGTTATTAGATTAATATTAGTTTGATTTGTTTAAGGTTTATTAGGGTTTAGTAATTATGAGTTGATTATTTTAAGGTTTATTAGTTATTAGATTAATATTAGTTTGATTTGTTTAAGGTTTTATTAGGGTTTAGTAATTATGAGTTGATTATTTTAAGGTTTATTAGTTATTAGATTTAATATTAGTTTTATTTGTTTAAGGTTTTATTAGGGTTTAGTAATTATGAGTTTAAGGTTTAAGATTTATTAGTTATTAGTTTAATATTAGTTTGATTAGTTTAAGGTTTATTAGGGTTTAGTAATTATTAGTTTAAGCTTTTGATTAAATAAAAATAAATGAACTTTATTAAGTAAGGATTTCAAATAGCATATTTCATTAATTCATTAAAATAAATTAATTACACAAGCTTTAAAGTTACAAAATTAAATACAAAATCGAAAATAGAAATTAGTCTTCACTTGGTGCTTCGGATTGTAGTTCCGGACTATTGGTCCGCATCCATTCATCCATTGCTTGTTCTTCGTCGGAAAGTGGGAAAGTCATTCCTTCCTCAACTTCAACATCGTGTATTGTCGCTTCTACGTCAAGCTCGCCTTCAAGTAGTGTGTGGTCTTGTACACGTTCCATTGCGTCCAAATGGTCTTTCAGGCAAATGCACATCTCCAATGATGCAGGAGTAAGCCCCGTCCTTCGTATCGATAAAACCCTGCCACTAAGAGAAAAAGAGAACTCCGAAGCTACCGTAGAAACTTGGACGCTTAGTAAATCACGGGCCATGGCAGATAGAATCGGAAATTGGGTTTCCTTTTGTTTCCACCAGGCCAAAATATCAAAGTTTTCAAATTCTTCCGGCGTAAGACCGGAAATCCAATATGTCCCTAGGTACCTTCCTAGTTCGCTACTTGCGCTAGTACCTCGGGCTCGTTTAGTTACATTTTGTCTTAAGGTGTTAAATAAATCAAAGTTAACATCTTGGCTTCTACTCGAACTAGAAGCCGTATACATTGTTTGTTGTATGTTAGATGTTTCACCATATTTTTGTAAATAATGATCAAACATATTTTGAAAATATATGTTAAAGTTATTTTTAGTGTTTGTTGCAAAGTTTGGGTCTTCCAAATCCAAACCCAAAGCACTCACTATTTCATCAACTAATGTTTCAACGCCGGCACCATTGAAACATGGGTTTAATGCCGTCGCACAAGTAAATACGGGCGGCATTTCTTGAAAGTATTTCATTAGTTTTAATTTCATTGGAAGTAACATTCCCGTATATATTTCATTATTTTCACCCGTCGATGGAAATTCGTTAATTTTTCTTGTCATTATAAATAATTGTTGAAGAACCAAACAAGACGTGGGATAATAAACTCCCGATAAAATTGTTGTTGAATTTTTAAAAACTTCAAATAAACTAGTAAATTCTCCTATGTCGTCCCAACATTGGCGATTAAATCTTTTAGCCTTACGTTCTTCCACTAAATTGTTATGAAATACTTCCAAGGTTTCCATTTGTCGTAAGGCGCTGTTAAACATACGCCAAGTCGAATTCCATCTTGTTCGTACGTCCCAAGACGGACCTTAAAAGAGGGAGTTCGTATCCTCACATAATTTTTGATATTCCAAATATCTTCTACGGCTTTTCATAAAAACATCCTTTAACATTTGTTTAAATTTTTCTTTTAACATATTCATTCCCTCAACCGCAAGAGCATCACTCACAACCAAGTTAATAATGTGAGCAACACATCTTGTATGAAAAAAAGTACCGTTACATATCGGTTTATATTTAAGTTTTAATTTTTGAACAGCATTCGTATTATTTGAAGCGTTATCAAAACTTATAGAAAGTATTTTATCTTGTAAATGGAATGTTTGTATTATTACATCTAACATGTAAAACAAATTATCCCCCGTGTGAGGATACGGAAACATTTCGAACGCAATCGTACGTTTCATCATTTGCCAAGAATCGGGATCAATCCAATGCGCGGTAACGCAAAGGTACGATTCGGGCAAACCGTGATGTGCCGACCAAACGTCCGTTGTTAGGTTAACACCGGTTTTTAAGTTTTGAAAACCTAAAATTAATTCTTGTTTGGCTTGACGCCAACGTTTCAAACAATCACGTCTAATAGTAGTTCGACTTACTTGATGATAACGTGGTTGTAGCGCCTTTTGAATCATCTTCGTCAAGCATGGGTTGTCAAAATGATTGAATGTCAAACTTTCTTAAATCACCAAGTTCCCCATCATTTCACGAACCATGTCAGGATCGAAATTCCAAACCCCGCACTCTTGAGACATTTGTGCTTGATCGTTTGCGGGATTATTTTTGACAACAACACAATGCTTCGTCAAATGGCTTCTTAAAGTAGAATTAGATTCCGGTTTAAGAAAAGTACCGCAACCTTTGCACCGTGCCTTATCGACACCGTTCGACATTTCGCATAAGTCGAAATGTTGAAATAGCTCTTTGTTCCTCGTTGTAGTTTTTATTCTAACAACGGTTGCTTCGTTTGAAGTGGATGGACCAACACCAACGGAACTATGAGCACTTCGTGAGCTTGCCATGGATGAAATAAAGATTGAATCGAACGTAATAGAAGAAGAGATTGAATCGAGAAGAATTGGGGGATCGTTTTTTGAGCGTTTTTGATCGTTTTCGAGCGTTTAAGAACAAGAGATGTTGTAAGATGTTGTGTGATCAAACCAAAACAATCCCCATCTATTTATACTAACGTTTAGGGGCAAAACGGTCCAAAAAATTGTCTCAAACGGTCACAAACGGCTATAAAAAAGGCTAGATTTTTTTTTACTCGACCGGTTAACCGATTAATACCCGGTTAACCGGTCCCCAACGGATAGTTTTTTCCCTGTAGACTGCAACGGCTATTTTTTTTTTGAACCTAGAAACCTGTTAACCGGTTTTAACCCGGTCTAAAAAACCGGTTCTTCTTTAACCGGTTACAAACCGGTTTTGTCTCCAAATCCCTTAACCGGTCAGAAACCGGCGGTTTTTTCGAATGGCCCAAACCGGTGGAAATAATCGGTCCAATAACCGGTTCCTAACCGGTCTAAAAACCGGTTCGGTTAGGTTAACCGGTTTTTTTGTGCACCACTAGTTGTCTCCTCATATAAAAGAAACTGCAATTTTCTGATTTTCTTATTATTTTCTCACTTTCTTTTCTTATTAAATATTAATATTAATAATATTATATAATTTACTTTTAAAGATTTAAATTTATGGATTGACGCGTAACAGTGTTGTCAGAACCGGGCCGGACCGGGAACCAGAGACTAGGCCGGCCCAAAATAGGCATGGGAACCGGATTCAAGATAACCGGCCGGTTGAACCGGTTCACCGGTCGGACCGGGAATCGGTTCACTGGTCGGACCGAATTTCATTTTTTTTTCAACTAAAATCCAAAGAATAAAACATTAAAACCAAATCCTATATTTTTTTAACATGATTATGCTTGTTTAAATATTAACTATTTTGTTTAAACATTAATTATGTTTGTTTAAATATGTTTATAATTGTATAATTGTTTTGGAATATATTATATATTTATTATGTTATCCAGTTTCTTAAATCCGGTCCGACCAGTCCGTCCAGTAAGACGTCCAGTTCGACGTCCGTTTCGGTTCTGAAAACATTGCGTGTAATACAAGAAAACTTGTATTTCTACAACTTTTTAAAAATAAAGCTTCTCTGAACTTAAAAAAACTCGCGTATTTCTTCAAATACAACTACAAGTTTTTAAAGGAGATATAATGATATACGTAATTTACACGGATATATGAAATTGACAGAGAATAAAACAATGAATAAGAATGAGATATTAATTAGGGTCGGGGATTTGAAGTGTTCGTGTAAATAAAACAATGAATTACAGATTCTTGTCTTCATTTTCATGGCTAAAAGGTAATGGCACTGATCTAACGGCTCTGAATTTTCCAACGTTGTTCAAATGCTCATTCTCCAACCTGAATCGTTAAATACAACGTCAAATTTTGTTTTCATGATGTTAATTTGTGTAATCTCAATCAGATATTTGAATCAGACCTGAAGAAATTCCATATGCCACGCCGGATGATCTCCAAACATGCGATTATCGCAATTAAGGCATTTCTATGGAGGAAAGGAGCTTCGGTGAAATTCAAAACAGTTTGCATCCAGGCAAGTCTCAGTATCACATTCAATACCTGCAAATTGGTGTATGTAACTTAAGACATAACCTAATTTCATCATAAATGGTGCATTATTTGATGTGGTGTCACCAAGTAGTATTAAAATTGCTAAAATTGGTTTGTGTAAGTTAAGATTCAACTTAATTGCATATCAATTGGGCATTTTTCGATGTGGTAGTTTGTAAAGATCACTAATTTGTAATTACCATGGCTGCAAATTGGTTTGAGTTAATCTAAAGTGCTTTATAATTGGCGTATTATTTGATGCGGTAATTTGTAAAGATCACTAATTAGTATTTAGTAATTACCATTGCTATGAAGTAGATAGATGTGTTTGGCAGAATAAGCTTATCTCTTAACCATGGATTCTCAGAATTCCTACATAGCAGACCCCAATCCATCACTATATCCCAGTAGGTTTGAAAAATTGTTGCAACTCCTGAGGTAGATCCAGCAATGATTTGCAAAACCACTCCTTTCTGTCGAGCATGAATTGTTCTTGCAACTACAGCTACAATGGTAGAGAAGTATTTGAGAGCATTTAGAGCTTGTGTAGAATCATGGCCTCCCCAGAATCGTCGTATGCACTACACACGCAAACAAACATTAGTTGATAATTTGACATGCATCTTAGAGATGCAATCATTGGTGGGTGATCTTAGGTATAAGTTGACAATGCATTGTTGATTATATACCTGTAGGGCTCGAATCCAATATGGGACAACAGCAATAACTATAGTAATAACATGAAAAACACCTTTATCTTTGCAAGTATCTGCATTTCTCTTCTTGAAATCTCCCCAACCATAGTAGCATACATAGAACTGCAAATTCCTCAATAACTGAACCTGAAATGAAAAACAATAACGATAATAATTCTTGGTTTTTCCAAACGAGTTTGGGTGTGAAAATTGATTCCCATTTGTTTTTGAATCTTACCTGACTAGTAAACTGATCAGCCAAGAAGAAATCAGGGAGAGTGATTGCATAAAAAGGAGCACAAATGCAGTGCCATAAACAGACCAAGAGGAAAAAGCGGTTTGCACGATAGAAGATATTAAATGGACAGACTGTTATCAGAATTACAACCTGCAAAAGATAGTTTATGATGAAACTGAAACACATACATAAATGCATGAGGGATTAGTATGCATGATGACAAGCGCTTAAAGATGATATAATGTAGATGCTTTATGTAGTGCCCATAAGTGGAACTAGAGGTGGTAGTTTCAACCTATTGAATTACAAATGGATTGATTCAGCTATGTTTTATGTTTGACAGGCTATGAAGGAAAAAAAAACAGGCTAAAAGAAAATGGGTCAACCATTTGAGCTGTTACCCAACCCATCATTTTCTCATCTCTATGTGGACCAACTAGACAATTGGATGTTCTATATGGGAATGGTGTTTGTGGATCGATCCAAGCTTCTTAGATCAACCATGGGCTCTGCATTCTATATACACTATTGATTCATCATAGGCATACCTAAAAAACAACTGCAGCATATATGCTTTGAAAATACAAGGGAACAGAGGATTTTCTTACAATGACTAAGCCTAGAGGGAGTAATTCAGTTAATGTTTGGTAACTTTGGGTATTTGGCTCCAATTCCATTTCAAGATTTGAGAGTACAGCTGCAAGAGTGAGTACTGATAGGCCAGAGCTGAGGAGAAGAATTTCAGTATAACCTAATTCTGTACCAGGCTTGAATCCAAATATAAATGAGTAATTGACACGATAACACGTCCAATAATATACATTTCCAGCATACATCAGTATGTGTAACACCAGAAATCCAAACAAGCTGTAAAGTGGAAAGATGGTATCCATGTATTGAGTTCGACCTCTACTCTTAAGAAGGTCTCTAGCATGTACGTTTACAATGATTGCCACCACAAGTGCTAACGAGCATCCAAAGAAGCAACCTGGAACAGAAATACATCGGTCAAAGTGGTAATGTTCAACTCAAATAGTCAATAACATGTTTTTGTGGCCGTTGGTTATTTTGCAGTTTCTTACCCACAAAAAATGTATCCCGATGCCTTTTTCTTTTAACATTTGGCTTTAACGTGCTCATTCCTTGATGGCGATTCCCGTTACAGAAATGCTTTATAAATGCTGATTCAACTCTCTCTAAGAGCTTATTGACCTAAATGAAATTCTTTGTTAATTTCATATCACAACATTATCTGATTTATGAAGGCCAAGTTGTATTGAATGTATATGAATTTGGTCTGATTTTATTTGGGGGTAACAAACTTTATTTAGCCTAAAAAGGATAGCTAAGTTTAAACCCTTTTATATGCAATTTGCTGATTTATAAACATCCCAGTAACATACCTCATCAGATTTGCCCAAATATGACTCTTCAACCATCTGTAGGTAAGCATCTGATGCATTTCTTGATGTGATCTGGGCTAACAATTTGGGTCAGCAACTGAGCATCTGGTGAAACGTGACCAAAAACAATACTAGAAATACTAACCTTATTATACTTCTTCATTATCTTGGAGAAGGCTAATTGATTCAAGAATCTGGTATGTAAAGCAAGTCACAGTTTAGTTATTCTGTACTCAGTCTTTATGACATACTAACGCATATAACTAATACTTACACGTAATTCTTCAGAAACCGAAGTTTTTCATGGAACTCAATAAAAGCTTGCTTTAACTTTTCTTTTGCATCTCCAAGTTCTTTTTTGCTGAAATGCAGGTCTGATTTTGAACTGTTGATTTTTATGTGTTTTAAGATGTCCAAAGAAGCCATCTGGTATTCATTGACCTTATCTGATCTCTTTTCTTGGTGTTCTTCATGAATCACCTCCAATGGATAACCTTAAATTTATCTAAAGTTAGTGAAATTATGATATTTTACTTATTTTATTTATAGTTGATCACCTGTGTTTGTTTGAGTGATGAAGGGAGAGGCAGCAGCAGGATTACTGACTTTGATTCTAAGAGCAATGAAAGCATCCATTTGTAAGTTCAACTCTTCAGCATGCTTCACCACCTCCTCCACTTTGGCTTTATAAAAGTTAACCACTTTGTTGAACTCATCATCAAGTCTTCTAAAAAATATAAGCTCGTACTCGCCACCGTCCTCTGATGACCGGAGAAAAACTGTCCGGTAACTCCTGCCATGTTCCCCTTGTTCTTCATCTGCTGTATGCATTGCATTTACTAGAATCACTTCATCTTCTTTATCTTTTGTCGGAATTTTGTTACTGTATCGACTCGTTAGTCCACTAAAAGCTCTGAAAAGAGACACCCTTCTCTTTAAAGTAGTGGCTTTTGATGGTGGCGGCAAAAGATTCTCCGGTGACGTCGCTTGCTGCCGCCGGTAAATCATGATGTCTTTCAAGAGATTCTTGAGGAAGTTGTAGTTCATGTATGCTTCTTGCCACTCTGGCACCATTTGTGAAGCAAATTCCTTTCCAAACTTCATTTTCTGTTTGTTTCTGAATTACAAATTTAAAAGAGAAAAATAAACCCACATTGAATTTTTGCATAAATGATGAAGTGTGTTTTATATAAAGGATGAAACTTGACAGTGATGATGAAGTGTTCTTTGCATATTGATTATAAAACATGCAACATGGCAACTTGGCAGGTTTTGAAGGAGTCAAACCAGAGTTGATCTACAGAATCAAGTTTTTTTTATACAATCCTTTATTTTAAATTTAAAACATAGGTAGCCTCTTAATGGTCATTAAGAGGCTATGATTCATAGGTAGGGGCTCGCTCACAATCTTATATAAATTAGCTTGCTAATAAGTAAAACTCGAGCCGATATAACTCACATTAATGTATGAAAATTTTGCTCGAGCAACTTGGTCGTTTAGCTCGTATAAATTAGCTTGTTACCTTGAATATTAGTGGTTTGGTACTCCGTTTATTTGATACCTCTATGTTAAGATTTACTTGTTATTTGAGAAGTGTATAAAAACCACACAAAATCATCAAAACTGAAAAAAATAGAAGTCAACTTTGGTCGAAGTTAGCTCGTCAATAACCGTACTTTTATCATAAAGTTTTAGTAAAATTTAATTGTATTATAAATTTATAACAACTTTGTTTGAATTCTTATAGTAGTTATGAATTTTAGAATTTTAATCAACTCTGCAGAATTAGTCTATGCTACTCTTTGTCAATGTGCCCTAGATTAATTGGTTTGAGAGGAGGCAACACCATGACTTTTCAATGTAAATGTTATGTGTTCGAGTCTCACTTGTAACATTCAGGTGAACCAGCGGTTTTATCACATTGGGTATTCGGATGGTGAGTTTTCTTTAGAATGACAGGCGAGCCAGGTCACCAATGTTGTCTGTGTTTCGTGAGCGTGGATGGGCTTTCACCATTGAGTTTGCCCGAATAACCAGACTTAAAATATATTTGTTGATGTTTAAAAAATAAAGTCTATGCTCCTCTTGGTCACCGGAGGCGTACCACGTCAGATTGATGGCAACGTACGGTTGTGAAAGAGCAACCACAACTGCCTACCATATAAAAGCAGAAAAAAATATTTATTTCTTTATTAAGAAAATTGAGAAACAATTTCGGCCATTCAGGTCAACACGTCAATCAATATTGTATTTATTTTGCTCAACTTATTATTTAAAAGTCAACTATACAAGGAACAATAATATTGTCAAATTAGGCAACTATTATTAAAAAAACGTATAGTTGCTGAGTTGCGCAATATCAAAGTGTCGAGTGTTTTCTGAAATAGTATAAATCCTAGAGACAATTTTATATGTACTCTTTAACTACGGTCGGTTCTAAATATTTAAGTCAATAATTAAAAAAACATTGTTATTAAAGAGTTTGAAGGTATAAAGTGTATGCTCATTTAAGATTTATGAGTTCCAGACTAAGTAAGGATAAAGGGGTCGTGCCCCTTGCGTGAAACTATTTGGATTATCTTAAATCAAATTTCTCGTAAAGGAAGAAATTACATTGAAGATTCATCCTTAAAAATATTAATCCCGTGTGAGTCCTGAATGCATTACTCATGTAAATAGGCTTGCTTTTGATTTTGGGAATATTATGACTCAATTGATAGGCTTAATCTTTTTTAAGTTGACTTATTTAAACTTAATAGTTATATCTTCTTCTTTTAATAATTTATTAAATTATATCAAGATAATTAAATTAAATAAATAAATAAATATCTAAAATATATCTTCTTCTTTTAATAATTTATCAAAACTTATTAATTTTTTTATTGTATCTTATTTAAAATATAACCATGCAATTCTTAAATCTTCAATATTTATTATTTATAAATCTTTATTTCTCATATATCTAACACAAAAATCTTCAAAAAAATCTATTCATTAATAATATGATAGAATTTATTCAACTACTCTGATGTGTGTTTCTAACATAGTTATGTATTAAAAACTTGTGCCAAAAAATATATAACTTTGCTAGTTTAAAAGAGTTGTAACTTATTGAAACGTGCATTTTTCTATTTACATACAATTGCAAAGTTACTATATACACATTTAGAAAATGTAAAAATTACTTAACTATTTGTTTTGGAAGCGGTTTGCACTGACTTTATACAACTTAACTCCTTCAATGATATCAAAACCACTTCAAAAGGTTGCAAAAGTTTTTCCACTAAATTTACGATCTTGTTCTAGAACCGCTCCAAAACTTATTATTTTTTATTAGAACCACTACAAAAAGTTTTTAGAACTCATTCAAGAGTTTTTGTTTTAGTTTACGATTCAATTTTGTTTTAGAAGTGCCACAAAAGTTATTATATTTTTTTTCAAAACCGCTTCAAAATGTTTTATAACCGTTATTTTTTTTTATTAAATTTACTATTTTGTTTTAAAAACCATTGCAAAACCTTACTATCTTTCTTTGAAACCCACTTCAAAAGGTTTTTTCAATATAAAAGATTTTTTATTAAATTTACAAATAATTAAATACTAGTTAATTACGTGGATGGTCCTTGTGGAGTGTGGTATGTCTATTTTGCAGCAATGGCCCTTAACTTCAAGAAATTACATCGGTGGCCGAACTATTTGTAAAATTGTAATAGAGAATGTACCAGGAGTAGATAGTCATTAATTCCGGCTGTTAAGTATTTAAAAATGACCATTATACTCTTTTTAAAAAAAACAAAAAATAAAAAATAATAAGATACTCTAACCCCACCCATGTCTCCTTCGTCATCAAAAACCTTAAACTCAACAACACCCCTAACATCATGTCACATCCTTAAATTTACCACTTGTTGAGTCATACCGTTGGGTGTGACGTGCCATGATCAGATATGTTGGTCGTATAGAATGACTCTATGTGAGTTTGAAAATATGTGGCTATCATTAAGGTATCCCAATTTAAACGTTAAGTTTTACAACGGAAATATGTAAATGTTACGGAAGCTTGTACAAATTGAGTTTGTCTTGACACATTACAATGAAATTGATAAAGTTTTCCTAATGTTCATAATGCATGATTCTCCAAAAGACTCCTTAAATGTATTCAATGCCATGCTAAAGCGTGTCAACATAAAGATGGTTAGTTCATAGTTTTGAAATAAGTAAGCAGTAAATAGTTTGCGTGACATATATACTGGAATGATAAAGTTATGTAGGCTCAAAGCCCTAGTATTTGTGTTGAGTTACTACCGAACTAGACCATGAGGCCTCCTCCATGTCTATCGTGAAAACAATGGCAAATAGGTCGTCATTACGCCCGTCCTGACTGCCATTCAGAGCTGTCATCGAGCGGGGTTTGTCAGTCCCAATAGTATTATCCAATAACGCCTTGTTTGTGATAATTAACGGTATGAATTGAGACGACTTTGATACGAGTAATACATCAAAATGTTTGCACAACATAACCAGTAATACATCAAAATGTTTGCCACACATGTTAGCCCAATTGCGTGGCCTAGATGTTTGTCAAGAATGTTTGTCAAATGTGTTTGTACAACATGTTTGTCAAATTTGTTTGTCATAAGCGTTTGTACAAAATGTTGGTCAAATGTGTTTGCATGTGATTTCTCCCCCGGTTTGCGTTTATAAACAATTAAGAGAAAAGGGGACCGTAAACTCACTTGTGATTGAGTTGGTTTCTTGTGAGATGTATGTTCCTTACCTGCTACCTGTATCACGTAGATGGTATGAGTTTGTGTTTGTTTCGGTCCATTAGACCAGTGCGTTTGTCCAAACAACTCCAAGTTGCTAATCATGGTAGTTGTCACATATGTTCATCAAACAAATTACTATTCATAGTAAGTTTCCACATTTAGCAAGTATGCATCTAAAGTCGTCTTTTATCATTTTAAGCATGTTAGTTCCTCCGTATGTTCACATAAATCAACATTGCATTTCACAATCATTATGAGTTCATCTTTAGATATACAAAAGTTACTATATTTAGTATGTGTTCTATACTTATCATGTTTCATCCAAATAATCATATTAACACTAGCATATCACCTTAACATAACATTTTCAATCATTTTTCATTATTCAACATGCATATTCACAAGATCCCCAACTAAAGTTTCTATTTATAGAAAGTTATGCGTACAACTCATTTTCACAACAATTAAAACCATCTTAGCATGTTTCTATGACTTTCAACATCGTCATAATATCTTAACATAAAAAAATATCTACATGCAATGCATGTTCCTTAAACACAAAGTTTACATTTTTAGAAATATATGAACCTGAACTCTATTTTCTCAAATCTAACATTTTCAACCTATTAATAAACACATCAATGGACATGAATCTTCATTTGAAAGCGTCTAGCTTGTCTAGAATACAATCTAGCAATCACTTTTCACAACAAAGTTTCATTTTATGGTAACTAGCATGAATAATCACAAAATGCAATCAAACTCATATTTTAAACATAATAATACCACAAGATAGTAATCAAGACTTCAAATATGCGTTTACAAGTTCATAAATTCATGTAGATGTTAGTCTTGGAGTTGCATGTGTATTTTTAAGTAATAACATGGTTGTAGAAGTCGCTAGTCGTTAGGCGCTAGTCGGGCGGCGAGGTACCACCTAGGGATTAATCGGGATTAATTGGAATTAATCGGCGTTAGGCGAATTGAAATTTGTATATGTAAATTTAAAAATATATACTATATACACACACATAAATATCAATAATTTAATATAATACTTCAAATAATTAAAAATAAACTTAAACATACTAATGAAAATACTTCAAAGTTCAAACTTAAACGCTAATTTCAAAGTTTAGAGATGAATTTCAATGTTTAGTGGCTATATTTGATGTTTTAGATGTTTGGTTCGATGTTTTAAATACATTAATGATTTTGGGTTGAGAAATATCTCAAATAATCATTAATCTGGATCCTTTTTACCCAAAAAATGTCAAAAAAAAAAGAAAAAATTGGCCGCCTAGGCCCCCGCCTCGAGCAAAATCGACAAAGTTGGAGGCGCTAGCGCCTAGGCGGCCGCCTAGGTCGATTTTTACAACACTGAGTAATAATAGCCATTAAATCTACCTCAAGTGTCTTGAAATCATGGTTGTAAAAATCCCCGACTAGGCCGATTAATCGGCCGATTAATTGTTAGTCCCCTAAAGCCGACTAAGCCCGACTATTCGATTAGGCAGATTAGTTGGCCGATTAATCCCGATTAAACCCTAGTTCCCACCCCACCGACCGACTAGCGACTAGCGATTTTTTCCAACATTAGAACAACGGGTGAAAAGGTGTTAAGTGGCTGAAAATGGTGGTTGTGTGAATGCAAGTCCCCTACCAAGCTTATTTGGCTTCAAACCTCCTTGTGTCCTTGTTAGCAAGCTTTAATCAAGTGGGAATGGAAGGAAACAACAATTCTAGAGAGTTTTTGGTGAGTTTGGACAAATTTTGAGTAGTTGGTCGAGAATTTTGGTAAAGGAATGAAGCTGGTGGAATGGGGTTGTATTTATAGTGTTTTTAGGTGTCTGGGGTCATCGCATACCGACAAGGGATGTACATGGGTTCTTGGCGTACCACTAAGAACAAAATGCTCGGGTTCTTTGACCGAGAGCCGTCGCGTACCGCCAAGGTAGCTTGATCCACCATCGCATACCGCGACTCTTTCGACTAAAATTCAAGTTTCCTGCCCAACCCGTCGCGTGCCGTGACGGTTTTCGCCGAGTAGCTTCGCCACCGCGAAGGGTTTGGGGACCAGATTCTTATTTGTTTTGTTTTGTTTGATTTACAATCCCGTTGTGTTAACCAATATACGCTTATTGTTAACTTTCTCGTGTTTGATTTGTTATCGTCTTTACCTAGACGTTTCAAGTTGTTTATTCACGTATTAAGGTATAGGTTATTGTTGTATGTTCCAAGTTTTTCCTTGTTAGTTCACCAACATTCGTGATTCAAAACTCGTTTGTGATTCCGATAATTCCTCGAATTACCATCTCGTAACTGTTTGTGCTTGAACTCATGTGCCACGTGTTACACTAAATTACTCTAATTTAAGTGACACGTATGATTAAACATTTAGATAATACTAAATTAGAAAATCGATGCTGACCAGGATTTTACAGGGTGTCACACACCATCATCACCTCTTCCGATTGCCACCACCACCAACAAGCCCAACCCAAACCCCCCATCCCCACCACACGCCAGGGGCGACCCGAGGGAGGGGCAAACCCGACCCCGTTCCGGGCCCATTTTTTTAGGGGGCACAATTTTTTTATGCATACGTATATACAGATATTCATTTAAACAATTAAACGAAAACCAACAAATATAGATAACGAAAATGAACTATTTATAAAAACACGGTTTAATAGTTACAAAAAGTAATTTCCTTATAAAGCATAAGAAGTTACTTTTATGTCATATAAATCAGTGGTGTTCATTGGTTTGATTTAACAGTCTATTCTATCCGAAAACCGAACCAAAGTCGAGAAGTGGTTTGGTTAATACCAAACAAACCGAATAAACTGATTAAAAACCAAATAAACCGGTTACAAACTGAATTCAACCAAATAACCTTGTTAAAAACCAAATTCAAAATTCGTTTTTTAGTTACAAATACGATTCGATTTTCGATTTTTTTGAACACACCTGCTTTAATATTTGTATTCGATAGGGGCCTTTTTTTCGCAGTACGTCCCGGGCACCTCAATTCTTAGGGCCGCCCCTGCCACACGCACACAGACACAAAGCAAAATCAAAACAAAAAAATGAAACATAAAACATAATGACCCCCACATAGAAGTAGCAGACGTTTTCTAGATCGATCACACCATTATTACAATAACAATCATTCAAAAGCAAATCATATTGATGTGAATTCATCTTATTACAATAACAATCAATCAAAATCAAATCATATCATATCGATGCGCATTCATCGTCATGAAAAAAGGTAAAATCAAAGTGTTAAATTCCAAAAATCAAAATTAAAATTAAAAGTTCACCAGCAAAATGAACATAAATAAGGAAAGTCATTGTTGTCAACAACAAATCAACAACACCCCTACACCATCATCACCTCTTCCGATTGCCACCACCCAACAAGCCCAACCCCACCCCACTGCACACACAGACACAAAGCAAAGCAAAGCAAAGCAAAAAATTGAAAGATAACACATCATGACCCTCACAAAGAATTTACAGTATTTTAAAAAAAAATGATCTTTCGACTGAAAAATTAACTAAACGGATGGAAAAAGAGTGAGACAGTCCCCCCGGACCTATAAAAGCTTTGTCCATCCGTGAATCACACAAAAGATGCTGCTTCTTGAAACCTTCTCATCACTAAGGGACTTTCACCCCTTGCATTTTTAACAGCACAGATTGAATATGATTATATGCTTAATATGCACTACAACTTATAACAATGTTTTTATTACTTTTTTTAGTGTTAAATAAATCCAATTATGATGGCAATAAAATCATTAATTATTTTAGAGCCTTACTACTTCGTGGTATTATACTATTCTTATAAAATATAATTGTTTACTTGGCATATACTATACATGAAGCTATCTTGTGTACGGAAAAATGCAAGTTGACTTTTGGAGGCATATACAGAGAGAACGGTTTTCTTAACAGGTTTGAAAACTCATTGATTATGAGACTTGATTGTTATATAAAAGTGCCATTAAAATTGAGGTGGTCCAAGTGACCAGTTTTTTATTTTTATTTTTTTAAATTTTTTTAGTACTTCAGATATGTTACCAAAAATTTATTAACTTTAAGGTAGTGTTTGGTATGTATGAACGAATAGTGGGATGGAAATTACTATTTCATAAGGAATGTAATTCCAGATAATTTTCAACAGGGGCGGCCCTGAGAATTGGCGTACCCAGGACGAGCAGAAAAAAAAGGCCCCCTAGCGAATTCAAATATTAAAGTGGAGGTGTTCAAAAAACAAAAAAACGTTCAATGCAGAAAACTAAAACATATTCGTAACTGAAAAAATCGAACGGAATTCTGAATTCGGTTTTCGGTTCGGTACCTAACCATATCCGAATTTCGGTTTTTAATTCCAATTTTTTATAAATTTGGTTTGTTTAGTTAACAGATTAACCCGAATTCAAATTCAAATTTATTATCTTAATAATAATATATAAGATTGAATTCGGTTTACTCGATTGAATTCGGTTTATTTGGTTTTTAATCGGTTTATTTGGATCGGTTTATTCTACTTTTAAGCGGTTTATTTGGCTTTCAATTTGTTTATTTGGTTTTAACTGAAATTAGAGCTAAACCACTTCTTGAATTTGGTTTGGTTTTTTGATAGGGGAAAAAATTGAAAACCGATTAAACCCGACCGAATAAACCGTTAACCAAACCAATTGACATATTTAGTTCAAAGGGCATGAAAGTAAATGCACCCATTAAATAGTGTGTATATAAATGTTTCTTTTTAGTTCTCTTCGCCGTATTAATTCTCATTTGAATGAATCTCTATATATATGTATATATAAAATTTTTTGTGTCCCCCTAAAAAATGGGCCCGGGACGGGGGTTGGGTTTGCCCCTCCCCTGGGCCACCAATGATTTTCAGTTTTTTTTTTTTTTTTTTCATATTTCTCTTGAAGGAATGATCCGAACAATGATCATGCCAATGTCTAAAACCATGACCCGCCCATGACCAAAACCATGACCCGGCCCATGACCAAAACTATGCCCGGCCCATGACCAAAACTATTACCCGGCCCTTGACTTGAACCATGACACGAACCATGATTCGAACCATAACTCGACCCATGATGTGAACCATGACGCGAACCATGATTCGAACTATGACCCGTCCCATAACCATGACCCGAACAATGATCCAAACTATGACTCGAATTATGACCCGATCTATGACTCAAACAATGACCCGAACCATGAACCAAACCATGACCCGACCCTTGACTCAAACCATGATCTGAATTATGATTTACGCATGACCCAACCATGACCCAAACCATGATCCGATCCACAAAACAAACCATGACCCGATCCATGAACCGCCCAATGACACGACTCATGATCGAACCATGAGCTAAACAATAACCGACCAATGAACTGACCGATCGTCCGAACCATGACTCGACCCATGACCCGACCCATGACACATGACCCGGCCGATGATTCGAACAATGATTAGAACCATGACTAGACCCATAAATTGTATTTCATTCATTTATCTTCTCATGTCTAACAAACTACATGAATTATGAATCATTTCATTACCAGGATACCAAACAGGACAATGGAATGATAATGATCAATTTCTTTCCCTTGTCATTTTCATTCCCACGTCCATTCCATTCCTCCGTCCATTCCATTTATCCGTCCATTCCATTCCTTCATATCAAACAGACCTAAATACTCTCATGTTGTCCCTACTAGTTTAATCGAAAAATTATTTTTTGTTAAAAATATTGGTTTCGCCTCACTCACTTTAAAAAATTAACACGTATTTTAGGTTCAGCAAATTTCCGCCCCTTTCAAAACGTTCAAGATCCGTCACTGGATTCACGTTACAACTATACCATTTATTATACCTTATTTATTATACCTTATTAAAACTACTGAATTTTTTCAAATTTGCATGATTGATGAAAAGTTGTATGAAAAATGATGATGACAACAGAACTTTTGTGGTAAGTTGGTTATTAACTAGATAAGTGAGTTACTACTCATGAAGTTTCAACGGATGATTTTTCAGCAATGTAATTATATTGGATCATTCATTAAGTATTGGGACATCAATCAAAGGGTTTATAATCTAATGATACCTCCTTAACTTTCGGAATAAGAGGTTTTGGGTTCGAGTCTTACCTGAAGCAAAAAAATGTTCTAGGTTGAGCTAGGAGGTTTAACTAGTGTGGATTTCCTCCTAAATGGTGGTGTAAATGTGCTCATTTAAACAGTAGTACTTAGCGTTTGCTGTTAAAAAAAAATATTGGGACAACAAAATAAATATATATCATAGCTAATTAGTTTATTTTTGTGTATTAGGTCATTAACCCACTATCGGCCATCATGGTCATAGAAAAACATCACATTCGTTGTTAAAAAGTGAAGTCTGAAGATTGAAGAATAGAAGGTTGAGGGAGATTGAGATTGAGTGAATAAATTATTTGCTTGAAAGGAATTTGAGGTATTTTTTATCTTGCTAATTTTTTTTATTAAACTGAATAATTTTTTTTATTAAACTGAATATTTTTTTTTATTAAACTAGTTATTTAAGATCTAAAACATAAAAATTAAGCAGATTAGCTATTATGTCAATTGAATAGGATCTATTATATGAAATTGATTTTGAAACTTTTTTAAAAAGTTTGTATTCAAAAACACTAAAAGAATTAACTTAATCTAAACATTTTATATATGTACAAGAATAGGAAAACAAAATTTTAACTCCGTTAGATATAAACTGTTTTAGTTTATTATTACTGATCACAAACCTAGTCCAGATAATAAAGAAAAATTTATGGCATAACTTCTGAAAATGACCTCAAATTTTTAGTTTGTTCCAAGTCTTAAAAGGTTAAGGAGCACTCGCCTGACATAATATAACATTTTATAGTAATTTGTATTAAACAGTTTCATGCATTATCATATTAATATTAATGGACTTGTTTATGAATTTAATTAAATTATTAATATACAAATCACTTTAGTATTAACTAAGTATATATTTAGTATGTTAAATAAAAAATATAAGAGAAAGTTTGTCTATACTTTTTGTCTAGTCAAACTTGATATATGAAGGTCGAACTCAACTCCTCAAGTAAGGACGGACCTTTTAAGGGGCCCAGGGTGTTCCGGTTCCTGTTGTTTTTCCGTTTAAAAGGATCAATTTAATAGTATTTAATCAAAAAAGTTTATAGGCATTGAGTCTGGTCTCCTCCGTTTTTCTTCATAAAAATTTTTGAGCCCCTTTAGTGTTTAAAAAATAATAAAGTTGAACTACTTTTTAACAATACGTTTAAAAGTTTAAACTTATTTATAAAATTCAAATAAATATATCAATAGAACTATAAAGCTTAATATATATAAATGTTTAAGTTGTAGAAGGTAATATACACTAGTGCAACTCTTATTTTTTAAGATGTAAATTTTTAAGACGGTTTTATTGCGACTAGTTGAAATTTGAGCGATTTATCAATAAATTGCTACAAAAAAATGCTTAAAAGGTTAATTTAAGCGGCTTAATAATATTTTTGAAGGCGATATGAAATGCTCGTTTTTAGAGATGATTTCTTTGTGTTTTTAGGGGCGATTTTACAAAGGTTTTCTTGGACGGTTTCTTTCTATTTTTTCTATACATTATTAAAAGGAATATTTATTGGGGAGTTTTTTTGGACAATTTTAAAAGGGTATTTTTTTAGGTGGTTATTATAATTTTTTGGGACGGTTTTAAAGTGTTATTTTTAGTTGGTTATTGAAAATTTTTTGGGCGGTTTATATACTTTTTTGGGGCGTTTTTTTACCTTTTTAACAACTAATGATATATTTTTATTTGTTTTTTAGGCGGTCACGTTATTTAAAATCAACTCAAAAATAACATCCTATAACCCAAGTTTCTCTCTCACTCAACATTTATACATCTTCAAAATGTAATTTTCATTCACCTTTTCATTTTTAAACATTTTATGTATTGTTTGTGAAAACGTGTTTAGTTTTTTATTGCATGTAAAATTAAATATTTAATGTTTTTAAATAATGATTGACCCGACTCGAATCGCCAACCCTAATATATAATCGGAAACATAGAAATAGGAAAAAAATTGGGTCTGTGGCTTTCGACCCCTATAAATTTTTTTAAGCTCCGTTAATGTCCTCTAATTAGAGTCTACTTAAATTCGATTCAATTAAAGCTATTAACAAAACGATCTCAAATAACTCACAAGTGATTCGGCTCGGTTCGTTAGTACCCTTTTATCGACATATGTCATATTGACATGTTTTCCTTCTCTCGTGATAAAGAGTCCCATAATAATCTAGATTATATTTGCATGTCAAGATATGTATCCGTTACAATTAATTATAACTTTCAACAATTTCTTTAATAACTATTTACTTCTTACCAAATTAGTTTCACATAACTTATTTCCTTATTACCACAAAATGTTCAAAACATATAGCCGTTACACTCTCATGCTTACTACAAAATTTCAACACCAAAACAAAATCTTCCATTAGATTTCTTCAATATCTCGAGAGTAGATTTCGATCTTGTGAAATGACTTCCACCCGTTGTGAGGTTTGCAAGTGTTTTAGACGAAAATGTCCTCCGGATTGCGTTTTCGCACCATATTTTCTTAACGATAACCCGCAAAGATTCGATTGCGTTCATAAAATCTATGGTGCTAGCAATCTTGGCAAGTTACTTCAGGTAAATCGTCATCGTAATCTTGTTCAAATCTTGAATTTGATGGCCCGTGTTAATCAAAACTATGTTACCATTGTTTTGTTTTGTTTTGTTTTGTTTTTTTAACACGTAGGACACCCCAATGCAACTACGAGCGGATGCAGTAGAGTCATTGTACTACGAGGCAAAATGTAGAATACAAGACCCCGTATACGGGTGTGCTGGAATAATTTGGTCTTTACATCAACAAATTCAAATAGCACAAAGCCAGTTAGCACTAGCTCGAGCCAAGATCGCTTTCCTGGTTGCTAACGTTGCGGTTGCAGGACCAACACCTAGCCCCGGCTCACCGTTGGTTCAACAAAATGGTGTCGGTTATGATCTAGATGACCCTTATGATTGTTGGTTTCACGATTCAGAGTTCTATTCTATCCATGATAAGCTTTAAATTTTAAGTGTTGATCGAGCATATTGATTCCTTGTCATCATATGTATTCTCTCATGTGATTTGGTGTCATTATCAACTTCTTAAGAGCTTATAAGGTAATATATATGAATAACAGAATAAGATATTAAGATGTTCAAATTTGATATGTGTTCTTTAGTTAGATACTTGGATGATAATATTTATAGTAAGTATAGAAGTTAAAAAAGTTTTTCTTACTTCAGAATAGTGTAAAAAAATCGTATGTTAGAATCGTGAACTATCCAAAGCAGATATCGATCTAGTTTTACAGTCAATTTTTAGTTGATCGGTTTTAAAAAGTTTAAAATATAGTGAACGGTTTGGTTAATAACAAAAACTTGACATTGGAAACCAAAATAACCATAATACAAACAAATATTTTATTTTTAGATATTTTTATATGATGTGTAGTTAATTTTTCTTTTTTCACCTTTGCTATCTAAAATAATACGAGTTCCATGTCAAAGTTACATAGTTAACACCTACCTAAAGTAAACATGACACTATAATTGAATCGAAAGAACCTGAACAAGTTCTTTTTTTTTTTTTTTCATTAGTTAAATTGTTCATGAAAAATTCACAGAAAAAAAAACACAAAAAAAAACACATGCTATTTAAAATGTAAATCACCAAAAATTTAATTTCAAATGCTAGATATAATTATCTTAAATAATTATAAAGTTAAGCACTTAATATAAAAATCATAAATGTAATTATCTAAAAACAAAACAAAATTTAAAAATAATAATCATAATTAACTCAAAATAATATCTCAAATATTTAAATTTCATATGACTAAGTTTCTAACATTATATAGCCTTCAAATTATTAGGTTTTAATTTATTAAATGTTAAATTTATAAACTAAACCTTAAACATATAAACAATAAAACACATATAATAGTCAAATTATAGAACACATTACCAACATTTATGAACACAAATGAATGAATACGATATTTGTTTATGTTCATTTATTTAATTAAACAAACACATTTTTTATTAAGTTCATTAATTTAATTAAAAGACAATTTTTTGTTAGTTCATTCGTTTATTAAACGAAAGAACTCAAACGAATTTCACGTCAAATAGTTCACAAGTTGTTTAATAAACATTCGGTTCATTTCCAGCCTCAATATGGATGGTTGAAGTTTTGCATTCTCACATATATACTTCTTCTAAGATTTTGTTAGCATTTTTTACCTTGCATTTTGAGAGCAACAATGCAACGTTCTAGGATTATTGATATTCGAATTGCTAACCAAATTGTGGCATCTTTGTCATGAAAATCTATAGGGGATAATATGGCTCACAAGGTCTTCCATGGGATTTGAACTACTGTATCTACCTAACATCACGTTACATTTGACCCCTGTTCTCAACGACCCCGATATGATCAACATTGGCTGGACAATCAAAGTGTTTATCCAATGAGGTTTAAACTTAGGTCTCTAACCGAAAAACCAAGCCACCTTATCACATGGACTTGTCTTTGAGAGCTTTATTTAACATGTACTAAAGTCTTATTTTGGACACCTATCTTTTTTATTTTGAGTTTTGGACCATTTGTTTAAAGGGTAAATAACCCCAAATTGTGAAATTATAGTGAAATAAATCGGCTAATAAGAGTTTGATTAATTTCTTTTGTTTTGGTTTTTAAAATTTTAAAGTCATTACTAACATTTTGAACTAAAATCATCAAAACTAGATTATAATTACCTCTATCTTAATTCTTAAATAACCTAGCAAAATTTGATCTTATGGAAATAAATAATCTGCCAAAATTTACTCCATATGACAGTTTTTCATAACAAGACCAGATGGAAAAATGGGTTCTTTTTCGATGAGTAGATCTTTAAGTAGGAGTGACCTTTTGTTACAAGATTAAACATATTTAATAAAAAATAAACTATATAATTTTATGGGGGAGGATCCACTAAGAAGATGATTTATCCTAAGAAGAATAAGAACTAATCTTAACCCTTGATTATTTACATCAAGGGTCTTAATTAATTATGTATTAAACACCATAAGAAAACTACTAATTATTAATCAAAAGGGTAGGATAGACAATTTACACATATTAACCGTCTCTCTCTCTGAAAACAACCGTGAATCCGTGATAGATCTTAAACCACCAGAAAACCGGCGAAAACCTAAATCCTCTCAATCCTCCTCTCTTCAATGGCGATAACCTTAATCATCTCATTCCTCCGTCAATTTCGTAAAATTCATCCTCAAAATGGATAAAAAGCATGCAAAAGAATCCACTGGTAAACACGAATTTGATTTTTGTTAAATTTTCAATTCAAATCTATGAAATTCCGATTATTTTTTCATCAATCATACATGTTTTTATGTTTACAGGAAAATTACAAGATCTTCGATCAAATAAAAACAAAGAATCAATTGCAAAATCGCACAAAACAACTACAAACAGTACGAATTTCTTCGATTAACACTAAAATGTTTCAGATATTTTATTTATTTTAGTATAACAGTAATACGTTTGTGCTCTAATGCTTAAAATCTCATATTCTACAATTTTTGTTAACGATTATAAATTTAAATTAGATATTGGTGTACTGCATAACATAAATAATTACTATATGATGATTAATAGTTGCAAAGTGTTTAGTTTATGTTGGTCTTTACTCTGTGATTGTATTGTATCTGTTGTGTTGGCGATGTAACCTTTGATTTGGTGATGTTTGTAATTGTAAGTTGTGTGTCATGTTCATGTGCTGTATTGCTAAGGACCTTAGTAGGTTAGCCCCTTCACATGCATTATTTGTGTGCTGCATTGATTTGACATAGGTTGTATGATGATTAATAGTTGCAAAATGTTAAGTTTATGTTGGTCTTTAGGCTGTGATTGTATCGCATCTCATGTGTTGGCTATGTAACCTTTGATTTGGTGATGTTTGTAATTGTAAGTTGTGTGTCGTGTTCATGTGCGGCAATGCTTAGGACCTTACTAGGTTAGCCCATTCACAGGCCTTATTTATGTACTGCATTGATTTGACATAGGTTGTGTGATGATTAATAGTTGCAAAATGTTAAGTTTATAGTGGTATTTAGGCTGTGATTGTACTGCATCTCACGTGTTGGCGATGTAACCTTTGATTTGGTGATGTTTGTAATTGTAAGTTGTGTGTCGTGTTCATGTGCTGCATTGCTTAAGACCTTAGTAGGTTAGCCCCTTCACAGGCCTTATTTGTGTGCTGCATTGATTTGACATAGGTTGTGTGATGATTAATAGTTGCAAAATGTTAAGTTTATGTTAGTCTTTAGGCTGTGATTGTACTGCATCTCACGTGCTGTCGATGTAACCTTTGATTTGGTGATGTTTGTAATTGTAAGTTGTAAGTTGTGTGTTGTGTTCATGTGTTGCATTGCTAAGGAACTTAGTAAATTAGCCCCTTCACAGCCCTTATTTGTGTGCTGCATTGATTTCAGATAGCTTGTATGATGAACTTTAGTCGCATAGTGTTTAGTTTATGTTTCTTTTTAGTCTTTCATTGTACTGCATCCTATAACATTGTACTATATATGTATGTACTGTTTTATTATAACTTTATCTAATTTATGTACTGTTGTTTGATAACTTTATCTGATTTACGTACTATATACGATTAGTTTTGGTTCTATATATTTATTTTCAGTAACTTCATCAACACAAGATAATTCTGAGGATGATTTTGAGTCTCCGATACCAAAGTTTTTACAATATGACATATTGAGAAGAATCCGAATACGCAATTCTCCTCTTAGTCTCTGTACGTTTATTCAATCTCTAAATGCAATGCAAAAGGCTGTATTAAGTAAAACTGGATTTGCTAGCATTTTAGAGTTTAAAATAACATCTTTACCCACTTGCTTGGGGTACTGGTTGTTAGCAAATTATGATCCAACAACCTTCAAACTCAACTTGGGATCATATGTTGTAAAGATTACACCACAATTGGTCAAGCAAATTCTTGGAATTCCAATGGGATCTACTAAACTAAACGAATTAGGTAAACCATCAATAAGAGATCCTGTTGTAGCAGAATTTAGAAGTCAATTTCCTGGAGATTTTGCTCTACCAGATATTAATGATGTAAGAGATTTAGTGAAAAGTAATGGGAATGCATGAAGATTTTTTGAGTTGAATTTCCTGGTGACATGGAAAAGATGACGCAAGGGTCAAAAGTCAACACAAAATTTCTTACTTCATTAAAAGATGGTGCTCTTATATTATCAGCTGCTTGAAAAAAACAAGACTAAGATGGAATGGTTATCAGCATTATAATGACCCTCTTTCATTTCTACTGGTATGTACTATATTACAATACCATTATTGTCACACCCCGATCGACAGCGGAATACGTCGGGACGCGAGTTAGATTGTTCATTACTCATGGTGCTATGTGTAAGTTTCGATAATTAAACAATTGTATTAAATAATTCAATCATAAATTCATTCAAAATAACCAATCATTCAGTTACATAGTTCAAAACCAAAATACATAATTAAAATAGTCTAACATTATTTTAAAATTTAAATCTAGGTCTACTAACATAAACCTATCTTATGTCTTCCTTGATAGCATCCATCTAACCTGTTACACATGCAAAATAAATATTTTTGTCAACTATATGAATATTTGGTGAGTAACCCATACAGTTTATATAATTTACATAGAAATGATGCAATTCAATTAGACTATAAGTTTAAACTCTAGCATGTAAATCCTACTAGTTTGCAATTAAGTATATAGAATATCTCGTCTCCAAACTCGTATCAATACTTAGCTAAAAAGCTTAGTATATCTACAAGTTTGCAATAGTTTATATCGTCTCCAAACTCGTTCAAATACAAAGCACAAGGCTAAGTATTTTCACAAGTCTGCCCATAGTTTTACTTTTCGCCCTTTTAGCATATTTGAGCAAAGTCAAAGCGAAGGTGGTATCTAACACACCTTAGGCTACTCGGTATAGAATATCATAGAATAACATAGAATCACAAAGCAAATAGAATCACATAGCATGAATTCAAACCACATAGACTAAAAGCATTGCATCTATAGAATTTGACTCTAGAATAACTTAGTTTTTGAATACTAGCATATGTAACATCCCAAAAGTACAAAAATGTAAAAAGGGAGTATAGAATTACTCACTTGATGTCCTAGCTTTGTCACTTGAATCGTTGCCTAAGATTTACAAAGTCGTGCTTGCATCCCTTAACCTAAAGGCAATAGAATTTCTTAGTCTATGTACTTAGAGTTCAAGTTTTGGCATCTTAGTTTCTATGGCATACTATGGAAGTCCTATTTGATATGTCTAAGTTTGAATGGTCTTCATTTAGGATTATTTATTTATCAATTAAATAAATAAATATCCTAATTGATTTTTGAATGATTATTTATTTATTTGACTTTGAATAATCAAATAAATAAATATCCTAATTTATTTTGAGTAATCATTTATTTATTTGATTTTTAGTAATCAAATAAATAAATATCATAATTGATTTAGAATAATCATTTATTTATTTGATTTTTTTGAATAACCAAATAAATAATTATTCTTATTGATTTTTGAGTACTTATTTATTTATTTATTTGATTTTGAATAATCAAATAAATAAATATCCTAATTGATTTGAATAACCTAATTTCCATCCTTTTGTTTAATTGTTTAATGTTTAAAGAGATTTTGTGTTTAAAATAATGCATTAATAATTGTGTTAAAGAAATTGTATGTATAAAGATTTATGTTTACTTTAAAAACAAAAGCATTTTTATTTGTTTTATATTGAAATAATTTTTATAAAATTTTCTTTTTAGAATAATAAAGTTTTACTTTAAAAATAAATTCTTAGTTTTCTAAAAGAAATATTTAAAGTTGTAAAATTTGTTTGAACAAAACTTGGTTTAGAATTAAAAGGATACCTTTATAAAAAAAAATAAAAATTTAAAGGTATACATATATGTATTTTTATAAATCACTTTATTTAAAATAAATTGATAAAAATACAATGTTAATTGTTTATAACTTAATGAATATGTACATATATGCATTTTATAAAAAAATTATTTTAGTATTATTTTTAAAGAATAATAAAAGAGTTTTCTTTATTTATTTAAGTTTAAAATAAGTGTAAATGCTAGTTTAATGAATAAAAATAATTTTTACACTTTTCTGAATATGTAAATTATTACAGAAAAATAAAAATGTTGTTTTAGGATTTTTAGAATTTTTTTTATAAAAAAAAATGGGATGGAAAGAGCTAAAATGGGCAAAACCCGGTTCTGGATCCACCCGAAGGATTCGAACCCGGGTCTCGGCTCCCCCATGAGGCGTGTGTTGCCACTAGGCTGGGCATTGATGCCTTGAACAATCTCGAATCAAAATAAACTTAAACAGATACTAAGATTAACCCAGATTTCGTATGAACCCAAGATTTTGGTTGGTCCGAATTCGATCGATACAAGGATTAATCGAACTGAGAACCATGGGGGTTTTGATCTACTCCTAAAACCGAGTGGGATGGCATAGAAACCTACCTGGAATGATTAGAAAACGATGGTGTTAGAGTCTCGTGCAGGTCCGATCGGTTGTGGCTTCGAATCCGTCTTCAAAGAGCTTGTGGTTTCGTTTAGATGGTGCATACACGTTTGGGACGCTTGTGCGAACGAAATGAGTTGGTATAATTCGGTTTTTATAGGCGAGCGAATTGAAGTCTAAGTTTGGTCGAGCTTCGGTTTTCATGGAGATCAAATCTCCATGATTTGATTTGATTTTGTTAGTTTAAATGGTTTGATACGAATCTCCTATGAAAATCCTTCACGAATCTATTCCTATTTTGAGTTGAATCCGCGTGAATGAGTCGAATGGGTGAAACGGGTCGCGACCGAGTCGGGCAAGGGGATGCTGGGTCGGCTGGGCGAAGAAGACGGGAAATAAGGGGGGAAAGGTTTGGGATTTTACAGTTTTAGTCCCTCATCTTCTGATTTCTTTATTTCTCCCTTTTAAACTTCAACTACCCACATATTAGTTTAAAAGAAATTACAGTTTTTACCCTGTAACTTCTAATTACATTTCAAAGTTTATAAAAATTTATTTTTAAGATATTTAATACTTGAATTGTATATCTAAAACTTTTTATTTAATCTTTGCATCATTTTGTATTTATAAAACTTTAGGTGCTTAATTACTTATTTTATTTATTTTATTTATACATTCTTAATATTATTATTATTATTATTATTTTGTATAATAATTCTTATTTATATTATAAAAATGTATTACACGTAGATTTAAGTAAAAAGAATTTATTTTGTTATATTTTGTTATAGATATTATTATTTGTCGTAAAATAAATCTAATTGAACGTTTTGTAACATATATAATAATTTGTTTGATAATTCATTCAACTTATTTATCGAATGTTTCCATGAACGCCCATAACTTTATTTTATTATAATTCAAACGCGATTACAAAAAAAAAAAAAAAATTTTACGTGAAAAATCCTAGGGATTACAATTATATTATTCTTTATTTTAAACATTTGATGTTAAAGTTTAGTACAAATTCCACCATACATATTTAAATACAATACAAAAATCTGAAAATCCAGTTCATGTTATGAAATAAATAACTTAAAAAAGTATTCATGTTCAGAATATAATACAAATATTTGAATACAATACAAATATTTGAATACAATACAAATATTTCTAAATACAGTACAGAATTTTTAAGATTCCTTATTAATTCATACAAAATACATAATTAAAATCAATAAAATCTCAAAAATTTATTGAATACAATACAAATAGTTGCTATACGCCCATGAAATTCATCAAAGAGAAAATCCCAAAAAGAAGAAAGTTCCAGCCATTTGTTTTAACACTAATGAAAGCTTGAATGAGCTTGATACACAATTGATTGATGACCAAAATATCATCAAATAAAAATCTAGTGATTCTAAGGTGAAAGGGAAAGGTAAAGTGGAAAAAGATAAGTTTTCATCAACTTTGGTTAACAAAAAAAGGAAGAAAAGAAAAGATGACCAAGAAGAGTTGCCCGTCACAAAAAAAAAAGAGAAAGAAAATGTGACAATTCACAAATTCCAGGTTAGAATCATAACTCGAAAATAAAGAAAATGAGTGTAAGCGAATTTTCGAAACGAGGCTCCGATTTCAAGATACACTGATTCGAATATAACGTTAAATAAGAGATCATATATTTTGAACTTTTCAGGTCTTGAAATTATAATAATTGGAAAGAGCTCGAAAAATCGTGAACGTGGGCGAAAACGGCGCGTAAAACGGAGTTCGTATGCTCCCGGAATCGCGAAAACAAAATTGAAAAGTAACTAGGGCGGCGGAGGTACGCGAAGGAAATCCTCCGCGGTACGCGACGGAAGCAGTACGCATAAAAATCTGTTTTTCTTGATCAGAACTCATTTTTAGTCGATATTTTCGATTTCCAGACGTCTAAACTCAAACTTTTACCCCCCAAATATCAGTTTTGAAGCCATTTAAGCATCCGGATCAAGTTAGGGAACGTTTCTACAAGTCCTGATCTTCATTTCTATCCGAGAAATCCGTCCGAAAGGGTAACGATTAGACCTCTTCTATTAGTTTGATAAAATATGAGTTAAATCTAGATTTTAATAGTGATATCATGGTTATTGTTGTTGATTATTGCCTAGATGATGGCTAGGAATAGTTAGAAATCAAGAACTCGACAGGTTAACGGTGAAATCTTTGTTTTGATCCGTTATAATGTCAGATTATCATGAAACCATCTCATAGATCATAATGATTTTAACCATTTGATTATAACGATGGTTGTGATTGTCCTGATCATTCTTTGGAATGATCAATGACAAGGATTAACTATTTCTAAACCTGCAATCCATTGAGAAAATGTTTTGGTGATATAATCAACAACAATACTAAATTGGTTAATCTAGAAATGTCTTGATTAAACCCACAAGTTATAAGTTTCTTAATAAGAACCTAAATCATTATAGGTTCTCAGTTAACACACGTTGTGAGATATTAAACTAAGGAAAGTTCTGAGAGTCAGATTTAGCTTAAGTAACTTATAGAACTCTAATAACATACAGGTTTAGAGTTCAAGAACTAGTGATACGAACGTTGTGCATTGTTACTGATTTGAATCAACTCAGGTGAGTTCACGAACCCCTTTTCTGTATATTGGCTTTTGAACTCGGGGAATGAGAAAACATAAAAACTCATTTGAAATATCTTGATTATTGTGAAGCTTTGAAACGATTTTGATACATTTTGTGAAACATGATACCTGATTTGATCAGGTGGAACTCTGAAACGCTTTCGCTACATTTTGTGAAACATGATACCTGATTTGATCAGGTGGAACTCTGAAACGCTTTCGCTACAATTTGTGAAACATGATACCTGATTTGATCAAGTGGAACTCTGAAACGCTTTCGCTACATTTTGTGAAACATGAAAACTTATTTGCATCATGTGAAATGCTGAAACACTTTTGAAACATTTTGTGAAACATGAAAACGAAAGCGTTGTAAAACATTTGGTTGAAACATGTGACAGTGGGGAGAACACATGACCGAACTTGTCATTATTTCACGGGTTACACCTTTGTCGCTAAGTCCCCTATTCTGTAACCGTTAACCATGGGGAGGGGTGTGATTATTGAGAATAGATTCTATTTGTGATTGACAATCCTCGCCCGTGGTTCGTAGCTAAAACCACGACTGGATGTCGAGCGGGCGCTCAATAAGGCTAAACACACAATGTCTTGCGACAAGGACATTGGGAAGGGGCAAACACTGAACTCGTCAGCTCGGTTACGGGAGCCCAGGAGTTATAATTGGACAGTTGGTCGGGAACTAAACACGACATTGTTGGAAGGAACAATGTTCGCACTGGATACCAATGTTTTACACCCAGTTTGGGACATGAATATTATTTAACTTATTTTATGAAAACATTTGAATTGTTTGGATACATTACATACGTTTTGATAAATAAACTTGTGAACTCACCAGCAATATGCTGATTGTTTTAAAATCATGTTTTCTCAGATGCATAATGATACAGGGGTGGAGCTGGGAGCTCAATCATTGGAGACATTTAGTAGAGTCTATGAGAATTAGACTCAACAGAGTGAAACATAGTATAGTATACACGTCAAACTCAGTTATAGCTGTTGTTACATAAGGTTTGGACTAATGTAGTTGTAAAATTTCTCTGTAATATAGAAACATTTGTGTGTTTTGTTGTAAACAATGACTATGAAACCTTGAAAGTCACACGGTACGCTTCCGCAACGACAAGGGTGTGACAGAAAACAAGAACTGAAGAGGAAGAGCTGCTATCATCTTTCGTTATGAAAAAGAATAAAACAAAAAGGAGCGAAGGGAAGAAAAATGATGTTGGCAAAAAAGAGAAAAAAACAAGTAGTTCAAAACCAAGAAATGCAAAGATATTTCATTTTAACACATATATGTTGTATTCAATGTGTAGTATTTTTATAAATTTTATTTTGTTTTAACATGTATTTGGAATGGGTTGTTACAATCAAAGAAAAAACTAAGGAGTTAGACAAGTTTGTTAAGGATGTGGAGTTGTTAATTGTCAAATGTTTTGATGAAATAGAAGATGATGATCAAATACTGCCACCTATTGAAGAATGGATGTCAAGGCTTACTAAATACAAAGAAATGAGAAAAAATGAAGATCAAGATGAAAATGATGCTGCTGTCAATCATTTAATGGTTGAACAATTGACTCAAATTAATCCTTCTTGATAAATGAAATGATTGATGATGTAGAAGATAATGTTGAGACGCAAGGTACATACAGTACAACTCTAACCTAAAATACAATACATATTGCATTTGATTTCTTAGAAAAAGCTCAAAATTTAAATAATGACATATTGACGTAGGAGATAAAGTTGAAGATGATGATGATGCTAATGTTCAAAATGAAATGGAAGAGGATCAAAAAGAAGGAGATCAAAAAGAGGATCTTGTTGAGGTACAAAGTAAATACAGTACAACTCTAACATAATACAGTACATATTGCATTTGATTTGTTAAAAAAAGCTCAAAATTTAATTAATGATATATTGATGCAGGAGATAAAGTTGAAGATGATGATGATGTTAAAGTTCAAAAGGAAATGGAAGAAGATCAAAAAGAAGGAGATCAAAATGAGGATGTTGTTGACATGCAAGGTAAATACAGTACAACTCTAACCTAAATAGATGTATATTGCATTTGATTTCTTAAAAAAGCTCAAATTTTAATCAATGATATATTGATGCAGGAGATAATGTTGAAAATGATGATGATGTTAATGTTCAAAAGGAAATGGAAGAGGATCAAAAAGAAGGAGATCAAAAAGAGGATGTTGTTGAGGTGCAAGGTAAATACAGTACAATTCTAACCTAAAATACAATACATATTGCATTCGATTTGTTAAAAAAAGCTCAAAATTTAATTAATGATATATTGATGCGGGAGATAAAGTTGAAAAATGATGATGATGTTAAAATTCAAAAGGAAATGGAAGATAATCAAAAAGAAGGAGATCAAAATGAGGATGTTGTTGAGGTGCAAGGTAAATACAGTACAAATATAACCTAAAATCCAGTCAATATTAAATTTGATTTGTTAAAAAACTCAAACTTTAATTAATGATATATTGATGCAGGAGATAAAGCAAACAATGATAATGTTGTTGAAGTTCAAAATGAAATGGAAAAAGACAAAAATGAAGAAGATCAAAAAGAAGATCAAAAGGAAAGTGTTTAAATTCAAGGCAAAAACAGTAGATAAATTTTCAGTTAATTACATAATTCATTTTATTCAATGTAGTACATTTTTCTTTTTATTTTATAATACAGTACAAGTTTTTTAATCCAATACATATTACATTTTATATATTTTTAAAATACAGAAATAACTGAAATTAGTCCAACTTTTCTTGGAGAACTTATACAAGCAGTAGAAAAGGTCAAATCCGAACACAATACAGATGTGAAAGGTATTTCTATTAAATACATGTGATGTATCCTTAAAATGTTGTACTGTATAACAAAATTAGTACAATTTATATAATCCTGATGTATGCTTTATTAAAAAATGCAGTACAATGTTTCATAAAAATACATTTTAAATGATGTATGATTTAGTTTTATAATCCACTACCTAAAGTTTAAATCATTTACAAAATACTTTTCATTTGTTTTTGAAATACAGAATTGAATAAATTGAGTTCAAGTTTGGTTAATGAGTTGATTGAAGCAGTAGATAAAGTGAAATGTAATTTTAGTTGTGATTTTATATAATTTATGTATTGTATGATTTTTAAGTATATTCTTAAGGTTATATACTTTCATAAACTTTTAAATGTATGTTTTAAGCTGATGTTAAAGTTAAAGTTGGTGAAGATGATGATAAAATTGGAGATCTAATAACAAATTTAGAATTTCTTTCATCAAATGAAGCTGATTGTCAACTAACAAATAAGAAGAGCAATGAGGAAAAGAAAACAGATGATGAAATACTTTTCATAAAAGTAGAAAAACCTAAGAATCAGGTTGATCGACAAAAGCACATAATAAAGTTGTCAGATGCTCTAAGATCACCATACAGACAACATATTGTACAACTGAATGTGGAAAGGGTTAAAATTGAAGAACGAATTTTAGAATGAATTTTTGCTGCTACTGGAGAAGTTTGGTAATGCATATAAATTTCTAGGGCATGAAATTTTACATAACCCGCTAAATGCGCGCTAACCCAAATAACGTTGGCAAGATGAAGTTAAATCTTAGATTTTTTTTAGACATCATTGTAACGTATTTTGAACACTATGTTCTTTTATGATTTTGTGTAAATTCATCATCGTTTAAGAGATATCAACATTGTAAGTTTTTGGCCAAATTGACTTACAGTAAGCCAAAAACTTACAATGTTGATATCTCTTAAACGATGATGAATTTACACGAACTCATAAAAGAACATAGTGTTCAAAATGTGTTATAATAATGTTTAAAAAAATCCAAGATTTGGCTTCATCTTGCCAAAGTTATTTGGGTTAGCGCAGATTTAGTGGATATTTTTTGTTCCCAGCCCTAAATTTCTATATCTATAAAAAAATAAAAATATTAAAACTAACTAGTATTCCATAATTGCAGAGAACATCTCTTTGATACTTCAATCGGTAACAAGTTTTCAAGAATATCTTTTGAATCATTTTATCCACACCAATATATTCATATTGGTGTCATGAGTTGTTGGTCAAATGTATTAAACCATGAAAAACAATTCAAAAGCAAAGATTCACCTTCAAGGTTGTTATGCCCAAGCAACATGCTGGTAAACTCACATACTATATATTCATATTTCTTGCATTATAACATACTAAAATGCATATGTTTAAAAAAATATAGTACAATTTTTTTTATAAAAATAGATGTACTGTATTTGATTATAGAATACATAACATGTAAATTAAATCTAGCACATACAAATCAAGTGCATACAAATCCAGTACATGTACAGAATTTGAAACGAGAACCAAAACAGATCATTAATTTATTAATTCATTTAAAAACATGATACTTATTAAGTTCAATCCAGTACAATTTTTTATAAGAATATAGGTTATGTATTTGATGATAAAATACAAAAAATGTAATTCAGTATTATTTGTATTTAATACATACATCTACATGTACTATGTTGTATGTACTGGATCTGAATTGATAAGTTTTTAAATTTAAATTGTTAATTTATTCAAAAACTTGCTTTTTATGCAAGGAGAAAACAATTTCAAGGCAAGAATGAGACTCAATGAACTATTGATAAATTTGGAAATCAATATTGAGTCGACTCTACTATCTTCAATTTACAAAAGTATTGAAGATGTAGACATATTGGTTGTGCCAATTTTGCAAGATTCACATTACTATCTTATTTGTTTCAATTTCAAAAATGAAACAATTGATGTCATAGACAACATGAAAAGGAAAATAAAACCGAAACAAAAATATCGTGTCACAAGAATGGTAATATTCTTGTAAAATTTTTATATTATATTAAATGCAAAATATTGTTATAGTTAGCAAAGTGACAAATTGATATTAATTTTTTTTTTCATTGCAGACACAAGTTATGTTACTCTTCTTAGAAAACCATTTGCCAAGTTTACATAATAAAGTTGATGGAGCTCTTCCAATAAAAGTAGACTTGCCTTGGCAAACAGATAAGAATTTTGTTGATTGTGGTGTCTTTGCAATGAGACACATGGAGACCTATAAAGGATAACCAATAAATGAATGGGCAAATGATTGTGGCTTAAAAGAAGAGGCTGAGCAGTCTGTAAAAGGCCAATTAAATGATCTGAAGATAAAATATCTATCAAAGTTGTTGTTATCAGATATAAATTTGTTACGTGATAAATGTGATGTCACAACTGGAGGACTTTGAAAAGATTGACATATTTGAAAAGGAGAAATTGAATAAAAGTGCTGAAAAAAGAATTATCAAAAGAATAAAGAAATATTGTTGAATATCCACTAGTAGTTTTGTTATTAAACAATAGTAGTTTTATTATTGTTGGCAAATGTGTACTTGTCTATACATTGGATATTGTTGAAAATATATTTGTGGATTCTGTCCAAATGATCATTTCCAATATTTTGATTCAAATTGGTGAATATTATTGTTTTGTATACAAAATGCAGTACATATATGTATAGTACGTATATGTTACAAGTATATTTGTGAATACAGTACACACAATCAAGTATATTTCATGTACTGTATTTTGATCTATGTAAAAATACAGTACATTTACAAATAGGTATATCAATCCTTGTATTCACAACTAATTTCATGTATTTTTTTATAAAACTCATTGTATTTGTTTATTACCTATCTATTTGAATTGATAATAAAATGCAGTATTGCATTTTGTATCAGGTGCATGTGTGAATACAGTGCACATTAAACCAATACAGTACACATAAGAAGTTCATCTATTGTTTTGTAAAACTTTATCATTCAATATTGTAGAATGCATAAGATAATCCGGTACATGATTGAATCATATTCTATGCATACGATAATCCAGTACATATTTGAATCAATGACATATAAGTAATTGAAAAATTCATCATTTCAAAATAGATCAAAAATTTTTAATACAACCATATTCTAAAAATAAGGGAAACAAAATAAAATACATAATCATAAAATTTGAGAAGTCTCCAAATGTTCTTTTGTAGTATTTTGGTTGACATCAGCAACATCTCTTGTTGTTGGACAACTACGTTTGTTGTGGCCTCTCCTTTTACAAATAACACATGCACGTCCTTTTTTCTCTTTTTGAACAGATGCTAACTCACGGTAAGATTTAAGACGTTTTTGAGAACCGCTACCTTTAGTTCTAATCCCAATGGATCTTTTAATAGTAGCAAAAGAAGGCGGATCTTCATGAACAATATTTGAAAATCTATCATTTTTCCTCAACGCTTTCTTCTCAACAAAAGAAGAATCAACCTTTGAAATCATATCTTTTAATTGATCCCTGTTTTATAAATAACAAAAGTCAAGCAAAAATATTTGTACAATAGAATGTATAAATAATATTCATTTTTAATTCAATACATACATATATCGTGATAATTCATCAATGTCAGTCACAAGTCGATTGACAATGTACTCATTTGAAAAAAGGATGTCACGAACAACGCTACCAACATCCTCAACATTTTTACCACCAATATTGTGACCAAACGTAGAATGGGTAGACTTGTTGATAACATCTTTTGTCCATCTTTTCAAAACATATTTCTCAGTAAATTCTTTTATTCCACACATACGTAAAACGTAAAAGATATGCCTACACAACAAGCCGTACTGCTCATACCTTTTGCAATTACACTTGATTTCTATATCTGTTTTTCTAAAAAAAAACCTAAAATAAAAGAACATTAAGATGCAATTAGTACAACACATAAATAAAAGTAGAACAACAAAAAAATATAAACAGTACAAATATGATTTAAAACAAACAATACATGTATCGTATTATTAACTTATATAACTAAAAGCAGTACATATTTAAAAATACAGTACAAAAAGCATAATTATAAGCATATGAATGCAATAAATTCCAAAAGGGGATATGTGAAAAGAGTACATATACTATATTTTTAACATTTAATGTATTTTTACAACACAAATAATACATGTATTGTATTTTTAGGCATAATTACACAATATATAAAATTTAGTACTGAATTTTTATAACACAAACAAAATACGTATTTAAAAGCAAAAAAAATATACCTCAAATAGATCAATAAAAATGGGACATGTCTCCATAATGATATACTTGGTAAAGTCACCAGCAACACCATAAGACATGCACACATATTCGTTAACAGCAGCATGAATTTCAGTTTGAACATCCTTATAAATAGACCTTGTATAAATCTTCACTGCTTGCTGTTCAAGCTCATAATTAGTACACATTTATGGTGTGGTGTACCTAGTGTCATGATCATTTTTTCTATGTGTAAATCTTTGAGATTCCATTGCAGTTTCAAAGTGAGTAAGAAACTCAACCAAAGTCAGCTTTGTGTTGGTTAATTGCCCAAAAAAATGATTCTCACTCTCTGACCTAGATGTTGTACGCATAAGTTAAGACATATGCTCATGACGATAATATGCTGGTATCCAATTAAACCTTAATTCAAACATATCATAAATCCAATTGTTATGATTTAAGTTGTATTATGTCATTATTTCACTCCATTTTCTTTCAAAAAAATCAGGTTCAATCGCACTGTCCATACAATGTCACATAATTTTTTCTTAAAATCAGGATCATGTGATAATTTAATTTTAACCTATTATAATAAAAAAAAATTAGTACAACAATTAAACTAGTACATTTAAATTATATAAAACAAAATTAGGTGATTATATAATAACCTTATCAACAATCTTCTTCATGATATGCCACTTACATAATCAGTGTCTACTATTTGGAAAAACATCCTTAATTGCAACTCTCATGGCATTGTCTTGATTAGTAACGACAACTTTAGGTTCAGTACCAAAACATTTCATAAACGATTGAAGTAACGACCTATATGAATATGCAGTCTCAGAAGCTAACAATGCTGCAGCAAATGTGACATTTTGATGATGATTATCAATCCCAGTAAAGGGCACAAAAACCATTTCATACCTGAAACGTTAAAACATATGCAGTACATTAATCAAATGCAGTACATTAATCAAATGCAGCAATTGAAATGAAATGTATAATGCAACACATGAAATGAAAAGTATAATATAACACAATCAAATGCAACCCATGAAATGGCATGTATAATACATTACAATCAAATACAACCATGAAATGTATGCATAATGCAGCATAATTCCAAACATATGCATTTACAGAACATGCAAATCATCTGAATAATCAAATGATTCAGCACATGAATAGAATGAATAATGAAAACCGATCACAACCATTAGAAATGCAGTACAACCGATGAAATGTATGCATAATGCAGCACAATGACAAACAATAAAAATGCAGTACAAAAGGATTGATAATGAATGAATGGTTTCAGTAAGGGCTTACAAAACACAACAAACATATGCAATTTATAATGCAACACATTAATAGAATTAATAATGCAGCACAATCACAAACATTAGAAATGTAGTACAAAAAAGATTGCTAATGAATGATTTAGCACATGAATGGAATGCATAATACAAACTGATCACAACCATTTGAAATGAAGTACAACCGATTAAATGTATGCATAATGTAGCACAATCCCAAACAATAGAAATGTAGTACAAAAGGATTGTTGATAATGAATGAATGGTTTCACTAGGGGTTTACAATACACAACAAACATTTGCAATTCATAACGCAGCACATGAATTGAATACATAATGTAGCACAATCACAAACATTAGAAAAGCATGCCTATTAGTGCGATATGTAGCATCAAAGGACATAACATCACCAAATGTATGATAATTTAACTTCATATATTAATCAGCCCAAAATAAACCAGCAAGGGTTTCATTTTCTCCGGTGAAATAATCACAATAAAAATCAGGTAAAAACTCTTTTTTACTCAATAAATGCTTGACAGCCATGTCACAATCATATTCTCCAATGAATGTGTTCAAATCCCTTCTAAAGTTCTTACAATCCATAGCCGTAACACCAACATCCTCAAATCCACCATACCTAACCCTCATAATGTTAAAAGCTTTTACTGGACCAATATTCATCATAGACAAATCAGAAATCAACTGTTCTTGAACAACAGACAACTTTCTAGATGCGTGAAGAAGATGGTAATCCTCCTTATCAACAAAATCATGATTGTGCCCCTCTTCAAATGCATAAATTCGATATTGCTTTGCATCAGTTAACATTAACTTGATTAGTGCCTTGCATCACGTAGATCACGTAGATCACGAAAGTACAAGGATCTGGAGCTCAAAATCGTCTGATTTGAGGTAGATTTGAGTTGTTTCTCACGATTTTAGGGTTTTCAAAAACCCTTTGTTGCCCCAAACATCTTGGCCGGTTAAACCCTTTCCAATCCTAGGGAAACCACGCAACAACACCGTAAAATGATGTAGGAACAAGGGTTAGATCAAAACCTAGTCGATTGGTTTGAACTCCATGGCTGCACCTCTTAGAAGGTCGATCGGCCGAATGGCCTAACCCAGCTCACCGAATGAGATAACCGAAGCAGCCACCTTCGGCCCAAGCCATTCGATCGGTGTGACCACATTCGGCCCAAGCTATTTGTTCGTGCAACTCTTTCGGCCAACCAGCCTTACTCTTTTGCCCAAGCACTCATTCGCCCGGCCTTCATACGGCCTGAGTGTGGTTTGGTCGGCCAGTAGCACATTCGAGTGGAGCTAAGCCCATTCGGCCAAGCTGTTTCGGTGAAGGCTCCATCCTCCTATACGACCGAGCCGTTACATGGTCATGTGTGCATGGGAAACATATTAGGTTTTAATGATATGAAACCCATTTACATTCTCTAAGAATAAAGCATAAGTTTTAACAACAAAAGGGTTATTTCATGTGGGTTGGGTTGAGATACATGAGTTTACAATAAGAAACCATGATTAGGGTTTCCAACAACAAGGCTTTTCAAAAATCATATTGACACACAACAAGGTAAGCTTTAGCAAAACAAAGGCCAAGTATATGAGTGTCGACTCCATTGGCAACATTTAACACTTGGAAAGCTCATGAAAACACATAACTACATTAAGTGATTCAGTTGAACTACCTAGGATGGGTTATGCAAGGAAGCAATCAAAGAACCATGGGAAAACGAAAACATATTATAAAAGACTTTGAGTTAATTGCATTGATTATTTTAGTCCAATCATGTAACGTACATTCTCTTAAATTAATTAAAGTTTTAAATAAAAGGAATTTATTAATAACTTCTTTAAATTAAATTAATTAAATGATTTATATCCTAAGATTTAATTAAAGCGAATTATCTTGAAAATATTTAATCAATGTCTTGTGATAATTTTTCACGGGATCAAGGGTTATTAATGGATAATACATCTGGGATAAATAGAAGGAATTCTAGAAACACATTAGCTAGATAGGACACTTAGTTGCACACCGAGACCAAAACCCTAGTTTGCGTCTATCGTTCTTACTTATAGTATTCAAATCTGTTAAAACAACTCAAGTGTTGAAGATACTTAAGCTACAATCAACGAGAGCGCATTATTTGTGGTAACTTATACTTAACAACACAGGTGAGTTCATTGTCCCTTTTCAAACCATTTTGGATTTTACATCGGGACTGAGAAGCATGTTATCCATTTTAAACAGATGTTTAAATGTTTTGTAAATGCTTTTATATTAAATCATAATGCAAATGCTAATGCTTATACACTTATTCTAAAAGCTAATTCTAAAAGCTAAAAGCTAAGACTTTATACTAGTTGCTAATATTTCATACGCCTAATGCTATATGCCAAAACTATATGCTAATGCTAGATGTTATACGCCATATGCTAAAACTACATGCTAATGCAAGATGCTATATGCTACAAGCTAAGACTATATGCTAAACTATATGCTAATGCTAGATGCTATACGCCGTATGCTAAAACTATATGCTAATGCAAGATGCTATATGCTTCAAGCTAAGACTATATGCTAAACTATATGCTAATGCTAGATGCTAAACGCTATATGCTAAAACTATATGCTAATGCAAGATGTTATATGCTACAAGCTAAGACTATATGCTAAACTATATGCTAATGCTAGATGCTAAACGCTATATGCTAAAACTATATGCTAATGCAAGATGCTATATGCTACAAGCTAAAACTATATGCTAAAGCTACATGCTAATGTTAGATGCTATATGCTATAAACTAAGACTGCATGCTAATTCCATATGCTACATAATACATGCTAAGACTACATGCTAATGCAAAGCTTGTATCTATATATGAGATACGTGAATGCTAAACTTTGATAATGAAAGCTTGTATCTATATATGAGATACGTGAATGCTAAACTATGCTAATGCAAAGCTTGTATCTATATATGAGATACGTGAATGCTAAACTATGCTAATGCAAAGCTTGTATCTATATATGAGATACGTGAATGCTAAACTATGCTAATGCAAAGCTTGAATCGATTAATGAGATACGTAATTGCTAAACTATGATAGTGCAAAGCTTATATCTAATCATGGGTTACGTAAATGCTAAACTGTGCTATTGCAAAGCTTGTACCTATGCATGTGATTCGTAAATGCTAAACTATGTTGATGCAAAGCTAATATACGTGTATAATGTACGTAAAAGCCGAGCTATGTGAATGCTATAAACATGTAAACTTTTAAACAGTATGCTAAAGCTATGATGGAGACGGAATTGGATGTAGGTAAAATGCTTAATTATCATTAACAATAATGTCATATGTGGTTTGGTATGTGGTGGGACGGTGGCTGGGCGGGCGATAAGTTCGACCCTATATATGCCCTATATATAAGCCTACTGAATCGGATATTATAGGTGATGTTAATGAGGTTAAGGTTGTTACCGAAAATGTTTGCTAAAGCTATTTTTCAACTACTAAAATATATGAACTCACCAACCATTATGTTGACTTTGTTTTCTTACATTCTTCTCAGGTGACGTACAGGAGTAAGCTAAGGCTAAGGAATGCATGCTAGGATGCCTAGTTAGAGGTCCTAGTAGATTTTGAAAAGCACATGTTTTGATGAACGTTGTGAATCACTTTTGACATCTTGAACAGTTACAAGATAGTAAACATTTGATTCTTTTGATGGGTTTACTCAGTTAAATTATCAAACATTGACAGTTGTAATTTAACTCTGTAATCCTAGTTTAATGTTATTTGTGCTTTAGTTATTCTCAATGTTGATGCTATGTAAACAATCTGATCATCACGATTATCACTCCCGATATCGCGCCCCGAGAACCTTCCGCCCGGCGGGACACACGATCCGGCCCTCCAACAAATGTTGGAGTTGATTTTTCACCTAATCAAAAAATAGAAAATGATATATACATTAATACAGTACAAAATATACTAATACATTAAACTAACAATCCAGCACAATTAAAAATAATGAATTAAGAATCAATACCACAACACTGATTTTCGTTCATCTTGTCACCACTCAATTCAATAATCTAATAAAGCCCTAATTCATCTTCAAACAAGCCCTAGTTAATCTTCAAAACATGCAATTTTTTGAAATCAGCTCTAAATTAACAAAAAAAAAGTTAAAATTACTGAAAGTCATAAACTACAAAACATATGTACCACATACGTATCCAAACAATTGTTCAAACCCTAAAGACGATTGCCAAATGTCTGAATACAATCAATTTATAATTTAAATCATAAACAACGCGATTTGTATAAAATTGAATAAAACTGACGTAAATAACGATTACAAGAACCAAACAATTGAAGAATTAGAAGAATGTAGAATCCTCTCAGTCGATCAGAAGCTTCGAATCATGGAATTCGATCTTCTAAATCAATCATGCGTGAACAATTTCATGATCGATTGAAGAAAACACTATGTTTCCCTTATAATTGTGAAGTTACCATATTACCCATCCTTCTATTTCATTTAAATTGCCACATGTTTAATTCTGATTGGTTCTCACATTCTCACCCAAAAAACCCTTCTTATTTCAACCTTTACCATAATTTTATACTTAATTTAAAATAACTAAAATTAGAAAGCTATACTTCATTATTATTTTTTTTCTTAATGCATAAAACATATAAAAAAATTATAGACATGAGATATAAAATAGTTAAACGAGTTATTTTAATACCTGATACTTATAATAATCATATTAACAAGCCTGTTAAACACGATTAAACGTGTTTTACCAGCCATAACCATTATATGATCGGTTCGATTTCTGTTGGTAATATATATATATATATATATATATATATATAGGTAGGTAGGTAGATTCATATACAAAATGAGTTTTTTGTAAAAAGTGTAGGAACCAACCATGTGTTGACATTTGACATTTCATTTAATTAATAACAAAGAGTATTTTAGTCAAATTAAGTATTAGTGCATATTTAATAATCCCTTTAATTAAGGAAATATTGTTAAGCAGTTATGTTTGATGATATCATTCCAAAAATTCATCATGGTTACTGGATTATCAATGTTTCACAGCAAACAAGAAAACAAAATCCCAAAATGCGGTAGTGAGTTCATCTATATTGAACTAAAATTAAATGTGAAATTGTAACATTCCTGAAATTTGAAATAAACAATTATATTTATTAAATAATTTATGACGTCATTTGAAATTTTCATCCATTAATTATTATACATGTATAGTTATACAAATATATTTATATATGAAAAAACAAATTTGAACATATCTAATATGCATAAATATGTATGTATATGATAAATATGTAAAAAACAAGTTAAAAACATTTTTAAATATGAAGCAAAAAAATAATAATAATAACAAATATATAAAAAAACATATTTTTAGAACTTACTTGTAAATAAATAACCTAAACATATTAATAAATTTTAATAAAAATCACAAAACATTTTTAAATAAATAAAACACTTATAAAATTTTAAATATTTAAATCATAATTAAATTTCATAAACTTGAAATAAAATTTACAACTAACTTTGTTTTAATTAAAAATAAATTTAAAATATCAGAAAATATAACTAAATTAGTTATATTGGTTTTATGGATTTTAAATAAAATATAAAAATTAGTATAATAGTTTAAAACAATGTTTTGTAAAGTTAAGGGGTAATTGCAGCCAACTTTGAAACTAATTTAATAAGGGAAATATTAGAAGGACTGGAATTGCCAATAAGCCAAATATGCTTTCCCCCTCACCTGGTTCCTTTACCCAGCCGACCCAGACAACCCAATTCGAACCATTTTGAACCAGATTCAAATTCGCTCGATTCCAGTCAATTACAGCTAATCGAACTCGATTATGGCAAGGTTTTAAGAGTCTTAATCCTCCTCAATAACCAATTAATCAAATTAATAGCATATCAATCGTGAGCCATTACCAAAAATACTTTTGAAAATGCATTAATCAAAAGTGCCTCAAGCGTGTATATAAACTCAATTAAATCGACCAACACAATCACGGATGATTCCGAAACTATCTGTGTAATCGAAATTCACCATCGCGACTAGTGGAAATCTAAGACCTGGATAGCTTCGTGTTCATCGTTCAAGGATCTCAAACCAAACCCACAAATTCCTAACATCGGTCAAGGATCTCAAACCAAACCCACAAATTCCTAATAACAAGTAAGTGATTTACATGTCAATTAACTAGTTTTAAGATGTCAAACAATAACCCCATGATCTGGTATTCAATCGGATTCCAATTCAAACCAATTTGATTGAGAAAGAAAATAGGGTTTCGTTTGATTATATTTTGAAACTAATTTGGGGAAGCTGGGTTAAGCAATGTTTTTTTTGATGACCGGGGAACCCACTTGCGTGGTAAACCTCGGGTTCCCCCCAATACCCGACTAACTAGGGGGAACGGGTAAACCGCGGGCGCACGCACCCGGGTCAGTGGCCTTGTGGAGAAATTGTCACCCCCATGGGTAGAACCCATGACCTCAAACTTCAAGCCTCAACACTTTTACCACTAGGCTATCTTCACAAGGTTGGGTTAAGCAATGTTAAAACCATTTCAAATGGATTATTACCGCGGCTTCGGCTCTTAGATCAATTGGTAGCTTGGTTTGGTTTACACCGTTAGGTCGTGGGTTCTAACCCTTGGCCAGGCGGTTTTGGACCATTTTTGAGCAAAATTTTTATAACTTTTAATCCATAAATTATTTAAAAAATTTGTTTTCACAGAAAATTTATTCTATTAAAATTCTATCACTTTTTTTAAAAAAATACATAAATATTGCTTTAACAATATATATATATATATAACATATATATTATATAAATAAATAATTATAATTATAATTTAGTGGATAATTTACCTAAAATTTATTTGTAACAATTACAAATAAAACATGTATTATTTTCTTAAGGTTAATTTCTTTTAGAACAAAGGCGATTAAAACAAAAACCTAAGTGACCTTCTTGTAACTATTTAAGTAAAAATAACACAACTAATCCAAGTATATAGATATATATATACATACATATGTGTGTTATGCATAGGAGAAAATGCATACACGTATTAAGCATGCATACGTGAAACACACACACACAACCTCATAAAATATAACAATCTAAAGAAAAATCTGTAACAAATTAATTCAAACTTACCCACCAAAAATTGATATGTCAACATGAAACTCTAAGGGAAATTATGATGGCATTATACTTAACCAATTAGAGGCTCTCAACCCACTTACATCCTATTGAAACTAAACACATTGTTTCCAAAAAAATCATGGGGGCTTCGTCTCAATCCAACAAGGTGAGAACATGGGGAATTGATAAAAAAAAAGAAAAACTAAACCCTTCCCTTTTTGCTCTTGCTATGGCTCGACTAAACCCAAAAATCTCGGCTCTTGAACTACGAAATCCTACTCAACCTATTGATAAGTCCTAAATAAACCCACATAATTCTTTAAATTTCATTACACATTTACCAATGGTATGTTATAAAAAAAGGGGTGTTGATAAGGAGTCAAGACATCTATCATAGGTAATAATCTAATCTTAAACATGGCAGCAAATATCCCCACATTTCAGCCCCAAGGACAGCACCATATCCCATTTTCTGATAGCAAATCCCTCTTTTTTACTACTTCCAGCCGAGAACCATGCTTATACCCCCCCTATATTGAGCTGCAAACTAAGGAAACTATGAACACTATCAACCACTTTGGTTTAACCTTGCAAAAACCTGCTGCAAAGAGAGTGATAGTACCAAGAATTAGCCCATAACGATCACCTATGTTATCAAATCACCATCAACTAGAATGTAACTATTAATTCAAGTTTAACCCCAACCGGTTTCCCCCCAATTACAGCCTTAAGACCCTCCCTTATCCTCTATAAATACTAGCCCTTAGGTGATTCAAAACCCACACAGCAACAAACTCCCCTTCTCTACACCTATCGGCAAAACCATCACCATTCTTCCCTTGTTTCTCTCGGCTAAAGCAACCAGTTCCAAATCCTTTGCCTCACTCGATCAAGCCTCTTCTTTTCTCTTAGAGCTCTCGGCCACACAGCAGACCCAAGTCCAAAAACCGGAACTGCAACCAACAGCCACAAGGAAGGACTCAACCAGCCTCTACTAGCCTCATTTCAGTCGTTTTCACTCCAAGAGCTCGTGATCTTATCTTAAACCTTGCTTGCTGAAGGTAAGAAACCAGAAATGACTATGAACTCTTAAGCAAAAAATAAGATCAAAACCAATAAATTTCTTCTTAAACCCCACTGTTTTGAAAAGAATAAAAAGAGTGTATAACATAACCATGGAATGAACTCTTATAAAACACAATAAAACTCCTACATCTAAGAAGGAAGCCAGACACGAGTAACTGAGGGTAAACCTATGCATGCGAACACATGCATAGCATGGATTTATATGGGTTACGAGTTAAGGATGAGCAGTAACCAGGGGGCTGATATAAAAGAAAGCGTTAACCAGCTAATATCTTCAAATGTATACAACAACCACTACGAACCGACACTCACACATGATGATTTGAACTATTCAGTAATGAACTTGCAAGGTGAAAAACAAAGGAGGTTTTACTAAATAATTACAAGCATGAAATTGAAAGCAAGTTTTAAAATGTTTACTCATGTATATCTCCCATTTTGAACATGTATGTTCCCGATCATGCATGCATACATGCATGGTTAAGTAATGTTAAAATCTCTGTTTTATAATGAAGTTGGACCATAAAATCTTATGTATATATATACAAGAAACCGTATATATAGGACTGGAATGATCCCATGTACCATAAGACTCATTAATAAAGAAATGAGTAAACATAAAACTATAACACTTCCAGTGTAGGGCCTCTTGATTTGTGGTGGTGGTGGTTGGTTGATCATCGGTGTCTGAGTGGTCGTACCAAAGTTCTTGACCACTTTTTGTTTCTTAGCCGGCAGTTTATCCGACTTCCTTGAACTTCCACCCTTAGCTGCTTCGGTTTCCTTCTTCAGAGCCCCGGAGGCAACCATCACATATGTCAAAGTTGCTGACAGTGTAACAGCCATCTCCATAGTAGTAGGGTGAGTAGAAATCACATGCCTTTGGATATAGGACGGTAGCCCACCAACGTACCGCTCTATCCTTTTCTCCAGTGTTGGCATCACGTCCGGTGCCAATGTTGCTAACTCGTGGAATCGGGTGGTGTAGGCTAGATGCCCAACACCAACCATAACAAGGTTGAGTAGCTCTGTTTCAGCCTTCTTGAGTTCGTTCCTCGGGCAAAAATTTGCCCTCAGCATAGCCTTGAAGTCATCCCAAGGCATAGACAGAGCTTCATCCCTGCCCCTTGTCTGAACTTGTGCGTTCCACCATGTCAGAGCTCGCTTGTTAAACGAGCCAGCAGCATACCTCACCCTATGCTGATCAGGACAGCCACTGATGTTGAGAATTGTCTCCATCTTCTCGATCCATTGGATCAATCCGACGGCACCCTCACTGCCACTGAAACTGGGTGGCTTGCATACTACAAAATTTTTGTAGGAATAGTCCTGATGGTGTCGGGTGTTACCACTGCCTTCTCCAGATGAGTTGGCGATGTTGTTGCTGTTGTTGCTGTTAATCCGGTTCATCATGTGAGGTATCACCTTCCGCAGTTGACTGGTCAACAGTGTGGCCAGTGCTATAGTAGCAGGATCTAACTCATGAGTAGGTGGTGGCAGAGGAGGAGGTGGAGGAGGAGGTAGATGTGGAGGAGAGTCAGGTGGTGTCGGTGTTGAAGAGTGTGGTGCTGAATCTTGTGGTGGTAGTGGCAGTAAAGCTGGTGGTCTTCTTAGCGGCATTCCGATCATAACCGAAAGAAAATCGATTAGTGTAGTGATCAGATGTAGAAGACATATGCAAATAGAATCCTATGTTATATGATCTCTACATGAGGGTCCCTAGGTTATAGTCTAGGCCAAACCTTTAAGTAATATGACCTATATTTCTCTATAACCATGGCTCTGATACCAATCTGTCACGCCCCGAGCCGGCGGGCTGAATTGACTTTCTCGTCGGGCGGAAGGTTCTCGGGGCGCGATATCGTTTGATAATCAAAATGATAAGATTGTTTGCATTGCACATGATATATAAATGAGAAATGCTAACATGACAATGATATAGAATTACAAAGTTAAATTACATTGTTTCGTTCATAATAACTAAGTAAATCTAAGTAAAAGAATCAATGAGTTACTATCTTGTAACTGTACAAGACCTACAAAAGATGATTCATTGTTTTGTCATTCTAAAAGTACGTTCAACACAAAATGTAGCTAGGTCTTCTAAAAGTCCACTAGCTATGTTCTTGAAATCTGGTGACTAAACATGTTCGTCACCTGAGAAAACATGCATTTAAACAAAGTCAACACTACGTTGGTGAGTTCATAAGTTGAATACTTGAAAACATTGATTTTTTCACATACACAGTCACAATGTCATACATGATACTTGTAAGTAGTTTGATTCACCCATTCACACAATGGCCTCTCCATAGTTATATTTACAAGTAGTATCTCATCCTATTATGTATGCTTATATATAGGGCATATGTAGGGGAACAAGCCCCAGCCAACATCCCACCACATAACTAATAGAACTCCACACTACTTGCAATACAACGATAGATACCCATTTTCATTTCACATGTTCAATCCATTTGATGTTCACCCATTTGTTTTGTATGTAGAATAATATAGTACGAGGGGATTAGTTATCAAACCGAAGTATTGATAAACCCTCAATGTTTTAAGGAAGTTAGATTAATTTAATCTGATCCTTGTTATAATTCAATTTCTTATGGGGTTAACTGTAAATCACTTTTAATAGTAAGAGTGTTAGTTAACCAATTGATATCTTGTTCTCAACTTGAAGTGCATAGGGCATAAAAGGAATCCTTTGCAATCCTCACGTAATCATATTACAATGCATCAGATTTGCCTCTACCACCTTGTATTCCCATAGGCCTCATCGAAACTATTACCAGTAATATGACATGAGAGAAAATAAATTCTTCAGTCTACTAGTCAATAGGAATCGATGGATTAATTACAATTATAACTGCAGATTAATACCTATTACGTTTTTCAGCAGCAAGCTACAGTCTAACGCTTGCCTCCGACCCTGACTGTTCGTCGCCCTGTCACCGGTCATACGTTACCGGCCAATGATCAATACGATCAACATACCAGCCCTACAAGCTGGAGGTTTGTCAAACCTATGGTACCACTATGCTATCGTCGGTTTAGTCACGTCAAACTAATTGGTCAGCGATTTGTGTGAGGGACTTACAATGATCAACTTGAATACATGGCACATGATTGAAATGATATAATACAGACAGTTCAATAGTAATCAATCGTATTGTGTGTTCACCAATGTTGTTTGTTCTCAATGTTGTGTGTTTCTCGTTGTTCTTAACAAAGTTATATAAGAACATGTCTTATTATACAATGTTAGTTGTTGTGTGAATGATGTTGTTATCATGAAGGTACATTATCATGATTATCATTCTTGTTGTTCCTTATGGTCACCCTGTTGCCACTACAGTATTGTAAGAGCTAGTCTTACTACACTTAGTCGACTCAGGTGGTGGATGATATTTGTTTGTGTTATCTTGTAGTCTGCACCGAGTTGTAAGCTGGGTGTTATAAGAACTTGTCTTATTACACTTGGCTAACTCCGGTGATGAATGATGTTATGAAGATATATTATCTTCATATCATTCTTGTTTGTTGTTGTTGTCATTATGTTAACCTGTAATAATCTCATTATCTGTTCTTGTAAGAATAATTTAAGTGTTATAAGATAAAATCTTACAACTGCATTATTCTATTGTGTTGATGATTCATGAAGTTACATTATCATGTTCCATCTTAGTTGTCTCTGTCATGTTATGATCATACAAGCATGCATACAATGATAAACGATAATAAGTCAAGCAATATTATCTAAATCATAGTATAAACAATATGTTGTACTAAAGCTTTTAAATAAATAAAAGATTTAGCATGTTTCTAAGCCCCGAGAGTTTAAATCAGCTAAGATTAGAAAAGGGGCGTATGAACTCACCTTGTAGTTTTTGTGGTTGACTTAGCCTAAACAAGAATGCACACACTCTTTGTTGTACTTGTTGTTGTTTTCACGATCCTGTGTTGATTTCACAATGTTTGTAACTTGTAAATATAAATTGTATGGATTTGTGTGTGTATGTATGTGTTAGCCTCATATTTGGTTAACACTTATCGATCTTTGTCATCATTCGACCCTGATTGATCAGTTGTAGTTTATACTAACTCTTAACTAATTTAAGTTGAGTTTAGTACTTTGTGCTATTGATTTTCTGTTTCACTTGAATTAATCAATGTAACTTGAATGCGATAGACCTCTAAAGTAGTTTCTAAGTGTAACTTAGATTTTCAAGTTAAAATTACCCATCGTTAACATCTTTTAAGAGAGTTTGAATATTATTTGCCCAAAACTCAATCCTTGGAGTATAATTAGTTTATGCATGAAAAGATAAATTGTGACACCTCGCAATTTCCAGGTCAACAATTACTTTATTTTAATAATAATATGTATTATTATTACTTACGTGGCACTAGAATAAATAAATATTTAGTGTGACACGTGGCACAACAGTCCAAACACACCGATAATTCGAGGAATTATCGTGAAACGCACGCACGTGTCTTGAATAACGAACGTTGGTGAATTGCACAAACCATAGACCAGTTACACAACACTTAGGTTCTAGGGAACATAAATAGGAGAAATGATGTTCGAATGCTTCAAAACGATGTCCGTAATCAAGAAATATGCGAAGAACGGACCGAACCTTGAAAATGGGCCAACTGGGCTCATCCGGCGGGCTAGGCGGTACGCCTAGGCCCAGCCTTTCTTTCTTGGCGATACGCGCGAGGCAGGAAACGCCTTGGATGCCGCCTCATCCGCCCGGTACGCCTGGGGTCCCCATCTGCCGCTAGGCGGTACGCCTGACAGGATAAAATCGGTAAAATCTTCTTGAACACCACAACAATGATACCTAGTCTATTAGCACTCATTATAAACAAACACACACTCAAACCTCCGGCCATTTACCTCCTCAAACCTCTGCTAGACTCACATTACACCCATTTGAAGCCATAATTGGAGCTTAGGAGCTTGGATATTATAGGAGGAGTGAAGAGGAAGACTTGGGGAGTTGATTCTATCACACCACCTTCTTGATTTCTGCTGTCCAGGAGCATCAGAGACTGATTTATCCTCATCTTGGTGCATCTTGGAGCCATAGAAGGTAGATCTTGAGTCCATGTAGCATAGCAACACTTGTACACACACATGCAAGCCTCTAAGGCCACATGCACACACACAACCCACACATGCACGTATTTTTGGTGATTCGAATATGGGTTTGATGATGTTTCTATGAATAATGATGATTTAGATTGATTAAATAAGGTTTTGTGACTATCCATGACGATGTCAATATGTATAATGTTTGATTTGGTCATGAATGGGTGAAATACCAACATGCATGTATGATCTAAGTATATTCACATGATCTTTGATGATAAAATGCTATTATAAATGGTGTTTGAAATGTTTTACATTATGAAGGATAGTTGATAATGTCAAGAAATGATTATTTGCACATCTTGCTAATTTTAGAAACATTATTCTTGCGAGTATGTTAATAGATGATGAGATAACCACATGCATGTATTTAAAATGTTAGTTTATGATGAATGTTGGGATATTGATTAGATGAAAATGTTAAAATGAGTAATTTACACGCTTGTTTCCAAAAATAGTAACTTTTTAGTTACAAATGACTAAAGAATGATGGAACGGATGTTGTAGTATGTTAAACATGATTATTTGGTCATAACATGATGATACTTGGTGTCTTGATTCCTTAAAATGAGCGAAATATGATTATTTATTGCAAGTTACTATAAATAGTAACTTTATCTTATGAAATCGGTAAGTAGCATGTATTAGTTGTGACATGTATGATCAAATGGTTCTTTGAGACTAGGAAATTGATATTATGATGAGATCGATTGTTAGAATATGCTTACTTTTATAACTTTCTAAAGATAGTAACTTTTACACGCGAAACGTGCTTAATCGATTAAGTGTGACTATGTGCTATGTGATAACATGCTCACTTAAGTTAACTAAACATATTAGAGTAATCGGAAAGTGATATCTTGCATGACTTGATTAATATGGGAACTTTCCCGAAATAGGAACTTACTATAATTAGTAAGTTTCCACACGGATGTGACTTTGGTATCCGCACACGTTACACGACACTAAACTGCATGTTACACAATCACTTGAACCAAAACCGTCACCAACGGGTCGTTAGGTCAAACACGGTCAACACGGTCAACTCAACCCATATAACAACTTGGAGTTGTTAAACACGAACACGGTCCTGTGAGACCCACATGTATGGAACACGAACTTATAACACCTATGTGATATAGGTAACTACTAGCCGGCGAGCTACACCGTTCTTGTGAGAACACACTACTCAAACTCAGGTGAGTTTATAGCCCCATTTTTACTCTGTAACTACTTTTACTAAACTCTTGGGGTGACAATTACATTGCAACTGTCTTAGATGTATGACTGGTATGTTGAAAACTATTTTGAGTGTACTATTATCGCAACAAGTCCTCACATACCCTTACCGTTAGTTGTGTAACAAACGAGTTGTTATTACGTAGTACTACTGGGTTTGACTAGCCCCACTCGACAACAACTTTGACTGGAGGTCATAACGAGTGTAATATCGATGTTGATGTCGCGTTCAGCGATGACCCACGGAGGCAAAACGGAAACAGTCGAGTTCGGTAGGATGACATGACACACTCACGGATCGTAGAATCCAACAAACAACTAAACATACCCAGTATATGTCTGTTTACTTTTCTGTATGTCTAAACCTGTGAACTCACCAACTTTTTAGTTGACACTTTCGCATGTATTCTAAGGTAACTAATGGAGCACACGCTAGGACACACAGGAGGAGTACAAGAAGAGTCGCATGCATAGACTCTTGTCCTAGGCTTGTGTTTGATTTATGTCTTTTCAAACAATATTAACCATGTAGAATCTGAAACAATTTATTCTTCCGCTGTAACACATTATTTCCGCTGCTACAATTTTTTTTTCTACTGTTTTTCATTTGAAATATTCCGCTGCTTAATACATAAACTTTTCCGCTGCATATTTATTAAGACTTGTTTACAAAATTTTATGATGTGTAACTCATATAGAGTCGTTCTATATGACCATGAGCTGTGATCCTGGCCACGTCACACCCGCGCGGTCTGACACCGCACGTGGGAATTTGGGGGTGTGACATAAATGACTATGTTTTTATCATGTGTTACACATCTTGCCACCTTTGTAGTAATATCCAAAATCCCATGCATTGTATAAAAATATATTTAGTTTCATGTGTTTTTTTCCTTATTATAGATGTGGGCCGAACCAAGTAACCTTGGGCCGGTTGAGCCATGGTGGGCCAAACCAGTGGCCATGGGCCGAACTGGGCCCAAGTAAGGAATGTGGGCCGAATGATGTCTCATGAATCGGTTGGGTTGCTTGGGCCGAATCAATACTCCTAGGTCGAATGGTTGGTACTTAGGCCGAATGAAAGCTGCCTAGGCGAATGGCCCTTAGGCTGAATGAAAGCTGCCAGGGCGAATGGCCCTTAGGTCGAATGAAACTGGTGATCGAATGTGTAGTGACGAATGGGAGGTGGTTGGCTGAGAGAATGAGCTAGGCCGAATGTATGTGTGTCGGGCGAATGAGCTGCTGGGTGGCGACAGAATGACAGCCGAAAGAGGGTTGGTCTCTTCGCCCCTAGGCCATTCGGCTAGCTGGGTCTCACCTTCGGCCGCAGCATGGGCCAAGCTTAAAACCGCTCCCATTTCATGGCTCCATGGTGTTTCCAGTGGTGATGTATGTTAGGACTAGTTTCCATGGCTATAGGGTTCGAGATGAGAGGTTCTAAACCGGTTAGGGTTGGTGTTCAAACAAAGGGTACCGAAAACCCTAATTTTCGTGATGTTCTAACTTTCATACCTCGATTTTCAGTGGGTTATGCTCCAGATCGTTTGTACTTTCGTGTAGAGGGTGATTGTAACTACATTTGGACACCAAGAACACCGATTTTCGTCAAGAAACGAGCTAGATCTTGAGGTTTGAAGTTTGAATCTTGTAGTGAGAGAGAGAGAGAGAGAATCCGGAAAAGGGTGTTTTAGAGAGAGAAAGTGAAGAGAGAAATGAGGTAGATGAACTCATTTAGGGTATTTATACCCTGAGTGAGTTCGGGTTCGTTTCGTTTGCTCGGTTCGCGTTTTCATTGCGTTTCCGGAACGTAACGCGCATTTTACGCATTTTAAATAAAATGGATTTATTTTTAACATTGAAAAGGTTGTGATTCCTAATAAATCTTCTAAATTTTTTTTCTTAAATTATTTCATCGAAAGCGATTATTTTAAAGGTTTCGTCAGACCGCGTCACCTTCGCGCGTATTCGTTCGAATCGTCACCCGAACGAACACGACTATGGTTTTGCTTTCTGATTCTTGTTTTCAACTTTTCAGTCATCATTTCAGAACTTTAAACTCACAGATATGTTTGTGTGAATCGTCACCCAGGCAAACACACTGTTAGTTCGTTATTCTGAAATGACACTGCAATTATGTTTTGAATTGTGTTTCCTCACTGACGGACTCAACTAAACTTCCTGTTTTCACATTGTTTTCCTTGAATTCACATTGATTTCATAATGAATTATCGGTCATCTGATTCCTGTCATCTATGGATATCAGATCGCAACCGATATGTTCTTGTCATTTGTTCCTGCACTGTTGTTTCTCTTGATTCGTTGTATTGACTGTACTTAGGTTTTCACCTGAATACTTACAACTTTTGTTTATCATGAGTTGTTGTACTTACGGTATTTAAGTTTTCACTAGAATATGTACAACTGCTTCTTGTTTTCTGAGCTATGTTATCACACACACACTGTTAATGCATTGTATTTACACACAGTAAATAGTGAAAGTACACATACCGTACGGACTTGCCGGATGATCAGGTACTGGATGTCACATAAGGGTTAAGACGTGAAAGTATAACCATCCAAGGCAAAGTCAAAGAAATAATAAAAAGTACCCTATAATTTAAAACAAGTAGAGAGTAACTTTAAAATATGAAAAGGGTGGTCATTTTAATACAAGAAAATGTAAGGAAATTATATTTACAAGGAAACTTAAAGTCCAAGTGTCGCACCCTGGCCCTCCCGTCCCGAACGGGGGAGCGACGGCTGGCTGATCTTGGAGGATCGCAGTCTCCGGTCACACAACTTGCGAGACCTACATGTCTGGTTGCGTATGTATATCCAATAGCGTGGATAAAACAGTTTTGTAAAATCAGAGTTGCGGAAGTAAAGGTTTAGGTTATCAAAACATCGTTGAAATTATAAATTGCGGAAGCATAAGATTAAACAGTTTTCAAAACAAAACAGAGTATTAGTTTGCGGAAGCGATTTAAGTTGTCTAACAATACAATAAGAAACATAACAAAATGATAACAAATGTTTAATAGTCTAAGATACATAATCAGATGCATGCGACTCCAGCCTAGCATCCTAATCCTTGTACGCGTGCCTTAGCTACCTGAGAAAACATGCGAGTAAAAGGTTAACACAAAGGTTGGTGAGAGCACAGGTTTATCATAAGCAATAAACATCCAATGTTTAGAGTAAGAGTGTGATTTACATATCATTACAATGCAGTATCGATTGATAGCTAGTCAATACAGTTATATTATATGTTGGGTCGTTCTGAAGCTGATAGTGGTGCCTCCCGCCATGTCCATCACAAGACAATGGCAAAGTATTGGTCAATATTGCACCCATTCCGACCTACAGTCGGGTTGGCCTCCCAGGCGCGATGGGTGGGGCTTGTCAGGCCTAAATAGTACTATTCAAGATTACCACGCTAGGCGCTACGCGCTACTAACGGTCCGTGGAGTATCGCGAGGTCTTTTAGTAGTGATGTGGTCCACACATATACATATATGATAAAGCATGTCCATACGTAAATGAAATGAGTTGTTGTTTGTAAAACAGTTTAGCATGCAATGTTTTCTCCCCCAAAGGTAGAAAAGTAAAAGGGGGCCGTGAACTCACCTGTTAAAGCAGTTCCGGTGCGTAAGTGTTCGCGTCTGCGAGTGCTAGCAGTCCTGCTAGTAAGCACCTATAACCATATAGGTGTGAGTATGTGTTTTGTGGTGTGTTGTATCCCATACAACTCCAAGTGTCGGTGTGCTCAACCGAGTGTGTGTGTTAACTAGTGGGATTCGACGAATCGTTGGTGACACGATTGTTGTGTTTATGTGTCTTGATGCACATAAGACACCATAATGCATCCTATGACTCTAATCGCACAAGTTACCATTTTTAGAAAGTTTCTAATTTAGGGAAGTATGGTTATGAAATCCCATTTCATAAAGTTAACACTTCTAATGTGTTTGTAAAATACGTCTAACCCTTTAAAATATGTCGTTTGCGCATAAATCACCGTTTATGCTGTTTTGCCAAAATAAAGATTCCTTATTTGGAAAGTATTCGTTTTAAAACTCGTTTTCACAAATCAAGGTTTCCAAATATGTTAGAAATCATTTCTAAGCATATCCCAATGCTCAAAGTTCATCAAAATGTTTTTAAACATCAAAAGCCCTCTTTTGATTCTTAAAAGTTTCCATAAATAGCAAGTTTATACAAAACCAAGTTTTTGACAAAATCGACCATCCAAATGTGTTTCTAAACACTCCAATGCACATTGGACATCATCTAGACATGTCTAGATTATCACAAATCCAAGACTTGCACATAAAAGTTTCCTTTTATGGCAAGTTGCCCAAATCATCATCAAATCAATCCTAACTTAACCAATACTCAATCCTAACATTTATAAACTATGAAATCAGTAATTCTATAACAATAACATATCAAATCACCAACAAATTTGAGCACAATAATCATATGGAGTTGCATGTGGGTTTTTACCCATTGCATGTACGATCTAACACTAGGAAAACGTTTAAAACTACCTAAGATGCTCTAAAATGGATGGATTTGATCTGGACAGAAGCTACAAGTGGTTGATGGAGACTTTCTTGTTTGTAGATGGCTTCCAAGGCTTCTTCCTTAAGCTCCAATGATCAATGAACGCTCCAAGTTGCAAAGAAAGGTTTTGCTAGTGATTCCAGATGATTTGGAAGTGGATTCGAGTGGGTTTCACTCGATTTTGGGTGGAATTGCTCGGTGGGGTGTAAAGGAAACCGAACAAATGAATTAGGGGTAGTTTAAATAAAAATTTCGATCTGCATAGCCTTCGCGTACCGCGAAGGCCGATCAAAAATATTTATCGCGTACCGCGATAAGATTCGGGAGTCCCGACTCCTGGTTTGCTTCGCGTACCGCGAAGCCTTTCGCCATGTGGTTATCGCGTACCGCGACGAGTCCTTTTTCTTCTTTTTCGATTTCGATGATTCGATTTCGCTCGTACTCGATTCCTAACGTTTATCCTAAACATCTAACGCATGTTTAGCACATAATCATATAATAGCACATAAGTTTGATCACCAACGTTCATGAGACTCGTGTGTGTTTCGATAATTCCTCGAATTATCTTTGATAGTTTTTGTTCGTGTCTAACGAAGTGTTTGCACGCTTGATTAATCCTAATCAACGTGTGATGCACAATTCAATAGTTCCCCGAATTGTTGTTTTGTGTTAGTGTTGTGTTTGCCACGCTTGGTTTCCAAAACCAATGTGCAATGTACGATTCGATAATTCCTCGAACTATCGTTTCGCAGTTGTGTGTGTTCAACTCATCCGATTAAACATAATTAAACGAAATGCAACAAGTATGAATGTGAAATGTAAAGAATGTAAGAGTCGCAATTTACCTGAAATTGCCGGGTGTCACATCATCCCCTTGTTGAAAAAAATTTCGTCCCGAAATTTGGTTGTTGTTGGTAGTGTTTGAGTAGCAAGAGTGTTTGTGAAATAAAAATTTTCTGGTTGTCACATCATCCCTTTGTTGGAAGGAATTTGGTCCCGAAATTTATTCGTTTTTGTCGTCGTTCGACGTTGTATCTTTGAAGAGATGGGGATATATGCGCATCATCTGATCTTCACGTTCCCACGTGAATTCAGGTCCGCTTTTAGAGTTCCATCGGACTTTAACAATAGGAATCCTACTTTGCTTGAGTTGTTTGACTTCTCGGTCCATGATTTCTACCGGCTCTTCCACGAACCGTAGTTGTTCATCCACCTGGATCTCATCCAGTGGAACTACAAGTGTCTCATCAGATAAACATTTCTTCAGGTTCGAGGCATGAAATACGTTGTGAACTCCGTCGAGTTCGGCTGGAAAGTTTTGATGGTATGCCACTGGACCAATCCTTTTCAGGATCTCGAAAGGTCCAATATACCGTGGGTTCAGTTTGCCTCATTTGCCAAAACGAATGACGCCTTTCCAGAGTGAGACTTTCAGAAGGACTTTATCTCCTACCTAAAATTCCAGAGGCTTTCGGCGTTTGTCGACATAGCTCTTTTGACGATCACGAGCTGCTGCCATGCGGTTTCTGATTTGTACGATTTTCTCTGTAGTTTCGTGTACAAGTTCCGGGCCAGTGAGCTGACTATCGCCCACTTCCGCCCAACAGATGGGTGATCGGCATTTCCTGCCATAGAGTGCCTCAAAAGGCGCTGCCTTGATGCTGGTGTGATAGCTGTTGTTGTAGGAGAACTCCACTAACGGTAGGTGAGTTTCCCAGCTATTTCCAAAATCCACTACGCACGCTCGTAGCATGTCTTCAAGGGTTTGTATCGTGCGTTTGCTCTGGCCATCAGTTTGTGGGTGGTATGCTGTACTCATATCCAACCGTGTGCCAAGCGACTTTTGCAATGATTTCCAGAAGTTAGAGGTGAATATGGCGTCTCGATCAGAAATGATGGAGATTGGCACTCCATGACGCGAGACCACTTCCTTGACATAGATTCTGGCTAGTTTTTCCAACTTGTCATTTTCCTTGATCGCAAGGAAATGTGCTGGCTTGGTCAGTCGGTCCACAATTACCCAGATAGTGTCACATCCACTAGGAGTACGGGGTAATTTGGTAATGAAATCCATGGATATTTGTTCCCACTTCCACATGGGGATCTCAGGTTGCGTGAGTAATCCAGAGGGTTTTCGGTACTCGACCTTGACTTTGGCACAAGTCAAGCATTTGCCTACGTAGGTGGCGATGTCGGCTTTCATGTGTGGCCACCAGTAAAGTATCTTCAGATCATGATACATCTTATCAGATCCAGGGTGAATGGAATATCGGGATTTGTGAGCCTCGTCCATCACAAGGTCTCGTAGGTTTCCATGATGTGGAACCCAGACGCGTTTCATGAAATAATGTAAACCATCGGCTTTTACCTCAAGTTGTTGCTCCATTCCCCTTAGTGATTGTACCGCTAGATTTTCTGCTTTGAGTGCCTCCACCTGGGCCATACCGCATACGTATTTGCTCAGGGAGGTTGGGATGGATGGTGAGCTGTAAAGCTCGTACCCTTTTGGGTTTCGATGTGTTTTTCCGGCTTAGGGCATCGGCCACAACGTTGGCCTTCCCCGGGTGATACTTGATAGCACACTCATAATCGTTTAGGAGTTCGAGCCAGCGACATTGTCGCATGTTTAGTTCCTTTTGCTCGAATATGTGTTGGAGACTCTTGTGATCAGTTTATATCGTACACTTTGTACCATACAGGTAGTGTCTCCAGATCTTGAGTGCAAATACCACGGCTCCAAGTTCTAAGTCATGGGTGGTGTAGTTTTTCTCGTGGACTTTCAGTTTTCGAGAAGCATATGCGATCACCTTCTCTCGCTGCATCAGAACACAGCCGAGTCCCTGTATCGAAGCATCGCAATATACTACGAAGTCATCCGTTCCATCAGGAAGAGATAAGATAGGTGCACTACAGAGCTTCTGCTTGAGAAGTTGGAATGCATCCTCCTGTTTGTCAGTCCAGAGATACTTCTTGTCCTTATGGGTTAAAGCTGTAAGGGGTTGGGCTATCTTTGAAAATCCTTCGATAAATCGTCGATAATAGCCTGCCAAGCCTAGGAATTGCCGCACCTCAGTTGGGGTCTTTGGTGCTTCCCAGTTCTTGATTGCCTCAATTTTAGATTTATCCACATGAATCCCTTGTTCATTGACAACGTGACCCAAAAATTGGACTTCTCGAATCCAGAAGTCGCATTTGGAGAGTTTAGCGTACAGTTTCTCTTGTCGTAGCAATTCAAGAGTCAATTGAAGATGCTCTTTGTGTTCTTCCTGGGTTTTGGAGTAGATGAGAATATCATCTATGAAGACAATGATGAACTTTTCGAGGTATGGTTTGCACACTCTATTCAAAAGGTCCATGAATACTGCGGGTGCGTTTGTGAGACCAAATGGCATGACCAAAAACTCGTAATGGCCATACCGAGTGCGAAAAGCTGTTTTTGGGATATCTTCCTCTAGAATTCTCAGTTGATGGTACCCAGATCGCAAATCGATCTTAGAGTAGTAACTTGATCCTTGTAGTTGATCGAACAGATCGTCGATGCGAGGTAAGGGGTAACGGTTCTTGATTGTTACTTTGTTTAACTCTCGGTAGTCGATGCACATTCGAAACGTGCCATCATTCTTCTTTACGAATAGTACTGGAGCTCCCCAAGGTGAGAAGCTTGGTCTAATGAAACCTTTGTCCAGCAACTCCTGGAGTTGATTGGACAGTTCCTGCATCTCTGAAGGTGCAAGTCGATAAGGTGCTCGTGCGATTGGTGCTGCTCCTGGTACAAGGTCTATGCGGAACTCCACTTGTCGAGGTGGTGATAGTCCTGGTAGATCCTCAGGGAATACGTCGGGATAGTCACATACAACTAGGATATCTTCTATTCTCTTCTCCTCTTCTGTCTTGTCGGTGATAAGCGCCAGAATGGCTGTGTATCCCTTTCGTAAGCATTTGTGAGCTTTTAGCACGAGATGATGCTTAGGGAAGTGTCGCTTCTTTCGCCCTTGATGTCTAAAGTTTCCCTACTAGGGAGGGGTATGCGTACAACCTTGTCGTGGCAAATTATCTCAGCTTGGTTTTCAGACAACCAATCCATGCCCACTACGACATCAAAACTGCCTAGTGAAACTGGCATGAGGTCAATCTTAAATTTGTGGTTAGCTAGCTCTAAAGTGCATTCTTTAAGAATGTGCTTAGTCACAATCAATTTACCATCAGCTAGCTCTACTGTATATTCGACCTCTAAGGGTGTTGGGGTAATGGCAAGTATCTCACTAAAATCCTTAGATATAAAACTTTTCTCAGCTCCAGTATCAAACAACACAGATGCATAATTATCGTTTAAGAGATACGTACCAGTTGCAAGGTTGGGATCTTTTCTGGCCTCCTTTGCCCCGATCACGAAGGCTCATCCCTTCGGACCGTTGTTGTTCCCGTTATTGTTGTTGTTCTTCAGATGTGGGCAGTCCCTTTTGAAGTGCCCTGGTTTCCCACATTCGAAGCAGCCCTTCGGTGCTTCAAGTTGTTGTTGTTGTTGTGGCTGTGGGGTCTTTGCAAGCAGCTCACCCCTGCAGTCTTTGGCAAGGTGTCCACCTTTGCCACACCGTTGGCATCGGATAGAGCCACATTGTCCCAAAACATGGTGTAGGTTGCATTTGTTGCACTTGGGGTGTTTGCCTGCATAGGTTCCGGGGTTTTGGCTGGTTGGGATGGGTGGTGCGTAAGCCTGAGATGACCCAAGCTTATGTTGCTGTGGAGGTGGTTGGAGAGTGGAAGCTTTACTCGGGGTGTTATCCCATTTGCGCTTGTTGTCAGTGGTTGTGGTTACAGCACCACGAGGTGGTAAGAGTCCCTGTGCAACTGCCGAGTCAGTGAGCTTATGGGTCAATCACACAGCTTGTTGCATGGTGATGGGGTCAGCAGAGAGCACCATTCCCTGGATTTGAGGTGGCAATCCATCAATATACTTCTCTATGTGTTTGAATGGTGGGGTTGCCATTTCCGGGCACAGGTGCGCCAGCTCATACGAACGAACAGTGTACGCCTCGACCTCGGAACCAATCATTTTATGGTTCCAGAATTCTGTCTCAAGTTTCTGCACTTCACCGCGAGGACAGTATTCGCGGTTCAACATCCTCTTAAAATCATCCCATGGTAGGGCGTTGGCTTTATCAAGCCCTTGGTTCTGAACATTGGAATTCCACCACGTGAGGGCAGCTCCCTCAAATGTTCCAGCAGCGAACTTGACCCTGTCTTCGTTCCTGCAATTGCTCATAGCAAAGGCCGACTCCGCCTTTTCAATCCAACGCAATAGTCCAACGGCACCCTCTGTACCGCTGAAGGAGTGAGGTTTGCAATCCAGGAACATTTTGAACGTGCAGAGAGGAGGGTTAGGATTTGTTCCTGAAATACGCAAGAATTGAGTTGGATTCAGTATCGGAAAATGTGTTAAATTGGAAACAAGTGATTGTGACGCAAGGTGAATAGGAAAAAAGACTCATCACCTTGGTTCAGTGGGTTCTGATTACGGGCAGCTTCCCGTGCAGCAAGTACCTCTTCAACTCGTTCGTTGATGAGTGCGTTCAATTCAGCTTGTGTCAGGTTGATGTTTCCACGTCCATCCGCATTCCTGCGTCCTCCACGTCTTCCAGCCATGATCTTCATAGCGAGAATAAGTGTTAGAGTTTTATTCAATGACCAAGATAGGGTGTGCGGTAGGTAATGAAAGGAAAACATGTAGAGCTATCGGCTCTTCCCGTCATGGGTAGTCACAGGTGGTGATAAATGTAGTGCATAAAAGATGTGAGATGTGTGCAAGTATCACAATACTAAGCACTAAGTGTTGTGTGGAGACTAGTGGTTATAGACTAAGTTCACTAAATGCAAACCTAATTCGCAATAATCGGAGGCTCTGATACCAATCTGTCGCACCCCGGCCCTCCCGTCCCGGACGGGGGCGCGACTGCTGGCTGATCTTGCAGGATCGCAGTCTCCGATCACACAACTTGCGAGACCTACATGTCTGGTTGCGTACGTACATCCAATAACGTGGATAAAACAGTTTTGTAAAATCAGAGTTGCGGAAGTAAAAGTTTAGGTTATCAAAACATCGTTGAAATTATAAATTGCGGAAGCATAAGATTAAACAGTTTTCAAAACAAAACAGAGTATTAGTTTGCGGAAGCGATTTAAGTTGTCTAACAATACAAAAAGTAACATAACAAAATGATAACAAATGTTTAATAGCCTAAGACACATAATCAGCTGCATGCGACTCCAGCCTAGCATCCTAATCCTTGTGCGCGTGCCTTAGCTACCTGAGAAAACATGCGAGTAAAAGGTCAACACAAAGGTTGGTGAGAGCACAGGTTTATCATAAGCAATAAACATCCAATGTTTAGAGTAAGAGTGTGATTTACATATCATTACAATGCATTATCGATTGATAGCTAGTCAATACAGTTATATTATATGCGGGGTCGTACCGAAGCTGATAGTGGTGCCTCCCGCCATGTCCATCACAAGACAATGGCAAAGTATTGGTCAATATTGCACCCAAATTGACCTACAGTCGGGTTGGCCTCCCAGGCGCGATGGGTGGGGCTTGTCAGGCCCAAATAGTACTATTCAAGATTACCACGCTAGGCGCTACGCGCTACTAACGGTCCGTGGAGTATCGCGTGGTCTTTTAGTTGTGATGTGGTCCACACATATACATATATGATAAAGCATGTCCATACGTAAATGAAATGAGTTGTTGTTTGTAAAATAGTTTAGCATGCAATGTTTTCTCCCCCAAAGGTAGAAAAGTAAAAGGGGTCCGTGAACTCACCTGTTAAAGCAGTTCCGGTGCGTAAGTGTTCGCGTCTGCGAGTGCTAGCAAACCTGCTAGTAAGCACCTATAACCATATAGGTGTGAGTATATGTTTTGTGGTGTGTTGTATCCCATACAACTCCAAGTGTCGATGTGCTCAACCGAGTGTGTGTGTTAACTAGTGGGATTCGACGAATCGTTGGTGACACGATTGTTGTGTTTATGTGCCTTGATGCACATAAGACACCATAATGCATCCTATGACTCTAATCGCACAAGTTACCATTTTTAGAAAGTTTCTAATTTAGGAAAGTATGGTTATGAAATCCCATTTCATAAAGTTAACACTTCTAATGTGTTTGTAAAATACGTCTAACCCTTTAAAATATGTCGTTTGCGCATAAATCACCGTTTATGCCGTTTTGCCAAAATAAAGATTCCTTATTTGGAAAGTATTCGTTTTAAAACTCGTTTTCACAAATCAAGGTTTCCAAATATGTTAGAAATCATTTCTAAGCATATCCCAATGCTCAAAGTTCATCAAAATGTTTTTAAACATCAAAAGCCCTCTTTTGATTCTTAAAAGTTTCCATAAATAGCAAGTTTATACAAAACCAAGTTTTTGACAAAATCGACCATCCAAATGTGTTTCTAAACACTCCAATGCACATTGGACATCATCTAGACATGTCTAGATTATCACAAATCCAAGACTTGCACATAAAAGTTTCCTTTTATGGCAAGTTGCCCAAATCATCATCAAATCAATCCTAACTTAACCAATACTCAATCCTAACATTTATAAACTATGAAATCAGTAATTCTATAACAATAACATATCAAATAACCAACAAATTTGAGCACAATAATCATATGGAGTTGCATGTGGGTTTTTACCCATTGCATGTACGATCTAACACTAGGAAAACGTTTAAAACTACCTAAGATGCTCTAAAATGGATGGATTTGATCTGGACAGAAGCTACAAGTGGTTGATGGAGACTTTCTTGTTTGTAGATGGCTTCCAAGGCTTCTTCCTTAAGCTCTAATGATCAATGAACGCTCCAAGTTGCAAAGAAAGGTTTTGCTAGTGATTCCAGATGATTTGGAAGTGGATTCGAGTGGGTTTCACTCGATTTTGGGTGGAATTGCTCGGTGGGGTGTAAAGGAAACCGAACAAATGAATTGGGGGTAGTTTAAATAAAAATTTCGATCTGCATAGCCTTCGCGTACCGCGAAGGCCGATCAAAAATATTTATCGCATACCGCGAAGCCTTTCGCCATGTGGTTATCGCGTACCGCGACGAGTCCTTTTTCTTGTTTTTCAATTTCGATGATTCGATTTCGCTCGTACTCGATTCCTAACGTTTATCCTAAACATCTAACGCATGTTTAGCACATAATCATATAATAGCACATAAGTTTGATCACCAACGTTCGTGAGACTCGTGTGTGTTTCGATAATTCCTCGAATTTTTTTGATAGTTTGTGTTCGTGTCTAACGAAGTGTTTGCACGCTTGATTAACCCTAATCAACGTGTGATGCACAATTCAATAATTCCCCGAATTATTGTTTTGTGTTAGTGTTGTGTTTGCCACGCTTGGTTTCCAAAACCAATGTGCAATGTACGATTCGATAATTCCTCGAACTATCATTTCGCAGTTGTGTGTGTTCAACTCATCCGATTGAACATAATTAAATGAAATGCAACAAGTATGAATGTGAAATGTAAAGAATGTAAGAGTCGCAATTTACCTCAAATTGCCGGGTGTCACATCATCCCCTTGTTGAAAGAAATTTCGTCCCGAAATTTGGTCGTTGTTGGTAGTGTTTGAGTAGTAAGAGTGTTTGAGAAATAAAAATTTTCTGGTTGTCACACCAAGTCTCGGCCAAGGGATGCTCAAACATCCTTAGCCCCAATCCACGGGCGTTTGGTGATTTACGCTTGGGAGTTGTAAATATAACAAGTAATACTAAGATATGAAATACTCATAATTACATATAAGTGCTCTTTGTATATAATAAAGTGGTTTGAGAACATAAACGTATGCATGGAGTAACTAGTGATTCTCAAGAACATGAATGTTGATATAGAACTTGGAATATTGTAGGGATTGTGTATTGAAGCCCTACCGCACCTCCAAATTTCAGTTTCAATCATCACAACTCGACAGTGAGTTTCACAACCCCTTTTTATACTATTTTATTCTTTTGGGGTGAAAAGTGTGATAATTAAAATTTTTATGACTTTATGCTATGCATGTTATTGTTAAAACATGAGTTGGTTGGATGTAGATTTCATAAGATGTGTTATTCTATTGTAAGTCCTTTCTTATTTATGCCTAGACACAACCATTAACTCGTAGGTTTGAGCCAGGGGATATATTGGATAATACTATTTCGGTTGACAACCCATTCACCTATCGGGTGGTCTTTCTAGATATAGTCACCTATTGACGTGGTTAATCACGGTGGATGAATATTTCCAACCCATACATACTTTGAACTCGGGACAAGTTTGATGATCATGAGATCATAAACAAGGGCAATCAGTCAATGGTTTGGTTGTGGTCTTATGTTAATTGCATCCCTACTTACTTATGAATAACATATAAAAAGGTTTACATATAGCATAACACTTGGGGAGATGAACCCAAGGATTATTTATCGAGTCTTTAAAACTTGTGTGACTCACCAACATATTATTGACTGTTTTTCTCATGTTTTTCAGGTCACTAGACTAAACCTGAGGTTGGTTTCATATATTTTGGAATATTACACACAAAGATTCGTTATTATAGCCTAGATGAATTAGGCCATAATCTTTTGGAATCTTTAAGTGGTGTAATAGTTAAATTAAGACAATTACTGTTGGATGTATTATTTTGGAATATTGAATTTCTATTTAGTATTGTTATGAACATAATAAACCATTAAACACTTGATTTCCACATCGTCTCACCGCCCATGATTCCGCCATCGACGGGGGTGTGACATTATTTAATAATTTTATGTCCAATTTTACACATATTATAAAATAAATATTTTTATATTTAAAAGATTTAATCATGACATATAAATAACGTATGTTAAACACATTTGATTTAAATTATTTACATTTAAAAAACATATATGTTGCATTTCAATAAGTTTTTATTATTTAAAATATTTATAATTTATTAATGCAATTATCTATTTGCAATGTGTTATGATAAATTTTTACATTGAAAAATCGTTTGATAAACTCCTTTAAATATCATTAACTATTAATTATAATTAGAACTATAAAACAAGTATTCAATAATTTGGTTAAACATAAATTAAATTTCAAAACTTTTGATTTATATTAACATACGCAATTTAAACATTCTAAAACATTATTACTACATCCATTTAACAAATAAATCATAACAAAATTTAAGTTTAATTATTCAAAACAAATCGAACTCGTTGATTCATTTAAAACTAGTGACATATCTATGTTAACATTATGCCAAATGAAGTGTTTAGGTGAATTTTGAACTTTATTGGATATTCATTGAGCTATAACTTGACACATATTACAAAGACCATCTCACATGTCGAGGTGAGTCTTCATAGCCCCTCTTTAACTTGTTTTGAACTTTTGGGGTGAAACATGTAACTTTGAACTTATCTTTAACTTATACATGTGAACTTAGCTTTGTGACCTAAACTGTAGTATGAACTTAGCTTGAGTTTGCATTGATCACAAATTAACTACTTAGTAACAATAATAGATCTATTAGACTGACTATCCCACTGTTGGTTGAGATGACTTCGATCCTCCGCCGTGATTGTTTACTACTTCGGCATTGTTAGGAATTCTAGCTTGGTCAAACATCATTTGTTAACATTATTTGATCTGCATATGGTTTAATTACATGTTTTAGTTTATTTGGCTTATTATCACATGTGACAACTTATCTTTTATCAAACTATTTTCGTGTGTGTGTTCAAACCTATGAAACTCACCAACTATTCGTAGTTGACACTTGATTTTAAACATGTTTAAGGTGAAGATGCCATTTAGCTATATTATTGAGCTTGGATTGGATTTTATTTATGTTTGATGTTTCAACTTAAATTGATGTAATAATTAGGGTTTGAATATTTAATCAATGTATTGAATGTTTGAATTTAACGAGGAATTGAATGCAATGTTTGAATTATTTACAACTATATACCTTGTGCTATGAACAATCGACACTTGGTGCCGCCCCGATGTTTCCGCCATCGATCGGGGTGTTGCAGGGATTGTGTGAACGTGAGTGTTATTGTGATACTATGTGTTGTTATTTGCAATAATGCTGAACATGAGTGTTAATATGTGTTGTTCTGTGATAGTATGTGCTATTTTATGTAAAAAGATGTGAATAGGGAGTTTTAATAATTTTTTAAATTGATAAATCGTTAAATAATTTGCTGATATGTGCTGGTATGAATGATAGGATAATTATTTGGATGTGCTAGCATGTTGTAATTTGAAACTCCACAGGACAAGGATTTTGTAGTGCTATTATATGTTGTTATGTACTGTATATGTGCTGATATATCATATACTAATATCACATATTATGTATATGAGCTGATATATAATTACATGTATTAATGACACATATTATGTGAAATGTGTTAATATACGCTTCATATACTAATAGCACATATTAGCACATAGCAAAAAGGAAAGTGACTTATTCCTTAAAAATAGTAACTGCTCATGATTTAATGGATAGCATGATATATTCAAATATGGAAATTTCTTTTGTGTCCTTATTTACATTTTAAACAACATATTAATTACGATCATACCACTTGTTCTTTAATGACCATTGATGATAACACATCAAAAGTTCATATCGTTTCTCACTATTTTTACAAAAATATTATTTTGTGCAATAACCTTACTACACACACACACACACACACACACATATATATATATATATATATATGAAGTTATAGTAAAAAAGGTTAAATTGATAAGAAGTGTAAAAGTGATTGTGAGCCATTAGATCTATAATTTAATGGTTGAGATCAAAGTTGTAACAAAAAAAGTTAGTGAAAGGTATTTTAGTCATAGACACTTTTGTTAATTTTTTATCATGTTCCTCCCATTTTTTTAAACGGTCATAACTTTTAAATACGATTTAATTTTTTTTCAAAAACTACACTAAAAAACAAACATTTTTTTATCTTTAAAACGAGTAAATAGTATTGTTATAAAAACTAAAAATTATGTTTTCCTTCACATTTTATATTTATAATGCGTCATTGTGTCTTTTTGTCTGTTATTGTGTCTTTTTTTGTCATTATTTCTTTTTGTTTGTAATTGTGTCTTACTATTTTTTTTATAAAATGATGAGCTTTAAAAATAATAATAGCGAAACAACACAATCACGTACTTTTTATATGTAAATCATAATGATAAAACAATAACAAATTCGTCTAATACATAAAAAACAGTAAGAAGATATAATCAAATTGTCAAAAGACATAAAACACAATGATGAATACACATGACATAATAACCTAAATATATGTTAATAAAATAAGGAGTTTTGAAAAATAAAATGTTGAAATAATACAATTATGTACTTCTAATATGGAAAACATAAAAAACAAATAACAAATTTATTTAATATATAAAAAACAATAACAATAACAAAATAACATGAAATAAGTTAAAATGTATAAGACAATGATAAAATACATATAACACAATGACCTGAACTTAAAACATAATAATGAGTATATTACGTAGTCACTTGAACGTAAAACAAAATTATTAGTATATTACACAATGACCTAAACGTAAAACACAACAATGACTATATTAAACAATGACCTGAACGTAAAACAAAATAATGAGTATATTACATAATGACCTGAACGTACGACACAATGATGCATATATTACACAATGTTCTGAAGGTAAAAACACAATGATGAATATATTACACGATGACGTAAGACACGATGATGAGTATACTACACAATGTTCTGAAGATAAAACACATTGACCTAAACATAAAACACAATGACAAAAATATATTTTTCAAAAAATAAAGACAATTAATGTTTTTTAAAATTATGAGTTTTAAAAACATAATGGTGAAATAACACAATTATGTACTTTTAATACATAAAAAATTAAAATAAATAATAACAATTTATTTAATGCGTAAAAAACAATAAAAAAATAACATAATATGATATAAAAAATAAAACAAAATAATAAACACATTAAACACAATAACTTAAATCTTTAAACATAATGGCCAAAATACCCCTTTTATAAAATTAGAGAAATGTCACTTGTCAACTTCACAATCCTTCTCATCTTTCTCACAAATCTCATTCTTTTTACTTGAACCTAATCGTGTGTGTGTGTATTTATATATCTTAATTTCTAATGTCATTGATTCTTTCTAAACCATTAATCTACATATATACTAGATATATACTATGATTATCACCATAGACAACAAAATGTCAAAGATGGATTGGTTTGGGCTTTGCCAATTGAATCATTAAGTAGTGTTTGATATGCATAAATGAAAGGTGGAAGTGGAATGGAATGGAATGGAATGAATCATTATTTTAGTTGAACAAAACCATGACTCGACTCATGACCCAACCCAATCTTTGATTGACCATTGGCTTGAACCATGAACCGACTCATGATCTAAACCATGACTGAACCTAGTCCCATACCTTAACCTAAACAATCACCTGACCCATGACCCAAATCATGACCCGACTCATAACCCAAACATTGACCCAATCCAAGACTCGAAATATGACCCGACCCATGACCTAACATATAACCTAAACTATGACCTGACTAGTAAATTGCATTTCATTTCTGCATTGTATCATGTCTACTAAACAGGCTTAAGTAATCATTCATTTCATTTTACAACGTTACCAAACAAGACAGTGAAATGGTTATGATAAATTTCTTTCCCTCGTCCATTCCATCGGTCATTACATTACTCGTATCAAACAGACCCTAAATCACCCGTTTGAGTATTGGTCCCACCAATTTTTTTCCCTTTTTTGGTTATTATTTAATTGTTTCATCTTTTTTTTTCACAATAATTGCTCCACTTAATTTTCTAGGTTTACACTTTGGTCCCTTAAGTTTTATAAAAAAATTATAAAATGTCATTTTCATTTTCTCGAGTTTCTAAAGTTCCATATTTATATTTTTGTATCTTAATTGTTCCACCTTTGATTTAAAAGTTGATACTTTCACTTATTAACTTTTAAAAAAGCTTTATAAATTTCATTCTAATCCTCACAAGTTTATAAAGTTTTACACTTACCTCTTACGTGTTGATATAAATTCAATTTAATTCACGTTTGTATGTAAATTTTTTTCGGAAAAGACTCGAGTGAAATAAATTAATTCCCGTGCTTAATTATTTTGCGTACGTTTTCAATTGGTTTAAGTTTCATTTGTTTACAAACAAGTTAAATCAAGTATAATATATTTTCATTCCACAGTAAAATTCAATATTCAAGCATGCTCACAACGTAACTAGTAAAATTAATATTCTGTTTTTTTTTTATGTTTATTTGCGCATCCAGGTTCGATATTTTTTTTATATGTTTATTTGGCGCATCCAGTTTCGTATGTCAGCTCCACATACACCAATTGCCTGACCTCCACAAAAGCCCTTTCAAAGATAATGCTTTCTGCTGTCACCAGTCACCACTGACTGATCTTCCGGTAGCGACTCCTTTCTCCGTCATCGTCTCCCTTTCAATCACAAATGCGATTATTTGACTTTTGATCGTTTTGTCATTTATGGCGGTTCTTCCGGTACTAAGATCATGCAACCACCACCATAGTTTCTCAACCGGTGTCACAATCGCCGCTAATTCCAACCCCAAGCTGCAAAAACAAAATTGGCTGGAAAACAAGCAACAACCGTTATCGGAATCACGAATTCGCCGGAGATTTGTCTTCAAAGTGTCAAACGCTTCAACTTACTCATCCAGAATTGCGACGGATATGTATCTCTACGAATCACCTGACGTAATTCTGTAGTGTGGTACCTGTGTGTGTTCTGGTTTCATGATTGTTTGAAATTCCTATCTAGAAATTGAATTCGATGTGGTTGATACAGGCTTCGTTCGATCAGTACTTGGAGGATAAACCTAGAGTTTTTAAAGCGATTTTTCCTGATAAGCGTAGAAGCCAACAACTAAACGACGTATGTATGTTCTTCCCCAAATTGCACGACAATTTTCGTTAAATTTGATCAATTATTTGTTGTTAGCACATATCAGAACTAAAAACTGAAACAACTTCGCGAATGGATTGAAATTTGTTTAAGTTATTCGATTGATTGCTTCAATCGACATTGCTAATTGTACCAAAGTGCTTCTAGCCTAGCCTAGTGGTATAGCCTGGAGGTTTTGGTTGGAGTCTCACCTAGAGCAAATATTGCTCTAAGTTGAGCTAGGGGTTTTTCTAGTTGTAGGTTTCCTCTGGACGGGTGGGTCAGGTCACCACGCTCTATTATTCGGGCGGAAGGGTGATCCCAGGTGACCGGGCGTTTGCTGTTCAAAAAAAAAATTGTACATCCTGCTTTAAAACTTGTGCTCTTTAGGTTTGATCACTTCAGATGTAGGATTGAAATTTGTTTCAGTTATTCCCTTACCAAATTGCTCCTCTTCTTCACTGTCTGGCCTGCAAATTGCAAATGGTTATGGAAGCTAGATTAGGAGATCTGGAACGCATATATGTTTTCTTAGTTTAGGTGAAGAATATCTAATGATGCTACATGTGTTTGACAACTGAAAGTGATATAATGAGAATATTTTACAGGAAGAATGGAGAGTACATATGTTACCTATACAGTTCTTCTTCTTGACTTGTAATCCAGTGATCGACATGCGTTTGAGGTGTAAAACAAACGGTCACGATTACCCAACCGGAGTTCCACCCCAAGTTACCAAAGTTCTTGCTCTTGACATTGTGAGTTTTGTGTTCATTAGCATTGTCAATGATCAATTGTCTTTATATAAGTTATTGTTATGCAGGTACGATGGGAGTTACTTGGGCTGGAAGACGTTGTCAAACCATCTACATTCTCCCTTGGTGTCAAGGGGGCGTTGTACCCATATAGACAAGGAAACCGCAGTCGCCTAAAAGGCCAGCTCTCAATGAGCATAGCGTTTGACTTGCCTCCTGTACTTTCATTGATTCCAGAGGATGTTCGTCGTGATGTTGCAGAGGCGGTTAGACCTTTAACTTCTTTTTATAGCTAAATGTTAGGTAAAAGATGCTAAAAACCTATGAAAAGTACAAAAAAAATTTTATAAACACCCTGCATCTCGTGTACAAAAAGCAATAACCTTTTGCACTTTGTGTGTCGATTTTAGATCATGTTGCCTCAGCGTGCTTCTCGCTTTTTAAAACCAAGCTTTTATGTAATCTGTGTTGGTATTAGATATACCAAAATGAGCAGGTCAAGTTGATTAGGTTATAGGCAGAATAATATATGCAGGCCAGCCCACTTTTTAACAGTGACGCTAGCCATACCAGCTTAAGTAGCCAAGGTCAAACCGAACCTTGCTACACCAACTGGTGCGGACCCTTTTATCTCATTTGACTTGTTTTGTATTTTACTGAGCAGTTAAACTTCCCCATTGGGATAATATGGCTGCTACTTCCTATTTGTATAACTAATATTTCAATGATAGGTGTTGAAGCGGTTGGTTGAGAACATGAAGGAGAAAGTGAATGGTAGCTTGCTTGCCGATTATAGCAAATTCAAAAACGAACGGGCGAAGAAACTAGTTTGAGAAATCTGCCATATCCATCGGGATTTACCATTTTTTTGCTAGATTTGTGTGCCACGCCTGTAAAAATATTGGGTTGGCGAGTTGAACCGTTAAATTGACCTATATATTTATTTGTGTTGAAACTCTTGGAAATTCGAGTAGTTTCAAATTTAATATAAATTAAAATCAAAAACTTTTCATATTACTCAATTAAATCAAGATTTTTCAAATTATATGTTTTGATTTAATGTATTAAATCATGACTTTTGACATGACCTTCATGTAGTGTAAATACAAGACATATGGGGTCTTGTTAAGATGATGAAAATAGAATACTACATGATTTACAATATACATACACTATAGAATTCCTTACATTTTTTATTCTATTCTCTCTTGTTTCATATACACTTTCGGGTGCTAGGTTAATCCTGACAGTACACATAATGTTTCGGTTGTTGTACCCTGAGAGACAGACGTATTCGTCTTGAGAAGAGGCGCGAAATCTATTTTAAGGAAAGCGTATTGAATACGTGCATTAACCATAATCATCAACATGTTTATTTTATGTAAATGAAGAATAGGTAGAAGACATAAGTGGTTGAAAGGTAGAAAATGTATTCTTGAAGCTTTTGTTACCGGCTTGTCAAGATGCTTGATTGAAGACTCAACATTAATTATTTTCCAATCAAGGAGGCTATTTGGAGTACGCAACGAAGACATGGATCAAAACAAGTTTGGTATATAAATTTGTAATTTATATTCTTTTATTTTTGTCTTGTAACCGGTAATGTACTAGATTATTTCTTACTAAAAATGAGAGAATCGTTATTATTTATATTTGATTATTGTTTTATAATAAAAAGGTGAACCCATTTCCTACATAAACATCAACCCTTGTTCAAACATGCTTTTAGTCATGTAACTAAATACAATTGTTTAAAACATTTATCTTTTTCTTTGAACGACTTGGAACAACACCACCCAAGATGGGATTTCAACTAGGGGCGTGAATTTTCGACATGACCCGAGAATACGACACGAACCTAACACGAATTATTTTGGGTTAGGGTTATGGCTAAACAGGTTCGGGTTCATTTCAGGTCTAACCCGCCAACCCGATAATATGAATCACTTGGATCGGATGATTTAGAATGAAGGTTGAAGAAGATCAGAGGAAAAATAAAGAGAGCATAGATCATTTCATTCATAATTCTTAACTTAAACATCAAAGGCATTTTATAGGCTTATAACCAAAAGGAAATAAAAATAACCACAAATACCACTAATAAATAATTAAATTTATTAGCATCACATATCCATGAGTGCATGATGAGCATGGGATATGGCACGTATCTTTCCATCTTGCTTAAAAAAATTATGCATAGCTTAATAACAATTAAATTTATGCATAATTTAAATAGGTTAGCAAGGTCGTGTATTAGATGACTTAAATAGAAAGAAATTAAATATTAGTTAACAGTGATAATTTAAAAATTACAAGATTGAACAATTTAATTGGTTATAAACAAAATTTTGAGAACAAATATAACTTTTTAATATTAAATTGTAATTTAACATTTATAATTATATTTTTTTAATATTATTATTATTATTATTATTATTGTTTAATTGTACAGACCAGGTGGCCAGATGTTTTACCATGGTAAGTTTTCATACAGTGGTTTTCCTTTAAATGGTGGGCAAGCCATGTAACTAGCATTGTCTGTGTTTCTTAAACGTAGATGACCATTCACCATTGAGTTTACTTGGGTGACTGAACTTAAAATGTATTTGTTGGCCGCGTTTTAAATTAATGATGTTTAACATAAATAGACACACGTTAAATGCATTAATTAAGATCTAGCGATGTTTTTGACAATTTATAACTAGTCATTATCAAATAGTTTAAAAAAAATATTTCATAATATATAATTAAATAATTTAGAATATTAAATGTCTTATCTTATCTTCACTATAATAAACAAACATCTTTTATGTCTTTTGTCATGAGTTTAGTTCTTTAATAACACTTGTCATTTTCTTATACAACTTAATTATCTCTCATATTAAATAATGATATTTAATGACTAATTATATTATTTATATTTTTCGCATCAAAAATAGTTATTTGAAAGTTAAGAAGCAACTCTTTTATTAAAAAAAACACACTTTAAAGTTTATAATATATAATAATTTCAAAAAATCAAAACTTTAAAAGTAAGATATTATTTCAAACAATTTTCTGAAAATAAAAGTTTTATAAAAATCAAGTTTTCTTAAAAACAAAACTTTTATTGAAATAAGCCATCAACCAGAGTTTTTAAGCAACATAATTTTTATAAATAATACTAAAAAAATTTTAGAAGCAAAAACTTATTAAAATTATAAGGAAAATTACACTTTTTTTCCTTTATGTTTAATAATATTTAAATTGAATTTTTTAAATTAAATTTAAAAATTACATAAATGATATTTATCCTCTTGATTTATAATAGTTAGTTTTTACGTAATACTAACTGAAGTTTTTGACGTAAGTTAGTTTAAATATCTTAATTGTTACAAATCTAGAAGATTATGTACTGATTCTATAGTTTTAAATCAAAATATTGTTTTATGACTTCTAAATTTTCATTACAAACTATTTAATATTTTATATGTCATCCGTGTATAATACACGTGCTAATAGTCTAGTCTTCATAATATATAATTATGTTTAAGCACGTGATTGAATGTTAGGTTTCTAATTTATTTGATTGAAGCAAGAGGGAGGCCAAAGTAGGGGTGTTCAAAAAATCTGAAATCCGAATCGTATCCGAAAACCGAAAAAACCGATCCAAAATAAAGATTCGGATGTTCGGATCGGATCGGATATCCTGTTTATTCGGGCTGTTTAGATGAAAAAAATAAGTTTATTCGGGTTTTTCAGATAGATTCGGATCGGATTGAAAATTTTTGAATTCGGATCGGGTTTTGGATAGAGTCTTAAAATTTTCAAATCCAAACAACCCGAATAAACCGTTATTCGACCTGATAAACACCCCTAGGCCAAAGTGTCGGTAAATACTAAACGGGGATGTCATCGGTACGTGAGAGTACGGGAATGAGAAGTATGTCTCACCCGACAATCCTTTTTATTTTTCTTCTTTTCCTGTGTTTAAATTATGAAACATTTTTTATAATTCGTTCTCTTTTTTCATTATTTTTTAATTTTTAATTTTTTATTATTATTTCTTTTTCTATGTTGGTGATCCATGATCGTAGTATCGCCTCCATCTTTGATGAAACTAATCCACAAGGTTTGTGCAAAACGTTCATTTTATGTAAACGAGACATGACTATTTTCTATCATTATAAAGATGGGTGTGACGGTACAAAAAGAATTATATGTCAATATGGTTTTAAACTTTGCTTTCTTTAAAAGTTTTATGCACCGGTGAGCTTGCTCTTTGGGGTTACTATTCAATTTTTTTTTTTTTTTTGTTTTTTATAACCATAACAATGTGTACACAAGACTTGTTGTTTCTAATTATAATGAATCCTTGTATACATATACAACTAGTGAAAAAATAAAACAAAAACATGTTTAATACCCAAAGCAGGTAATAAAATTAGGCCTTTTTAGTAAAATAATATTTTGCTTTCAATTATAATGAATGTTAACAAAACACTTAATATATTAATTTTTCAAAATAACATAACAGATATCTAATAACTTAGTTCCAAACTAAATCAACAAAATTATATTAAACATGAATAAAGTACAGCTAAAAAAAGTATCTATGTATTATTTTCATATCAATTAACAATTGAAATTTTTAATAAACAGTCTTAAATAATTTTAGAAGCTTATGTACGATAAATGTTCAAAAAATACAAAGGAGCCTAAAACAAAAGTAACCATTTTTACAAAACTATTGCCCTATAAAATCTAGAATTATTGTATTGTTCACTCTCATTTTTTTTCATTTTGGACCAAATTAAAAAAGTTCAACGTATATAGAAAATTTCTTAAAATTCAGGGCCTTAAGATTTTAAGGGCTTCAAGCCCTATCTTTACCATTAAGCTTGTCAAGCAACCCATGGTACATGCTACTTTTTTTTGCCTCTTGTTAATGCAGTAGTTGCACCACAAGAGTGCTTTTTGTATAGGTTGCAACTTACATAGAAGTGAGAGTATGCGTATGAGGTCGTCTGTTGAGTACCGATAGATTAATCCAATTGTCAAGAAAAATAGATAGAGACTAGAAGAATATACAGAGGAGTTTAGTATACTAATTTTCTGCATGTTTATTAAAAACAAATGCCGAGCCTTTTAAAGAGAAACAAACAAAACAAGAACAATTCAAAATTTACTTCCTAACTAATGGGAAATAACAGATTATGTGAACTATGGGCATCCCCATGATTTCCATTATTTTAGCACAACAAAAAAAAAGCAATTTAAATAAATAACTTTGAAAATAGAACGTTGAGATGTGCATGCTTCAAGGTTTGTTCATGGACTCCTTGGGTTTAGGCACATAACAATCCAACCCCGTTAAATTAGCCTTGTCCGCAAGGCGAAACACTGGTTTTTCTTTTAGTTTTGGATGCATTTCCATGACTTGAGCGGGTTTCAACTCATCCAAGCTGAAGCGTTTCAATCCATGTAGCTTGTGTGACGAACCGGCTATACGAAACCCAATAGTAAGGTCATGAAAGTCAATCTCAACCGGACCTAAGGTCTTCAACCATTGAATTGCTAGGACTATTGGACACGCATAAGATTAGATGTTTTACAATAATTATTTGTTTGTAGGAATATTTTGATCTTGATAGTTTGAGAAACACTAACCAGTGGGAAGGCATAAGACTCGGAATACATGCCGAGTGTCAAAGAGCTTATAAAGACCGGAAGCAAGAATTTAAAAACATTTTGATTCTGTTGGAGGTTACGAGGATGTTGAGAAGGCAAGAACAAAACCCCAGATGAATTGGACCAGCAGGCATGGGAACAACTCATTAATCAATTGTTCCTAAATTCAGATTTTAGAAAACGATCAGAGAAGAATAAATTAAATAGATCCAAACAATGTTATACAAGCTTTCATGGAAGTAAATCATATGCACAGAGACGCCATATGGAAGTAAGAGATATAATTTTAGGATTATAAATATATTTATTAACTATTATATTAAAAGATAAATAATAATATTTTTTTGTTCATAGGGGACTGGTGGCATTGAAGTGTTTAAAAAGACTCATTACAAGGCCAGGGAAGGATGGATAAACGAGATTGCAGAATCGGACTATGTAAGTAAAAACCTTTGGTTATTCATTTCGTAACATATTGAATTTTAGTAAACTTGATTATATATTGTTAGTCTAGATAAATCTTAAAATCTTTAGTTGTATGGTTTATCATGTTGTTAGTTTATAAAAGTCTTAAAATGTAACAACCGAATAATTAGCACATTTGATCGTGTATAAAATCTACGTTGAATTAACAATGGAAATTATTGCAGGATAATAGTATACGAGAAATGATGAACGTAGGCGAAAACTGTGCGCGAAACGGAGTGACGGATTGTCCGGAATCGCGAAACGAAGAAAATTTTCAAAGTATTGAACTTCTGGACTCGTCGCGGTACGCGACGGAGATTTGAGGATCCTTCGCGGTACGCGACGGACCTAAAATATCTAAAATTCTCCGGATTTCTTCGCGGTACGCGAAGCTCTTTTTGGCCCCTTGTCGCGGTACGCGACGGGTGAGGCGGTGCGGTGGATTGATCTTCTTCATCAGATTCACGCAGAAGATTTAATTTTATTTCATATTCGATCATATTCGCTCAAGAACACCACCAGACGAGTTTTTCATCATTTAACCTTCAATTTGAAGCCACCAGAAGTCACCGATCATACCAGGAATCGTATCTACAAGTTCTGATCGTTGTTTTGCAGTCAAAACTCCGTCAGATTAGGTAATGATTCGTTTTAACCTTATAGTTCGATTTTAATTGATTAGATCTTGATTTTGAACGTAATGACATAGTTAGGATTGTTGATTATTGCCTAGATGATGGCTAGGATTGATTAGAAATGAAGAACACAATGTTCTAACGGTTAAATCCTTGTTTTGATCTGTTGTAATGCCCGGTTTGCATGAAATCACAACTATGATTATAATGGTTTAATCCATTTGATTATGACAATGTAGGTGATTAGTTTGGTTAATCTTTGAAACACAAAGTTTAAATCTAAGTGTTTCAAACTAATCACACTCATTAACATACTCATTGGAACGATTATCTGATGTTTATGATAACAGTCAGATTAGTATGTTAAACATGGTTATTAAACCTATTCTAAGACTACATTGTGATATTTCATGATATTTGGGTAATCAATGATAAGGATTGATCATTTCTAAGCCATTAATCTGTTTAGGAACTGTTTTAGCATTATAATCAACAACATTAACTATTTGACAACTTTTAAGGCAATGTCTTTGACATTGAACGTTCAGAAAGATCTAATCAGTAGGTTAAAACCTAAATAACTTATTAAGTGTAAACTAATGCAGTGTTACATCATTAGTATCAGTTTACGAGGAATCTTGCTACTGTAAGATATCAGGTGAGTTCTATGAGCCCTGTTTAACTGTTATAAATGCTTTGGGCTGATATGCATGTTATAAAGCTATTTTATGAAAATGACAGTATGTATGTGTAAAGTTATTGTATGAAAATGATTTTAACCTGATTATGGTCAGGTAAAGCATGTTTTCAGGAAAAGTATGTTTTCAGATAAAGAAATGTTTTAAGTCTCAACTATGGTTGAGAAGTAAATGATTTTAAGAATTTCAGCTGAGATGTAATGAATACGTTAAGTCTCAATGATGATTGAGAAATAAATGATTTTACGAATCTCAGCTGAGATGTAACGAATGTTTTTAAGTCTCAACTGCTGTTGAGAAAGAAATGATTATTTTTTTATAAGACACTCGACTGAGGTCGAGGAGGAACATGAGACACTCGTCTGAGGTCGAGGAGGAACATAAGACACTCGGCTGAGGTCGAGGAGGAACATAAGACACTCGACCGAGGTCGAGGAGGAATTGTGGTTTTGTCAACTATGGTTGAGCAAAACTTGAGCACAGCGGTGAAAGGAGCCGCTTTTGCTTATGATGTTAAAGAAGTCCTGTGAAAGAACAGGCCTGCCGACTGTGTGTCGCCAGTTGATGACATCTTATGCATGTGTAAGTTATCGACTTCGGGTTGATAGTCTAAGAGGCTTGTGCTGCACAAGCCTGTTTGACTTCAGGGTCAGCAGTTGACGGTGAACTTCCTTCACTGTATAAATGATGTTATGATGATATGTATGTTATGTAATTATGTTATGATGTTATGTATGTGATGAAATTATGATATGAGAACAGGTATGTTATGTATTTGGATTATGTTATATGATGACATGAATGAATAAGGATTTTCTAAGAAATGAACTTACAACTCACCAGCGTAAAGCTGACTTGTTTTACATGCATATCAGGTTGAATAGTTGAGGAAGGAGACCAGGAGGGCTCATGGCATATGTTGAAGACTACCCCTGGCATAGACTGGCTATGTTATAAACCTAATAATGATATGAGCTATGTATTAATGTTTGTTTAGGTTTGTACTATGTTTTATGTAATCACCTTAAATTCCGCTGCTATGATAATATAAATATGGTTTAAGGACTATGGGTATGATGTTTGCCAACCGAGGGGCTCGGGGCCTCTCAAGTTGGTATCAGAGCCATAGTTTGAGAGATCCGGTCATCCCTAATGGCTGGACTTAGACTGAAAATGGGACAGAATGATAAGAATGCCAGTCAAGGGTAGTTTGATGCCATGAGCATATGACCTTAGAGCTTTGTTATGTTTAAGATATAGGTTAAAGTAGTATGATGTTGCGAATGATAATATGTTCATGATTGGGAATGTTTAGAACTTATAAGTGAGGTAAATAGTTAATTACACTTGATCAACGTCATTAACAATTTACAATGCTTATTACGTCCTGAATTATTACCTTGATTGACACATGGTTGTTTGCAATATGTATAGAAAACTAAAATGGCAGGCGAAGGGGGAGAAGGTGGACATGGTAGAGGTCGAGGCTGACCACCTAAAAACAAGAAGCAAGCTGAGGAAGTACCAGTGAATAATGCGGAACCTGAAGTTAACACTGAAGAAGAAAATGAAGAGGAATAAATTAGGCTTGAACCGGTGGTGGTAAAGGCAATATCTAATGAAGTACGTAAAATTTTAAAAGACCTATTACCTTCAGATAGAACCAAAGCCGAAAAGGAAACTACTAAAGAAGGAGCTACTGAGGAAGGAGAGAAAGCTAACAGTTCTAACATAGAGCACGATGAAGATGAGGTATTGATCATCAATGCTAAAGGTAAGGGTTCGGGTACAAAGGAACCCAAAGGATGTGATTATAAAGCCTTTAAAGGGTGCAATCCTCCACCATTTGATGGTAAGAAAGATGCGGTGGCTACCTGCCATTGGGTTTCGGCTATGGAGGCGGTTATTGAGATCAGTGAATGTCGGGTTGATCAAGCTGTGAAATTTGCAGCTCATTCATTTACTGAAGAAGCTCTACACTGGTGGAACACGGTCAAACAGTCAAAGACCACTACTGATGTGGAGGGCATGAGATGGGAAAACTTAAAGGAATTAGTTATGAAACACTTCTGTCCAAAGAATGAAATTGATAAAATCGAGCGGGAATCCTGATTTTGAAAGCTGGACGTATGAATCATCGGCAATATACGTCAAAATTTAATGAAATATCAAGACTGGTTCCTCATTTGGTAAACACGGAGGAACGCAGGTTGAAGTTATATGTGGAAGGACTACCACCTAAAGTCCGAACACATGTGAAGGCGCATGCTCCTAGAACTTTTGAATCGGCTGTAGAAATTAGCGGTATTGTCTGGGATGATGTATTGGAAGCAGAACCAATAAAGGAAGAACCTAAGCAAAAGTGGTCATCTAGATTTAAGAGAAACCGAAATGACAAACCAGGACCCCCTATGAAAAGGTTTGAAATGGAAGGAGTTGAAACATGCCTTAAGTGTGGAAGGAAACATGGGGAGAATGTAGGATGGGGACTACTTTGTGCTACCGTTGTGGAAAAACTGGACATTTCTCGAATAATTGTCCAAGTATGCCAAAATGTTATAATTGTGGTGGAATCGGTCATATGAGCAGAAATTGTTTTAAACCAAAGACAATACCTACTGAAGCCAGTAAACCTGAAAGTAGCAAGGGAGGTGAGAAGCAAAAGGCAAAAGCGCGTGCCTTTACTATGACTAAAGATCAGGCCGATAAAGACCCAGATGTGGTGACAGTTACATTTTTGATTAATGATATCCCTGCTTTAGTGCTATTTGATTCTGGTGCAAGTATGAGCTTTGTGGCTATTACTTTTTGTGATAAACTGCGTGCTAATGTTAAAAAGATAGAACACGCCTTTAATATTGAAACTGCTCTTGGTAAATCTACTAGAGTAACGGAGGCCATTGATGATGATTGTTATATTGATATAGAAGGTCATAGATTCCCTGTTAAGTTGTTTGTGATTACGTTAGGAGGTTTTGATGTAGTTTTGGGCATGGATTGGTTGGCCAAACATGAGGCTAACATTGTCTGTCGACGAAATATGATTTTCTTAACGGCTCTTAATGGGAGTTCAGTAACGGTTTACGGGGATAAAGTGTTTAACGTGCCTAAAGTCATTTCAATGATTAAGGCAAGTGAATTTATGAGGCGAGGGTGTGGGGCTTATCTGGCCTATGTTATTGACAAAGAAATTAAGGTAAAAGAATTGGAAGACGTACCCGTGGTGTGTAACTTTCCTGATGTATTTCCTGAGGATTTGCCAGGAATTCCACCTGATCGGGAAATCGAATTCCAAATTGATGTTGTGCCAGGAGCTCAACCTGTCGCCAAGGCACCGTACCGTCTGGCTCCAACAGAGATGAAAGAATTAATGACCCAACTACAAGACCTTCTAGACAAAGGTTTTATACGACCAAGTGTGTCACCTTGGGGTGCACCAGTGTTGTTTGTAAAGAAAAAGGACGGAAGCATGAGAATGTGTATTGATTATAGGGAATTGAATAAGCTCACAATAAAGAATAAGTATCCGTTACCAAGAATTGACGATCTATTTGATCAATTGCAAGGAGCAAGTTGGTTTTCTAAAATCGACCTTAGACCAGGGTATCATCAACTAAAGGTAAGAGAACAAGACATTCCGAAGACAGCATTTCGCACACGTTATGGACATTATGAGTTCCTTGTGATGTCGTTTGGGCTAACAAATGCTCCTGCAGCATTTATGGATTTGATGAATCGGGTGTGCAGACCCATGCTGGATCGATTTGTGATTGTCTTTATTGATGACATCTTGATATACTCAACGAGCGAGGACGACCATGCTTGTCATATACCGGAAGTACTTGAAGTGCTAAGAAGAGAAAAGCTTTATGCCAAGTTCTCCAAATGTGCCTTTTGGTTACGAGAAGTGCAGTTCCTAGGTCATGTTATTAGTCCAGAAGGCATAATGGTGGACCCAGCTAAAGTAGAGGCAGTAATGAAATGGAATCCTCCGAAAACACCAACGGAAGTTCGTAGCTTTCTCGGATTAGCAGGTTACTACAGAAGATTTATTCAGGATTTCTCCAGGATTGCTACACCATTGACAAAATTGACTAGGAAAGAGGTAAAATATGACTGGGGTCCAACTCAGGTCCAAGCTTTTGAAGAGTTGAAGAAGAGATTAACTGAAGCTCCTATCTTAGCATTGCCGGATGGCAATGAAGACATGGTAGTATACTCAGATGCGTCTTATCTGGGTTTGGGTTGTGTACTTATGCAAAGGGGAAAGGTAATAGCATATGCCTCAAGACAATTGAAAACCCATGAAGCTAATTATCCAACACATGATTTAGAATTAGCTGTTGTGGTATTTGCTTTAAAAATTTGGAGGCACTATCTATATGGAGTTAAATGTACAATCTACACAGATCATAAAAGTTTAAAATACTTCTTTGAACAGAAAGATTTAAATATGAGACAAAGAAGATGGCTTGAGCTACTCAAAGATTATGACTGTGAAATTTTGTATCACCCGGGAAAAGCCAATGTGGTGGCTGATGCACTAAGTCGCAAGACAGAACACTCTGCTATACAAGTTAAGTCTTACAGTTTGGTAATCACACCAGATTTTCTAAATGAACTCAAGGATGCGCAGAAGGAAGGATTAAAGGAAGAAAATGTGGGATTTGAAAGAATCTTTGGTCAAGTTAAGAATCTGGAAGAAAATGAATTTGGTGTTAAGATCCGATTTGGTCGAATGTGGGTTCCACGAAATGGGGACATCAGGTCAAGGATTCTAGACGAAGCACATAAGTCACGCTACTCTATTCATCCTGGTGCAACGAAAATGTATCAAGACCTCCGAAAAGACTACTGGTGGCCAGGTATGAAGTTTAATGTAATGCAATACGTAAACAAATGTTTGACATGTGCACAAGTAAAAGCTGAACATCAGAAACCCTATGGTTATGTGCAACCTTTAGAAGTCCCGGAATGGAAATGGGAACACATCACTATGGATTTTATTACCAAGTTGCCTCTTACTACGAAACGTCATGATGCTATTTGGGTGATTGTAGACCGGTTAACGAAAAGTGCTCATTTCTTGCCTATACGTGAGACTTATACGTCAGAGAAACTGTCTGAATTATTTGTGAAAGAAATAATTACAAGACATGGAGTTCCAGTTTCTATAATATCTGATCGTGACACACGATTTGTTTCAAGATTCTGGAAACAATTTCATGAATCGATGGGCACAAGACTCAATATCAGCACTGCGTATCATCCTCAAACAGATGGACAGTCTGAAAGGACTATCCAAACTTTAGAAGATATGCTCAAAGCTTGTATTATTGATTTTGGTGGTAGTTGGGATGATCATTTACCATTGGTGGAATTCTCGTACAACAATAGCTACCATGCTAGTATTGGAATGCCACCATATGAGGCATTGTACGGACGGCGTTGTAGGACACCTGTGTGTTGGGGAGAAGTAGGACAGAAAGAAGTAGGAAGCAAAGCTGCTGTATTAGATTTGACAGAAAAGCTTCAACTAGTTAAAGCGCGAATGAAAGCTGCACAGGATCGACAAAAGTCCTATGCCGATAAAAGACGGAGGCCAATAGAATTTGAAGTAGGGGATCAAGTATTGTTAAAAGTTTCACCATGGAAGGGAGTTATTCGATTCAGGAAAAGAGGAAAACTGAGCCCGAGATTTATTGGACCTTTTCGAGTAATGGCACGGGTTGGTAACGTAGCCTATCGATTGGAATTGCCAGATGAATTGAGTGGAATTCATCCGACATTTCACGTTTCACATCTGAGAAAATGTCTAGCAGATGATGTAGCATATGTGCCTTTAAATGATATTGAAGTTGATGAAAGATTGAATTACATAGAAGAACCAGTTGCAATAGTTGACACGAAAGAAAAACAATTACGTAACAAAACGATTAGGCAAGTTAAGGTTCAATGGAAACACCGAAAGGGATCTGAGGCGACATGGGAGACTGAAGAAGAGATGAAACAACTCTACCCACATTTGTTTGAAATGTAGCAGGTTTCGAGGACGAAACCTATTGTAAGGAGGGTAGATTTGTAACAACCGAATAATTAGCACATTTGATCGTGTATAAAATCTACGTTGAATTAACAATGGAAATTATTACAGGATAATAGTATACGAGAAATGATGAACGTAGGCGAAAACTGTGCGCGAAACGGAGTGACGGATTGTCCGGAATCGCGAAACGAAGAAAATTTTCAAAGTATTGAACTTCTGGACTCGTCGCGGTACGCGACGGAGATTTGAGGATCCTTCGCGGTACGCGACGGACCTAAAATATCTAAAATTCTCCGGATTTCTTCGCGGTACGCGAAGCTCTTTTTGGCCCCTTGTCGCGGTACGCGACGGGTGAGGCGGTGCGGTGGATTGATCTTCTTCATCAGATTCACGCAGAAGATTTAATTTTATTTCATATTCGATCATATTCGCTCAAGAACACCACCAGACGAGTTTTTCATCATTTAACCTTCAATTTGAAGCCACCAGAAGTCACCGATCATACCAGGAATCGTATCTACAAGTTCTGATCGTTGTTTTGCAGTCAAAACTCCGTCAGATTAGGTAATGATTCGTTTTAACCTTATAGTTCGATTTTAATTGATTAGATCTTGATTTTGAACGTAATGACATAGTTAGGATTGTTGATTATTGCCTAGATGATGGCTAGGATTGATTAGAAATGAAGAACACAATGTTCTAACGGTTAAATCCTTGTTTTGATCTGTTGTAATGCCCGGTTTGCATGAAATCACAACTATGATTATAATGGTTTAATCCATTTGATTATGACAATGTAGGTGATTAGTTTGGTTAATCTTTGAAACACAAAGTTTAAATCTAAGTGTTTCAAACTAATCACACTCATTAACATACTCATTGGAACGATTATCTGATGTTTATGATAACAGTCAGATTAGTATGTTAAACATGGTTATTAAACCTATTCTAAGACTACATTGTGATATTTCATGATATTTGGGTAATCAATGATAAGGATTGATCATTTCTAAGCCATTAATCTGTTTAGGAACTGTTTTAGCATTATAATCAACAACATTAACTATTTGACGACTTTTAAGGCAATGTCTTTGACATTGAACGTTCAGAAAGATCTAATCAGTAGGTTAAAACCTAAATAACTTATTAAGTGTAAACTAATGCAGAGTTACATCATTAGTATCAGTTTACGAGGAATCTTGCTACTGTAAGATATCAGGTGAGTTCTATGAGCCCTGTTTAACTGTTTTAAATGCTTTGGGCTGATATGCATGTTATAAATTTATTTTATGAAAATGACAGTATGTATGTGTAAAGTTATTGTATGAAAATGATTTTAACCTGATTATGGTCAGGTAAAGCATGTTTTCAGGAAAAGTATGTTTTCAGATAAAGAAATGTTTTAAGTCTCAACTATGGTTGAGAAGTAAATGATTTTAAGAATTTCAGCTGAGATGTAATGAATACGTTAAGTCTCAATGATGATTGAGAAATAAATGATTTTACGAATCTCAGCTGAGATGTAACGAATGTTTTTAAGTCTCAACTGCTGTTGAGAAAGAAATGATTATTTTTTTTATAAGACACTCGACTGAGGTCGAGGAGGAACATGAGACACTCGTCTGAGGTCGAGGAGGAACATAAGACACTCGGCTGAGGTCGAGGAGGAACATAAGACACTCGACCGAGGTCGAGGAGGAATTGTTGTTTTGTCAACTATGGTTGAGCAAAACTTGAGCACAGCGGTGAAAGAAGCCGCTTTTGCTTATGATGTTAAAGAAGTCCTGTGAAAGAACAGGCCTGCCGACTGTGTGTCGCCAGTTGATGGAATCTTATGCATGTGTAAGTTATCGACTTCGGGTTGTAGTCTAAGAGGCTTGTGCTGCACAAGCATGTTTGACTTCAGGGTCAGCAGTTGACGGTGAAGTTCCTTCACTGTATAAATGATGTTATGATGATATGTATGTTATGTAATTATGTTATGATGTTATGTATGTGATGAAATTATGATATGAGAACAGGTATGTTATGTATTTGGATTATGTTATATGATGACATGAATGAATAAGGATTTTCTAAGAAATGAACTTAGAACTCACCAGCGTAAAGCTGACTTGTTTTACATGCATATCAGGTTGAATAGTTGATGAAGGAGACCAGGAGGGCTCATGGCATATGTTGAAGACTACCCCTGGCATAGACTGGCTATGTTATAAACCTAATAATGATATGAGCTATGTATTAATGTTTGTTTAGGTTTGTACTATGTTTTATTTAATAACCTTAAATTCCGCTGCTATGATAATATAAATATGGTTTAAGGACTATGGGTATGATGTTTGCCCACCGAGGGGCTCGGGGCCTCTCATAAAATCTTTAGTTGTATGCTTTAGTTTGTTGTTAGTCTTTAAAAGTCTTAAGGCCTTTAGTTGTATGCTTTAGTATGTTGTTAGTCTATAAAAGTCTTAAGACCTTTAGTTATATGGTTTAATGTTACTAGAATTATTATAATTTGTTGTGTTTAATATAGGTTTGTTGAAAATTGCAAATATATTGGTTATTCATTTCGTAACATATTGAATTTTAGTAAACTTGATTATATATTGTTAGTCTAGATTAATCTTAAAACCTTTAGTTGTATGGTTTAACATGTTGTTAGTCTATAAAAAGTCTTAAAACCTTTAGTTGTATGCTTTAGTATGTTGTTAGTCTTTAAAAGTCTTAAGACCTTTAGTTGTATGCTTTAGTATGTTGTTAGTCTTTAAAAGTCTTAAGACCTTTAGTTTTATGGCTTAATGTTCCTAGAATTATTATAATGTGTTGTGTTTAATATAGGTTTGTTGAAAATTGGAAATATATTGGTTATTCATTTCGTAACATATTGAATTTTAGTAAACTTGATTGTATATTGTTAGTCTAAAGTCTTAAAACCTTTAGTTGTATGCTTTAGTATGTTGTTAGTCTTTAAAAGTCTTAAGACCTTTAGTTGTATGCTTTAGTATGTTGTTAGTCTTTAAAAGTCTTAAGACCTTTAGTTTTATGGCTTAATGTTCCTAGAATTATTATAATGTGTTGTGTTTAATATAGGTTTGTTGAAAATTGCAAATATATTGGTTATTCATTTCGTAACATATTGAATTTTAGTAAACTTGATTGTATATTGTTAGTCTAGATAAATCTTAAAACCTTTAGTTGTATGGTTTAGCATGTTGTTAGTCTATAAAAGTCTTAAAACCTTTAGTTGGATGCTTTAGTATGTTGTTCGTCTTTAAAAGTCTTAAGACCTTTAGTTGTATGCTTTAGTATGTTTTTAGTCTTTAAAAGTCTTAAGACCTTTAGTTATATGGTTTAATGTTCCTAGAATTATTATGATTTGTTGTGTTTAATATAGGTTGGTTGAACATTGCAAATATCTTGGTTATTCATTTTGTAACATATTAAATTTTATTAACTTGATTGTATATTTTTGGTATTGTTTAACTTAGGGTATTATGCAAGAGGAGCTTAAAAGATGTACCCAAGAGTCCGGTGATTCAGAATCGGTTAATCAAATTGAGTGTATGGAGCATGCTTTAGGACAAAGACGTGGACACATAAGAGGTGTTGGTCATGTTGTCAGGCATCCCACACCAGACGTGTCTAGTACCTACCCCCCTCAACAAGGAGAATGGCAAAATCAAATGGATGAACGTGTAGAACAACTTCAACAACAATTACAACAACAAGAACGTGATAGAGAGAGATCGTGCCATGGAGGAAATGAGTCGTCAAAGGGAAGAAATGTGTCGCCTTTGGGAGCGACAACATCATCATGATCCGTAGTTGTATTTGGTTTGAATATTGTGTTTAATTTGAACAATTTAGATGCATTTTGTTAAAACTTAGATGTTGTAGTTGTGTTTGCTAAACTTTGGATTTGAAACTTTGTATTCGGAAACTTTGTATTTGGATGGTATCTTATGTAGGTTATGTTACTTGTAGTTTGAAATCATAAGCAGGTTTCAGGTTTTTAACAATTGGTGTATCGGGGAAAATAGAAAAAAAAACAGCAAAAATCTGTTAAAATTTAGTTTTACCTGTCCCGACGACATATCGTTGGCACAGGTTAGGGCAGAAATCAAGCAAGACAACATATACCGACCAAAAGGTCGTTGGTATAGGTCTTATCTGAAAATTTTTTTTTCTCTTTCTCAACTAAAAGTCGTCGGTATATGCCTATTTTTGAAAAAAAATTGCCCTATACCGACTAAAAGTCATCGGTATAGGTCTTGTTCTGATTTTTTTTTTATTTATGCCTACCAAATGTCGTCGGTATAGGTGAAGTTTGTGCCGACGAACCCTATGCCGACGACTTTTTGGTCTATTGGTACGAAGCTATGCCAACGAAACCTGTGCCAACCACTTGTCGTCAGGACAGGTCAATTTGACCTATAGCAACGAAAAATCGACGGGACAGGGTCTAGAAGCTTCGTCGGGACTGGCCTCAAATGTTGTAGTGACACCTCATATTCGGGCTCACAGAATCAGACAAGAAAGCCCACTGTTATTAAGCTTGCAGTAAAAAGAATATAGGATCTCAATGGAGCCCGTATGTATAATTTGAAATAAATGTAAAGATTTACTTTTTTGGTTTTGTTTGAATGAAATATTGATGCCAGATTATGTGAAATGAAATGCAGGTGCTACAGAAAAGTTCTTTTACCGACCCAGTTGATTCCATGTTGTACAGATGAGAAACCAACTCCCGGAAGTTGGTCTGCTATTGACCCATCAACTTTCACTCTCAGAAGTGAAAACTATTTCAAGTATTTCATCAAAATTCCTTTTCAAACATAAGTCATTTATATTTTAGAGATCCATAGATCAAACCTTGGCCTAAGACTGGTTTTGGGGTGGCCTGTCTTTCAGGCTCCACCCCAAAGACCAGTTAGGCCTACATCTACAGACTTGGCACCCAAAACTATCAATTGTTGTGTCATCTTTAGATCTCTAAAATTCAGTGCCTTGGCTTCGATGCATACTTATAATGTATATATGTGTCGGCCCTCGAGATGAAGAAACAAAATTGCACTAATTTTAACGTTATTTTACTTAATTTTGTGAAAATAACGTTAAAAGCGTTAAGTTTGTCGGTTAATCTGGCAGCATGAGTCGGGGGGTCAGCCTCTCTATTCCTACGGGATAGAGGTAAGGCTGTTTATATCATATCCTTCTCAGACCCTACCTTAGCTTTGCTAATGGTGGGATATACTGAGTTCAATGATAATGATTTATGTGCATATGAATTTGTATATTTTCATGTTTTATTAAATTAATTTGTCATAAAGTTCAACTGTATTTTGAAATTTATTATCTGTAGTTTTTTGTTTTAGATTTTGTACAATCATAACCTGATCAAGTGCATATTTGCAGAGATAAATCAAAAAAACCTGCTCCAAGTTATTCCCCTTACACTCCATTTGGTGTAGATCTGTTTGCAAGCCCAGAAAAAATCAACCACATTGCCAAATACCTTGACCTTCGTTTGTTGAAAGGTGATGAAAAATTGCCACCTCTCCTCATTGTCAATATTCAGGTTCGGGTTATCGATTTTTAAACCAGTTTGATTCAATAAAATTTCAAAATATTAATGCAAAAATTGAATTTTTTTGTGACTTTGGTTGTTACAGTTGCCTAGTTATGCTGCTCAGATGTTCCTTAGTGACAGTGACGGTGAGGGAGTGAACCTTGTATTGTATTTTAAACTCTCGGAAATGTACCAGAAAGACACTTCTTCACTGTTTTAGGAGAGCATTAAGGTAACTAAAATGCACATACAAACTCACTTTCTTTTTGTTTAACAAGAACTTCATGTTAATTTGGGATAAGCTTGGCAAAACTGACGGGTCGGGTCCTACTCAAAACAGATTTGGCCAAGATGGGTGAGGTTGAAATGGGTCGTTTTAGTAAAAAAGTATGAAAATTGGTTCACTTGCTATTCTTGGTTTTTAACATGTGTGAATCAGGAGCGCATAATGCGATAATGTAGTGATGAGATCACATTGGTGCAGTTTATGCGATGCGATTCCATAATATGCGCATCAGGAGCGCATAATGCTTAGATGCATGATGCTTGACGCATGATGCAGCTAACTAGTATTTGAACAATGTAGACCATCAATTGCATTGGGTATAAGCTTTCAAATCTTTTGAATATATCCAATGTTGTATTAATCGTTAGTCGCTAGTCGGTCGGTGGGGTGGGGACTAGGGATTAATCGGCCAACTAATCGGCCTAATCGGATAGTCGGGCCTAGTCAGCGTTAGGGGACTAACGATTAATCGACCGATTAATCGGCCTAGTCGGAGATTTTTACAACCATATTTAAGCATCATTTGAGTAGTTGAATAAATCAGACCAAATATTAAACAAATCTTACTAGATATGATGAATATATTTATTAGTTTAGTGTCTAAAAGTTAACAAAATGAAATTTTATATATATATCTATCAATACTAATAAATCAAAATAATTGTGGACAGATGTCACAATTTTATATCACCTATATTTTGATTTTTCCCGCTTCTCTCTCATATTTAATTATCTATATTGATTATTTAATTTGGAATTAAGGATTATAATAATTAATATAATACAAATTAATTATATTTAAAATGAAATCAATTATGATGTTTTTAAGTGAACTTTTTTTTATTTAACAGCTTTAGTTCTTTAAATATAATTGAATTCAAACAATATTTTTTTAAATATTTATCAATATAAAAATAATGTTACTAACTTTTTTTATGATTGCTTTTAAAAAATTTTAAGCATTTAATATGATTGGATTATTTGAATATTAAAAATATATTATGTTGAAATATAAAAAGTAAGAAATTTTTAAAAATCGAAGTTATATATATTAATATAAATTTTAGTTAAAGTTAATTTAATGTGTTAAAAGGAGAATAAATATACTTTAATTAAATTATTTATGAATTACATTACATAAAAATATTAACATATTTTTTAAAAAAAAAAAATTTAACATAATTTATAATTATTACATCAAATATCTTAATCATATTTTGAAGACTTTATGCATTAACAAATTATATCATATTTTATTTAACCTTTGTAAACATGATTTAGTAAAACTTTGCAACGTACATGTTTTTTAATGACATAACTTTTTGTCAATAAATTTGTATATACAACATATTATTTTTTCGATCCGTGTAATATACGGGATTTTAACCTAGTTAGAGAATATAGTAGTAGGTTTAGACGTTTAGTTATGTTAAGGCGTTAAGCTTTGGCACATTTGATCCGAAGTTTGTTAGAAACGGTCTTTTTATCTTATTGAGATAGAAGTAAGATTTGTTTTCGGCTTACCCCCGACTCTACTGATTAATGAGGGTTTCATGTGTATGTATGTTTGTTTAGAATTATGTTAAGCTCATTGACCAATTCGGGTTTTAGGGTTTTCACTTTCTAGTTTATTTCATATAAAGGGTGATGCTAAATATACCCCCATTTGTATTTTTTTTACTTGTCGTACCCCCTCCTTAAGTTTTTTAAATATATACAAGTAAACTTTATGTTTTTAATTAACTAAAAAGATCCATAAACCTTTAAACAAAAACGTGAGGGACTGTTTTTACAAAACTCAAACATCACGGAATCATTATCATCATCAATTCATCGTTTAAAAATCAAATAAATACGAAATCTAAGCTTAAATAACCATAGTCGAACTCAAACTCAAAGTCTATTAAAACGAGCATAAAACTCAAAATTTATTGAACACAAACAATCCTTTAACCTCTGCGAAACTCTCTACGTTAACAAAAGCTATTCACAATCTCAACACAAATCAAGAAAAAAGCATGTAAGAACCCGACGGTTCGACTTCGGTTCATCAAGCAACGAACATGAATTAGTTAGCTAAGGTAGGTGTTTCATATACAATTACACTCGTTTTTGTTCGAGGAACGAAAGCCCTATGTTTGTAACAACAATAGGGCCTCAGTTTAATCGAATTTGAACAAAGAGGAACTAGGGTTCATACAATTAAATCTGATTTTGGATGAATTTAATTTTATATATTGTATAGGGTATGACAAGTAAGAGGGGATACGTTTAGTATAATTTAAAGTAAAAATAATATTTGGTGTATTTTGGTTGTGTTATATAGTTGAAGGGTTGATTTTAACAAATTTATATTTAATATTTTAGGGGAGGGGGTATAACAAGTTCAAAAGAGGGGTACATTTAGCCACACCCCATATAAATACGAGGTCTAGTCGCTTACATGTCATCAAATTAAGTACATACAACAAAACTACAAAACCTAACCAAGGCTAATAATAAATTCCTTAATACTTCTAACATCCGAATGCTTTCATTATTTAAACACAGGGTTCAAATTACTTTGAAATTGATTTGGACATTCATCGGTTCAGCTACATAGCAAGAAAGGGATTAGACGCTTTTCGCGAACGACTTAAAGACGGGATAATGAATCTTGGGCTAAACATTCAGGTACATTGTAGTTCTTTTTTTACTGTTTACAAACAAAAGCAAGACAATTTAGAATCTGCTTTGACAACAAAAACAGGCTCAGAAACCAGAAGAACTGCCAGAGAAAGTTCTTTGCTGTTTAAGATGAAACAAGATTGACTTTGTGAATCGTGGTCAAATACCGACATTGGTAGCAGTTGATGAAGATCCATCCTCTTGACCCGTTCTTCATGTTTGTTTTTGGCCCATTGTACATCAATCCTGGGATTTTCTGCAAAAACTAGGTGAAATCAATACTCAAAAGGAGCTTTGAACTAGAAAAGATAACAATCGGTTTCTCTTCATGGAGATTTTGGAGTCAACCGTTGAGTTCGATGTTGTAGTTGAAAGAGTAATCCCGATTCAATGGGGAGGCTAGGATGATCTCATGGGGTGGATATGATGGAGATCAAGTTTATCTTAGTTTATTTTAAATTTTGAATTTAAGTATTTTGAGTCTATCGTAAAGTTTATTAGTATAAAAGAAAATTTAGTTTATTGGTTTCATAAGAGGGAGTCTGTAATCATCTTCAGAATAAATAAACGAAGTGATTTACGTTCTTGAGTATTTGCGTTCTTGATTATTTTGTTTTTGAGTATCAATTGTTCTCCAACAATTGGTTTAGAACGAGGTTAAGATTGGCTCAAGAACCGTGTTTAATCAAGAGGGTAAGTGGGGCACATAACCACTTAACCAATCGGAAACGAAGAGTTATGTGCCGAACTCAGTATCCGATCAGGAATTGACGGACCAGGAAATTGGAGGAAAGAGAGATTGAAGAATGGCAATTGGAGGAGGAGCCGACAACGCCCAACCACAGACTAGATTGTGATGCAACAACGGGATCCCATTGCGGCGGCGTTATCATGTCCAAAACTCACCTGTACAAACTACAACTCGTGGGTTATTCTAATGGAAGCTTTGCTCGACGTTCAAGGTTTATGGGAAATAGTTGATTCGGTAGTCGGAGATGCGGGACGACCGGAAAAATAAGTTTGCAAGAGTGCTGATACTTCAAGCGCTACCAGAAAATAATCTAATGCAAGTAGCAAGAAGCAGAAGCACAAAAGAGAGATGGGAATCCCTCAGAGTAAGATTTCTGGGTGCTGATCGGGTCCAACAAGCTCGACATCAGACTTTAAGACGAGAGCTGGATAACTTGAAGATGAAATAAAGTGATATAGTCGAGGAATTTGCAGGTAAACTTTCAGAATATGTAAACAAGTTCAACAGCCTTGGGGAAAATCTCGAAGACTCTGTGACTTGTAAACGCCTTCTCGATGCTATGCCACCCCTCTTCATCGCAATAGTTGCAATTATTGAGCAAGTGGCTGATCTAAACACCATGACTTTGAAGATTGAATTGGCCGACTTAAGGCATTCGAGGAAAGAATAAAGGGGCAGGAGAACTTGGTAGAGAAAGAAAGTAAACTGTTTACTAAAGGTGGATCCGGTATTAAGAACCCTCGTGAGTATAGTTCAAGAAGTAACGGCCGAGGTCGGGGTTCAACCAGTACTTATTGATGATGGAGGTAGGCTCAACCTCGTGTTCGTGATACGGACAACAAGGCTAGCAAATTCAAGGGCTGCTTTGCCGTGCTAAGAACAACAAAGTTGATATTGGGTAAGGCTTGCCTTAACAATCTTAACAAGGTCAGCCTTGCCTTGCCAATATTACCAAGTCATGCCTTGCCAACTAATGCTGAGGGAGCTAATATCCCCGCAACAAAGGTGGTAACACCGGGCCAAGGGATAGAAGTTAAGGAATTCCTAGTCGGGATAACGATAGCAATGCTTAGTCCCCCAAAGCTGTGGCTGAAAGCAGGGACTTTCTCTCCCAGCTAACGTTAGCAAGGATGTAATGCTAGAGAAAGAAAGGAAATGTCAAGTCATCAACAAGCTGACCAAAGAGGAATGATAGTCAAGTAAATCCTAATAGCAAAAAGAAGGATATTGTCGTTTGCATGAAACGGACACATCCCGGGCAAAAGTAAACGCATGTGTATAAGGGAAAGCTGGGCGCATAGAGGAACGAACGCTACTGTGGTCAATTCATTTCACCAAAATGGAAAGACATCAGGTCCCAAGGAAAGCTCCATTATCACAAGGAAGGTTAATAGACACAAGCAGAAAACAGATAATCTCATATGAGCAGGTCATCCGGTAATAAATAGGCAGGGAGTTTGGCAAGGTAAAGCATTAGTTACTCAACCACTCTCTACTAGCTATAAAATTCCAAAGAAACCTTGCTTATTCTCACGTCGGAGTCTTGACCATAGGAGACTCCTCCTGTGGTGAGGCTAACAGGGCATTGCTTGTTTTTGTAGGACCAAGGGAGAAGATAGCCAGGGAGAACGTTGCAACAACACTTATCAACGTGGAAGAAGGTGAGGCCAAGGTCGAAGTTTTGGTCATGTTCGGAACAACCAAAACACCAATAAGAACATAAAGATTGAAGGTCGCCAACGAGAGCCAAACCAAGGTCGAGCCCGAGATAAGTCAATGGTGAGATGCTATAATTGCAACAATTATGGGCATTTTGCCTGGGAATGTGGAAAGGAAGAGCAAAACCATGAAGCACAACTAAACGACCTGGAGGGTAAGGGACCAGCACTAATGATGGCAACAATTGAGAAAGAAGATGAGGAAATCATGCTGAATAAAGATAAGTTTCACCCAAACTTATACGTAAACAACTCAGATAACAAAACAATATGGTAACGGGGCCTCTAACCACATGACCGGGTGCGAAGAGTTCTTTACTAATCTCAATCATGCCATAACAGGCCTAGTAAAGTTTGGGGACAGGTCCAAAGTACAGATAAAAGGGAGAGGCTCGATAGTTATTGACTGCAAAAACGGGGAACAACAGGTCATTGAAGATGTTTACTACATTCCCAAGTTGTGTAGCAACATCTTGAGCCTGGGACAACTAACAGAATGAGCACACAAATTTTGGATGGAGAATGGGTACTTGTGGCCATATGAGAAAGACAACCGACTGCTAATGCAGGGCCTGAGAAGCAACAATCACCTCTACAATATAGCTCTCAAAATTGGGTCAACAGTATGCCTTCTAACCTCAATAAATGACCAAGCTGGGTTGTGGCATGCTAGGTTGGGACATATAAACTTTAGAGCTACGCATTACATGAAGCAATGGAAACTTGTACGTGGAAACATGCAAACTATGCATGGAGACCAATTCTGTAATGCATGCATGCTTGGAAAACAAGCATGTGCACCGTTCCCAAAACAAACAACATACCGAGCCTCCGCACCACTTGAGTTGGTTCATACCGATCTCTGCGGACCCATATCACCTCCAACACTTGGAGGAAATCGGTATATCATGCTGTTGGTTGATGACTATTCTCGGCATATGTGGGTTTACACAATCAAAACTAAGTACGAAGCATTGTAAACATTTAAGAAGTTTCAACATATGACTGAGATCGAAACCTCCCACAAGATTAAAGCCTTGAAAAGTCATCGTGGCGGTGAGTTCCTAAACGGATTGTTTGATGAACATTGCAGCTTAAATGGAATAAAGAGACTATTTATGGCCCAATATTCCCCGCAGCAAAACGCGATCGTCGAATGGCGGAATCGGACTGTCCTCAATACAAAAACGAGTATAATGAAAGCTATGAACCTCCCACAGAACCTCTGGGGCGAGGCGGTAAGGCACGCAGTCTATATACTCAACCTAGTCACGACCAAAGTGCTAAAGGACCGAACACCATATGAAGCATTATATTGCAAACCGAATATCAGCCACCTGCGTGTGTTCGGCTGTGTATCCCATATGAAGATACCAGCAGTAACACAAAGAAGCTTGATGATTGTAGCAAACCAGTTGTTCACCTTGGGTCTGAACCAGGGATGAAAACGTACAGGTTGTATGACCCAAGTCTAAATAAAATCCTTGTGAGCGGGGTATTGTATTTGAAGAAGATAAAGCTTTCAATTGGGAAACTTGTAAGGAAAAAATGAACATTGGAACTGGAAAAGAATGGGTTGAGTTTGCGGTTCAATCGGATACAACCGTGACTCAAACTGAAGGAGATGTAGAACCTAGAGCAGCAATGTCCGACAATACAACATCAATAGCTCAAAGTGAAGCTGCTTCAGAACCCGTAACACCAAACTCGCACACAACAGAGCCAATGCAAGATCAAAACGTTGAATCGTAGTCACCTTTAGATCTTCGACGTTCAACCCGGGAATCTGTCTTGTCATCCAGGTATAATGATTATGTTATGTTGCAAGAAGAGGAATGCATGTTACTAGATGAAGAACCAAGAAGCTATTATGAACCCAAGAATTGTAAAGAATGGCAGGATAAAATGCAAAGTGAACTAAAGTCAATTGAAGAAAACAAAACTTGGGAACTGTGTGAGTTACCAACTGGACATAAAGCCATAGGACTCAAATGGGTTTTCAAGGTAAAAAGAAAGGCAAATGGCTCGATCTCTAAATATAAGGCTAGACTCGTCACCAAAGGATATGTGCAAAAACAATGTGTAGACTTCGAGGAAGTGTTCGCTCCAGTGGCAAGGATGGAGACCATCCGGTTAATCTTGGCACTAGCGGCTCGTAACAAATGGCTAGTTTATCATTTAGATGTCAAATCAACATTTTTAAATGGTGAACTAAAGGAGAAAGTGTTTGTGAGCCAACCCGAAGGGTTTCTTGTTTCGGGAAAAGAAAAACTGGTTTACAAATTACATAAAGCGTTATACGGTCTACGCCAAGCCCCGTGAGCTTGGAACGAGAAGTTGGATAAAACTCTCAAGCACCTAGAATTCACGAAATGTCCAAGAGAATCCGTTGTGTACAAAAGATGTGGAAAAGGCGAGCTCACCATTTTTGGAATATATGTAGACGATTTAATAGTGACCGGGTCAAGCTTTAAAGAAATTGAAAAATTTAAGGAACAGATGAAGCAAGAGTTCGAAATGCAAGACCTTGGATTACTTACATACTACCTCGGTTTAGAAGTTAACCAGACATCTGGATGTATAGAAGTGAAACAAGAAAGCTACGTGAATAAGATTCTATCCATCAGTGGAATGACCAAATGTAATGCAAATAGATTTACTATGGAACCCAGGTTACAACTTGCAAAGGATGAGGAAAGTCAAAAGGTTGATTCAACCAGGTTTCGGAAGCTCATTGGAAGTCTAAGATATTTGACCCATACAAGGCCGGACTTAAACTTTCCAGTTGGATTAATTAGTCGGTTTATGCAAGAGCGTAGAGTTATACACATGCAGGCATTAAAACAGATTCTCAGATACATGAAAGGCACAACAAGCTACGAACTTCGATACAAGTGCGAAGGAGAGCCAATTCTGATCGGCTACTATAATAGTAGTCATGCATCAGACCAATTAGATGGTAAAAGTACTACGAGAATGGTATTTTATCTAGGAAATGCATTGATATCATGGATTTCACAAAAACAGAAAACAGTTGCACTCTCATCTTGTGAATCAAAATTCATGGCTGCTTCGGCAACAGCTTGCCAAGCCATTTAGTTACAAGATTTGCTAAGTGATTTAACAGGCAAAGAAGAGAAAGTTTTTTTTGCTCTGATTTAATAATAAGTCCGCAATTGCCTTGATGAAAAACCCGATTTTTCACGGACGGAGCAAACATATAAACACAAGGCTTCATTTTATTAGAGAAAACATTGAACGAGGAGAGATCGATGTTGAATATGTTCAAAGAAATGATCAAAAGGCTCATATCCTCACAAAAGCACTAGCAAGGATAAGATTTGAAGAAATACGGAAGTTACTTGGAGTGATTGATTTAGGAGGAACAAATCAGGATTAGGGAGGGAGGGAGGGAGGGGGGGGGGGTATATGAAAGAGTAATCCCAATTCAATGGGAAGGCTAGGATGATCTCATAGGTCGGATATGGTGGAGATCAAGTTTATCTTAGTTTATTTTAAATTTTGAATTTAAGTATATTGAGTCTCAAGGCCGGCCATGGGGAGGGGTGGGGTGGGCGACCGCCCTGGGCCCGACAATTTAGGAGGCCCGAAATTTTAAAAAAACTAGATATTATATATACAAAAAATTTATATAAGAAATATATATATAATCAATGTTTAAAAGGGTGCATGAGGGGTCAGGGAAAGGGCAAACCCGATCTCTATCACGGGCCCATTTTTTTAGGAGACACAAAATTTTGATATATATGTATATATAGAGAATCGCTTAATGGTTTATTCGGTTCGGTTTAATTACTTTTCAATTTTTTCCCTATCCAAAAACAGAACCGAATTTGAGATTCGGTTCGGTTTCAGTTAAAACCGAACAAATCGATTAAAAATCAAATAAACCGGCTAAAATCAAATAAACCGAATTCCATCGAATAAACCGATTAAAAACCAAATAAACCGGTTAAAAATTGATCTGAATAAATTGAATTCAAGCTCATATATTATTAATAAGATAATAAATTTAAATTTGAATTTCGTTTAATCGGTTAACCAAACAAACCGAATTCAAAAAAATTTGGAACGATAACCGAAAAAAACCAAAATTTGGAGTGAGGGACCAAAACGAAAACCGAATTCAAAATTCGGTTCGGTTTTTTCAGTTACGAACACGGTTCGGTTTTTTCAGTTACGAACACGGTTCGGCTTTTTTGAACACATCTAGTTTAATATTTGAATTCGCTAGAGGTTTTTTTTCTGTTTCATTTTGGTCACCTTAATTCTTAAGGTCGCCTCTGAAAGGGCCCATTTTTTTCTCGCCCCAGGCCTCAGAATATTTTTTGATTCTCGGCGCCGGCTCTGTTGAGTCTATCGTAAAGTTTATTAGTATAAAAGAAAGTTTAGTTTATTGGTTTCATAAGAGGGAGTCTGTAATCATCTTCAGAAGAAATAAACGAAGTGATTTACGTTCTTGAGTATTTGTGTTCTTGATTATTTAGTTTTGAGTATCAATTGTTCTCCAACAGTAGTTTGGTTGTACGGTAAGTTGAACAAATCGATGTACCCATTGTCATATTCATGACTTATTTTGTAAATACAGAATCACACGTTTTATAACAGAAGGGATATTTGACAAGTGCTGCCAGTGTCGCATGGATTCATGTATACTCATATAACCCATGAACTTGTAACATCCGGACATAAGTAATTCAAACAAACAAACTTAACCAGTATAATTCCAATATTTAGTAGGGTCTGGGAGAAAGGATGAACACAAACCTTACCCCTATCTCAGTTGGGATAGAGTCTACTCCGAAGGAGTCTCCGGCTCTAAGTTATCGTTTGAAGTTAATCATCCAAATATCTTTAACGTTATTTTCACAATATAAATAAAATAACATTAAAATTGGTTTTATTTTACTTTGGTCTCTTGAGGACCCACACATATATACATTGTATGTGTGTACCGCAACTGAGATAAGTGTAAAGTTTGTGTCCATCATTCCCCCCTCCAGACCCTATTAAAGAGTGAGAATATAATGTGTTAGTTTGTATGTAAGTGTGCACCCATTGGGGCGTAATTGTGTAGCATAAATGTGGGGCTAGCCCACTTGGTAGAAGTATTGCCTCTTAGAAAGGAGATCTTGGGTTCAAATCCAAGCAAAAGAGGAATATTGGGTGTAATGTAGGAGTAGGATAGTATAGTTCAAAAAAAAACGATGGTATTTAAAGTTAAACTTAACCGATACAAAGCTACATGATATCATCCAATTTTTACGTGGGCTATTTCTTTACAAAATTGTGCTCTCCTATGTGTCAATTCCGCCAAGATTCCGTTGTTAGTTGAGCGCAGTCAATCCCTGGCCCAAATAACAAGGTGTAGCTAACAAAAGAATGCATTCATAATACTGACATTCAAAGTTGTTATTTTCTTGTAATTTTGCTTGCCAATAATCGAACCAAATGTACAAAGATCCCCCTCTACCCCCCTCCCAAAAACAAAACCAAAAAAAAAGAAAATGAATAAAATAAATAAATAAATCATCATTAGCTAGAGGTAACGTTTACCTGTTTCGAAAGGATGGAATCAACCTTTATTGACTAATGTACATGCATCATATGATCACGTTGACTCTTTAACATTTAAAGTTTTAAACCCCACCGGAAGAAATAATTTGCCCATCAAAACACAATAATGTAACCCAGGAAAGTCAAAATAATGTGGATACAATAATGTCAAACTACCTTAATATATGTCTTTATTGATAAAATATTATTTACAATCCCAGCAAGCAGTGACAGAGCTTAAAGTGATTTAAGGAGTGGCGGAAATTTTAAAGCGCGAGCGAAATCAATACCCATACTAATTTTTAACCTATAGATCGAAAACTTAACACTATTGTGAAAAGAAAAAAAGTTCCCCCCTCCACCCCCAATTAAGCTCCACCCTTGCCTGCGAAAGCAACATCTTTATCCTACTATATAAACGTAAGATCTATCTTCATCTTACCATTCTCGGGTCATCCCAATATTTTTGTGATATTGAATCAAGAAATGCCTGATATGGGTCAGACAACATACCAGGGAATTGTGCTTCAAAGTCATACTAAGAGCAAGAAGCTACAATGACCTTACAACTACATACATGAGGTACAAAGCTCACTCTGTACAACAAATAATACACAACCATCTATACATATGTATCTTCAATAAACAATCAAATAAAAAAAAAAAAAAAAAAGGAAACTTGGATCCAACATGTAATAATCTGTTAGCAACAATATCATAGTCTTTTACATACCACACACAGAACAGCATTTACGCGGTTAGTTTCTCTTCTTTCATCTGCAAAAGAACAGGGCGTTCATTGGTTTCAAAACTCGTGTCTTTGCGTTGTGACAATTTTGTGGATTTCCCCGTTTGCCCCCCACCGTTGTTATTGTAGCCTCGATGCCTGGAAACTGGAATATCATGATTATGTTTCCCCTCGTATGTTGTTACTACAGATTTTGGGTCGGATGGAGCTCGTTCTACATGTTTCCTCACATTGCATCCTGCATATGTACATTTATAATAACTCCTGCACAGGTAGGGTAACAGGTCAAAATGGGTTAGAATTAAACAGCAGATACACAAATTCCTGATATATAAAGATTACCTTGGATTAGTATTCCCCTTGACCACTTTCTGCCCATACTTCCGCCACTTGAACCCATCATCTAAAAGATCAACTTCACTTCTTGTCTGCACCACAATCTTTGGTTCAGAAATCGCCTTGTGAGCTGAAGTCAGGTCCACAGGCACAGACACAGGCCCGGCCTCTGTATTTCTGAAAATGATGAGCAAAATATGTCATCCAATGTGCATATTTTTAAGATTAACATAGATATACATATGATAGGGACCAAATTGAGCAACTAGCTAATGCTTTTACGAGATTATTAGAAATTTGCACATCCTTTTGATTCTTGAGGGGTTACGGAGCTCACAACTAGCTTGCCGTTCCGCCCAAATATCAGTCTTAGGCTCTGATTTTGGTTCAAGTTCTTATTTTTATCATTTTTGTTCTATTTCGCCATTGAGTTGCCATTGGCCCCAAAAACAACTAGCTTGCTATTGAGTCATCATTGAGCCGCCATTGGTCCCAAAATACAACTAGCTTGCCATTGAGTCTCCATTGGGACCAAATACAACTAGCCAGCCATTTAGTCGCTATAAGGCCCATATACAACTCACCAGTCATTGAGTCACCATCGTGCCCAAATACAGTTATAGCTTGCCATTGCATCTATAAAAAGATCTATTTGTATGCATAAAAGGTAGTTTCAAATGTATCAATTTTGTCTATAATTACACGCATTTAGCAATCTTTTGCTACAATGAACCTCAACTAATTCTATCCTGCATCAAAAATTCAACATAAGTTCAATAACGATATTCAACATACCTTCTTTTTGGATTAGGTTCATCATCTGGCTCATCTGTTCTCATCAACTGATTAGATCTTTGGTCAGTTCTCATCAATTGATTAGATTCTTGATCAGTTCTCATTGCTTGATTAGGTCCTTGATCCATTCTAATCACTTGGTTAGACCCTTGATCAGCCACCGGTTCTTCCACTACACGTTTCTCAAACTGCATATTGTTCAGTTTGCTTACATCAGCACCATCCTTAGCCCGTTTGCTAGGTGGAGGTGGCTCATGATTGTGTTGACCTTTATACACAATGTCAGTTATATGACCATCTAGCGATTGCCCGACCTTTTTCTTCACAGGGCAGTTAGCATGTGTGCATTTATAGTAGCTTCGGGGATGCTCACTTGCTTTGACCTGTTTCTGCCCATATTTCCTCCAGTTGTACACGTCCTTGGTGTCAGCTAATACAGAAACTATTTGTTGAGGTTCAGTAACATCAGATTGCGAAACCTGGAATCCATCTGGTGATCCAATTTGTGAATCTTCAAGCTCTGAGTTTGCATTGACAGCATTGACCATCTGTGGTTCTACCTCAGGTGCAACTGTTGCAGAAGATCCATTTTCGGTCTGAACTTGATTGAAATAAGATTGAGATAATGCAGCCTGAGCAGTAACGTGAGCCAATGCTTGTTGGTGAGACATTCCAAATGGACTCTGCCCCAATTCAAACACATAAGAACTCTGTTATTTCTTCCAAAAGCATAATCTTGAAATTTCGAATAGTCAAAACAAAAAAAAAAGCCAAACATGTAAATTGACAGACTTATCCTACATATCAGACCAATGGCAACAATTTTCTATTTTCAACACTTTGTAATGTCTCCTACGGTTTTACTAATTTCTCTAGCTAGCTCAGATTTATGTTCAACTTGAAGATGAAAATGAGTTCGTTTGACATCAAAAGTCAAAGGGTAGTTTGCTTTTCTTGGAAAGAACACAACACACAAAAACATTAAACTTTCTTGATTTTCTCATTCAAATAACAAGATTGAACAGTTATAATTAACAATTAATCAAGAACAAAATGCAATACCTGAAGAGGTGAGAAAAAACCAGGAGAATTGAGGAATCCAGAAGGACTAAAAACCGATGGAAACATAAACCCTGATGGAGATCGAGCAATTACCAAATCCATGGGCCGATTTTGCTTAAATCCCCCCAATTTCTTGTCAGAATCCGTTTGTTTCGAATCATCAAACAAGGAAGCAGCTGGGATTTGAGACGCAGGGGAAGCCATGGCGCCGGCGAGAAGCTGAGAAAACGACCGGCAATCACCCTCGGAGTAATGATCAGAGAAGAAATTCGATACGAGGGTCATCGGTCCCGGGCTGAACCCTGGGCCGGGTCCGCCTGAAAATAGGTTTTCGAAAGAAGATTGCGGTGGTAGCGCAATCATCGGCGGAACTCGGCGGTGTTGTGACGGTGGTGGTGCTGTTGAACCTCCGTTTGTCTCCGCCATGTATATGAAGTTTTATTACAGATTTTTGTGTGAAATCTAGCGATGATTTGGATCTTGAAGATGATGATTTTGGTGGGTTGGTGGGTTTGATCGTGAATTAGTTGCTCCAATCTAGTTTCCAAGTCCGGATACAGACAAACAGTTTACAGAGTGTTTATGTGTGTCTCGCATCTCGATCTTATCTTCTAATACTATAATTTTGAATGGCCCTCTAACTATTACAACAATTAATAACAAGATTTTATGTTCAGTATTATTTATTTATTTATTTTAATTTATTCTTTTTTGAGTAGAAAAAAGTGTTTTAAGAAAGTTTTTTTATATAAATTTTTAGTATTTTGAAGTTTAAACATCTCGAACTAATGTGAAAAGTTTTGACTTGTATGTAATATGCTACGGAAGATTTCTATCTAAAAAAAACCATTTTTCGAGTGAAATGAACAATATCTATGTGAATTTATAACCAAAAAATATGATTATAATAACACTTGTGTAATAATTTCACAAACTAACTAATAGAATTGTCACACAAGATGAATTATTATGCAAATAGATTAGAAGTGATAATTTCATTTTTGCGTAAATTATCACATAAGTGTTAATTGTTCTTATGTCATATTTCACATGATCCGTGTACAATTTCTCTTTTGTAGAATAATTGGGTGTAATATATTTGTGTTATAGTTTTTAGTATCTTGACTAAATGCACTTTCTTCATCTTCATGGGCGTACCCAAGAAGAACTTATGAAGTTCGACTGACTCCCATGAATTTTTGATTTTCAAAGTTATATATATGATTCAATCTCGACCGACCCCCAATAAATTTTGTCTATGATCCCCATGAAAATTTGATGAACTAGATAAACCTTAATTTAAAATTTGTTTAAAGCTAAAAAAAATAATACTCAAATAACGAAATATGCATTACTTGTGATAAAACTCAATTAATAATTAATAAGTTAATCAAATATCTAATCAGTCATAGCACATTTAAAAAAAATAATAAGGCCCAATTTGTAATTAAAGTGATTGAATTTGATGTTCTGAATTCACGTTCGTTTCGCTCCTAAAAATAGACTAGAGTAATAACATACTAATACATCGTTTTCTTTCACATCACAACAACCGCAATTTATAGATTGAGTGATTATTGTGTAAGTTGAAAGTTATTAACATAATGAGAAAATTAGTAGATGTGTATAATTTGTTTATTTAGATGATGCTGTAATATGAAACATTTTTTTAAAAGAAAATTTAAACCTTTAGCTTCTTTTAAATTTATAAATTTAAATAGTATTCTTTTGAATCATGTAAAAAAACAATTTTATCATATCATCGTAATCACTGAAATGATAATTTAGTGTGTTTTTATTATTGTATTTGTGATTTAATTTAGTTTTATCTTTTTTTTTTGTGATCCGACCCGATTATATTTGAATTTGTAAAAAAAAGAAAATAATTAACAATAAATAATCCAACCCCTCTAAAAAATTTATAAGTTCGCCACTGCTTTCTTCTTAAAATATATCTCTTCATTGTTATTTTTTAAGCAATATGTTTCTTTTTTTTTTTTTGAATATAACAACCTAACATCATATAATTTAATTATCATGCAATCTACAAGTTTTTTTTAAATAGTAATGCCGTAAGTTTTTTACTCACCAAAGTAACGTTGATTTACTTTTAAAATAAAGGCAAATTGGATTTAAATAATCCAAACTTTGACCTATTGGCCGCTACCGGTCCCAACTACGAAAATCTCCGATAACGGTCCGAACTTTCAACATATTTTCCCGGGGCGGACCGCCGTCAAATAAACCCTAACGGCGTTAACTTTTTTTCGAATTTCGAACGGATTTTTGAGGGCTTTTGTTCAGATGGAGAATACGAGTCGAATGGCGTATAACTTACCTCGAAAAGTTGCTTCAAATTTCCCAATTTTGGTGTTTAAACTTTCAATTCGTCAAAGAAATCATCAAATTGAGAAACTTGGAGCAACGTTTTGAGGTAAGTTATACGTCATTCGACTCGTATTCTCCATCTTAACAAAAGCCCTCAAAAATCCGTTCGAAATTCGAAAAAAAGTTAACGCCGTTAGGGTTTATTTGACGGCCGTCCGCCACGGGAAAATATGTCAAAAGTTCGGACCGTTATCGGGGATTTTCGTAGTTGGGACCGGCAGCGGCCAATGGGTCAAAGTTTGGATTATTTAAATCCAATTTGCCTAAAATAAAACATTGGTTTAATTAAACCATTCATTTTGTTATTAAATTTTCTTTTAACTTTTTAACTTTTGATATAAATATTTAATCAAATTATATTATCGGATAAAATATATCTTTTTTTTCTAAAAGAAAGCATTTGTAAAATAAAGGTTTAAAAAGCTTGCGGCTCGAAGCTCGCTCGAAAAAGCCCGGCTCGAAAAAGGTTCTGCTCGAAAAGAGCTCGGCTCGAAAAAAGTTCGTTAAAAATGAGCCGAGTCGAGCCGGAGCCAAGGTTGGCTCGACTCGAGCTCGGCTCATGGCTCGACTCGTTAGCTCGGCTCGATTTTTAATATATATTAAATTTTATACACACACATATATATTATATTACACACATACATATATATTATATATTATACATAATATATATACAATATTTATACACATATTTATATAAATATACATATTATGTATAATATATATGTATGTATGCATATACATGTATAATATAGATGTATATATATTAGATTTTATATATAATTATATATATACATATATATATTGGATTTTTATATATTAGATTTAATATATTAGATTATATATATATATATATATATATATATATATAAAGTGGAGGAAAAAAAATCAAGAAAAAAAAACGATTTGGCTCGTGGCTCGAGGTTTTTTATGAGCCAAGCTAGAGCCAGGATTTTTGGCTTGAAAGAAAATTCGGCCGGCTCGAGCTCGGTTCGAAAATTCACGAGCCGAGCTGGAGCCAGGCCTGGCTCGGCTCAGCTCGACTTGATTACAGCCCTAGCCCAAGCTATGTCTCTTTTTTAAAATATGTCTATAATTCCACTCCAAACGATGAAACGAATCATGATTCCTGTATATCAAATCTAAAGTCCTTAAGAAACATTTTTGAAGGGATCACATGCATGTATTAGTTCACGTAAGATTGTAAGATTATGCGTAAAATACAAAGGGGTTTATAAAGTATCAATTCTTTAATAGTATCAATTCTTTAATAGATAATGTGAAACTAGTCTACATGGTAGAGTTATTGTCTGTTATAAAGAAGATTTTGGGTTCAAATACAGACAAGCGGAAAATATTTGAAAATAGTTTAGGATATCATTGTTCTAAAAAAATTGTTTTACAGATCATCCTGTAACGCATTTTTATTTGTGTTGAAAAAATATCTTGATTTCGAAGTTCTTGGATTAGAGTGGATAAATGTATTTTATAACAACAAAACAATTATTTCAGATTCATATTATTCGTGATAAGATATGTTTTATTAACAAAATTTCCAATAGTAGGTTAAAAGAAGAGAGAGTTGTGGTTAAGGAATTGTTCAAGGATGAATTATAACATGATATTGTTTGTCAAGATAGGGCCAATATGTTATTTTTAATATTTAATTTATATTATTTAACAATACTAAAACTAATTTTATAAACTTAACTTTTGTATTTTAGTTGTTATTAAAGAAGGAAAAAAATTCCATTCTCCAGCTACTTCGAATCTTACGAAACATCCAGTTATACATACAACGGTTTACCTGAAGTAGCCTATACGAAGCTTCATTTCGGTCACACAAATTTTATATTTTACAAGTCTAGTCCTTGTTGACCAGAAACGGGACAAATAAAACCGTTCTTTTTCACTCAAATTGGTTGTGAAACCAGTTATAAAACCGATACTAACCTTATGTTAGAGACCAGTGATTGATTTCAAATGCAAAAAAAAAAAAGTTTTTTCAACTGATTTTTACTGTTTGACGTTTCAGTTCTGGTTAGAGACTGGTTATTAATTTCAAATGCAAGAAAAAGTTTTTTCATTTAATTTTTACCGTTTAACGGGTCAAGTTCTGGTTAGAGACCGATTATTAATTTCAAACGCAAGAAAAAGTTTTCAGTCCATAGTGTTAAGTTTCGACCGAAAGATTATTTTTTCCTTCCCATCAAGCTCAACCACCTCAAAAATCAATATGAGGTTAATTTAAGAAGGATTTAGGTGGTGAATTTTACGTTTTAGATAGAGAGAGGCCACCAAATTTGAACCACCAACCGCCGGGAGGTTAAACTCGCCGGAAAGAGAGAAAGAGCGTGGGCGACCAAAAACTCGTCTTAGGGACCATAAATATAGTACCTTTCAAGCCACATACACGACTCGCATATGACAATACAAGTTGTATATGTTATAGGTATCAACATCATCAATTAATCATTTCATGTCTAGTTGATAACTCTATATGAGTTTATGGCTAACAAGGCGTCCTATAATGACTCGTATGGCTTATCCAAGTTGTATAAGTTTTATTTATTTTAATTTCAATTGTTATATTTTAAATAAGATTTTTTTAGTGTGTGGTGACCGGTAATTATTTGACATAACATATTATTTCAAGTTTTGAGCACAAATTAATTGAAATGACACAATATTCTTTGAAAACATACTATATAAAGTGGCATACGCTCTTAATTTTCTTCATTCAATTTCTCTTTATTTCCTTCGTTTCTTTGTTTTTTATAACTTTCAATCAAAACTTTAATATGTTGATTTGGAACAAGAATTATCCAAAATTGGTGATGAATGTTTTAACATATGTACACTAGTGACAATTTCAAGTGTACATATGCCACTACCAGTGACGATTTTAAGCTTATTTCCATTCCTAGTGGTGTTTTCAAGCTTATTTTCATTCCTAGTGACGATTTCAAGCTTTAAGCCACTAGTAGTGACAATTTCATACCTAATTGTCATTGCTAGTGGCGATTTCAAGAATATGTCAAGTCACATGAATTCTCACATTTATTTTCATCTACCTAGAAAATCAGATACACACGCATTATTAATTCACATGCACATTTCATATAAAAAATGTTATCAAATAAAATCTTTGTCGTATGCTCATACACATCTTTAGTTTAAATAAAACCTTTGCCGTATGCTCAAACACATCGTTTGTTTAATTTAAAATGTTCTCTCCTATTTTTGTTCAACTTTACTGGGGTGGTGTTTTATCTTACAAAAATTAAAGAATTCCGTCTGATAATAACACGAGAAATAATACTACCCTTATCATCCAACTAGAATTTGCCGTACGAAGACTTTCTCAATCTGATATGTTTTCATCTTTAAGTTGACAAAGAGTTGTGTTGGCACTATGAATGGAGATTACACAAAATCGCCACTAGTAGTGGCAAAATGGTACATCTCGGGTACACAAGTACACCTGAAATCGCCACTAGTGTTTGAGATTTGTGGAAAAAATGCATTTTTTTCTGACAAGATACTGTCACTCCTTACATTCTAATTTTATCTTTCTTCTAAATCGCCACTACCAGTGGAAGTAACCCTATTTGTGAAAAAATAAAAAAAAGAACATGAACACCTTGTGTAACCCATTTTTTAATTACAACACTATTTCAAAAAAATTCTAAATGTTTTGACATGTACGGACTATGAAACTCCATATTAGTTTAGTAATAAATTAATACAAAAAAAACATTCATATCAACCTTCACTCACTGCATCTTACCATTACATATATTTTTCAGTTAGCTACTAACAAACACTTCTCTTGTATGACGCATGTGTGACACATGATCAAGTTCATATGAAGCCCCCAATCACATATAACCTTAAACCACATCCGCTACTCTTTGTACTATTTTGAGCAATGCTAAAAAAACACAAACCAAAAGACTTCTTTGATTAGAAAAGTACACTTTTGACTTTTAAAGATTCACTTGACAGTTGTAATGTGTTGTTAAATTTTCTGAGATATTAAAGACTATAGGTGTATATAATGTAAGGGTATAGTTTTAATTTGGATTCAAGAAACTAAATAAAATTTAAAGGATTGTTCGCAAATCCTATAACTATTTTGTAGTAGGTGTGTGGAACAGATAGAAGAGAGTATGGATTCTAGGGTTGTTGATATGAAGAATTTGGGATGATTTGAAAGAGGAAAACTAAAGATGCGTTGAATGGAGGAAAGGAATATGAAATAGAAGGGATGTGACGATTGTGGTTATGGATGGCGGCGGTTATGCAAGATGATGGCGGAAGTGAGAAGACGGTGATGGGAGGGAGAAGAACAAGTAATCGTCGAAGACCGCTAGAAAAATGTCGAATTTAAACGGCGGGGATCCTCTGCTAGATTAATCCTAACGGCGGTTGTGGAGATTGTTGTCAATACATATATAATTTTTATGTATGATATAGATCAAACTAAGGTAATAGATGACAATATGACATGTATTTCACGTAAACCAGGTAGATCTATGTTTCATTTATGATACATCACCACCACATGTATTGTATGACAAACCTAAACCAAGATAGTATAAAAAAAACACCAAGATAGCATATAATAGATTAATCAAGAGTCAAGACAATGGTATTGACGATGTTCTTGAAGATAGGGTATTGTAAACTTTATAACTTAATAAGTACTATATCATTGGTGCAATTAAACTAGTTGGTTTGGTTAGTTTGGTTCAGTTTCGGTCATATGGAATAGACCAACTAAACCAAACCGGATTTTCAGTTAATTTTGGTTATTTTATCGGTTCGGTTATTTCGGTTTATGTAACATTTTCACAATTGTTTGGACTAAATTTGCAATTTTTCAACCATAGGAAACAAGCCTGCAATCTGAACAAACCTCAGGAATCATGTATGTAACATTCTCACTAATGTTCGGACTAAATTTGCAAATTTTCAACTATGAGGACCAAACATGTAATTTGATCAAATCAGATGAACCATTTATGTAATTAACTCTTTTTTTACTTAATTAATGTAATAAACAAGGTAATAACTTAATATAAAACAAAGAAAAAAATAAACTAAACATGATATTAGTGTGTTGATCATCGGGGATCATCCTGACAAATAAATCATCCTTCTGTCCAAAAAATAAAGCTTGGTGACCTGATCAAACATCCCAAGAGAAAATATACAACTAGAAAAACTTCCTGGCCAATATGGGAATAGCCTACTTGGTGGAGGCTTTCCTCTTACAATGGGAGGTCATGGGTTCAATCTCATGCAAGAGTATAAGGTGTAATTTAAATGATAGAAAGCTTAGCCGTTCAAAAAAAAACTTTGACTCAACTCAAAGCAATATTTTACTTTAAGGGAGACTTTAACCTAAGATATCTTATAAAAAAAGTAAAAAAACTAGGAGTAAACTTGAAGGCCTTTGGTTACTATGTGTTTTTATATTATTTCTTAAATTCACATCCAATAAAACAGCTAGCCGCCTACAGTAATAGGATCCGTGGGGCATGTATTTTGGTTTATGTGGCGGCTTTCCAACTTCCAAGTTCAATTAAGGTATACAAAGTCATATACGAATAAAAAAATAAAAATACATGCCGCCGTTCATAACAGTCATAATATTTTAGATTTTTTTTAACGAAAGGATCCTACATGTATGTTTTCTTAATATGTTCCACCGGGCAGAGCGTGGTCACACCAGATGCGTGAGAATTCCTGGATGGGTAAACTCTCGCCCCCATCGGTGCAAAACCTGAGATTAAGCTCAAAATTTCTTTCTTCACTTGGATGTCCTTTAAATCATCCATGACATGATTCATGACCTCTCGGTCACAAGGTGAAACCTCAAGCAATAAGCTGAAATTACAGGATTCATAATATTTTAGATGAGAGTGATTTTGCATATATTATATAAACTAGTGGCCATAATTTATTTCAAAGATAGGGTTTTACATCTCACGTTCCAACTTGTATATAAAAATATGTTCTCAAATATCAAATCTCAGATCACATAGAAGTTGCGAGGATTAAAAACTGGTCATAAAGACCGTCAGTCTCTCACCACACTTAGTCGTCAAATCTAGCGTCAATAGTCGCGAACCTAAACGTAAATGAATAAATATCTTAACATTTAGATTATAATAAAACCATTATACTAATATATATCTAATGAAACAACTGTATCCACATTTGTTTGATGGATGGCACATTTCTAATGTCCTAAATTTTTAGTATTTATTTAAATAAAACATGTCAAATTCTGGTAACCGTTTTTGTTTGAACATTTTATATACGTTTGTTAAGTAATTAAGTTCAAAATAATACAAACGATAGAAATATTCAATACAAAGGCGTTATAAGCATGCGAATAACATTCAAAAAAATTTTGTCTGTTTGGATTCAAAATTTATATAAACGTTCATGAGGTGATTACAATCAAATTAATATAATTGTCTCTTATTCAATAAAGTATGAATGCAACATAAAATTGTTATATTAAAAATAATTAGGTAAAGTGAAAGGGTTATGAAAATTGAAATCTAAAATTCAGGGTTTAAAATGTAAATAACAAAATTAAATCCTTTAGTAACTAAAGCAGACTTTCCTGTGCTAAGGGGCCGTTTGGTAGCATCTGAATCATTAAGTGCTGAATGGTTAAGATGTCTGAATGGTTAAGAGGGTTAGAACTATTAAGTGCTGAACCAGTTAAGACTGTTTGGTTGAACATCTGAATAAATATGCAGAATAACTATTTTACCCTTCTGATTTGTATCATAGATTTGTTTGATTTGTATGATTCCTTATTCGGATATCATGTATGAAACATCTATTTTCTGTGTGTTAGTGTCTGTTCCTTTTTTTTGTTTGACTATTTTCGTCCGTAGTGTTAATTTTTCGGTTTGGTCAAGTGGCTCTGCATTCTTGGTGGCATGAACCTATACAAGGCTCTTGTAATTAGCAGCTGACTCATCAATAAACGCAATCTCTTTGTCTGTAAGCTTTCTCAAGAACTTTGCAAGGATTACCTTCCCATAACTGCTACAATCGGAGGTGGCTGGTGGCTGCCGGTGGTAGGTGATTGGTCGACCGACGGTTGTAGATTTGTCGCAAGGCAGTCAGATGAGGGCTGGCGGTAGGTGCAGTGACGGTAGAGGGTGGCCGCCGGAAGGAGAGGGGGAAGATGGCGACGGCGAGAAGAAGTGTTCGGTCGTGGGGGAGATAGGAAAGAAGATTAGGGTTAAAAATGAGAGGGTAAAAAAGACCCCTTGGTTTAATTTCTCATTTAGACTTGTGGTAGGATCTAAATGATTCAGACATCCATTCAGATGTGGTCTCCCATTCAGACGTGATTTTTTTGAATGAAACAAACGGTCTGAATCTGAACCATTCAGATTCAGACCTATTCAGATGCTACCAAACAGCCCCTAAGTCTTGTAGAGTACACTCAAACTTGTAAAAAATAAATAGTGTTTAACGCTTGCAAGAAATTTTTGGTTTTATAATCTATTTATTATAATAAATCAAGGTTTCTTTGGACACATGGCGCATTTTTAGAACATCTCAACTTTGATTTTCCCGCCTCTCTCTCCTATTAAATACACCTAATATTAAATATTAAATAAGCTTTTTATACATTTTTTTAAATTAAGAAAAATATTTTTAATACACTAAAAATATATAAATATTAAAAAACACGTTTAAAAAAAAAGCAATTTATTATAAAATATACAATTTTTATAAACAATATTATAAAACCAAATGTTTAAGGAAACATATATTGAAAAAATAGTGTTTAAAAGATAGTATAATTATTTTTATTGATAATCAACCCGTGTAATACACAGGGTAATACCCTAGTTATATATATATTAGCTGTGAGGATGACCTTAAAGCAATTAATAAGATTTTTGTTTTTAATTTTAAAATCGATCGGTTTTAAAACATAACTTTTCATAAATGTGTAGCGTTAAAATTGCATAAACCTAGTTGCTTCTTCTCATAACTTGTGCAAAGCAAAAGACAAGTTAAGTATTAGGCACATCATTCTTTATATAATAATTTTTTGCATGTTTTTAAAAGGATTTATAGTTTTTAATTATCATTTTGAAGGTTAGATTAAACTAAATAAACTTCTTATACTAAAAACTCAAAAAAAAGATCTCGAGTCATTAAATCATTAATCAACGACGGCTATGATTAAATAAAGTTGTTGGAGTGTATTTTAAAAATAAATACTTTTGTTTACATTTTATCAAGTTTTCCCACCTTATTTAAATGTTCATAACTTTAAATACGAAATTATTGTTTAGAAAAAAAATACAATTAAAGCAAGCATTTTTTATTTTCAAAAACTAGTATAGTGTTGCTACAAAAAAAAAATTTAGTTCGCTGTGTCTTTTGTACAGGGCATTGTGTCTTTTGTACATGTCATTGTATCTTATGTGTTTATTGCTCAATGTTGTACTTTCCTGAACAATTTAAGACGCAATGATGTTGCAGAATACATAACTTCAAACAAGAATGACACAATGACAAGTATGAATAAAACAATGATTTTTAAAAAAGACACGATTATTTATAAAAAACACAATGACGAGTATGAATAATTTTGTAAATTTATTGTGTATTTTGTACAGAGCATTGTATATTTTGTATATGTCATTGTGTCTTTTGTGTTTCATGCTTAATGTTGTGTTTTACTGAACAATTTAAGACACAATGATGTTGCAAATATATAATGTCAAGCAATAATGACACAATGACAATTATGAATAACACAAAGATCTTTACAAAAGAAACAATTACCTATAAAAATATATAATTACATTTAAGAAAAACATAAAAAAGATAAAAAATTGCTCGTTTTTTTGATATATTTTAAAAAAAATAATATCGTACGTAAAAATTATGAACTTTTAAAAAATGTGTGGGAAAAGTAGTTATGATTCCTCCTAAAATTTTGAATTTCCCCTCTTAAGTTTAATCTAATTATTTAATGTTCAATAATCTTTGTTAGACTTTTTATGATAACGAAACTATTTATTTGAACTTAATCCTTATTTTGAAATAGAATCTATGAAGTTCTTAATTTAGGAGTGTTCATCGGGTTGGATAACGAGTTATTCGGGTTTTTCGAATCAGGTTTTTCGGGTTTGAAAATTTTCTTGTTCTATCCGAAACCTGACTCAAATCTCAAAATATATCTGAAACCCGACCCGACCTGAACAACCCAAATAACCCGAAATAGATTTCGGATGAGGTTTTTTCGAGTTTCGGATACGATTCGGATTTCCAATTTTTTCGAGTTTCGGATATTTTGAACACTCCTAGTTCTTATTTTTTTAAAAAGGCTTTGTCATTCACGTTTCAGTGTGTCACCAAGACTTGAAGAAAATACTATTCCGTCATATCAGTTCCAATTGGTAAGTTAACCATGATATGCTTGTTTGTATGATTATTTAGGTTCGTAGAATGTTGTTAGAGTGACATTAATGTGCCATGTCACAACATGTAAAATGTAGTAACAATCAAGCAATAACATACAGAGTGTAAGGTATCTAGAACACATTGGGGCTACCCAATTAAGTTCAGAAATTTTCCATATACGACAATTATCATCAATTCATAAAGATGAATATAGCTAGTGATTATTTATCCCTTCATTAAAAACATTGATATCAAGTACAAGCAAACAACTTTGGCCAACCTTTGAGCACTTTTTCTTTTTGATTCATAGTTTTAATTAACAAATTACGACTGGTAAAATAGTTGCTTTGTAACCTTAGATCATAAGTTCAAGCTGTAGAAAACAACCTCTTGCACAAATGTGTAAAGCAAAACTCCGTACATCATATCGTCCTGGATCTTGTGCAAAGCAGAAGGCTAGTCATGGTACAATATTTTTTAGTTTTAGTTGCAAACTAAATGTCAACATGTTCTAGTATGCTTGCATATCTTTGCAATTCAATTATTGATAGTCCACAAAGACATATCTTTTAGACAAGGGGAACGAATATCATCTTTGACTTAGCTCCTTAAATTTATTACATTTTCAAATGGGGCTGGGGCTGTCAATCATTTCGTCCTGCTTCCTTATCCAATAAACAGACACGATAATTAATCATAGTGTTGATCATCCTAATTTGTTAATCCACATATCAAGCAATTTTTGTGAGTGTGATAACAATTTCATTTGTTAAATGGGTTGTGATATGTTTGTTTTATGTGTGTCATTCTTTATGTTCATATTGTGTCGGTCATGGTAGTGACATTTTTGTGCACATATGAACTATTGAAAAATTATCAGAACCAACAAGCCAACAAATGTCAATCTAAGGGCTAAAATGAAATTTAGTTTTTGTTGTTTGAAGTCTAAATTTAATGGCACTTGAAGGGATAATAATGTTTATATGTTTGTTGCAAGCCTAGATCAATTGTGCATTGATATAAGAAAGTTAAGACTTTGGCCAAATTAAGGGAATATCAACCTAGACAATAAACCAAGCAATGATTAATCAAATTGAATGTGAAATAGATGCTTTGAGCTAACTTTTAAACTCCTTTGATTGGTACATAATTGCTCGTTTGGAGGGATGATTTCGTTTAAATGGTGCTGATCTAAACCACACCATAAAATAGCGCTCCAAAAAATATGGGCTATAATTTGTAGCAATTTTCAAATTGCTTCATCTAGATGAAAAACCGCTCCAAATGAGAAGCTTAAATTCTGACAACTGACATTTTTTGACGGTTTCATCATCATGTCAAACTGCCAGTTTTGTTAGTTTTAAAGAACGGTTTTATAACCACTCCAAGTTTTGAAAGATTTATATCCAAATATGAAATCCCCTAAATTGTTTCCGTATATAATCATCATATATGATACTTAGAACTTGCTTGGTGAGTTTTAGTTTAATGATAAACAGAACCAAGAATTTGGATTCAAGAATTCTTCCTGGAATTTGATCACGAGCTTTGACTTAGAAATAAATTTTGTATAAATTTGATTATAACTATCGCCAACTTATGAGAATGTATTAAAACCACACGAGTTGATATAGATGATAATAGAAGGTTTTATTTGCAACAATTAGACTGTATGTAATGCAAATAGATGTGCACTTAACACATGCATTTTAATTATTACTGACACATCATTTTTTACTTATCATTCTCACATGCATTCTCTATCTTCTTTCTAACCTCAATTAATTCTTCTCACATGCATATCATCTCTCTTTTACATAACTATTTCTTCTTATATTTTTGTTTCAAACAAATATTTTTTTTTAAATATTTGGTGTGAAATTTTTTTTAAAATAAAACTCTTTTTTTTTTTCAAAAGAGCCTAGAATTTTTTTTTAAAAAAATAATTTTTAATGTTTAGGCCCAACTAATAGGTTGCATGTTGATGCACTTTCCTTAGAGTCACATGCACCCTCTCCTTTCGTTTTGCATATAAAGTGATATTATCTAAATTTGATACAAAATGAAAAGTTCATAAATTTAATGGTCAAATTGACCAAATATAATTTTAAAGGAATATTTATACTTCAATAAATGTGTAATCATTTAACTTAAAAATTTATATAAATATATATATCAGGACTAGTTTATGTGAATTTCTAACAAATGGTTAAGTCAGGTTTGGGCGATGAAAAATAAAATAAACTAATAGATTCTTCGCGTGTTGCGACAGTAATTCTGCAATGATTGTGATATAATATTTCACATCGGTTGAGGAGAACGAAACATTTTTTTATAAGAAGATGAATACTTTCCCTACTAAGATGTGTTTTGCCTGGACGAGCAAATCGTTAGGTGAAAACAAAATCAAGAGTTCTTCGATGAGCAAACCAACGGGGCAAAACAGACAATATTTTGGTACGGTTGGCTTGAATAGTTGCATGTGAATATCAAAAGAAAAACATGATCCCGTAATATCAAATAAAGTTATAAAAACATGATACAATAGTCGTCATTCTTACATAAAACTCTAAAATGTGCTCGTCGTAAGCATGACCATCATACAAAAATCAGGATTTGTACGCAATTGTAAAATCTAATATCAAGAAAAACAATTAAAACAGGAAAAAAATAAAAAATATTATTTATTTAAATAATATTATTATTGATATGTGAGCATTAAATTAAGTAAAATAAAAAATGACCTAAAATGTATTGCATAAAAAACAGAGAAAACATTGTTTAACTATTTATATTGTTTAATTACTACAATTATTCAACAATAACAACAGTATTAGTAGCAGTAGCAGTTGCAGTTGCTGTTAAATCAAATGAAACAAAAAAAAAACACAAAAAAGAAAACAATTTATATTGTTTAATTACTACTATTATTCAATTACTATTATTATTATTATTATTATTATTATTATTATTATTATTATTATTATTATTATTATTATTATTAAAACTGAGAGGCCCCGAGTCTCAGGAGTCCCCTCGGTTGGCAAGCATTAAACCCATAGTCCTTAAACCATATTTACATTACTATAGCAGCTGAATTTAAGGTGATTACATACATAAGGTACACATATTAAACACACATTAAAATATACCCCACTCTGATAATAGTTATATAATACAGCCAGTCTATGTCAGGGTAGTCTTCAACGTATGCCATGAGCCCTCCTGGTCTCCTTCCTTAAACTATTCAACCTGATATACATGTAAAACAAGCCAGCTTTATGCTGGTGAGTTCTAAGTTCATTTCTTAGAAAAATCCTTATTCATTCATGTCATCACATAACATCATTCAAATACATAACATACCCGTTCTCATATCATAATTACATAGCATACATAGCATCATAACATAATTTATACAGTGAAGGAACTTCACCGTCAACTGCTGACCTTAAAGTCAAACAAGCTTGTGCAGCACAAGGCTCTTAAACTATCAACCCGAAGTCGATAACTTATACATGCATAAGATTTCCTCAACTTGCGACACACAGTCGGCAGGCCTATGTTTCCACAGGACTCTTAAACCATCAACCGAAGTTGACGGCTCATACCGGTACAAGACTTCTTTACATATCATAAACGGCTCCTTTCACCGTTGTGCTCAAGTTTTGCCCAACCGCAGCCAGCAAAACTTCATTTCCTCCTCGACATCGGCCGAGTGTCTTACAAAAAAAAAATCATTTCTTTCTCAACCATCGTTGAGACTTAAAACTTTCTTTTCATCTCCAATGAGATTCTTAAAATCATTTACTTCTCAACCGCAGTTGAGACTTAAAACATCATTTATTTTACAACATTCTTTACTTGAAGACATTCTTTATCTGAAAACATACCTTTCCTGAAAACATGCTTTACCTGACCATAATCAGGTTAAAATCGCTTTCATACAATAACTTTAAAACATACATACAATCATTTTCATAAAACAACTTTATAACATGCATATCAGCCCAAAATGATAAAACATTTAAAACATGGTTATAAGAACTCACCTGATGTCTCACGGTAGCAAGATCACTCGCAAACTGGTACTAATGGTGTAATTCTGCATTAGTTTATGTTTAATAAGTTATTTAGGTTTTAACTTACTGATTAGACCTTTCTGAACGCCCAATGTCAAAGACATTGCCTTGATAGTCAGAATAATCTCGGATTAATCAAATAGTTAATGTTGTTGATTATAATGCTAAAACAGTTCCTAGACAGATTGATGGCTTAGAAATGATCAATCCTTATTATTGATTATCCAGATATCATGAAATATGACAATGTAGTATTAGAATAGGTTTAATAACCATCTTTAATATACTAATCTGACTGTTATCATAAACATCAGATAATCGTTCCAATGAGTATGTTAATGATTGTGATTAGTTTGAAACACTTAAATTTAACCTTTGCATTTCAAAGATTAACCAAACTAATCACCTACATTGTCATAATCAAATGGATTAAACCATTATAATCATAGTTGTGATTTCATGCAAACCGGGCATTACAACGGATCAAAACAAGGATTTAACCGTTAGAACATCGTGTTCTTTATTTCTAATCAATCCTAGCCATCATCTAGGCAATAATCAACAATCCTAACTATGTCATTACGTTCAAAGATCATGATCTAATCAATCAAAATCGAACTAGAAGGCTAAAATGAATCATTACCTAATCTGACGGATATCTGACTGCACAACAACGATCAGAACTTGTAAACACGTTCCCTGGCTTCTACTATGTGATCTGATGGGCTTAGAAAGGAGTTTTGGGTGATAAAATTCAAGTTTTGTGAGTCTGGAGCGAATATGTTCGACTATCCGAAGAAAATAATCTTCTGAATGAAATCTTGATGAAGTAATCAAATTTTTCCACCGCCTTACCCGTCGTGTACCGCGACAAGGAGCCCAGAAGGGCTTCGCGTACCGCGAAGAAATCCGGAGAAATCAGATATTTTTCAACCATCGCTACCGCGAAGAATCCTCAACCTCTCCGTCGCGTACCGCGACGAGTCCTTAAGTTCCATACTTTGAAATTTTTCTTCGTTTCGTGATTCCGGACAATCCGTAACTCCGTTTCGCGCACGGTCTTCGCCCACGTTCACCATTTCTGGTGTACTATCAACCTGTAGTAATTTCAATCGTCACATCAACGTGGATTTCTAGAACAATCGAAGGTGCTAAATCTTTGGTTGTTACAAAAACAAAGGAAATAAAAAATACAAAAAAAGGTATAGATAACTAGACCTTGGTGACATGACCTGGAAAAAGTGGGTTCACATGATTGATACATTCCCCGTTCAAAAAAAATAATTTTACTGTCACTAAGCAATGTTTGTTTTTCTTTATTGTATATATAGTAATAATACGAGGTTGTCAAGATATTATATCATATTTATTAGAATTCCAGAAACCACTTTAATTCTTTGAACCAAATAACGGGTCAGGATTTAGCAATAAATGACCATCAATGCAAAGATGTAGACACCATTTTGATATCTACACGTACATATTCTAATAAAAGAGTATATTTAACAGACACGTGTCACACTTTGATGAAATATATAATTTGTTTTCCCGCCCTCTCTCTCATAATAAATTCTAGCAATTTTAATTTAATAATTAAATATTAAAATGTATTACTCTTCTTATTTAATTATTTACTAATTTAGTAAACTTGATAAATTATAATAAGATTTAAATTATATATTATTTTAGAATATAATTTTTTTAATTACTGAATATTATTATTATTATTATTTGTTTATAATTTCTAGATATTAATACTTATTATTTCACCAATAGCTAACATATAAATTTTTATAAAAATTATTATTTGTAACATTTTATATATTCAACCCATGTGATACATGGGTTTCTAATGCTAGTATATATATATATATATATATATATATATATATATATACAGGATTGTGAACATATTATAACTCATTTTTAAAGTATTAACCCAAATAATTTTGCCAAAAGTAAACCAAATCTTGAATTTTTTAAAATCATTGTAACACATGTACAACTCTTTCTTCTTTTATGAGTTTGCGAAAATTTATCACCGTTTAACACGTAACATCGTTGTAAGTTTTTAACTTACATTGTAACTGTTTTATGCCCAAAACTTTAAATGATGTAACGTCTTAAACGGTGATATATATAGGTTATGTATATTTTGGAAACCACAATGAGTTGAAGAAAACTATGAAATCCATATACTTGGTCCACATTTTGTCATATCACCATATTATTTTAATATTCCTAATAATCCAAAGGGTAAAAATAGTCTTTTTATAATTAACACCATCACTCATTAATTTATTATTTTTTCACATTCTCTCTTAAATCAAATCATAATTCAAACTATTCAAATTTGAATATATATGTTTTTTTTTTATTTTCACCCGATTTTATAAGATAACAACGTTTAATTTGGTTTTTCAAATTTAAAGGGCTGTATATATCTAAGTTAACTTGATTTTTTTTATATTTCTTTTTTTTTATTCATGTAATATTTCTTTTTACTAACACTTAATTTCATAATAAATTCCTGAATTTTGCATTCTTGTTTTATTTATATAAAAAAATTTATATGTTATTTCATAACAATGTTACGTATAATCAAAAAAAATTTATGGTTAGTAATATTTTATACAATCAGATACTTATAATCCAATATTATAGAAACTAGCACTCAAGTTACGTCTATGTTACATATTAACGGACTAATTGAGCATGTAGTTTATATAAAATCTTATATTATATTGTTTGTCTTTTTTATATAGTATCATAATTTGTCCTTTTTTCATAGTATACAAGCATTTAATTATTGCATGTTTCCTATGTTTTTCAATCTTATAATAACTTGTACTCATCAATTTATTATTTTTTCACATTTTCTCTCTTAAATAAAATCATACTTCAAACCATTCAAATTTGAATATTTATGTTTTTTATTTCCACCAAATTTTATAAGATAACAACTTTATTTTTATAGATTTAAAGGGCTGGATATATTTAAGCCAACTTGAATTTTTTTATATTCCTTTTTATTAAAGTAATATTACTTTTTACTAACGCATAATTTCATAATAAATTCCTGAATATTGCATTCTCGTTATATTTATATAAAAAAAATTATATATTATTTTATAACAATGTTACATATAATCGAAATTTTTTAATGGTTACTAATATTTTATACAATTAGATACTTATAATCCAATATTATGGAAACTAACACTCAAGTTACGTCTATGTTACATCTTGACGAACAAACTGAGCAGGTAGTTTATATACAATCATTAAATTATTGCTTGCTTCCTATTTTATCTTTTACAATAAAATATGTCTTTAACATCAAATGAAAAATTTTACTATTGTTCCTTTTACAATTTAGTATTCATAACTTAATTTATTAAAAAACATGATAAAAAATTCACTTTTTTTGTATGTACACAATTTTAAAGATACAAGAATTATTTTTATATATATAATATCAGTTTTTCTAACTTAGTCTTTTAAGATTCAACGTTTAAAATATAATTAAGTTGTTACATTAACATTACACATAACGTTGTAGGTTATGCGTATTTTCCATTAAGTTCATGTTACCAAATGTATTTTCCATCTAGTTTACTAATTATTAATTATTTTATAATTTTCGTGCAAAACTTTTCATTAATTGTACTAGTATACTGTTTTAATTTTTTTAATGTTACATTCTATAACATTTCATTATGTTACGTTATTGTTACATATGTAAAGCTAGTGTAATTAGAGTATTATGTTACAAATTTTATATTTTGTTCAATATTTCATAATTTGTATTCTTTTTTTGCTCAAATATTTTTAAACTTAGGTTTACATGCAAATTACATATGTAAAGTTAGTATAACAAATTATTTTTTTTTGTTGGAAGATATATGTATCACATAGATGTTAAAATTATATATATGTAATTTTTATGTAACATCAATGTAACATATATGTAACAATTGGTTACGTATATAAAATTAATAAAATTGAACCACGTTACATAATTAGTCGGAATCCCCCTCAAACTAATGAGACATTGTACTTTTTTTACATGTATTTTGTATTTTATAAAATGTCAACAAATAGAAATTTTAATATGTTCCCTTTTCATATTTGTTTTTTTACATTATACTTTTATTACATGTAAATTTTTTGTCTTGTTATATTTGATTTACATTATATAAACATACATTTATAACTTGCATCATAAGTGCTAATTCTGAATTAATTAATATATGTCATCAAGTCAAAAAAAAAAAAGCGGCTGTTTACAAGAAATTATTTAATTAATAATAATTATTATTCATAACTAATTAATATATGCCATTAGGTAAAAAACGCGGCCATGTATAAAAAATAATATTTATTATTATATTATATTAATAATAATAAACTTTCATGATGGCTCTTTTTTGAACATCTAGATTTTGTAGTTGCACCAATTCTTTCAGTGATGCTTGATCATCGTGAATTGAATATACACTAATTCAGATTATTATAGTTCTTTTTATTTTGAACAGCTAACGAGGGCTCAGCGGCATGTATCTTCATAGCCCAAATGGATTATCAGACCCAACAACCCACGCACTGAATCGAACAAATCCACCTGCTCCTCAGGAGAAAACTCATTATGTGGTAAAACCCCTACTGACTGCTTTGGCCAGGATTTGAACCCATGATCTTATAAAACCTAAGCTTTATAAGAATCATGGAGTGACAGCTGAGCTAAAAACATTGGCTATTATAGTTCTTTTAATAAATAAAATTGATCAAAATTCAAAATATAGAAGTCTGTACATGTGTCACTAAGAAACTAACCATGTATCATTTTCAAATGGTTGTTTGAGGTTACATCGAACGATTCTTTGGATGTTATGAGATGTATCATAGTTCTCCTACCGCTTATCGAGTGTTATATTTTGATTGAGGTTAACATTTATTATATATTGACCCGTTTAGTTAATTGTAGTCTTCCACGTTTAATATTACAGTTATACGATATATATAGATTTGTTTTCATGTTTTCAATGCTAATTTTATAACAATAAACATTTATGTCCGAACTTTATTATCAATTGGCTCGATTATCGCTGCGAAGCGTGGGTATAACCCTAGTTGAAATACATTTCATATTATTTCTTTTAATATTGGAAGAATGTGTCATGTCCGCTTCATCTGTTGAAATTTTAATCATTTTTGACCATAATTGATTATGTTACATTTTGTTACTGTTATTAAATCAAATATATATCTTCTATTTACAGTTGTTGAACGGTTATTTTATATAGATAAATATTCATTATGTACCAAGTAATTTGTATAATCAAATACCAATTGTACAGAGATGCTAAAAGGATTGATCGGTGTATGAATGAAAAGGGTTTATCTTCTGCATCAATTTTTCTCTTTTACGTTATCAACACGATTGCCTAAACCAGTTTTGATTATTGAAGCCAGTTTACCATTCAATTCTACATGAAGGATCTAAATTCGTTTTGATTCTTGAAGAATATTCACGCTTCAATCTTCTGCTGTTTTCATTTCCAGATTCAAACCCTGATAAAATGTCAAACTTATCAAAACTTGAATTCGCCTCACTTGATATCTAGGGTAATAATTGCCTCTCATGAACTCTTGATGCTAAAATACATCTGACTGCAGAGAATCTTGGTGAAACAATTAAAGATGAAAATCAAACTTATCTTCAAGAAAAAACACAAGCTATGATTTTTCTCCGTCATCATCTTCATGAAGACTTGAAAAGGGAATACCTAATTGTGAGGACCCTCTCGAATTATGGAAAAATATTCAAGACAGATTTGACCACCAGAAGTTGGTCTTACTTCCAAAGGCTCGCTACGAATGGCTTTATCTGAGATTACAGGATTACAAATCTGTTAATGAGTATAATTCTGCTCTTTTTCGTATCACATCTGAACTCAAATTATGTGGAGAACCAATAACTGATGCAGACATGCTTGAAAAGACTTTTTAAACGTTCCATGCCTCAAATATGCACGTGTCGCAGCAATACAGGGAACGCCAATTTACTAAATATTCTGAACTAATATCTTGTCTGTTGGTCGCGGAGCAAAACAATAAGCTCTTATTACAAAATCATCAATCTCGACCTGTTGGTTCCTGCCCTATCCTAGAAGCGAATGTGGCATCTTATCATAGTAGTCGTGGAAGAGGAAGAGGCCATGGCCCCAGCAGAGGTCGTGGCCGTGGACGGAGTTATTCATGGAAACAAGAGTCTTATAATTCTAAACATGATGGTGGCGAATCAAGTCGACATAATTCAGGGAGACCTTCTAGGGGAGAGTTAGCGGGACTCAGAATAACATATGTTTTAAATGTGGAATGTCAAATCATTGGTCTCGTACATGTCGTACCCCTAAACACCTTGTTGATGCTTACCAGAGAATGATTAAAGAAAAAAAATGTTGAGACAAATCTTCTTGAGAATGTACCAAATTTCTCATCTTCTGAAACACTATCAGACACACATCTCGATGCATGTGATTTCATCGAGAATGTTCGTGATGTTTAAGTATTATGTGTTTTCTTTTAATGTTTGTTTATGTTTAAACTATGACTTATGTTTTAGTTTATTTTTAAACTTATGTAATGTTTCTTTTTAATTATGTGTTGGTTTAGTTTGCTAATCTTTACTAATTTCTTTTGTATTATTTTTTTCCTGAAGAAAATATGTTTACTTGTTCCAGCAGAACTATTATTGGTGATGAATGTCTGGTAGATAGTGGTAGTACTAATACTATTTTCAAACATAAGAAAATTTTCTCTACATTGTCTCCCGTAAAAACACCTGTTGGTACTATCTCAGGTGCTAGTTATATTATTGAAGGCTCTAGAAGAGTAAACATAATATTATCTTCGGGTACTAAATTAATTATTGAGAATGCATTATATTCTAGTAAATCAAGAAGAAATTTACTAAGTTTTAAGGATATTTGACAAGATGGTTATCATTTAAAAACAATATCCGACAATAACATTGAATATCTTCAAATTATTGTTAAAAAAAATGGTAATGAAACTATAATTGAAAGTCTTCAAGCTTTATCCTCTGGATTATATTGTACAAATGTTAATTCTATTGAATCATATCTGATAGAAAATCAGAAATCACTAAACAAAGACACATTCACTATATGGCATGATCGCTTAGGTCATCTAGGTAGCATAATGATGAGACGAATAATGAAAAGTTCAAATGGCCATCCTCTTAAAAACATGAAAGTTTTGTTACCACAAGAATTATCATGTGAAGCATGTTCATTAGGCAAACTCATTATTAAACCCTCTAAAACAAAAGTAACACAAGAAAATCTTTCATTTTTGGAAAGAATCCAAGGTGACATATGTGGACCTATACATCCTCCATGTGGAACATTTCGCTATTTCTTAGCTTTAATTGACGCATCCTCACGATGGTCACATGTGAGTCTGTTAGCTACTCGAAATGTGGCATTTGCTCGATTTATAGCTCAAATTATACAATTAAGAACAAATTTTCCAGATTATCAAATTAAAAACATCTGAATGGATAATGCTGGTGAATTCACATCCCAAGTTTTTAATGACTATTGTATGTCGATTGGGATAAATGTTGAGCATCCAGTGCCTCATGTTCACACACAAAATGGTTTAGCTGAATTATCAATTAAACGATTACAATTAATCGCTAGACCACTTTTAATGAGATGCAAATTACCATCTTCTGCATGGGGGCATGCTATTCTACATGCAAGCACACTAATTAGATTAAGGCCAACTGCTGATCATGAATACTCCCCGTTACAATTGGTCTCAGGAAGAGAACCAAGTCTTTCTCATCTTAAAGTTTTTGGTTGTGCAATATATGTACCTATCCTAGTACCACAACGTACCAAAATGGGATCACAACGAAGACTATTTATATTGGTTTTAATTCTCCATCGATTGTTAAATATTTAGAACCAATGACAGGAGATGTGTTTACTACACATTATGCCGACTGTCATTTTGATGAAACAATATTCTCAGTCTTAGGGGGATACACAAATAAAGAAAGACTGGTAGTCACATATACCCGCATCAAATACACCTACTCAAATTGAAGTAATTCCTGAAACAATTAACATATAAAGAAAGCGTGGGAGACCAATCGGTTCCAAAGATAAGAACCCACGAAAACGAAAAGACCAAAATAACACAGCTAGTGAAAACTCAGAAAATATTATAAATGTAACTCCAGAAGAGGTAAACGAAAAGGCAAATGTTCCTGAAGTGACAAATATGATTGCAGAGGAAAATGAAGATCAAGAGGAAATATTGGTACAAAATGAAAATGAGATCTCTATTAATTATGTAAATAGTAGTATAATGTTGAACCGAAATAAAATATGCATTGATGAAAGTTTTGCATATGCTATAGCAACAGATGTAATAAATGAAAATGATTATATTCCTAAAGCTCTAGAAGAGTGCATGCACAGAAATGATTGGCCAAAATGGCAAGAAGTTGTTAATGCTGAATTAAATTCACTTGAAAAACGACATGTTTTGGGACCTGTTGTCCAAACGCCCATAGGCGTCAAACCAGTAGGTCATAAATGGGTGTTTGCAATAAAGAGAAATGAAAAGAATGAGATTGTAAGATATAAAGCATGACTTGTAGCACAAGGGTTTTCCCAAATCCCAGGAGTTGATTATGAGAAAACGTATTCCCTTGTAGTGGATGCGATAACCCTTAGATTTTTAATTGGTCTAACAATCTCTGAAGGACTTCATATGAGACTTATGGATGTTGTTACCGCATACTTATATGACACACTTGAAAATGACATATATATGAAAATCCCTAAAGGATTAAAGTTGACAGAAGCATTAAAATCAACACCTTGAGATATGTGTGCTATAAAACTTCAAAGATCTTTCTATAGTCTCAAACAATCTGGTCGTATGTGGTATAATAGACTTAGTGAATATTTTGAAAAAGAAGGATATAAGTCTGATGTAATTAGTACATGTGCATTTATAAAAATATCTTTAACAAAGTTCACAATAATAACATTTTATGTTGATGGTATTAATATTATCGGATATCCTGAAGAAATTGAAAAAGTTGCTGAAATGCTAAAGAAAGAATTTGAGATGAAAGATCTTGATAGCACAAAATTATGTCTTGGTCTACAATTTGAACATTTGTGTAATGGGACATTTGTACATCAATCAAACTACATTGAAAAAATATTAAAACGTTTTAATATGGACAAAGCTCATCATTTTAACATACCTATGATTGTTAGATCGCTTGATGCAGGTAAAGATCATTATCGTCCACAAGAAGAAGGAGTATAAATACTTGGTCTAGAAGTACCATATCTAAGTGTGATTGGTGCACTTATGTATTTCACAAATAATACGAGACCTGATATAGCATTCTCGGTATATGTTCTAGCGAGATATAGTTCAAACCCAACACGTAGACATTGGAATGGTATAAAGCACATATTCCGGTATATTTGCGGGACAAGAGACTTGGGTCTTTTCTACCAGAAAAATAGAAAGTCCCAACTTGTTGGGTATGTTGATGCTTGATATTTATCAGATCCACATATGGCAAGATCTCAAACATGTTATGTATTTACATATGGCGGTACAACAATTTCATGGAAGTCTACAAAGCAAACACTTACAGTAGCATCATCAAATCATGCAGAGTTAATAGCACTATATGATACCAGTTGAGAATGTGTATGGTTAAGATTAATGATTAATCATATACAAGAAGAATGTGGATTGGAACAAATCAAGAAAGAACCATCATTTATGAAGATGTGATAATCCGACATTCTGGGTTAACTCCGTTAACCCAAAACTAACAAAAATTGTACGGAATCATACAATGTCAAACCAAAGGAATCAAAATTTAACAAAATGGGTTTAGAAACATTAAAAATACAAGGATCATACTTGTAATATCATCAAAGTGGAGATTTTGACTTTTGGAAGTCAAAATTTGTGTGTAATCTTGATGAAAACCAAAATTTACATTAACTCATTGAAATTAATCAAATTGAATGATCATAAACCATATAATGATGATGATTAATGACTGATATCAGTTACTAAACCATCAATTGTCAAATTAAACTCATTTAATAACCCATTATGTTGAAACTGTTACTAGAGTCGATTAAACCCACAACAATCGATCAATTTTCACACAATTGAACATCTAAAAACTATAATTGGCATATTTAGAGAGTTCTGCATAAGTTAATTGAGATTGATGTGTGCAAAGTAGTTTAATTAAAAATAATAAAAATTACAACTATCCTAGACACTAAGTAATACTCTAGACTCTCTAAACTAAACTACCAACAGGCACGTGAACCTATCAAAAATAGTAAAGAAAAGTAATTCCGGATATCGAACCCACAGACTTCTATAGAAAATGCAAAAAGACTCAAGGACTTATCTATACAAATTTACTTGATTAAAAAGAATTGTTTTAAAGGGGGTTTTTACTAATTAATTAAACTAAATTAATAACCTAACAACTGGATTAAGACTAAGTAAGAGAAATGAAATAGGATGTCACAAATGATGAGGTGACTACATAGGGTTTACTCTATACATGTCCAATGCCTTTTAGATTGATTATGGAACTATTATGAAACCAGGATCTTTGATTATTAACTAATAAACAATTTAGAGTATCTTCAACCTTTCTCAAAGATTTCAACTAAGATGTCTACGAGTCTTTTAATTACCGGTTTAAGTTAGTTACTCTCACAAGTTAACCAACCCATCATGACATATCCTAAAGACCATCTACCTCACGGAAATGAAAGTCTCAATACACAAACATGTGTACGGGATAATAAGAAGAATCAACTTGGATTTAGTATGCAAGAATATGTTCAATTAACCTAATCTTAGTCTTTCACAAACACTTTAACTAGTGACTAAACATTCAAGACAAACTTACAAACTCTCACCTCACGGCTTTTGAATTTGGTTAAACATTTAGTTTGTTTATGACCTAATTAACATTCCTATGAATCACTATGTCTAGCAACCATTTACTAATTAAAAACACAAAGTAATTGATCTAACATGCACCTATTATATGAAAGACATTCATTAAAGCACATGAGGAATATATAAATCAAATCAATAAACTAGTATAAACATTCATACACATCTAAGATTTAAAACCAAATCTTTATGTCATTAAAAATCCAAAACTTGTTCCACAATCAATCGTTATAAACATTATACATGCATAATCATAAAACCCTAGGTAGTGTTGATGGTCTAGCCACAAATCATACTCAATAAACATCAAGAACTAATGTAAAAACCAGTAACAAACATCATACGAATGGAAAACAATACAAGAATAAGAACCAAGTGCGATTACACCCTTCGATTTGCAATCTTCGGGCTTCTCGGTGATGATTCTTGACCTCGATCGCTTATTCCAGCCTCCTAGTCGCCTCCCAAGTCGTCTCTAAGCCGTGTTGTAACCTAATTCTCTCGTCTTCAGCCGTTTTGATCAACAAACATTGAATTCTGAATTTTTAACCCTGTCGTGGTACGCGACAGGTCCCTTGTAACCCCTCGCGCTACGTGATGCTTCACACTACCCGACAAAATAGTCGGGTCAACCCGTCATCATTAAAAGGGGTATTTCGGTCCTTTTCCACCTGTCACGCTACCAGACAGAGTTCCTTATGGTTGTCACGTGACGCGACAAGTTCCGGAATCCAGTTTATGCCTTTCTTTGTTTTCAGGTCTGTTCTCGTCCAACCGGGAGCTCGTTTTCTTGATCTTTTGTGCAAAAATTACATGTTTATTACCTGCAAGAATCAAATTACAGAAATGTGAAGAACCAGCTTAAATCGACTCCAAAACTGAATAAAATTGTACAGAAACTTAAATAAAAACAAATGGAAAACAGATGTGTTTCACAAAACATCACATCCCCACACTTATCTCTTTTTCGTCCCTGAAAAAGGCTTATGCAAAAATCTGGGATCATAGCTAGGTAAAATGGTTTCTACACAATTAAACTCATTAATTTACAAGTCAATTCTTTGGAGAAAATTGCAGTTTTTGTTATCCTATTAAACCCGTACTGATTATTCAAGTCCTTAAATCATGGTTCTGTTATGTTAATGTTCTACATTTCATCTCATTAGACCCACTCTTAGGAAATTTAAAACCAAATCAATCCTGGATTCCAGCTTTCAAGTTACCCTCACACATAAACAACACAAGAAATTTCTCAAATCAGATTTTTACAATGGAAGCATATGAAAGTGTGAGCATTTTTCTTTTATTATTATTTTTCAATCCATTGAACTTAACTTAGTGGTGTTTCAACCAGGCTGCAACCCGGCGTGTGACACATAAGTTTTTTGTCCTACTTCTTTTCTTTCATTTTTCTTTTTTGCTCAGCTTATTTGGTGAAATGGAGGCGCCATAAGATTCGGATTTATTCTCATAAAAAGAGTACTTATGTGCCAAACAAAAAATCAGATTTTCAATACTCTTAATTGTTATTATGCAAAGGCTCCTTAACGACTAGAAAACAGTTTCATTAATTCCAAATTTCCAAGATGTTTCCCATGAAAATCATGCATTTAAATGAAATTATACCAATCCTACGTGACAAACACAACCAGTTGAGCCTTCCTACACATCCTATAACCAAAGCAAAAACCCCAAACCAACAAGTTATCTATGAGTGACACCATAAAACATAACTTTTCTATCATTTCCCATCATTCTTTTGGAACCAACTTAAACAAGGACAAGAAAGATCTAAGAAAGAAAATAATTTTTTTTTTACTCAAATATATAACTAAACTAAAATTCAAAAACTACTAAAACAAAATTAAGCTAAGTCTCCCATCCCCACACTTAAACTGTACATTGTCCCCAATGTAGAGAAAAAGGAAAACCAAAGACAAACTAAAAAATGAAAACTGAAAATGACTTAGCTGGTTAAAGAGAAGACTGTCGAGTGCCAGTCTTTCCAAGTAAGCTCCTGAATCTACAATTTGCTTCACAGGCTATAAACAAACACATGAGATCTATACACAAGAAGATCAAGCAACCAACAATGAGTCCAAAACATAATAATATCCAAATCCAAGACAAATTCAACCACTACCAAACCATCATCCCCCAAACCACAAGTTTAGTGTTTACAAAATACAAATATTCAAAAGTCATAACCAACACTACAAAAACCCAACACTGCAAAAACCCAACACAAACAACCACCTCCCCACACTCAATCCTCATCATCAGCCCCACCTCTATCATCATGCTCATCTGGAGCCCTGTAAAACTCTGGAATATCAATGTGCAGTGAGGTCATCAGGTACCTCATAGCATCCTCTTGCTTCCTCTGATCATGAGTCCTCCAATCCTTGTACTGCTCACGGTACCCATCCATCCTATGACATAGAGACTCTAAAGTGAGTGGATCAGGTATGGGATCCCTAAAGGGGTACTGTCTGGGAGGAAAATCTAGCCTAAGAACTAGCCTCTGTCTATGAGTAGGCACTGACCCCATGACCACATCAGCACCTGGTGTCCCCTGTGGTGGCATCATATGGGGACCAACAACAAACCCTACCCACCGGGGTGGGTCATCTCCCTCACAAATTCCTTCTCTATGCAGGTCCCTCAGATCAATGGAGGTGGTCAGTGGCCCCATAATCATCAAATCCAGCATGTATCTATCAAACACTCCTAAATACTCAGCCATGTAGTAAATATAAGGACCCATGTCCAACCGCGCTCTCCTATCACCACGTCTACCTCTAGCTAGAGATGTAGATAACACACAGGCCATGTTGGCCTCTCTCCCAGTCACCATACAATATAAACAGAACAGGTCAATCTAATTGACCTTTTCCTCCCCAGACGACCTCCCCACCACCGTACAAGTCAAGACCCTATGGATATATCTCAGGAGAGGGTCTCGGATATCAGACTCCACCATACTGGTGGAAAAGGGGGAATCAGCAATAGTGCTCCAAAACTCACTCAAGTCCACCTCAGAAATACAGAAGTCTAGTGGCACCTCTCAGGGACGATGAAAACGTGGGGGACAAGACCTCATCCTCAGTATAGAAATCAGACAAAACAACGAACTAAGGGATAGACATCTCATAGACACGTCTACCCAAAGAAAAAGACACCGCGTCCACTGAGTCAAACTCAGAGTCATCGTACATGAAAGTAGAGTGGAACTCCAGTGACAGTTCCTTGTATTGAGGCCAGTCACATGCTAATCTATCTCTTTGACCCAACTGGTGAATCAAGTCCCAACTAATATTCCTGTGGTGGAGGAGTTCTAAAGAGATAAACCTATCAATCCTATCACTCTCAAACGTACCCATCTCAAAAAGTAGCAATGTATGGTCTCTCAGTCTCCTAGTCTTCGTTGTTGGCACCCTTTCAGCTTCTAGATACCTGATGGTTCTTTCATCCCTTTGGACCTGCACTGGGGAGCTTGGTTCTCCCCTAGGCCTTGGAACTGGCCCTCTTCTTCGTTTCCCACCAGCTCCCGAAGAACTTGCTCCAGACATACCTGCAAAACAAAGTTAAAACCAAAACAAAAGCTGCCAAGTTAGCAAAGAAACCAAAGTATGTAACCGTATAACATTTCATTCGCGGTTACCAAATAATTCAAATTAGGCTATTGACAACAACCCATTTCCAACAATCAAAAACTGATTTTTAATCACCCATCAAAACCCATTACTTATTTTCATTCCAAAAATCAGTTCATATTTCATTCTAAAACCCAAATGGTCATTGTCACAACAAAAGTTTAGCAAATGGTTTCTCAGCCCAAAATCAACAAGGTTTAAGCACAAAGGTGACCCAATAAGCATTAAGCTAACATAGATAATCTATTGCTATGCTTAAATAACAAGAATCAACCAAAAAAACTAAAAATCTAGAACCATGAACTAAACTAGAAAATTGCAAAAACAATCAAAATGCAAGAAGTATGAGGTTGGATGGTCACATTACCTTGGAAACGACTTAGAACACGCGATTTAGAATGAAAAATGAAGAATTGTAGAGAACCCCTTATCTTCTTGGTCGAACCCGTCAATGGTGGATGGGGATGGTGAAATCGTGGAAGAAATGGGTGAAACCCAAGGTGGGGTGATGATTTATGGTCTTGGGTGGTTGTTTTGGTGGTTAGATGGTGGTAAAAGGTGGAAATGATGGGTGAAATGGTGATGGCGACGGAGCAGAGAAGAAGAATTTGGGGGTGAAAATGAAATCTAGGGCTTGAAATCAAATAAAACCCGTCTGTGCACGCGTCGCATAACGCGACAACTTAAGAGAAGGCCGTCGCGTAGCGCGACTACATGTTGACCCGCGGTTTGACCAAAATCCCTCTCGTAGCTCAACAGTTTAGCCTGTGGGTGTCGCGTGACGCGACGGGGTCATTTTTCCAGAGAGTTTTCTGGTTTTCATGCCTTAGCCAAATTTTCAACCCCCGTTTTCCACTAAAACACCCAAAATAAATTCTAAGGCAAGAAAACATACCTGGAAGCTCCAAACCACTTTTCTTGCATCAATTTGATTAAAAACCTGGAAAACACAAGAAAACACACAAAAACGAAAACGAAAAACGAAAAATAAATGCAAAAAACACACCAAAAACACTAGAAAACTACCCTTTACACACTATACACTTGGGTTTCATCCCAAGAATCCATCAACACTTTCTCACTCGGGTTTCTCTAAAAGGATCTCTTCCTCCTCATCATTCTCATCCAATGATCCTCCAATGTAGTGTTTCAACCTATGACCGTTTACTTTCCAAGTATTGCCATCAACTTCATTTTACAACTCAATGATTCCATAGGGAAAAACCTCTTCAACTATGTATGGACCCGTCCACTTGGACTTCAACTTTCCTCCAAACAACTTCAATCAGGAATTGTAGAGTAAAACCCGATCACCCTTCTTAAACTCTTTCAAACCCTTCAACCTTATATCATGCAAAGACTTGGTCTTTTCTTTGATACTCAATGAACGTGAATAGACCGCATCACGAAGGGCCTCCAACTCATGAATTTGAAAGTACCTTTTCTTACCCGCCTTAGCAAGATCAAGGTTGACCGTTTTAAGAGCCCAAAGAGCTCTATGCTCCAATTCAACGGGAAGATGGCATGCTTTGCCATAGACGACCATGTATGGTGTGGTTCCTAAAGGTGTCTTGTAGGTCGTTCTAAATGCCTACAATGCGTTGTCTAACTTGTCAGACCAATCCTTCCGACTCTTTCCTACGGTCTTCTCAAGTATCCTTTTCACTCCTTGGTTTGCATTCTCCACTTGACCACTTTTTTGTGGATGGTATGTGGTCGCCAAATGATGAGTCACACAGTAGCGTTGTAGTGCCTTTTCTAATATGGTGTTACAAAAGTGCGTGCCACGGTTACTTATTAAAGCTCTAGGAGTTCCAAACCTACTAAACAATTTCTTCAAGAACTTGAGAACTACTCGAGCTTCATTTGTAGGCAAGGCTTGAGCCTCAACCCACTTTGAAACGTAATCTATGGCCACGAGTATGTACCTATTCCCTTTGGACAAAGGGAAAGGTCCAACAAAATCAATGCCCCACGCATCAAAAACCTCCAACACTTGAATGGGGTTTTGAGGCATTTCATCGTTAGATGAGATGTTTCCGGTGCGTTGACAAGGATCACACTTCTTAACAAACTCAAGTGCATCCTTCACCACCGAAGGCCAATAGAAGCCACAATCAAAAACCTTTTGGGCGTTGGAATGGTGACCATGATGTCCACCCGCATCCCTAAAGAACTTCTTCTTTTGTTGAGTGGACATTCCCTCAATCACCACTCCATGGGCAAGGAAATTTGCCAAGTCAGTGAACCATGGCATTCCTTGCTTCTCCGCCTCTACAAAGTCGATCACCTCGTGAGGGAACCTATCACCAATCTCCTCCTCACGAATGTCACTCATCTCCGGGTCCTCCAACCGGGATAGATGATCGGCCGCCACATTTTCCGCCCCTTTCTTATCTCTAATCTCAATGTCAAATTCCGACAACAAAAGAATCCACCTAATGAGACGAGGCTTGGCAAATTTCTTTGCAAAAAGAAACCTCAATGCCGAGTGATTGGTGAAAACGGTGGCCTTTGAAAGCACATGGTATGACCGGAATTTGTCAAAAGCAAACACTACCGCTAGTAGCTCCTTCTCGGTGGTAGTGTAATTCTCTTGAGCATCGTTAAGAGTCTTACTAGCATAGTATATGGGGTGAGAATGCTTATCTCTCCTTTGCCCCAAAACCGCCCCAACAGCTTGGTCACTAGCATCACACATGAGCTAGCGGCAACTAAAATAGGAGCACTCACAAGCTTCTCCTTCAAAAACTTGAATGCCTTCATGCATTCCTTATCTAACACAAATGGGTATCTTTCTCTAAAGGACGGGTCATAGGCCTAGTGATTTTTGAAGAATCTTTGATGAACCGCCTATAGAAACCCGCGTGACCAAGGAAACTCCTAATGGATTTAACACTCGAAGGCGGCGGGAGTTTACTTATGGTCTCTATCTTAGCTTGGTCTACTGTAACAACCGGTTTTAAAAATTGAATATGTTTGAAATAATCATTAAAATAACGATTGAGGTTGTTAGAATTTGAAAATATGTGAGAAATCATGAACGTGGGAGAAAACTGTGCGCGAAACGGAGTTACGCATCGTCCGGAATCGCGGTATGTGTAACACCAGTGCCGGAAACGTCACCGGAACAGTGATCTCTACAGTACATGAACAGTAAATAAGGTACGTATTTCAGTTATCATTCGTATATCATTGTCAATTCATGTATCATAGCACAGTTCAGATTCAGTTCAGAAAATCAAAGCTCAGAATTATGATTCATCAGTCAGATACTTATCTGACGATACAGAACCATCATGTGATTATGTGTTAGGATTCTATTATGTATAAACGTATGTGAGGCTTTACTGAACAAAACAATATGGATGTTGTTACGTAAATGCTAAACCGACGGATTATTCGTATAGGTGACGATCTGTACGAATAAATCTGGAAGTTTAACGTTCTGAATGATATCCAATAATTAGAAAACAATATTGAAAAGTATAGTTATCGCCGTGTTCGTACGGATGACGATCCGAACGAATACGCGCGATAACCGTACGATTCGATTTCTAACAGTAAATTAAATATTTTTGAAAATTTAAAATAAATAAAAGATATTTAGTTAATTTATTAGGAATCACAACCTAAAATAAATTTATTAACTTTATTTTAAAACCAAGACGTTTTGTTACGAGAACGAAACGAAACCGACACTTTTACGCGAAACCAAGCGAAACCGGACGAGACCGAACACCCGGGTATACTGAAAACCTTTAATGAGGCTTTTGAACCCTCATTTCCCTCATAAATCTCTCATCTTCAACCTCACCACCGTCACTTTCTCTCTCTAAGAACCCACCACTCTCTCTAAGATTTCTCCCTCAATTCTTGATGAAATCATGTGTTCTTGGTGTCTAGACGACCACCACAACTTGTAGAACACGAAAGTACAACCGATCTAAGCTTTCCTCCACTTGATTCGAGGTAAAAAATCATGAATTTAGTTCGGTTTTTAGGGTTTTGAAAACCCTCTTGTTCGAACCTGCATATAGCTGGTTAAACACCATTCAAACCCCTAGGAATTTTACAAAACTTTGTTAGGAAATTGTAACATACCACGAGATGGTCTAGGAATCGAGTTGAGGGAGCACACCACCACCAATCCGCGACTGGCCGAAGGGCTCTCCTTAGGTGGCCGAATGAGGTCTCATACGGCAGAATGGCCAAGGGGCGAAGCAGCATGGGCTGAACCAACCACTCGGCCGACTAGCCATTACCGAATCAACAAGGAGCCGAATGGCTCATTCTCTCAGAAACCTTTTTCGGATCAGGTTCATTCGACCAAGCGCTCACCCGAATGGGAACCTTTCGGCCACAACCCATTCGGTCGGCATCCTACCCATTCGCAGACAGGGTCTCATTCGGTCGATGACTACTTCGGCCCAACCTTTATTCTATTGGCCCAAATGGCCATTCAACCGCCCCATGGGTCCATTCGATCGGTTAAATTAATTCGGTTCATGTTAACATACATAACGAGAGTGTGTGTGTGCATGAAATGCATGGATGGGGTATGTGGATGCATGTGGAGTGGTATTAAGGGGATGTCAAAGTAAGGATCTAAAGTGAGTAACACTAATGATTCAAGGGAATGGATTTAAGTCATAGGGTGTTTCAAATGGGTATGATCTATGTGTATGGAACCGACTAATGAAACTATAAATTAGGGTTCTAAGGAAAAATCATATCGAATAAAGGACTAAGGCTTCTTTAAAAGACAATGGGGATTAACCTTGTTCATGGTGTGGTCTAAGATTCATTAAGAAAATCATAAATTAGAGTTTCTATAATAAAAGCTTTTCATGAAATCATACTATTATCTAAACAAGGATTTCTAACACCATTTGGGATCAAAACATTGGAGAAATCATAAAGGATCAAAGCAATAATCTAAGGTTCGAGTGTTGACTTAAATGTTAACACCTAAACCATTGGAAATCTATAAAGATTTATGACTAACCTAAATGGTTTACTTAAAACCATCAAGGATTAGTAATTTAGGAACTAACAGGAAATCGTTTGAAACTAAAAGTCGAGTAATGGGCCCAGAGTGGCCTAATGGGCCAATCAAGGCCCATCATGTGTAAGTTACATATTCTTAATTTAATTATGTTATTTTAATAAAAGAAATTTAATTGTAAACCTTATTAAAAACAAATTAAATGATATTTTAAATAGGTATTATCATAAAATGGATTAACTTAAAATAATTAACCAAAGACTTATAATAAATAATTGTGGGATGATGGTTGTAAATGGGTAATGAGACTATCCTAGCTAGATTAGTTCAACGAAGTCTTAGAAACACATTAGTAACTTAGGACACTTAGTTGCACACCGAGACCAAAACACTTAGAAACACATAAGCAAGTTAATTAAATTACCCTTATGAGCAATACCTTAATTCTAAACTCTCAATAAACCCTTAGTCCATCGAGTTCAAATTTCAGAATCTAAATTCAAAGTGAAATCAAAAGAACCAAAAGCTAAAGATCAAATGCAATGGAATCTAATCCAGTGTGTGATCAGTAAACTCTGGATCCTAATCATGAATCTAAAATCATTGTGAAATCATGGAAATTCTACAGATCAATTCAAAAGAACTCAAGGAATCAAGGAAATCATAAATGTGTGTGAATCATTGAATAATGAAATCATTAAGATTTAATGAAATCATCTATACTTGAGTTAAGGTGGATGTCAGTTGTATAGAAATCAAGATCACGTGCAACACACATAAAGTCCCGTCACAGTAGTATACTCTTGTAGTCAAGCTACATGGGCAATAACGCGAACGATCAAATGAAATCAATGTTCAAAAATCAAGAAAATCAAGGACGATCAAAAACGATCAAGAACCAAAGGATATCCTTAAAGTCCCGACGCATACAGTAAACCAGAGGGTCAAGCTGATATGGGCAAAACATTAAAATCCCGGTCAGTTCAGGTATACTCCTTGGGAGTTATGCCTGGCATGGGTCACGTGTGAGAGGGTACAACCTGGACAACCACCAACAACTAAGTAATTGATTGAGTCAAATAAGGCCCAATCATCATGTCTTAGTTGTATGTAAATGTTATTTATTTAATTAATTTAACATTTAACATTTTATTTCTATAATTGCTTTTGGGAAATCATGAAGACATGGTGAACCCAGGAAATCAGTTTTATTTCAAATTATGGAAATCAAGTCTTTTAACATAGAAGTGAGTGTTAGGTAAGACGCTTAATTATCATTAAGATCAATGTCCTATGCAACTTAGTATGTGGTGGGACGGCGTCTGGGCGGGTCGTAGGCTCGACTCAGGGGTATGCCCTATATATAAGCATACCGAGCTGGATGATACAGGTGATGTTAATGAGATTAAGGTTGTTACCTAGGGGGAAATATAAACACTTTTGGGTTGACATCATAAACGGTTAAACATAGTTCTTTAGATCTCAGACGATCATAGAAAGGAGTGGTAGGTAAAATGCTTAATTATCATTAACAACAATGTCCTATGTGACTTAGTATGTGGTGGGACGGCGTCTGGGCGGGTCGTAGGCTCGACTCAGGGGTATGCCCTATATATAAGCATACCGAGTTGGATGATACAGGTGTTGATAATGAGGTTAAGGTTTTACCTAGAAGGTTTACAAAACTATTTTCAAATACCAAAATCATATGAACTCACCAACCATCGTGTTGACTTTGTTTTATTTTCATGCTTTCTCAGATGACGTACATGATTAAGCTAGGGACTTGGATTGCATGCTAGGATGCTCAGTTAGAGGACCTAGTAGTTTTGGAAAGCACATCTTTTGTTGATTATTGTGAATCATTTTTGAGATCTTGTAGTAATACAAGATAGTGAACTTATGATTCATTTTGAAATGTTTACTTGGTTAAATTATCAGATATGGACATTGTAATATAACTTTGTAGATTTTAGTTAAATGTTCTTGTGCTTTAGATATTCTTAACATTGACGCTATGTAAACAATCTGATCACCACGATTATCATCCACGATATCGCACCTCGGGAACCTTCCGCCCTTCGGGGACTCCGATCCAACCCCGCCGGCTCGGGGTGTGACAGATTGGAATCAGAGCTCAAGGTTATAGAGAATAATAGGTCATTTATTTAAAACGGTTTGGCCTAGACTATAACTTAGGGACCCTGCATGTAGAGAACATCGGAATTAGGAATTTATTTGCATTGTGTCTTCTGCATTCGATCATTGCACTAACCAATATTCTATCGGTTATGAGTAGAATGTCACCACGAAGACAACCATCACCGCCTCTCCCTTCGTAGGAGACGGACCCAGCAGTTGAAGCACTCGCAACTCTGATAACTGAAGAGTTGATGGTGGTTCTCCCTGGAATCATCACCCGGATCCGAAACAGTGAAGAGTTTGCTAGGAACTTCTCACAAATCTCTACAGAGAAGAAGGAACCGGAGAAAGGAGAAACAAGCAAGAAGCGAAAAGGGTGTCGTCCTAAGAAACCAAGAGATCCTGTAATCTACACTGAGGCCATTCCCCTTCGCCAAATGGCCGTTGCTCCTGAGTCAGAGGGTCGTAAGCGTTATGCTGGAAAAGCCCCCTTTGGTGTTAACTATCACTATCATCACCGTGCTGAGATCTCATGCAAGCAATGCATCCATTATGGTGAGACGAACCATTGGGATCATCAATGCAGACCTTTGATGGAATTGAAATGCAAACAGAGTGCTGGCAAATTTCCTTTATGTGCCACGTGCAGTCTTCATCATGCTAAGAATAAACTGTGTAAACATTGCCTAAATTGCGGGAGGAAGGGACACTGGAGTCGTGATTGTAATAATCCCCCGACTCATAACCAGAATCCTGGAAACACTACATATCCCCTTCCTCGACACAGCAAGGATTGCTATGTGTGCGGACTGTCCGAACACATTGCACGAGACTGCCCCGTGAGGATATCTTCAACAGGTCCTGCACGTTCTGAGGAAATGGTTACTTTACCGGATTCTGATGCAGATTTGGAGTGGGATGATCCCACAGGTATGCATATTTTATCTTGTACGTTAATTTTTTTTTATTGGCGTGCTAAATAGTGATGCATACTCTGTTGTGGCTTCAGGGACAATAAATCTAAGGAAATTGTAAGTAAGTTCGGTGCGAATAAGATACTAGGAATAGAAATCTAAGGAACCTTTAGGTTAAATAAGTGTTAAATGAGTAAATAATGATAGGGTAATCATTAATTACGGTTTAACTACTGTAATTAGGAATATGACCTTATCTAACTAGAACACTAGAAGCCGTAGGAATTCAAAATGCCAAAGCTGATGGGTAGGCTTTCACTTTCTGCCTAGACCTCCTAGAGTTTGAGTTACTTAAGTTGGAGAACACCGGTTTAAGGATGTTAGGAAAGGATGAAGGTTAGAACTGTGCTGGATTCTTATCTAAACTAGATAAGTAGATCGGGGGTGATCAGTTATGAATGCAAGATGAAGACACGCTAGAGATAATATTCCGAATGAAATAGGGGCATTTCAAGTTACGGTAATGCCGTTCGGATAAGAGAATGCACCCATGGTTTTCATGGACCTCATGAACCGTGTGTGCAAACCGTATCTGGATTAGTTTGTCATTGTCATTGATGATGACATACTGATGTAGTCTTGTAGAAAGACAAAACGCGAACGACATCTCAGGGATATACTGGAGCTGTTAAAGGAAGAACAACACTATGTTAAATTCTTTAATGGTAAGATTAGGATGAGAATAAGTAACAGTTGGAACAACAGTTACAATGGGCTTCCGTAAGTTACACAATCTTCGGGGAAGAGTAAGGTAAATATGCATCACTTCGGAGATGTATATAGGATTACTTAAAAGATAAATCATTTCCTTTATCTTAATGGATCTGCCATATTTTATGGTAGACCTCCCCGACTTATAGAGTACTTTTTTTTAAAGAGGAGAATAGATTAAACAGATGGTGAAGTAGGTATACGGTTATATCAAATAACCTAAGGATTCACCATGTGCAACTCTAGGGTCTCGATCTGACAATCAAGACCTAGAGTTGTGAGAGCCACCTATGAAAACTTTAAGGAGTGTGTCAGATTTTAGAGCAGAAAGACAGTTTGAGATAAACCGGATGAGATACCTAGTACCATAATAGTGGTTGGATTCTGGCAGTAGGTAAATCAAGAAGACTTATTCTTGGGAAGGCACACGAGTCAGATAATCAGTACATCCGGTTATCGATAAAATGTACCGAGATTTACAGGGGTTTTATTGATGACCGGGAATGAAGAAAGACATCGTCGAGTATGTCAGTTGATGCCTTAAGTGTGCGAAAGTAAAGGCGGAACACCAGAAGCCGTTAGGGCTACTGGGACAGCCTGAAATTCTGCTCTGGAAGTGGGAACAAACAGCTATGGATATCGAAACCAAGCTATCTAGCGCTTCCATGGGTCATAGTGCTCTCTGAGTCACCAATGACTGATTGACAGAAATCTATCCATTTCTTGCTAACGCAGGAAAACTTCGCGATAAGTAAACTGACGGAGTATACAACAACGAGATAGTTGGACGTCATGGGGCATCATTGTTTAACATTTTAGATAGAGACAACTAATTCACATGAAGGTTCTAACCAACATCGCAGAAACCTCTAGGGATGTACTTAAATTCGTGTATAGTTCACCATCCATCAACGGACGGTCGAAGCTAAAGTACGACACAGACCCTAGAGGGTATGTTGAGAACCGGTGTGTTGAACTTCGGTGGAAATTAGGACTCTCAATTGCCACTGATCAAATCCTCCTACAACAACAGTTGTAATAGTAGCATTGAATGCACATCATTCAAGGCTCATTAAGACCGGAATATGTCGGCTATCGAGCTGTTGGACTGAGACAGGAGGTAATCGAACAGCTAAACCAGAGCTTAGTAGAGCAACTATTGACAAGATAGCTTAGATTTAACAAAGGTTACGGATAGCAAGGATAAGCCAAAATAGTTAAAACGATAAATGGCATAAACCGTTGACATTTTGAGTGGGAAATCATATCAAGCTAAAGGTATCCCCAAGGAAAGGTGTAGTCCATTTTGGGATAAAGGGACAAATAAGCACTACGAAACGCAGGACAGTTCGAGATCATCGAACGTATTCGTCTTGTAGCATATAGACTGAGATCACCAGATGATCTCAGTGGTGTGCATGACGTATTTCACGTCTCGAACTTGAAGAAATGCCGTGCTGACGAATCGCTCGTCATATCAGTTGAAGAAATTCAATTGGACGGACGTTCATACTTTATCTAAGAATCTTCGAAGAGTATGGCTCGCTAAGTTAAACAACTAATGCGAAGCCGTACACAAATTGCTAAGTTTCACTGGAGTTCAAAGCGCAAACCCAAGTTTACTTGGGAAATGCGAAGATCACATGGAGTTAAAGTATTCCCAATTGTTTACAGAGAAAGCCATACCCGATAACTATTCTTAAATTTCGGGATAAAATTTCTCTAACAAGGGGAGACTGTAACACCAGTGCCGGAAACGTCACCGGAACAGTGATCTCTACAGTACATGAACAGTAAATCAGGTACGTATTTCAGTTATCATTCGTATATCATTGTCAATTCATGTATCATAGCACAGTTCAGATTCAGTTCAGAAAATCAAAGCTCAGAATTATGGTTCATCAGTCAGATACTTATCTGACGATACAGAACCATCATGTGATTATGTGTTAGGATTCTATTATGTATAAACGTATGTGAGGCTTTACTGAACAAAACAATATGGATGTTGTTACGTAAATGCTAAACCGACGGATTATTCGTATAGGTGACGATCTGTACGAATAAATCTGGAAGTTTAACGTTCTGAATGATATCCAATAATTAGAAAACAATATTGAAAAGTATAGTTATCGCCGTGTTCGTACGGATGACGATCCGAACGAATACGCGCGATAACCGTACGATTCGATTTCGAACAGTAAATTAAATATTTTTGAAAATTTAAAATAAATAAAAGATATTTAGTTAATTTATTAGGAATCACAACCTAAAATAAATTTATTAACTTTATTTTAAAACCAAGACGTTTCGTTACGAGAACGAAACGAAACCGACACTTTTACGCGAAACCAAGCGAAACCGGACGAGACCGAACACCCGGGTATACTGAAAACCTTTAATGAGGCTTTTGAACCCTCATTTCCCTCATAAATCTCTCATCTTCAACCTCACCACCGTCACTTTCTCTCTCTAAGAACCCACCACTCTCTCTAAGATTTCTCCCTCAATTCTTGATGAAATCATGTGTTCTTGGTGTCTAGACGACCACCACAACTTGTAGAACACGAAAGTACAACCGATCTAAGCTTTCCTCCACTTGATTCGAGGTAAAAAATCATGAATTTAGTTCGGTTTTTAGGGTTTTGAAAACCCTCTTGTTCGAACCTGCATATAGCTGGTTAAACACCATTCAAACCCCTAGGAATTTTACAAAACTTTGTTAGGAAATTGTAACATACCACGAGATGGTCTAGGAATCGAGTTGAGGGAGCACACCACCACCAATCCGCGACTGGCCGAAGGGCTCTCCTCAGGTGGCCGAATGAGGTCTCATACGACAGAATGGCCAAGGGGCGAAGCAGCATGGGCTGAACCAACCACTCGGCCGACTAGCCATTACCGAATCAACAAGGAGCCGAATGGCTCATTCTCTCAGAAACCTTTTTCGGATCAGGTTCATTCGACCAAGCGCTCACCCGAATGGGAACCTTTCGGCCACAACCCATTCGGTCGGCATCCTACCCATTCGCAGACAGGGTCTCATTCGGTCGATGACTACTTCGGCCCAACCTTTATTCTATTGGCCCAAATGGCCATTCAACCGCCCCATGGGTCCATTCGATCGGTTAAATTAATTTGGTTCATGTAAACATACATAACGAGAGTGTGTGTGTGTGCATGAAACGCATGGATGGGGTACGTGGATGCATGTGGAGTGGTATTAAGGGGATGTCAAAGTAAGGATCTAAAGTGAGTAACACTAATGATTCAAGGGAATGGATTTATGTCATAGGGTGTTTCACATGGGTATGATCTAAGTGTATGGAACCAACTAATGAAACTATAAATTAGGGTTCTAAGGAAAAATCATATCGAATAAAGGACTAAGGCTTCTTTAAAAGACAATGGTGATTAACCTTGTTCATGGTGTGGTCTAAGATTCATTAAGAAAATCATAAATTAGAGTTTCTATAATAAAAGCTTTTCATGAAATCATACTATTATCTAAACAAGGATTTCTAACACCATTTGGGATCAAAACATTGGAGAAATCATAAAGGATCAAAGCAATAATCTAAGGTTCGAGTGTTGACTTAAATGTTAACACCTAAACCATCGAAAATCTATAAAGATTTATGACTAACCTAAATGGTTTACTTAAAACCATCAAGGATTTGTAATTTAGGAATTAACAGGAAATCGTTTGAAACTAAAATTCGAGTAATGGGCCCAGAGTGGCCTAATGGGCCAATCAAGGCCCATCATGTGTAAGTTACATATTCTTAATTTAATTATGTTATTTTAATAAAAGAAATTTAATTGTAAACCTTATTAAAAACAAATTAAATGATATTTTAAATATGTGTTATCTTAAAATGGATTAACTTAAAATAATTGACCAAAGACTTATAATAAATAATTGTGGGATGAGGGTTGTAAATGGGTAATGAGACTATCCTAGCTAGATTAGTTCAACGAAGTCTTAGAAACACATTAGTAACTTAGGACACTTAGTTGCACACCGAGACCAAAACCCTAGACTACGTCTATTATATTTACTTATAGTATTCGAATCTCTTAAAAATAACTCAGGTGCTAAAGATACTTAGGCAACAACCAAGGAGCGCGTATATCTTTTGTGGTTCAAGTGCACAGCAACACAGGTGAGTTCATTGCCCCTTTTCTAAACATTTCTGTTTTACAAACGCGGGGCTGAGAAGCATGCGTAAACTGTTTTCATTAAATTGTTTACTTAAATGCTTTTACTTATTATATATTTTATATATGCTTGTTTATATACCTAGACTCCTGTCTAGGTAAATCCCAGGCTAAATTAACTATCAAGTTAATTAAGCAAGTTAATTAAATTACCCTTATGAGCAATACCTTAATTCTAAACTCTCAATAAACCCTTAGTCCATCGAGTTCAAATTTCAGAATCTAAATTCAAAGTGAAATCAAAAGAACCAAAAGCTAAAGATCAAATGCAATGGAATCTAATCCAGTGTGTGATCAGTAAACTGAGGATCCTAATCATGAATCTAAAATCATTGTGTAATCATGGAAATTCTACAGATCAATTCAAAAGAACTCAAGGAATCAAGGAAATCATAAATGTATGTGAATCATTTAATAATGAAATCATTAAGATTTAATGAAATCATCTATACTTGAGTTAAGGTGGATGTCAGTTGTATAGAAATCAAGATCACGTGTAACACACATAAAGTCCCGTCACAGTAGTAGACTCTTGTAGTCAAGCTACATGGGCAATAACGCGAACGATCAAATGAAATCAATGTTCAAAAATCAAGAGAATCAAGGATGATCAAGAACGATCAAGAATGAAAGGATATCCTTAAAGTCCCGACGCATACAGTAGACCAAAGGGTCAAGCTGATATGGGCAAAACATTAAAATCCCGGTCAGTTCAGGTATACTCCTTGTGAGTTATGCCTGGCATGGGTCACGTGTGAGAGGGTACAACCTGGACAACCACCAACAACCAAGTAATTGATTGAGTCAAATAAGGGCTAATCATCATGTCTTAGTTGTATGTAAATGTTATTCATTTAATTAATTTAACATTTAACATTTTATTTCTATAATTGCTTTTGGGAAATCATGAAGACATGGTGAACCCAGGAAATCAGTTTTATTTCAAATTATGGAAATCAAGTCTTTTAACATAGAAGTGAGTGTTAGGTAAGACGCTTAATTATCATTAAGATCAATGTCCTATGCAACTTAGTATGTGGTGGGACGGCGTCTGGGCGGGTCATAGGCTCGACTCAGGGGTATGTCCTATATATAAGCATACCGAGCTGGATGATACAGGTGATGTTAATGAGATTAAGGTTGTTACCTAGGGGAAATATAAACACTTTTGGTTTGACATCATAAACGGTTAAACAGAGTGCTTTAGATCTCAGACGATCATAGAAAGGAATGGTAGGTAAATGCTTACTTATCATTAACAACAATGTCCTATGTGACTTAGTATGTGGTGGGACGACGTCTGGGCGGGTCGTAGGCTCGACTCAGGGGTATGCCCTGTATATAAGCATACCGAGTTGGATGATATAGGTGTTGATAATGAGGTTAAGGTTTTACCTAGAAGGTTTACAAAACTATTTTCAAATACCAAAATCATATGAACTCACCAACCATCGTGTTGACTTTGTTTTATTTTCATGCTTTCTCAGATGACGTACATGATTAAGCTAGGGACTTGGATTGCATGCTAGGATGCTCAGTTAGAGGACCTAGTAGTTTTGGAAAGCACATCTTTTGTTGATTATTGTGAATCATTTTTGAGATCTTGTACTAATACAAGATAGTGAACTTATGATTCATTTTGAAATGTTTACTTGGTTAAATTATCAGATATGGACATTGTAATTTAACTTTGTAGATTTTAGTTAAATGTTCTTGTGCTTTAGATATTCTTAACATTGACGCTATGTAAACAATCTGATCACCACGATTATCATCCACGATATCGCACCTCGGGAACCTTCCGCCCGTCGGGGACTCCGATCCAACCCCGCCGGCTTGGGGTGTGACAGTACGCCTGGCACCAGTCGCCCTCGCTAGGCGGTACGCGTGGGGCCACAATAAAAATCTGGGACTTTCCTTCTCCCGCGCTACGCCTATGCCTACGCCTAGGGCCAAGCAACCACGCGGGGCGGTACGCCTGGAGTGTTTTAAGTCGACAATTGGTTTTAAATATCAGGATCAAATGGTAGAAGAGTTTTAAAACTCATTCTGTCGAATTTCCTACAACTACAGACCCTTTTTGAAGCTGCAAATCTTGATTTTGAAGCCGTTTAAACATCCGGATCGTACCAAGGATTGTTTCTACAACATCTGATCATTGTTTGATGATAGAACATCCGTTCGATTGGGTAACGATTCGTTTTATCCTACTAGTTTAATAATGTGTGGATTAAATCTAGTTTTGAATGTATTACTATGATTATAGGTATTGATTATTGCCTAGTTGATCACTAGGGATTGTTAGAAACGAAGAACTTAATATTTTGATGGTGAAATCTTCGTTTTGAAGCCGGTATAATATCCGGTTGTTATGAAACCCATATCATTGTATGATAACTAGTAAGATGGGTAAATTATAATTTTTGAATGAAATATGGATTATAATCCATGGGTTAAATATCAATTATGTGGTAAATTGATGTTAAAATTATTAACAGTTATGATCATAAATGAATTTGAATAAAATAAGTGATTAAAGATCGTAACTAATGTAATGAACATCAATTATTTGATGAAATGCCTAAGGAGGCATGAAATATGATTAATTGTGATAATTGACTAAAACTTGCTAAAGATAGTAAGATAGAGTCAATTATGTGATAAATTGACTTTGAGCAAGTCAAACCAGTCAAGTGCGTTGAACTTGATTGTATGTGCTATATGTATTGAAACTAGTTGTATATATGTGAATACAACTAGGTATTGGTGGTGAAAGTCAAAGGACAATTCACAGAAGTGGAAAAGAGGTTGTAGGAAGTGAACAACCGTTTGAACCAAGTAAGTTACCCAACTTAACATTACATATAAGTAGTAGACAGAGTCTACTTGACTGTGATATATATATATATATATATATATTGATTGATTCATTTGATTGAATGGGCATAACTAGATTGATACTAATTGAGTTAATAGACTCTAAAGTACATATGTTAAGTTCCAATGTGTTTATGTTACGATTAAATTGATAATGCAACATAGATTGCATAAGAATAGCCGGATGAGCCGGTGATTGAGTATGATTCTACAAATGTGTGGATAGTCAGAGGTGCTGACAAATGTCTTGGATTGAAGTACCGGAGGGTGAACATCTTAAGACTTAAAATATTTATGACTCCACAAATGTGTGGATAGCTAGAGGTGCTAGCAATTGTTTTAGATGGAAGTACCGGTGGGTGAACATCTTAAGACTTAATATTTACGATTCCACATATGTGTGGATAGTCAGAGGTGCTGACAAATGTCTTGGATGGAAGTACCGATGGGGGAACATCTTAAGACTTAAAATATTTATGACCACACAAATGTGTGGATAGCTAGAGGTGCTAGCAATTGTCTTAGATGGAAGTACCGATGGGTGAACATCTTAAGACTTAATATTTATGATTCCACATATGTGTGGATAGTCAGAGGTGCTGACAAATGTCTTGGATGGAAGTACCAGTGGGTGAGCATCTTAAGACTTAAAATATTTATGACTCCACAAATGTGTGGATAGCTAGAGGTGCTAGCAATTGTCTTATATGGAATTACCGGTGGGTGAACATCTTAAGACTTAATATTTATGATTCCACATATGTGTGGATAGTCAGAGGTGCTGACAAATGTCTTTGATGGAAGTACCGGTGGGTGAACATCTTAAGACTTAAAATATTTGTGACTCCACAAAGGTGTGGATAGCTAGAGGTGCTAGCAATTGTCTTAGATGGAAGTACAGGTGGGTGAACATCTTAAGACTTGAGATACGTATGAAACCACAGTTGTGTGTATAGTCAGAGGTGCTGACAAATAGCCATGGTAGAAGGATAGGAGTGTGAACACCATAGTGAAATTTAATTAAACTATTGTAAACAATAGTTGAAAACTAATAATATGATATTATTACATTGTGAGAGTCAATTCGACTAGAAATGACTCAGTTGGAAAATTGATTGTGAAAAATGTATCTTTACATTTTGTTGGGAGAAACTATTGGTGATTATGGTGTTTTAAATTAGCCAAAGGTGCTGGTAATAGAATTGGATCAGATAATATAATCATATTTGTGAAAATGACCCATTAAGGGAATTACATGCAAAATGTGTGTTGTGTGCAATTTGATGTTGAATATGATATATTATTATCTAAACATGGCAAACATCCATAAGATATGTATATGGATATGTTAAAATGAATTTTTGGGGAACTTTGGGAAGGGTTACTTACTTAGTTCATATGAACTAATTGTGACCTTATATGTGATGTTAAAGGTCAAAAATAGATATGCATCGGGCGATCAGATCGGGTATGTTTTGAAGCGAAATCGAGCGTGATGTAAATCTTTGGTGATATTAAAATTAAACACACCAGTTTTTATTCATAAATGTACATGATTTTCACGCTTCCGAACATAATTTTGTTAAAATTTAATCTGGGACTAAAAAAATTGGACACGTGTAAACGTGTGAGAGATTTTGGTGTCATATCTACCTCAATACCCGCTCTAGAGATCTTGTGGCCTAACACTATCCCCTCGGTCACCATCAAGTGACACTTCTCTCAATTTAGCATCAACTTTGTCTCCACACATCTTTTCAACATTCTCTCTAGATTCACCAAACACTAATCAAACTAGCTGCCATAAACTAAAAAGTCATCCATAAACACCTCCATAGATGACTCAATCATATCTTGAAATATGGCTACCAAGAACCTCTGAAATGTGGCAGGAGCATTGCATAGACCAAATGGCATGCGACGGTAAGCATAAGTGCCATAGGGGCATGTGAAAGTGGTCTTTTCCTGATCCTCCGGTGCAACGGGGATCTGGAAATACCCAGAAAAGCCATCCAGAAAGCAGTAGAACTGCTGGCCTGCTAACCGCTCCAACATCCGGTCAATGAAAGGAAGGGGATAATGATCCTTCTTGGTGGCATCGTTAAGTTTCCTATAATCGATGCAAACTCGCCACCCCGTGACCGTGCGAGAAGGAATGAGCTCGTTTTTCTCATTCGTGATAACCGTCATCCCTCCCTTTTTAGGGACGACCTGAGTGGGGCTCACCGATGATGAATCCGAGATAGGATAAATCAAGACCGCATCCATCAACTTCAACACCTCCTTCTTCACAACCTCTTGCATGTTAGAATTTAAACGCCTCTGAGTTTGGACTACCGGCTTATACTCATCTTCCATGAGTATCCTATGTATGCAATAAGCAGGGCTAATGCCTTGGATATTAGAGAGTCTCCAAGCAATAGCACTCTTATACACCCTTAATGTGACAATCTGACTTTTCGGATTAACTTTGTTAATTGGAAATGGTGAGATCACAGGCCCAACAAGACATGGGAGGCCCAATAGAGACAAGTTAAGCCCAATGAAACCAAGGAAGGCCAATGAGGCCCAAGTAGGCCCACTAAGGCCAAAGTAGGCCCAAGGTAGGCCCAATGAGTCTGGGATAGGCCCAATTGTATCTAAGAAGCCCAATTGGGTTAATTTAGCCCAACAATGATTTAAATGACCCGATTAGAGACAATTCGGGATTTTCGGTTCAACTTTGTTAACCGAAATATTAAGTAATTGATCCAAAACAAAATTTTAAGGGTTGGAATTGGGCAAAACAACTTTTAAACATCACAATTTCAAGGATTTAACTTGTAAATAATCTTAACAATCAATTTTGACTCCTAAAAGTCAAAATTCGGCCAAGAAAGAATGGGGGAATTCGAAATTCAATCAATAGGTTATCATAATTGAATTAGATCAGTTATAATCGGTATTTCAAGGGTTAGTAACGGCTATCAGGTGTTATTAACATCAACATTAATAGGATTAAAGGCCAAATGATGTTAAAGGTTGTAACCGTCACATGGTGGCATCAAAACCGTGAAATCTGATTTCAATCCTTACAATTGAACATTCCTACACCTCAATCGACATTCTCAGAGTCTCTGGCATACATAATTTCGATAGCAGAAGCTTCGGATTAAGGAATTGGATTTAGGTCGGCCGAAGTACAATCTAGAGATCGGGATACTTCAATTTGGCTTCAAATCAAGTAAGTAATTACTCTTAAACCTTCTAAACATGCCGACTTAGAATAATTCTAAGTCAATTTCGGCTCAAAACATCGAATTGTATGAATACCATAATTAGGGTTCATAGCATAAACGGTTTTAGGGATTTTGATTTAAATGAGTTTGATATTCAAATTAATGTACATGGGTAGTTCCAGAAGGTCTCGACTAAGCTAAAACATGCATTAATTTTAGTTAGTTACAACGAATTGATAGATTTCAATTCTAGGGTTTATATGACAAAACGGATTTGGGGTTTTCTATGGAAAAGAGTTCGAAAATTTAATTAAATGATATCACAGTATCAGAAGATTCCGATTTAAGTAAACCTTATGTTAATTTAGGCAAAAACCTTCGAATTAGGTGTTAACCGGTTTCAAGTGTTCATTTTAGGAACGGCTTAGGGTTCTTGGTTAAAAAGATCATGAAAATTCGATTAAATTATACAGAGTGAGTCGAAATCAAGGGTGTAATGAAAACCCTATGAATCCAATAGCAATAGATTATCAATTCAGTCGATTTGAATGGGGAGTGGGTGAACTCAAGTTCGAACGTTTATACAACCAATTAATCGAGTTATAGTGGTTCATGTGCGAATTAAAATCATATACAGGATTGGTTGGATTCCAGGAATAGAACCCCTAAGGTGTTAGGAACAATCAAGTTCGAATTTTGGATTGATAGGGCTTGAATGGATCGGTCAAAAGAAAAAGGGGGGAACCAGTTAATTTATGCTTAAAACCATTTAGATTTCAATCTGTTAACAAAAGTGAAGTCAGAAGGAATGGTTAGATGGGTGTGCGGTGGATGGAGGGTCACGGGTTCGAACCCGGCCCTAACCATTTTTAGGATTTTAAGGTTATTTTAGTATTTTTGTCATAATTTTCGCGTGCGAACTCCGTTTTAACCCGTTCGAATTTCATTAGAACCAGAATTCTATCCCGAACATATTTGTATAATAAAATTTAGATTTTAATCTGAAAACGAAATCGTGTATAATTACGGTTAATTAAATAAAATCAGACATGATTTTATTTAAACGATTCCAAAGGCACGCGTAATTTCGTATGCATTTATCTAACGCTTTAACATACGTGTGTTGACACGTATGTGATTTCAAGCACATGACAACAATTCGAATAACACTAGGTTATTGTTTAAACACAGATTCTTCGTAAAGGATCTTTTACGCGGGTTCACGAGTATTTGATCATTCTGCTAAAATCAAAGGTGCGTACACGGCCCCTTTCTTATTTCAAACTGTTTTGGGGGAGAAAACATGTGCAATAAACTCTTTTTAGATACATATCACTTGCATGAGTTAGCTGTTTACATTATGTGACAACATAGCAATTGAAAGTCCTTACACACCTCGAACCGTTTAGTTTGCCGTAGCGCAAAGCGTGGTAGTTGGAAATAGATCTATTAGGTTTGACAAACCTCACCTGGTAGATGGGATCTACGCAGGTGTTTGACTGACCAAACACATTTTACTATTGTTGTGCTAGACAATAGTGGCAAGGCAAAAACATGCTATAGCATGGCAATTCGTCAGCTTCGGTGTCGACCACTTATGTAAATAGTTTATATGACTAGCTATCATGACTGTGCATGTGTGATTATGTTATCTATAACTTGATATTCAAACTGTTGTTTTAAACATTGTGAATGCTTAAAACCTGTGTTATGCACCAACCTTTGTGTTGACTTGATTTACATGTTTTCTCAGGACGCTAAGGCGCGCAATAGAGCTGGCATGGACTAGGAGATAGAGTCGCATGCATTTATTATATTTCAGTTATTTGAGTTTGAACACTTGATACTTTGTATTGTAATTTACATTTTACAACTATTACTGGTTTTAAAACGCTTCCACAAATTTTGAAAACTCTGATGTTATGTTTTAAAGACCAAAGTATGTTTTGAAAATTCATATAGAGGTCTTCGTTATGTCTAATGATCTGAGATCCTGGTTTGTCACGTTCCCAAACGGTATGATTCCGTTAGTTGAAAATTGGGGGTGTGACACTTAACACACATAGAAATCTCTTCTTCTCCTTCTCACTCAACCTGGATGAAATGACAACAGGTAGAGTGGAATCCTCTCCTAAAAACGCATACTCTAGGTGGGAAGGAAAAACCTTAAACTCAAGGGCAGGTGGTGACTTTATAGAGGGTTTCTTACTCTCCTCCCTCAACTCATCAATCTAGCACCTCAGAAATCACCGACACACCCTCATCCATCATCTCAAACTCCTCTTCACTCCTCTCAACTACCAAATCAGCCCCGCACACGTACTCAAGACACCTATCTACGTGTGACATGAAAGAATTTATGAAGTAGACTGAATGACATGGGTCACTAAAGTCATCTTGATCACCTGGATGCCTCATGGACTTCACAACCTCAAATGTGACAGTCTCATCACCCACTCTACGAGTGAGCTTCCCATCAAACACATCAATAATGGCTTTAGCGGTCCTCAAGAAAGGACGGCCTAGAATGATAGGCACACTCTCATCGGCCTCCATGTCAAGGATCACGAAATCCACGGGGAACACAAATTTGTCCACCTTCACCAACAAGTTCTCAACAATACCCCGTGGACACTTGACCATCCGGTCAGCAAAGGACAATGTCATGCGCTTAAGCATAAGGTCACCAAGTGCTAGCTTCTCATATAAAGAATAGGGCATCAAATTGATGTTAGCACCTGAATCTGCCAATGCGTGCCTCTGAGTGTCTCTACCAAACAGACATGGGATTGTAAAGATCCCCAGATCTGTCAACTTCTTCGGTAGCTTGTTCAGAATCACAGCAGAACACCCCCCACTCAAAGGAACATTAGAAAGTTCCCCTAGCCGATCCTTGCTCTTCAACAAATCCTTAAGGAGTTTGGCATACTTGGGCATATGCTGAAGAGCCTCAATGAATGGAAGATTGATCTTCAACTGTTTAAACATGTCAAGAAAATGACCATACTCCTTAGCATGCTTTTGGTGAGCTAAGAGAGCAGGGTATGGAAGTCGTGAATGTTCAATCTTAGGACTCGGCCTAACCACAACCGGTTTCTTCTCAACCGGGACCACTACAGGAGACTCACTGCTCGGTGTTGTACTTGCTGGGACTGGCCTCATTCCAGGAGTCTCCATATCAATCTCCTCATCCACCAGTTCTTCTTCCTCTACCTCAACCGGTGGATCTACTCTCTCACCCCCTCGACCACTCCTAGTGGTCACTGCTTTTACATGTGCATTTGGATTAGGTTGTGTGCTGCCTGAAAACTGGCCTGGGCCCCTCTCATCCAAACGCTTAGCAATATCCACAACTGATCTTTGAAGATCAAGAAAAGCAGATTGTTGGTTTTTTAGAAGGATGTCATGCTCAGCAAGGGTTTTCTGAGTATTGGCATCCTTAGCAACCAACTGGGTCAGTAACTCCTCAATCTTACTCATGCTACCCCCACCACCAGCACTACTGCTACTACCCGCCCCCGGTGTATGACTCGGATGACTAACCGAAGAATGACCCTGCCCCTGGTTATGAGATAACCTAGATTGGAAACCAGGGGGATGACCGGAAGAACGCCAATTGAAGTTCGGGTGGTTTCTCCAATTTTGATTGTAGGAGTTATTGAAAGGGTTAGTGCTACCCCTACTTTGACCCCCCAAATAGTCAACCTAATCCTGGTTGACCACCAAACACTCAGATGTGGCATGGCCACCCCTACAAATCTCACACCTATCTACCTTCATCTTCAATTCCTTCACATCCCTTGACAAGGCCTCGAGAGCAGCTACTACACTAGTATCCACATTGTCGTGTTGAACTCCTCTCGTTGAAGAAGAGGAACTAGAAATAGGATTTGAATTCCTATTAGCAGAATGTTGCTTATACTCAGCCTGGCAAAACTCTTAAACATATCGTTGCACTCAGCAACATCCCTTTTTCCCATAAGATGACCACCCGCAGATTTGTCGAAACGAGCCCGAGTCTCATAAGTGAGACCATGCTGGGAGCATCTGCTAAGAAAATTCTGGAATCTCTCCCAAGCAAGGTTATATGGCTCATCGGGTGCCATACGAAAAAAGTGGATCTCATCACGAAGGCGGGCTGCCTTAGCAGGTGGGAAATACTTCTTAAGGAAAGCATCCCTAAGACTGCCCCAAGTAGTAAAAGATCTGGGTGCATGCGAGTCAAGCCAAGTGGCGGATCTACCCGCAAGTGAAAAGGGAAATAGCTACAAGAAAATGGCATCTTCAGTGGCACCTTGAAGATTGAAGGTACCACAGATGCGAGTGAGGCGAGCTATATGTGCTGGAGCATCCTCATCATCCTGGCCATTAAACTGAGAGTTGTTAATGGCTGTCATGATGTACGAGGGAATCTGCCATGAATTTTCATTCGTAATGTTTGGCACAGTGATGGGATCGTTAAGTCCCGTGAAACCCTCGGTGGACTGCTAATGAACTGTACGACGGTTTGTGTAACATCAGTGCCGGAATCGTACCGGAATAGTGATCGCAACAGTAACATGAACAGTAATCAGGTACAACTTTTATGCATTTCAGTGTATATTCATATTCATATTCATGTCATATACTGTTATCATTTCATGAATCAAACAGTAAATAAATTCAAAATCATTTCAGAGAAACTAAACTCAGTAAACATGGTTCCTCAGTCAGATAATTATCTGGCTACACAGAACCGTCATGTGATTACTTGTTAGGATTTTATTATGTATAAACGTATGTGAGGCTTTACAGAACAAAACAACACGAATATCGTTACGTGGATGCTAAATCGACGGATTATTCGTATAGGTGACGATCTGTACGAATAAATCTGAAATTTTAACATTCTGAATGATATCTAATAATTAGAAAACAATATTGGAAAGTATGGTTATTGCCGTGTTCGTACGGGTGACGATTCGAACGAATACGCGTAACGACTGTACGATCCGATTTTAAAACGTAAATTTAATTAAATGTTAAAAATAAACGAAAGATATTAGTTAATTTACTAGGAATAACCACTTAAACTAGAATTATAAATATTATTTTATAAACCGTGTCGTTCCGTGACGAAAACACGAGAAATCGACATTATTTCGCGAAACCGAACGAGACCGAACCACCGGGTGTTTTAATTCATTTAATGGAACATTAAAACACCACAACAACCCTCAACAACCCAATTCCTCTCTCCAAATTCGTTTTTCTCTTTGTCACTAAAAACCCAAGCTTCTCTCTAAGATTTCTTGGTGGATTCTCGTTGGATTCAAGTGTTCTAGGTGTCAAAACGATCCTCCCATCACGTAGATTTCAGAAGTACAAGAATTTTGAGCTTCCCACCATAGGATTCGAGGTAAATCTCGATTTTATTTTTGGTTTTAGGGTGCTTCACGAGCCTTTGTTGTTATTGCTATAAGAACCGGTTGTAAACACTTAATAACTTGAGATTTAGTCATGGTTAGCAATTAGGAGGTATTAGAAACTAGATCTTTACAGGTTCTGATCGTTGGGGAAAACAAAGATGGTTACAGGTTCGTGGCTAGCCGACGTCCGAACCTCTTGTTCCCATTAGCCGAACCTTGGTTAGGCCGAACTCCACTGATATTGGCCGAACCCTAGACTGCGACGAACTTGTCGAACATGACCGAAACCCTGCATCGAATCTGTTGGTTCCCTGCAACGAACCTGTTGCCATTAATCTGTTAGCCGAACCTTAAAGGTTCGTGGGAGTAAGGTGCAGCCGAACCTAGGTGGGTAACGAACCATCATGCTGGCCGAACCATCATCTCGGCCGAACCTTAACGAAGGGACGGAACTAAGAACCAGAACCCTAGCCGAACCCTTTTCTATTGGGCAAACCCTACCTAGCGAACCAAGCCTTGGGACAGCCGAACCTATGGTGGATACCTCAAGAACGTTCGCTGCTTTGGGAGAAAACCGAACCTAAGGTTAATAAAATCTTTAGTTTTCATCATGCATGGGGTTTATGTAAGTATACATGCATGGGATAAACCATGTGTGTGCATGGGGATGATAAAGAGTACTCAATTTCATGCAAACTTGTTTTAATATGAACCAAGGTATCATTGGCAAATAACAAAGATTTTAAGGATTAGGTGTTGGTTTAATTATTAACATTACCCTTATGAAAGATTGTACTACGGATAATTAACTCGGATGATTCAATTAGTTATGTTGAATTATTTAGAGATTTTGAATGTGGTGGACGATTGATAATCAAGAACTCTCAATGGGCCTAGGTGGGCCCAAATGGGTAAAATTAAAGCCCATCAAATAATTAAGGTTACTTTAAATCAAGTTAATAAAATTTTATGAAAGAAAATGGTTTATGAGCCTTGTTAAATGAAATTAAGTGATTTTCTAAAGTAAGGATAAACATAGAATTAGTTAAATTAAAACATGTTGATTAAGGTTGGTTATGATGAACTGTTGGGATACGGGATTACAAATGGGTAATTGAATTAGACCATTTAGATTAAACCTTAGAAGAACACTAGTACTTAGGACACTTAGTCGCACACACTGAGGTCAAACCCTAGATACGACGACTAATATGTATACTTATCGTATTCGAATTCCTTTAAAACGACTCAGGAACTGAAGAAACTTAAGCTACAACAAAGAGCGCGCATTTTGTGATAAGACATTTGCACAGCAACACAGGTGAGTTCATTGCCCCTTTTCTAAACATTTTTGGTTTTAAAACATGGGTCTGAGAAGCATGTGTAAACTGTTTTATTTAAATTGTTTACTTAAATGCTTTTATTCATTATATGTTATATCTTTATGCTTGTTGATACTCCTAGACTCCTTTCTAGGTAATGACTATGCAGAACTAACTATCAAGTTAATTAAATTACTCTCATGAGTAATACTTTAATTCTAAACTCTAAACAAACCCTTAGTCCATCAAGCTCAATTTCAAAAATCTAAATTCAAAGTGAAATCAAAATAACTAAAGCTAAAGATCATGTTCAAAGCAATCTAATTCAGTGTGTGATCTGAAAATAAAGGATCCTAATCAAGAATCAGAGATCATTGTGAAATTATGGAAACTCTAAAGATCAAAATCAAGAGACTCAAGGAAATCAGAAATCATATATGTGTGTGAATCATTGAAATAATGAAATCATTAAAATCTAATGAAATCATTAATGCTTGAGTCAAGGTGGGTGTCAGTTGTATGGAAATCAAGATCACGTGTAACACACATAAAGTCCCGGCATAAATAGTAGACTCTTGTAGTCAAGCTATATGGGCAATAACGTGAACTATCAAATGAAATCAAAAATCAAAATCAAGAGAATCAAAGAGATCAAGAATGAAAGGATATCTGTAAAGTCCCGGCATGTACAGTAGACCAGTGAGTCAAGCTGATATGGGCATCATTAAAATCCCGGCACGCTCAGGTGGACTCCTTGTGGGTCATACCTGATATGGGTCACGTGTGAGAGGGTACAACTTGGACAACCACCAACAACTAAGTCTAATTGATTGAGTCAAATAAGGCCCAATCATCATGTCTTAGTTGTAATTATATGCTTAATTATTAATTTAATTAAACATTTAACATTATTTCTACAAGTGCTTTGGGGCTATCATGAATACATGGTGACTCTAGATACAAAGAGGTAAATCTATTTGTGGAAATCTGAATCTAAAAAGAAAGGTGAATGGAGTGAAATGCTTAATTATCATTAACAACAATATGCTAAGCAGTCCGGTATGTGATGGGATGTTGGCTAGGGCTTGTTCCCCTACATATGCCCTATATATAAGCATACTTGATTGGATAGCATAGGTGGTTGTTAATGAGGTTAAGGTTGTCATTTTGGGGAATCAAGGTAAACATTTTCAGGGTAATCAAATACTAAGAATCAAATGTATGGGATGAAATGCTTAATTATCACCAGGAACAATATATCATGTGGTTTGGTATCTAGTGGGATGTTGGCTGGGGCTTGTTTCCCTACATATGCCCTATATATAAGCATACTGAACTGGATGGTATAGGTGGTTAATGGTGAGGTTAAGGTTGTCAGTCAGGTTATTCAAACTCATTTTTATAAAACTATATGAACTCACCTACCATGTGTTGACTTTATTTTTGCATGACTTCTCAGGTGACGAACAGGTCAACTAAAGAGTCATTTCTTTGGACTAGGATATCCGATAGTGGACCTAGCTTTTGGACCTGCATACTTTTGGACATCATTACACAATTATTTTGTATATCTTGTGCAGATACAAGATAGATGATTATGATGTGATAGTAGATTTACATTGTTAAATTATAAACTTAACTGATGTAATTTAACTTTGTAATTCTATTTTATTTTAGCAGTTTCTCATTTATATATCATGTGAAATGTAAACCATCTGATCATCCCGATTATCACTCACGATATCGCGCCCCGGGAACCTTCTGCCCGACAGGGACTCCGATCCAACCCCGCCGGCTCGGGGTGTGACAGTTTGCCATTTGTGGAACAAAGTGCAAACAAGGACTAGAATGAGTAGAAGAATTAGAAGAGGACGGTGGTGTGTGCTCAAAAGAATCAGCAGAAATGGGAGTAGAATCACTTACCTCACTCGTAGACCCTTCAGAAAAGTCCCGCAAATCGCTCCTTGAAGGCAAAGAAAGCTCAGGTGGCGGTCCGTGTGAGCGTAACTGTGGCATACACTACCAAACCTGCAAAACAATAAAAATTAATCAAAAAGAAATAAATAAAATAAAATAAAACTAAAAACTAAAAGCAAACTAAAAACAAATATGCACAGATAAGACACAAGAACTAATAAGCACAATCGAATAAGAAGTCCCCGGCAACGGCGCCAAAAACTTGATGTGTGCAAAGTAGTTTAATTAAAAATAATAAAAATTACAACTATCCTAGACACAAAGTAATACTCTAGACTCTCTAAACTAAACTACCAACAGGCACGTGAACCTATCAAAAATAGTAAAGAAAAGTAATTCCGGATATCGAACCCACAGACTTCTATAGAAAATGCAAAAAGACTCAAGGACTTATCTATACAAATTTACTTGATTAAAAAGAATTGTTTTAAAGGGGGGTTTTTACTAATTAATTAAACTAAATTAATAACCTAACAACTGGATTAAGACAAAGTAAGAGAAATGAAACAGGATGTCACAAATGATGAGATGACTACCTAGGGTTTACTCTATACATGTCCAATGCCTTTTAGATTGATTATGGAGCTATTATGAAACCGGGATCTTTGATTATTAACTAATAAACAATTTAGAGTATCTTCAACCTTTCTCAAAGATTTCAACTAAAATGTCTACGAGTCTTTTAATTACCGGTTTAAGTTAGTTACTCTCACAAGTTAACCAACCCATCAATGACATATCCTAAAGACCATCTACCTCACGGAAATGGAAGTCTCAATACACAAACATGTGTATGGGATAATAAGAAGAATCAACTTGGATTTAGTATGCAAGAATATGTTCATGTAACACCCCGACCGATGGCGGAAACGTCGGGATGCCACGAGGGATGTGTAGATTGTTCATAAGCTTGTGGGCATCTAATTACATCATCACATAATCATATAATCAACCAAATTAATTACAACAAAAATCATGTTCATCATGAATTAAATACATCAATTACACCAAAAGAATTAGCTAAACTAACTAAACTCTAATCGCCATAATTTTAGTTAAATTTAGCTAAGTCCAAGATCCTATGTGACGATGTCCAAAAGAGTGAATTCATCTTCCTCAACCTACTTAGCTTCATCACCTGAAACATGTAAGAAAATCAAGTGTCAACTACTAAGTAGTTGGTAAGTAATCATAAGTTTTTATACTTTAAGAGTGTTTTATAAAATGAGTATAAAAGTTTATATTTTAAAAGGTTTTATAAAAAGTTTAGATAAAATGAGTATAAGAACTTATGGTCTTTCTGAGAAAATCCACCAGAGTACCTGTGTGACAATCCAATACATATCCCAACACAATCAATCAAGCACATAATAGACACGCATTCACCTATCTCACCAATTCATAGATAATCATAGATAATCATAGACAATAATAGATAATCAATCACATAACCATTCAACCAATCTCAAACATCAATATTCTCAAATAGTATCTATGACTATACATGGAAATTATGTAATTAACATAAGTTAAAGACATGATCCATGGAGTAGAAGCTATCCACGTGACAATACATGAAACCAATGCAATTAATCAAGGTCAAAGGCAATGTTTCACGGAGTTGTGATAATCCAAGTGGCAATACATGTAATTGTATCGGATTACAGAAGTCAACACAACAATACACGGAATTGTGGTAACCCACGTGACAATACATGTGATCATTGCGTATAACCGAGGTCATCAGCAATGCCACACGGAGTTATAATAATCAATGTTAAACCATAATTAATGATAATCCATAATATGAATATCATATTGATAAACAGGCATCATCCATGTGTTATCAAAATAATATTTAAATTGGTATACATGTTTCACCTCCAATTTTTAAAACAAAACAGTTTAAAAGAAAGGGAGGTTATGAGAACTCACCTGTGTCCTTAGATTCGGTGTTCTCGTATAATGGGCGCTCACGTTTGAGGAATCAAAACAACTCAACAACCTGAATTTAATAGATATTAGTTTTCATAAATATATGCATTTCTTGACAATTTCGTGTTCATATGTGTTTACTTTAATTACTTACGTATTTCACTTCTTATTTTATTTTGCCTAAGTGGAAATAACAAATAATGATTTCATCAATAATTATTATAAAAATGGACTTTCACTTGGTAATTTAATTACCTATTAGGGGTAACCAATCATGAGATCTTAGGAGTGGTTTCCACATATGAGTGTGATCTAAGGTGATAACCTCTATCTTACACACTCACACACATATATACGTATGTATTCACATGCATGTTTAAATCAAGGCTTTCACCATGAGTCAAAATATAAAACCTAGTTTTGATTTGTTACTCAAGTTAGAAAGAGGAAAGGTGGTGATTTAGGTCATTCATGCATGCATGGATACATCCATATATATATATTTACACCCATATACATGTTTATGTTTCCCCTAATTACTTAGTTTAAATAGACTTAGGTTCACCCACCCATGACCAGCGAACCTTGGACCCATTGTTCCCCATGGTTCGGCTAACAGGTTCGACCCCCTGGTTATGGTTCTAGGTTCCTAGGTTCGCCACTTTGGTTCAAACATAAACAGCCCATAGGTTCGCTGCCTAGTGTCTGGATGAGAGCTAAGGTTCGGTGCCCATGGTCCTAAGTAGGCTAGGGTTCGGTGACCAGCAAGGGTTCGCTTGTCTGGTATGGGTTCGGCCAGAATGAAAAGTTCGGTCCTTATAGGTTCGCACACCCCATGCGGTTTGCCACCTTAGACTATCTCCAACAGGTTCGTGGGTTTGTTTCCCTAAGGTTCGTGGCCAAAGGAACTCCGACTGAGGTGGAAGGTTCGCTCCATGGCAGGGTCCGCTGCCATGGGTTCGTGTGGGGTGAGGGGTTCGGTCAACCCAAGGTTCCCGCCCACTAGGTTCGTTGCTGGAATAGATTCGTCCCATCCAGATGGTTCGTGGCTCACTAGAAGGGTTCGTTCCAGGGCAAGGTTCGGCTGCCCTGGGTTCGTGACTAGCATACACCAGGTTCGTGACTCCCTGCGGCAGAAGGTTCGGCCACAGTTCGTGGGGCTGTAGCCTGTGTGCCAACAGGTTCGTCGTCCCCTCCTTTGAATCAAAAAGGTTCGCCGCCTGTTACCTTCGTGCAACATCAGTTCATCATCATCTTTTTCGAGTTTCTTTAGTTTACAAACACAACCATGGCTTTCCCATCCTCATACAAGTTCATTTTATAGTTTTAATTCGGTTAACACATCCTTAGAGTTTAGGGTTTGTTATCAACTATATAACCGAAAATATAATTTTAGATTTACCTCATTATGTAGACCAAAACTCGTGTTTCTTTGTATCCTTTTGTTCCTCTCGATCACGCGGTCGTGTAGGCGCCAAGATCTCATGAATCCGTCGAGAAACGAGCGAGATATCGTAGAGAGAAGGTAGAGAGAGAGAGAAAGTGGCGAATTTGAGAGCTTAGAGAGAGAGAGTTGTTCTTGCAAAGTGAAGGAGAAAGAAAGAGATGGGCTTTTATAGCCCAGGTTCTCCCCGCGTGCTCGGTCCCGTTTTATCGCGATAAATTATATAAGATGTTCGGTTATGCTCGTTTTTTTTAACGTGAAACACATTTAAAACATAAAACATTCAAATAAATATATTTCATTTAAATCAATTGATTTTAATTAAACTTGTTTCATAAAACGATTTCGTTAAATTATTTATTTAAATAAACCGATTTGTTTTAGGTTGTGATTCCTAATAAATGTTTTTAATTTATCTTTCTTATTGTATTATCAATAAATATTATTTAATTATCTCGTCGAAACGCGACACTTACGTACGTATTCGTAAAGATCGTCACCTTTGCGAATCCAACGCTCGTACCGTATTTCGATTCGATTTACATTTTATGGAATATTGTTTCAGAATATTATTCTTAATAATTATATTCGTGTGAATCGTCACTCACGCGAATACACTATTAAGTTAATATTTCTGAATTAATATTCGTGTTTATTTTATGTTCGTAACCTCACCATCGCGTAATCCTTTCCAACATTATTTTCATTATTTTATTAACTTAAATATTGTAATTCCCAATCCAAAACCCACTAAACCCAAGTCACTGACACATCCATGATAGACCGAAATATGCATATGTATAGGGCATATGTAGGGGTCAGTCGCAACCGCCCCAGCCACCGTCCCACCGCTATTTCGATAAACCATGACCATGTGTCCTTGACTATGTTTAACAACCACACTATAACCAGTAACCAACTCCAATCCCTTTCCATTCTCAACCATAACCCATAATCTGTGAAATGTAACTGCATCAACTCTCTGGTTCTGTTTAGTTGGGTCTCAACTAAACTCACCATGGTTTATGCATAGAATATTATATCCTCAATGTATACCAATAATAGTGATAATCATCAAATCATGCATCAAGAAATTCATTATCGTAAACAATTATAAATCTCAGATCGTAACAGTACAATCGTACGGATGTACGGACGACCGGAAGTACAGTGATGTTACAGTTCAATTAACCTAATCTTAGTCTTTTCACAAGGACTTTAACTAGTGACTAAACATTCAAGACAAACTAACAAACTCTCACCTCACGACTTTTGAATTTGGTTAAAAATTTAGTTCGTTTATGACCTAATTAACATTCCTTTGAATCACTACGTCTAGCAATCCATTTACCAATCAAAAACACAAAGTAATTGATCTAACATGCACCTATTATATGAAATACATTCATCAAAGCACATGAGGAATATATAAATCAAATCAATAAACTAGTATAAACATTCATACACATCCAAGATTTAAAACCAAATTTTTATGTCATTGAAAATCCAAAACTTGTTCCACAATCACTCGTTATAAACGTTAGACATGCATAATCATAAAACCCTAGGTAGTGTTGATGGTCTAGCCACAAATCATACTGAATAAATGGCAAGAACTAATGAAAAAACCAGTAACAAACATCATACGAATGGAAAACAATACAAGAATAAGAACCAAGTGCGATTACACCCTTCGATTTGCAATCTTCGGGCTTCTCGGTGATGATTCTTGACCTCGATCGCTTATTCCAGCCTCCTAGTCGCCTCCCAAGTCGTCTCTAAGCCGTGTTGTAACCTAATTCTCTCATCTTCAACCGTTTTGATCAACAAACATCGAATTTTGAATTTTTAACCCTGTCGCGCTACGCGACAGGTCCCTTGTAACCCTCGCACTACGCGAGGCTTCACACTACCAGACAAAATAGTCGGGTCAACCCGTCATTATTAAAAGGGGTATTTCGGTCCTTTTCCACCTGTCGCGCTACGCAACAGGGTTCCTTATGGTTGTCGCGTGACGTGACGAGTTCCAAAATCCAGTTTATGTCTTTCTTTGTTTTCAGGTCTGTTCTCGTCTTGATCCTTTGTGCAAAAATTACATGTTTATTACCTACAAGCATCAAATTACAGAAATGTGAAGAACCAGCTTAAATCGACTCCAAAACTGAATAAAACTGTACAGAAACTTAAATAAAAACAAATGGAAAACAGATGTGTTTCACAACACATCAGAGATCTAGAGGTCGTGGGAGTCGAGTTCGATCAGAGTCTTTAGCCGAGAACAAGCTACAAGTCAAACTACACCAAATCGACATCAAATCAGGTAAAAATCTACTCCTATACAACCTAAAACAACCGACTACGCAAAGCCCCATCATATTTCATAGTTCTAGCATCGAATTATACGAATTCGATTGTTAGGGTTCTTCGACTATGAGGATTTGAGGTTTTCGATCCAAACAAATTCAAAAACGCAATTAAACTTACCCACAGCTTCTAAATGATGCTTCTAACAAAAGCCCTATGCTAAATTAATAAAATAATAACAAATTGATGAGGTTCTAATTCTAGGGTTCGGCATTCAAAACGATTTGGGGTTTTATGTTCGAGTGGATTTGATAATCAAATTAACCTATGCAGTTAGTTTTAGAATAGTTCATTTTACAAAAACGCTATAAAATTTTCAAAAAACAATCTCGAATTAAGTGAGAACCTATTAGGTATTTTTAGATAAAAAACGTATTGGGGTTTTTAAACAAACAAGATCCAAGAATTCAATTAAACATGACAGAGATGTTCGTTTTGATCTAGGGATGAAAAGCCCTATGATTTCAGACGCTTACTGGTTCGAATTTGGTTCAATTGGATCGAGGGCTAGATTGCTTGAAAACGACTTTGTTCGGGATAGAATTCGGCATGAAAACCTGATCAATGATTAAATTGAAACCCCCTGGAGGTGCGCCTGAGCTTCTGGAACAAAAGCCCCAAGGTAGGGAACTTGATCTTGGTCGAATTGGAGCTCAATTGGAACCCATTGGGTTCGGTTAAAGAAAAAGGGAACCAGGGTGTTGAAGATTAAAAGAATTGATTTTTGAATCATGTTGCAAAAACAAAAGCAGACCAGCTGGTGGGAGCGTGGGTTGTGTGTCCGGGAGGTCTTGAGTTGGAAACCATGTTCCACCAATATTTGAATTAAAAACCAAGTTCTAGTTTTTAAACCATAACTTTATCGTTTTAACTTTGATTCGAGCCGTTCAAATTTCGTTGGAACCGTAATGGAATCACGAGCAAAATAAAATGATAAAATTTATATTTTGACCAAAAGCCTAAGCGCGTATAATTTCGTATCTTAAAAGGAAATCGTATACGTTTATACAATTTAAACAAACGAACTCAAATTCATGTGTAATACAATATGTACGTTTCAAACAACCTAATATACGTGTGTTGACACTTATGTAATCACAAGAATAATATAGTTATTACGAATAACACAACGTTATTGTTAAAACACAGATTCTTCGTAGAAGCCTATCTACGTGATTTCGCGAACACGTGATCATTCTGTTGCTATCTAAGGTGTGTACACGGCCCCTTTTTTTTACATTGTACTGTTTTGGGGGAGAAAACATGTGCAAACAAACATTTTGGATACATATCACTTGCATGAGCTAGCTGTTTACTATAAGTGTGCACATAACACTCAAAGTCCTTACATATGGAACCGTTTAGTTTGCTGTTGTGCAAAGCGTGGTAGTTGAAGATAGATCTATTGAATTTGACAAACCTCACTTGGTAGATGGGATCTACGCAGGTGTTTAACTAGCCAATTCAACATTACTATTGTTTGTGTTAGACAATAGTGGAAAGGCAAAACATGCAACAGTCAGCTTCGGTGTCAACCACTTATGTAAATAGTACAATGACTAGCTATCATGACTATGCAATGTGTGATTATGTTATCTGCAAACATTACATTTCAAACAGTTGTTCAAACATTTGTGTTTACTTATACAAACCTGTGTATGCACAAACCTTTGTGTTGACTTTATTTACATGTTTTCTTAGGACACTAAGGCACAAGCAAGGACCAGCAGGGACTAGGACGTTGAGTCTCATGCATTCAGTTTATTTTACTTGTTGGTTTAAAACATAGAACATTGTACTTATGGTTTTGCGACTGTTACATTTTGTTATTGGTTTTCAAACGCTTCCGCAAACGTTAAACTTTGATTTTATGAATTTAAGACTGAATTATGTTTAAAAGCATATAGAGGTCTTTCGTTATGTCTAATGACTGAGATCCTGGTTTGTCACGCCCTAAACGGTATAATTCCGTTAGTTGAAAATCAAGGATGTGACAGAAGACAACGCTGCTTGCATAGCTCAGATTAGAGAAGGTTATATCAAGGGTGATAGAACGAAGCATATTTCACCAAAGTTCTTCTCACCATACGACCTGCAGAAAGAAGGAGAAATTGATGTTCGTCAGATCAAGTCAAGTGAAAATCTAGCCGACCTATTTACAAAGTCTTTGCCAAGAAGCAGTTTTGAGCAACTATCACAAAAGATCGGACTTCGTAGATTAAAAGATATTAGATAATATTATGGGAGAATATTATACACATTGTACTCTTTTTTCGTTGACTAAGTTTTATCCCATTGGGTTTTCTTAGTAAGGTTTTTAATAAGGCAACGTAACTGATCCAGTAATATCAACTTATCTTATCGGTCCTGAAGTACCGATTTAATACATCCTGAAGTATGCTATTAATAGTGTATAATATATGATAAAATATATATATTTGAGGAGAAGTGTTATAAAATCAAATATATATCTTCTATTTAAAGTTATTGAACGGTTATTTTATATAGATATATATTCATTATATTATAGAGATATATATTCATTATGTATCAAGTAATTTGTATAATCAAATAACAATTGTATAGAGATGCTAAAAGGATTGATGGGTGTATGAATGAAAATGTTTATCTTCTAGAGCAATTTTTCTCTTTTAGTTACATTAAAATTCCGCTTATTTGTTTTTAAATTATTCATTATTAATACATTAAAATTAATATTTTTAATATATATTTATTAAAAAACTTAACTCAAATCACTTTATGTGTGACAGTTGCATACGAGAATTACGTCATCAATGATGTAAGCACAATTGATCGTTCTAGAAATCCGTGCTAATTTGGTAAGTGAAATTACTACAGGTTGATAGTACACGAAAAATGATGAACGTGGGCGAAAACCGTGTACAAAACGGAGTCCTAGATTGCCCGGAATCGAAAAACGAAGAAAAATTTCTAAATGTAGATCGAATGGGCTCGTCGCGGTACGCGGAAGTGAGTTTGAGGATCCTCCGCGGTACGCGATGGACCAAAATATCTGAAAATTCCCGAAAAGCTTCGCGGTACGCGAAGCCCAATTTGGCACCTCGTCGCGGTACACGACGGGTGTGGCGGTGGAGAAATCTGATCTACTTCATCAGATTTCATGCAACATTTTATTTTCTTATCATTTCGAACTACAGCGACCATCAGACGAAAAATATGCACAAACCACCCTCAAATCTTCAATTTCAAGCCTTCTGAACGCAAGGATCGCACCAGGAATCATTTCTACAAGTTCTGATCGTTGTTTTAGCCGCAGATATCCGTCAGATTAGGTAATGATCCGTTTAAACTTTCTGGTTTGATTTTGATTGATTAGATCTTGATTTTTAACGTAATGACATAGTTAGGATTGTTGATTATTGCCTAGATGATGGCTAGGATTGATTATAAACAAAGAACACGAAGTTTTAACGGTTAAATCCTTGATTTGATCCGTTGTAATGCCCGATTTGCATGAAACCCTACCCATAATTATAATGGTTTAATCCATTTGATTATAACAATGTAGGCGATTAGTTGGATTAATCCTTGAAATGCAAGGTTAAATCCAAGTGTTTCAAACTAATCACAATCATTAACATACTCGTTGGAACAATTATCTGACGCTTATGATAACAGTCAGATTAGTATGTTAAACATGGTTATTACACCTATTCTGATGCTACATTGTGATATTTCATGATAATTGGGTAATCAATAACAAGGATTGATCATTCCTATGCCATTAAATTATCTAGAAACTGTTACAGTATCATAATCAACAACATTAACTATTTGGTTAATCTGGGATTATTCTGATTAATCAAGAGTGTCATCAACCTTGTATTAGGAATCTAATGCAAAGTAGGTTCCTACATTATCATACATTGTATGATATAATACTAAATTAAGCAATTAAACATTTAATAACGGTTTGATGACTTACTAAGCAATGTCTTTGACATTGAACGTTCAGAAAAATCTAATCAGTAAACTAGAACATAAATAATTCATAAAATATAACTAAATGCAGAATCATCTCTTTGTCATCAGTTTTGAGATATTTTGCTACCTATATATCATCAGGTGAGTTTCGTACAACCCCTTTCTTTTTAATATGATATAAACATCGGGGTAACTCTGTGAACTGTTGTCTGAACATATGATATGCATCAATGACATCTGTGTGATTTCATGTGATTTTTGTGGGATTTCATGGGATTTTGCCTGTAGAACTGAACTCTATCATGGAACTAAAAGTCCTCATTCTTGAACTGTATCTAGTGAACCCATGTGTGGCCGAACAGAAAACATTGATAGTACTATTGGTTGACACCCCATTCGCTGGGAGGATTGCATCTCCCCTTGTGTGAATGTTTGTTATCTGTTTCCAGAACTTCTTAATGGTATGATAGACATTAAGACAGTGAGGCACTAAGATATGTACCGACAGGTAATATCTTGAGAACAAAACTAGACGTCCGAAAGGAACTAGATATGGGTCCCATGGTTATCCGGAACTGAACTTTTGAGAACATGCTTATCATATCATATTGTTTTAAATTGAACTGTCGAACTCACCAGCTTTGTGCTGACGTTTCAAACTCAAACCTTTTTGCATGTAAACATTATTAGCCAGTGAGGATGCACTTTTGGGATACTTGCACTTGAATAAATTAGTTTGTAATTAAATAGACTTAGTTGTAAACTGTAATGTGGATTTTAATGACGAACCTTCTAATGTATTTACTTTAAGTTAATTTGTGTGCTTGTGATATCGGATCAAGTAAGTCACCCCTCACCTCTGAGACATCACCACTATGCTTCCGCAACCGGTTCAGTGACATCATACACGAGGTGACGAGAGGTGGGGGTGTGACAGGGTGGTATCAGAGCCTGGTTATAGAATTTAGGTTGACTTAGAGACCTAGACTATAACCATAGGCTCGTATAGTGACACAGAGAGCACCGAACATTAATATTGAACAAAACTTGTTTTGAATTAAGCCAGGATAATCAGGTGGTACAAATTCCAGTTATGAGTGGCTAGCATAACTGAAATTTGCAACACGTGTGCATTCTAGTTTACTTTAATTCAAGCAGAACCTCAATAACTATAAAGACGAATAGCTGACTGGAGATAGGGAAAGACAATCATATCATGTTCATGTTTATGTTAAATATTGTTATTTAATATTTACTTCATGATACTGATTAGAGATTTTGATTGTACAGCGATGGCCGATCCAGCTGAGCAGTATATTTACCAGAGATTTCCTTATTTGAGGTTGGATGACACCCCTAGCTCTAGCACAGGATCAGACTCAGATCCTAGTGAGGCATCATCGGCAGCCTCTCAGGCGACCCCTACCGGACCACGTACACCATCATCCCCTAGACCTGTTACTCCACCACCACCACCATCACCAGTACTACCACCAGCAGCCTCCATTATACCCAGTCCCCCTCATTCACCCTTAGTTCCTACTGCAGCTGAGAGGAGACATGACTCCTCTCCACGGAGAGTCCCCACGTGGGACGGATTACGACGAATGCGGGGACAAGCCCGCAAAACCACGGGACTACCCATTAGACGTCAGATGGCTCCCCGAGATGAGCCACATACCATACATGAGGTGGGAGAATCCTCTCACCAAGCTGAGTGGAGGGCCCAGCTACAGCAGGTCACTCAAGATCTGCAAGGGATGCGTCAGGATATACAGCATCAGAGTGCTATGATAGACGATACCCGTAGCACTGTTTTAGAGATTTTGACTTCTCACTTGACTATTATAGATCGAGTGAACACATTAGAGGTAGATACACAGGCGTGGAGGACCTCGGTGGAGGAGCGGTTGCATAGTACGTGGGTGCGGAGGATTATTGCTACCTTTTGGCAGCAGGTTGAGTTGTTGAGGGCAGGAGTGGTGATAGTGAGAGAGTTTCTGATTTGGCTTGGGATGGCCAGTTTCGAGACTAAGATGATATTTTTGGGCGTGATCATGGCAGCAGTAGCCATGGTGTTTTCCTGCTTATCGTACTTTTTACGATAAGTATGTTCATGTAGTTCTTTTTGGGATATCTTATGTACAGACGAATAGGTTGTTAGTGTGTGATGTGGATGGGAAGTTTTGATTGTGGAAATGGATCCCCGGTAGTTAGTGTTGATGTATCGTTTCTGATAGTTCTTGTATTAAAACGTTATGATAGTATAATAAGATGGGTGTTTTTGTATATCTGTCTGTATAATGAACTATGTATATGATGTGTGAACTATAATTAATTCTTCTGTGTGAGAACATAACTGTATATGAACATATAAAGATGAGAACATGTCAAACTAAAATATATATTTCGCTGAAATACGGTACGGGAACAATACTGTATGCGAATATATTGAACTAAAAACATATATTTCACTGAAATACAGTACGGGAGCAATACTGTATGCGAACATATCTGTTATTAAAGTACAGTACGAGAGCCATACTGTACGAGAACATGTCTGAACTGAGAACATATCTAATTGTGAACATGTCTGTAACTAAAGTACAGTACGAGAGCCATACTGTACGAGAACATATCTAATTGTGAACATATCTATAACTAAAGTACAGTACGAGAGCCATACTGTACAAAAACATATCTCAACGGGAACATATCTATCGTTTGTATGAGAACTTAGTGTATGAACTGAGAACATATCAGAGAACTTGTGCGAGAACATATCCTAGTCCTGTATGAACATATCTCTAAAAACATGTGTTGCAATGCAATGAGCTGGGTAAGACTCTAACATGTTTTTGAAATAATAGGACTAAGTATAACTACGAACATTTGTGTGATCTGTGTGTAATGTGAACATGTCTGGACTAAATTCATGTAGTTATACTGTATTCTTTATAATCACATTTCAATATAAAATTTTCAGTGTGACTGAATATGATTGAAATTATGTGATGGAACGGGTTATATTTTTAATGTTCTTAAACTGACCTGAAATTGTCTGCTTGTTAGCAGATTAATGGCTCCTAAAAGAGGTCGACCAGCTAAGAAAGCTGCTCAGAACATTACAAACCCTGAACAAAATCAAATTCCACCTGTGAATGTTGAATTGAATCCGGATCCGCATGTTAATCCGGAAGTGAACGTAGTTCCACCTGGGAACTTGGAAACAAATACTGCTCCACCAGTGAACCCTGGAGCAAGCACTGTGCCATCTGCTGGTACAAGCGGATCTGAAACAAATGAGGCTATGATAGCACGAATTGTGCGTGAACAATTATCTGCTTGTGGTTTTCTGACACAACACCAACCACATATCACCGCAGGTTCTGGTGAGGAACATGATCATGCTGAACATAATGCTATTAGTGGTCACGTCGAAACTCATACTACCACCGGTGCAACAAACACAAAAACAACTGTTCCTGATCCACCACAGCAAGGGTGTACGTATAAGTACTTTGCTTCTTGCAACCCTCCTACTTTTGCGGGCAAGCAAGGAGCATCTGGTCTTTTAAGGTAGATCGAGGAGATGGAAACCAAACTCAAAATCAGTCAGTGTTTGGAGGAGCATAAGGTGTCTTATGTTGCCTGTTCTTTGAAAGACTCAGCTTTGACCTGGTGGAATACCCAGGCCAAGACTTTGGGTTCAGCTACAGTTGATTCGATGGGCTGGAATGATTTCAAAACTCTGATTAGATCAGAGTATTGCCCAATTACTGAAATTCAAAAACTCCAGGAAGAATTATGGAACCACTCTATGATCGGTGCTGATTGTCTGGCTTACACCGACCGGTTTCACGAACTTACTTGTTTACTTCCCGATATGTTTCCTACGGAAGCCACTTTAATCGAGAAGTACGTTAAGGGTTTGATTCCCCAGATTCGGGGAATGGCGACGGCTGCTGAACCTACAACTCTGAAACATACGATTCTTTTGACCACTAAGCTTACCAATGAGGCGATAAGGAGTGGTACTTTGTCTTTGAAACCTCAGACGGGTTACAGTCGTAGTGATGTCGGTACCTCAAATGTGTCGAAAGGTACCAAACGAAAGTGGTTTGGCAAAACCAAGGCTAAGGCTCTGGCTGAGATCACCCAGAGCAAGCCAACTATGAAAAACTATAGTGCTGCTATTCCTGAGAGGAAAGCTTATACTGGGCAGGCGCCCAAATGCAATAAGTGTCCACTCCATCACACGGGACCATGTCCTGTTTGTCTGAACTATAACCGAGTTGGACATTATGCTAAATATTGCAACTTTCCTGCTCAAACACCAAACCAAGCACCACGATAAACCACTCAAACCAACCGGTCATGCTACAAATGTGGAAGCCCTGACCATCTCATGCGAAACTGTCCAAACAATAACACCAATCCGGGAAATGAAGCTAGGGGAGAGCTTTTTAGATTGGTGCTACCGAAGCAAGACATGATGCGAACATTGTTACTGGTACGTTTCTACTTAATAATCTTTACGCATCAGTTCTCTTTGATACAGGAGCAGATAAGAGTTTTATCTCTCCTGAATTTGCATCATTAATTTCATTGCCTATGGTAGACCTAGAAACTCCTTATGTTATTGAACTTGCTAATGGCAAGTTAATCAAAACTAATAGTGTTATTCAAGGATGTTCCTTGAATTTGAATGATCATCTTTTCAATATCAATTTACTTCCTATTGAGCTTGGGAGCTTTGATGTCGTTGTCGGTATGGACTGGCTTTCTGATAACCAAGCGGAAGTTGTGTGACAAAACAAGATGATCCGTATTCCATTACCTAACGGTAATACAATGATAGTTCAAGGAGAACGAGCTGGTAGAAAACTTGGTATCATATCTTGTATGCGAGCTCAGAAATTCTTAAGGAAAGGCTGTTATGCTTTTCTGGCACACGTGACTGAGCACAATTCTTCATCCAAACAAATCACAGACATCCCAGTAGTCAAAGATTTTCCTGAAATATTTCCTGAGGACATCTCAAGATTACCCCCAGTGAGACAAGTTGAATTTCGGATTGACTTGATTCCAGGTGCAGCACCTGTTGCTAAAGCCCCGTATCGGCTTGCACCATCAGAAATGCAAGAACTTTCAGGTCAATTACAAGAACTGTTAGACAAAGGTTTTATCAGACCTAGTTTCTCACCCTGGGGAGCACCAATTCTTTTTGTGAAAAAAGAAGGATGGTTCATTCAGAATGTGCATTGACTATCGGGAACTCAATAAACTGACAATCAAAAACCGTTATCCACTACCTCGTATCGATGATCTGTTTGATCAACTACAAGGTGCTACTTACTTCTCAAAAATCGATTTAAGATCCGGATACCATCAGCTGCGTGTACATGATGATGACGTTCCAAAAACTGCTTTCCGAACCCGATACGGACATTACGAATTTCTAGTAATGCCGTTTGGTTTAACAAATGCACCAGCAGTTTTCATGGATCTGATGAATCGGGTATGTAGACTTATCTGGATAAATTTGTGATTGTGTTTATTGATGATATTCTCATTTATTCTCGAAACCAACATGAACACGCTCAACACTTGAAATTAATCCTAGAACTTTTGGCACGTGAAAAATTATATGCCAAGTTCTCCAAGTGTGAGTTCTGGTTACGAGAAGTTCAATTTCTTGGTCATGTAGTGAATCAAAACGGTATTCAAGTGGATCACAGTAAGATTCAAGCGGTGAAACAGTGGGAGACCCCACGAACCCCGACTGAAATACGTCAATTTTTGGGGTTGGCAGGTTATTATCGCCGGTTTATCAAGAACTTTTCAAAGATAGCCTTGCCACTGACCACATTGACACAGAAAAATCAACCGTTTATATGGGATTCTCAACAGGAGGAGGCGTTCCAACTGTTGAAACACAAACTCTGCAACGCACCTATCTTAGCATTACCGGAAGGTACTGATAATTTCACAGTATATTGTGATGCTTCTCGTCAAGGTCTTCGGTGTGTCCTAATGCAGAAGGATAAGGTAATTGCTTACGCTTCTCGACAACTGAAAGTACACGAGAAGAACTATACCACACATGATCTAGAACTTGGGGCAGTGGTGTTTGCACTCAAGATTTTGAGACATTATTTATACGGAACTAAATGTATTATATACACTGATCACAAAAGCCTCCAACACATTCTAGATCAGAAAATGTTGAACATGCGACAGAGGCGATGGGTCGAACTTCTAAACGACTATGACTGTGAAATTCGTTATCACCCAGGTAAAGCGAATGTCGTAGCCGATACCTTAAGTCGCAAGGAACGAGTCAAGCCTTTACGTGTGAAAGCGTTAGGTATGACTATTCAAACCAGTCTAATTCCTCAGATCAAAGAAGCTCAGCAACAAGCTTTACAAGCAAAGAACTATTCTGCTGAGGGACTGAGGGGATTAGACAAGAAACTCGATACCAAAAATGATGGGCTGTTATATTTCAAAAACCGAATGTGGATTCCTTTCTTCGGTAACTCTAGAACAATTATCTTGGATGAGGCGCACAAATCCAGGTATTCTATTCATCCAGGTGCTGATAAAATGTATAAAGATCTTAAAGACTTTTACCGGTGGCCTGGAATGAAGAAACAAATAGCTGAATACGTGGATCGATGTTTAACATGTCTCAAAGTTAAGGCTGAACATCAACGACCTTCTGGGTTATTACAACAACCTGAGATTCCCATATGGAAATGGGATCAGATCTCTATGGATTTCATCACTAAATTACCCAGAACCTCACGTAATCATGACTCTATATGGGTTATCGTTGATCGCCTTACGAAATCTGCGCATTTCTTACCTATCCGAGAGGATTATTCTATGGATCGACTCGCTAAACTCTATGTTAATGAGATTGTATCTCGACATGGAGTACCAATCTCTATCATTTCTGACAGAGATAGTCGATTTATGTCACGATTTTGGCAAACTCTTCAGAATGCTCTGGGCACGCAAATCAATATGAGCACAGCTTATCATCCACAAACCGACGGACAGACTGAACGAACAAATCAAACTCTTGAAAACATGCTCAGAAGCTGTGTGATTAATTTTGGAGGTAGCTGGGATATTCATCTTCCACTTGTTGAATTCTCATATAATAACAGCTACCATACTAGTATTCAATGCGCTCCATTCGAAGCACTTTATGGACGCAAGTGTAGATCACCTATCTGTTGGTCAGAGGTAGGTGAGAATCAAATCATAGGCCCAGAATTCATTCAGGAAACAACTGATAAGATCGCACTCATTCAAGAACGAATTAAAGCTGCTCGCGATCGTCAAAAGAGTTATGCTGATAATCGTCGTAGACCGTTAGAATTCCAAATAGGTGATTGGGTTATGTTGAAAGTATCACCTTGGAAAGGCATTTTCAGATTTGGGGAGAGAGGTAAACTTTCACCAAGATTTGTAGGGCCATTCAAAATTCTTGAAAGAGTTGGATCAGTAGCCTACAGACTTGAGTTACCTCTTGAACTTAGTAATATTCACGATGTTTTTCACATATCCAATCTGAAGAAGTGCCTGACTGATGAATCATTGATCGTACCTCTTGAAGAGCTTCATATTGATGAAAAACTTCAGTTCAGTGAAGAACCAGCAGAGGTAATGGATCGAGAAATGAAAGTATTAAAACATAGTCGCATACCAATCGTTAAAGTGCGATGGAACTCGCAACGTGGGCCCGAATATACTTGGGAACGTGAAGATCAAATGAAATCAAAGTACCCACATCTATTCTCATAAACAATTGTCCTAATGTAAATCCTCACTAAATTTCGGGACAAAATTTCTCTAACAGGAGGAGACTGTGACAGTTGCATACGAGAATTACGTCATCAATGATGTAAGCACAATTGATCGTTCCAGAAATCCGTGCTAATTTGGTAAGTGAAATTACTACAGGTTGATAGTACACGAAAAATGATGAACGTGGGCGAAAACCGTGTACAAAACGGAGTCCTGGATTGCCCGGAATAGAAAAACGAAGAAAAATTTCTAAATGTTGATCGAATGGGCTCTTCACGGTACGCGGAAGTGAGTTTGAAGGTCCTCCGCGGTACGCGATGGACCAAAATATCTGAAAATTCCCGAAAAGCTTCGCGGTACGCGATGTAACATCACTGAACTTCAGGTTGTCCGTACATCCGTACGATTGTACTGTTACGACCTGAGATTTATTATTATTAATGATAATGGATTATTTATTGATATTATTGATTATTATCACTGTTACTGGTATACATGATTATAACACATATTATACGCGTAAACCATGGGAAGTTTAGTTGTAACACAACTAAACAGAACCAGAGAGTTTATCGCAGTTATATTATTGAAAATAATGATGGTTCGGAATAAAAATGAATATGGGTTTTGGTTTGGGAATTTTAATATTAAAATTTATAAAATAATGGAACTGATTACGCGATGGTGAGGTTACGAACGTTATTTAAACACGAATATTAATTCAGAAATATTAACTTAATAAATGTATTCGCGTGAGTGACGATTCACACGAATATAATTATTAGGAATAATATTCTGCAATGATATTCAATAAATCGTAAATCGAATCGAGATACGATACGAGCGACGGATTCGCAAAGGTGACGATCTTTCCGAATACGTACGCGAGTAACGCGTTTCGACGAGATAATTAAATATTATTTAACGATGTTAAATGTAGAAATGAAAACTTAAAATATTTATTAGGAATCACGACCTTAAACGGAAACGCGCAAATTAATTTATTTAAATAAGTAATTTAATGAGATTAAACGGAATTATTGTAATTAAACGATTTTATTTAAATTCATTTTATTTAAAATGATATATGATTATTTTAAACACATAAATGTTTCAAATGTAATTACGAGAATAACCGAGCGTTTCTAAAATAATATCGCGATAAAAACGAGACCGGGCACGCGGGGAGTATACGCGATATAAAGAAGAAGCCAAGCTTCTTCTTCTTCATTTTTTTCTCTTTCACTTCTCTCTCTAAACACCCAACCCGTCACCACTTTCTCTCTCTACCTTCTCTCTACCATAACTCACTCAAAACTCAACCAAATCATCTCATTCTTGCGCCAAATTGAAGCTTTCGACATCCTCTACACGAAAGTACAAAGGATCGGTCCTATCTCCACCTCAAACTCTCGAAATCTTAGTGAGAAGGTTCGTTTTTTTAGGGTTTTCTACAACCCGACAAAAACCGAACTTTAACCGGTTCAAAACATCACTTTTTCGACCCATACACCTTCTAAATGAGTTTACTCATCTAAACCCACTCAAAACGACTATATATACGACTATACCTCGAAATCATCTTCTCCCATGGCTGAAAACCCGTTTCGGCGAATGGCCCATGAGTATGAGCCATTCGGCCGAATGAGTCGGGAGAATGAGTGGAGTATGAGTCGGGAGAATGAGTGGAGTATGAGTCGGGAGAATGAGTGGAGTATGAGTCGGGAGAATGAGTCATTCGGGTGACTCATTCGGCGAATGACTCATTCGGGACTCATTCGGGAGACTCATTCGGAGGACTCATTCGGGAGACTCATTCGGAGAATGACTCATTCGGGACTCATTCGGGAGACTCATTCGGAGAATGACTCATTCGGGACTCATTCGGCGACTGACTCATTCGGGACTCATTCGGGAGAATGACTCATTCGAGTAAAAACTCATTAGCATTAGCCATTCTTATGAAAATCACAAGAATGAGTCATTTTCACTACACCAACTCAATTAACAACTTAGATTTCAAAAAAGAGCAATCAAATAAGGGATCATAACTTTAGATTACATTTAATCAAACACAGGACTGTGAATACAACGTCCGTACGACAACGGTGAGCGCGCATAATACGAGGACACAGATACTAAGGACTTCAGGTGAGTTCTCATAACCTCCCTTTCTTTAAACTGTTTTGTTTTTAAAACTCGGAGGTGAAACATGTATACCAATTTAAATATTATTTTGATAACACAAGGATAATACCTGTTTATCAATATGATATTCACAATATAAAATTACCACTTATTATGGATTATCTCTTATTAACTTATATCCGTGTAAACATTGTCATTGACTTCGGTCAATAACAAAGATTACATGTATTGTCACATACTCCGTGAATCATTACATTTGACTTCGGTTAACTGTTTTGACTTCATGTATTGTCACGTGGATGTTTTCCACATCCGTGAATCATTGCCTTTGACTTCGGTTAATTGCTTTGACTTCATGTATTGTCACGTGGTTAGCTACCACTCCATGAATCATGTATTTAACTTATGTTAATTACATAATGATCATGTATAGTCACGAACATTGTTTGAGAATATAAATGATGGGATTGGTTGATTAGTTTGTGGATTGATGATCTATGTTTGAATATGATTATTCGTGATTGATTATGAATGATTGGTTATGTGATTATGTGATTGTGTATGTGTTTGACTGTTGAGTTGGGGATTTGGTTGGATTATCTCATACAGGTATTAATATTCTGGATTTTCTCAAAAAATCATAAGCATTTGTACTTGTATTATCTAAACTTCTTATAAAACCATTTTTAAACTTAAACTTTTAAATTCATTTTTTTAAAACCTTTTAAGTACAAAACTTATGATTACTCACCAACTACTTTGTCGTTGACACTTGATTTCTTACATATTTCAGGTGATGGAGACAAGTAGGATGAAGAGGAGATCTCTTCTATTTTGGACATCATCATATAGGATCTTGGACTTAGCTGAAATTAACTAAAATTCTAGCGATTAGAGTTTAGTTAGTTAGCTAATTCTTTTGTGTAATTGATGTACTTAATTCATGATGAACATGATTTTTGTGTAATTATTTTGTTTGATTGAATGATATATGATGATTTGATTTAGATGCCCATGAGCTTTTGAACAATCTACACATCCCTCGTGGCATCCCGACGATTCCGCCGCCGGTCGGGGTGTTACAGATTGCTATCAGAGCCTGGGTTATAGGGAATTAGGTTACTAGAAATGGTTGACCTAGTCTATAACCGTAGTATACCCTAGTATGAAGCTACTTCATACATTAGTTATTATATTCAGGATTTCATGCTTATGTGTTTACTACATGTTAATTGAACTCCTATTATACATCTGTTATGCATATACTGCTTATTAATTTCTTGCTTACGTGTGCCCTAATGATTCAATAAAGACTTGCACGTGGTGTATCGTAAAGGTGGTGGGACGTTGGCTAGGGCAGTTGCGACTGACCCTTATCATATGCCCTATATATATACCATTTACAGTACATCGGGTGGATGTCAGTATTGAGGAATAAGGGAAGTACCCGTTTGGGACACTTGTCTGCTTAAGAACTTAACTGCTTAGGAATTTATGTGCTTTAGGAATTATCTGCTAGATCTCTTGATCTCCAGACAAGGACACACTCGTGGTATACTACAAAGGTGGTGGGACAGTGTAAGGGAGGTTGCGATCTACCCTTGCATATGCCCTATACATATACTATTTGTGGTATATCGGGGGTCTGTCGGTGTCAGGAACATAGGATATTATTAGGATATTAATAGGAATTGTTGAATTGTTGTGAAAATATGGTTGTTGATGGTATGTTTGTTGGATTGGTTTGGATTGACACTTTGGATTAACGCATTTAATGAACACTTATAAACTCATTTATAAACACACTCATTGGACACGTAGGGTGCATAGGATCAATGAACGACGCGAACACTTAGTGATTGAATTATGGACTTGGATGATGATATAGACACTTGGTGATAATATAAACGCATAGTGATGATACTAACACTTAGTGATAGTATGAACACTTGATGAGAATAAACTATAGGGAGGATATGAACACTTAGTGACAATAAGAGCACTTTGTGATGATATGAACCCTCAATGATGATTATTGATATTGGGATTGACATGGATTTTAGTAAACTTAGACAATTAGGGGAACCTTAATGTCAGGAGAACTTAGACATTAGGTGAACTTAGAAATAGGTAAACCTACATGTCAGGTGAACTTAGACATTAGGCGAACCTAATTGCCCAAGGGAACTAGAGACCACTTCACTCAAAATTATCCTACCTAGGATAAGGTTTGTGAAGTGAGATTATGGTAAGACACATGACACACCCTAACTTCTAGCAAGGGCATAATCGTGGTGCAATGGAACGGTGGTGGGACGGTGTAGGGGAGATTGCGATCTACCTCTGCATATGCCCTATATATAAGCTTGTTGCATTGCATTGGGAGGTTGTCAGTGTTAGTATAGGGTGAAAAATGTATAGGACTTAGGAATAGTTAGCTAACACTAGTTATGACCAACTAGGACACTTAGAATAATATTAGGAAATTTATAAACCTTATGAGTTTAATGACAGATAGGAGACAAATATAGTTCCTATATGAAATCCTAACTGCTTAAATGAACTCATTTGATAATTGTTTGTATAACTTACGTTGTAAACGGTAGTAACATGTTTCTAATTCCTTCAGAAACATGCCGCCTCGCCGTCACAACGGAGACGATACGAACTCAGAGGAGGCTAACAGTAATGCCAACCCGGGCATGCAAGAGTTAGCTAATCTCATCACTGGATTGGTGAACCAGTTGACTCAGGCCAACCAGAACATCAACCAGAACAGAGGTGGTGCAAACTAGACAACTTGCACGTTCAAACACTTCAATTCCTGCAACCCCCAGAAATTCACGGGAGCTGAATCGGCCACTGGTCTGCTACAGTGGTTCGAGAGTATGGAGAACACCTTCATCAACAGCGAATGTCCTAAGAACTTGAAAGTTCGTTATGCCACTAGTGTCTTTCAAAAGAGAGCACTAACTTGGTGGAATGGGGAAAAACGAACTAGAGGAGTTGAGACTGCTTTAGCACTGACATGGACAGAGGTCAAGAACTTAATGACCACTGAATTCTATCCTAGAAGCGAGATGAGGAAGCTTGAGACTGAGTTTTGGGAACTCAAGCAAGACAGCGGGGAGAACGTCATCTACAATACTCGTTTTCACGAGTATAGTCTGCTGGTCCCTCATCTGGTGACACCACTTGAGAGAGCTATTGAGAAGTACATAGGCGGGTTGCCTATACAGATTCAGGACACAGTCTACGGGAGCAATCCCAAAACACTTGAGGTTGCGATCCGACTGTCTGCAACTCTTACCGATAATCACGTGAAGAATGGAACACTCACTCGGAAGGGATACAAGAAGACTGACACCAAGGCTGCTACAAAGGAAGTCAAAACTGAGGTCAAGTCTGAAGCTGCTAGCACTTCTAAGAGCAGCAACAAAAAGAGAAGACCAGAAATTTCATGGTCACTGCTCCTGCTGCTAAGTCTGCGCAGCAATCATCAAATAATTCAACTGCCAGGAATTACACTGGGAACACCCCCCAATGTAATACCTGTCGATATCATCACGTACCGAACTTTCCATATCGCGTCTACAACAACTGCGACAAGTTTGGTCATTTTGCTAATGTCTGTCGGAGTGCACCGCAAGCACAAAGGATGCAACAAGCACCGCTTGCACTGCCAGCTCCACATGCACAACCTGTTCCAGCTGTACCCGTTTGCCAGGTACCTCAGGCACAGGCAAGAGCCTGTTATGAGTGTGGTGAAGTGGGTCATTTTAGAAATCAATGCCCAAAGTTGACCGGGAATAATCAGAGGGTGGCAAGAGGCCGGGCATTTCAACCGAATGCTCCAGCTGCTCAAGCCAACCAGGACGTCGTCAACGGTACATTTTTGATCAACAACTCTTATACATCTGTCTTATTTGATTCTGGTGCCGATAGGAGTTTCGTTTCATATGATTTTGAATGCTTGCTTGGTAGAACACGTACACATTTAGATAAACCGTTTAACGTGGAAGTGGCTGACGGCAACACTATCGATATTGACACTATTATCGTTGGATGTACGGTGAACTTAAATGATCACGTTTTCCCGATTGATCTTATACCTATGCATCTTGGTAGCTTTGATGTTATCATAGGCATGGATTGGTTAGCCACCCACAAAGCGGAGATTGTATGCCATGAGAAATATATTCGTATTCCGTTACCTTCTGGTGATACTTTAAGAGTCTTTGGAGAAACTTCTAGCAAAGGTCTTAAGCTTATGTCATGCACTAAAGCACACAAGTACCTTAGAAAGAAATGTATAGCATTTTTAGCTCACATTGTAGAGAAGAAAGAGAAAGGAAAGAAGATTGAAGATGTTCCAGTGATACGAGATTTTCCAGAAGTGTTTCCTGATGATTTGCCGGGTCTTCCACCAGAACGTCAAGTAGAGTTTCGAATTGACTTAGTACCTGGTGCAAATCCTGTCGCCAAAGCTCCTTACCGACTTGCGCCTTCGGAGTTGCAAGAATTGGCGAGCCAGTTGCAAGAACTGACTGATAAAGGATTTATTCGCCCGAGCCATTCGCCATGGGGTGCACCGGTCCTGTTTGTCAAGAAGAAGGACGGGTCATTCCGAATGTGCATTGACTACCGCGAATTGAACAAGCTTACAATCAAGAATCGATATCCACTGCCGCGTATTGATGATCTCTTCGATCAGCTTCAAGGCTCGGCATGGTTTTCAAAGATCGATCTTAGGTCTGGATATCATCAGCTTCGCGTACATGAAGATGATATTCCCAAGACTGCATTCCGAACAAGATATGGCCATTATGAGTTTTTGGTAATGCCTTTTGGCCTTACCAATGCACCTGTGGTTTTCATGGATCTCATGAACCGTGTTTGCAGGCCATACTTGGATAAATTTGTGATTGTATTCATTGATGATATTCTGATCTACTCAAAGACCAAGGAGGAACACGAGAAACACCTTAAGTTGGTTTTGAAGATTCTGAGAGAAGAGCGACTGTATGCCAAATTCTCTAAATGTGAATTTTGGCTTAAGGAAGTTCAATTCTTGGGACACATAGTCAACGAATATGGTGTTCACGTGGATCCTGCAAAGATTGATGCGGTGAAGAATTGGAGTACACCGAAGACACCGACGGAGATTCGATCGTTTCTCGGACTTGCCGGCTACTATCGGCGGTTCAATTCAAATTTCTCCCGGATTGCTGTCCCTCTCACTTCTTTGACACAGAAGAATAAGCCGTATGAGTGGGGACCAAAGCAAGAAGAGGCATTTCAGACTCTGAAGCAGAAACTTTGTGATGCTCCTGTCTTGACACTGCCTGATGGAAATGATGATTTTGTAGTCTATTGTGATGCATCCAACCTAGGTCTCGGTTGTGTCCTCATGCAGCGGGGAAAGGTTGTGGCCTATGCATCAAGACAGCTGAAAATTCACGAGAAGAACTACACTACACACGACTTGGAACTTGGCGCAGTCGTGTTTGCCTTGAAGATATGGAGACATTATCTTTATGGCACTAAGTGTGTAGTGTTTACTGATCATAAAAGTTTGCAACACATTCTCAATCAGAAAGAGCTCAACATGAGAAAACGGAGATGGGTTGAACTGTTGAATGATTATGACTGTGAAATTCGCTACCATCCTGGTAAAGCGAATGTAGTAGCAGATGCGCTTAGTCGCAAGAGTCAAGTTCAGATCCATAGTGTCCGAGTGCACAATAGTCTCCGTAATGATGTTCTCACAGCTCAACAACACTCATTAGCTCAAGATGACTTGAAAAATGAGATGTCTTGCGGGGCTGAAATTTTATTGGAAACTAAAGATGATGGATTAATGTATTATTTGAACCGGTTGTGGATACCGAACAGGGGTGATCTTAGGATGGTGATTATGAATGAAGCTCATAAGTCTCGTTATTCAATCCACCAGGTACTGGTGGCCTGGAATGAAGAAGGATATTGCTGAATATGTGTCTAGGTGCCTTAACTGTGCGAAAGTCAAGGCAGAACACCAGCGACCTTCTGGATTGTTAATACAACCTGAAATACCAATGTGGAAGTGGGAGAATATCTCCATGGATTTCATTACTAAACTCCCACGGACCACTAACGGTAAAGATAGCATTTGGGTAATTGTTGATAGATTGACGAAGTCGGCTCATTTCTTACCGATACGCGAAACTTACCCTGTGCGGAAGTTAGCTCGTATCTACATTGATGAGATCATCAGTCGACATGGTATTCCCCTAAGTATAATATCGGATCGTGATGCTCGCTTCACGGCACGATTTTGGGAATCACTTCATGAAGCTTTTGGAACAAGACTGGATCTTAGCACCGCTTATCATCCTCAAACGGATGGTCAAACGGAGCGAACGATTCAGACATTGGAAGACATGTTAAGAGCTTGTGTCATTGATTTCGGTGGCAATTGGGATAGCCATTTACCGTTGGTTGAGTCCTCGTATAACAACAGTTATCACGCGAGCATTGGTATGGCGCCATTTGAAGCTCTTTATGGCAGGAAATGTCGGTCACCTATTTGTTGGACTGAAGTCGGTGATTCGCAGATTACTGGTCCTGAGATTATCCAGGAAACAACTGACAAGATCCGCGACAATCTGTTAGCTGCTCGCAGTCGACAGAAGAGCTATGCGGATAAACGAAGAAAACCTTTAGAGTTTGAAGTGGGAGATATGGTTTTACTTAAAGCGTCGCCTTGGAAAGGTGTTGTTCGATTCGGAAAGAAAGGGAAGCTTGCTCCACGTTACGTTGGCCCTTTTAAGATCCTTGAACGGATCGGGAAGGTGGCCTACAAATTGGAACTTCCTCCTGAACTTAGTAATGTGCACCCGACGTTTACGTGTCCAATCTAAGAAAGTGCTTAGCTGATCAGGATCTTCAGGTATCACTCGATGACATTCGCATCGATGATACCATGCATTTTGTTGAAAAACCAGTGGAGATAATGGATCGTGAGGTTAAACAACTCAAACGCAGTAGAATTCCAATTGTCAAAGTACGTTGGGAATCGAAGCGGGGTCCAGAATTCACGTGGGAGCGAGAAGATCAGATGAAGCTAAAGTATCCACAATTATTTACCACGGTCACTCCAAGTTGAATTTCGGGACGAAATTCCTTTAACTAGGGGAGACTGTAACATCACTGTACTTCAGGTTGTCCGTATATCCGTACGATTGTACTGTTACGACCTGAGATTTATTATTATTAATGATAATGGATTATTTATTGATATTATTGATTATTATCACTGTTACTGGTATACATGATTATAACACATATTATACGCGTAAACCATGGGAAGTTTAGTTGTAACACAACTAAACAGAACCAGAGAGTTTATCGCAGTTATATTATTGAAAATAATGATGGTTCGGAATAAAAATGAATATGGGTTTTGGTTTGGGAATTTTAATATTAAAATTTATAAAATAATGGAACTGATTACGCGATGGTGAGGTTACGAACGTTATTTAAACACGAATATTAATTCAGAAATATTAACTTAATAAATGTATTCGCGTGAGTGACGATTCACACGAATATAATTATTAGGAATAATATTCTGCAATGATATTCAATAAATCGTAAATCGAATCGAGATACGATACGAGCGACGGATTCGCAAAGGTGACGATCTTTCCGAATACGTACGCGAGTAACGCGTTTCGACGAGATAATTAAATATTATTTAACGATGTTAAATGTAGAAATGAAAACTTAAAATATTTATTAGGAATCACGACCTTAAACGGAAACGCGCAAATTAATTTATTTAAATAAGTAATTTAATGAGATTAAACGGAATTATTGTAATTAAACGATTTTATTTAAATTCATTTTATTTAAAATGATATATGATTATTTTAAACACATAAATGTTTCAAATGTAATTACGAGAATAACCGAGCGTTTCTAAAATAATATCGCGATAAAAACGAGACCGGGCACGCGGGGAGTATACGCGATATAAAGAAGAAGCCAAGCTTCTTCTTCTTCATTTTTTTCTCTTTCACTTCTCTCTCTAAACACCCAACCCGTCACCACTTTCTCTCTCTACCTTCTCTCTACCATAACTCACTCAAAACTCAACCAAATCATCTCATTCTTGCGCCAAATTGAAGCTTTCGACATCCTCTACACGAAAGTACAAAGGATCGGTCCTATCTCCACCTCAAACTCTCGAAATCTTAGTGAGAAGGTTCGTTTTTTTAGGGTTTTCTACAACCCGACAAAAACCGAACTTTAACCGGTTCAAAACATCACTTTTTCGACCCATACACCTTCTAAATGAGTTTACTCATCTAAACCCACTCAAAACGACTATATATACGACTATACCTCGAAATCATCTTCTCCCATGGCTGAAAACCCGTTTCGGCGAATGGCCCATGAGTATGAGCCATTCGGCCGAATGAGTCGGGAGAATGAGTGGAGTATGAGTCGGGAGAATGAGTGGAGTATGAGTCGGGAGAATGAGTGGAGTATGAGTCGGGAGAATGAGTCATTCGGGTGACTCATTCGGCGAATGACTCATTCGGGACTCATTCGGGAGACTCATTCGGAGGACTCATTCGGGAGACTCATTCGGAGAATGACTCATTCGGGACTCATTCGGGAGACTCATTCGGAGAATGACTCATTCGGGACTCATTCGGCGACTGACTCATTCGGGACTCATTCGGGAGAATGACTCATTCGAGTAAAAACTCATTAGCATTAGCCATTCTTATGAAAATCACAAGAATGAGTCATTTTCACTACACCAACTCAATTAACAACTTAGATTTCAAAAAAGAGCAATCAAATAAGGGATCATAACTTTAGATTACATTTAATCAAACACAGGACTGTGAATACAACGTCCGTACGACAACGGTGAGCGCGCATAATACGAGGACACAGATACTAAGGACTTCAGGTGAGTTCTCATAACCTCCCTTTCTTTAAACTGTTTTGTTTTTAAAACTCGGAGGTGAAACATGTATACCAATTTAAATATTATTTTGATAACACAAGGATAATACCTGTTTATCAATATGATATTCACAATATAAAATTACCACTTATTATGGATTATCTCTTATTAACTTATATCCGTGTAAACATTGTCATTGACTTCGGTCAATAACAAAGATTACATGTATTGTCACATACTCCGTGAATCATTACTTTTGACTTCGGTTAACTGTTTTGACTTCATGTATTGTCACGTGGATGTTTTCCACATCCGTGAATCATTGCCTTTGACTTCGGTTAATTGCTTTGACTTCATGTATTGTCACGTGGTTAGCTACCACTCCATGAATCATGTATTTAACTTATGTTAATTACATAATGATCATGTATAGTCACGAACATTGTTTGAGAATATAAATGATGGGATTGGTTGATTAGTTTGTGGATTGATGATCTATGTTTGAATATGATTATTCGTGATTGATTATGAATGATTGGTTATGTGATTATGTGATTGTGTATGTGTTTGACTGTTGAGTTGGGGATTTGGTTGGATTATCTCATACAGGTATTAATATTCTGGATTTTCTCAAAAAATCATAAGCATTTGTACTTGTCTTATCTAAACTTCTTATAAAACCATTTTTAAACTTAAACTTTTAAATTCATTTTTTTTAAAACCTTTTAAGTACAAAACTTATGATTACTCACCAACTACTTTGTAGTTGACACTTGATTTCTTACATGTTTCAGGTGATGGAGACAAGTAGGATGAAGAGGAGATCTCTTCTATTTTGGACATCATCATATAGGATCTTGGACTTAGATGAAATTAACTAAAATTCTAGCGATTAGAGTTTAGTTAGTTAGCTAATTCTTTTGTGTAATTGATGTACTTAATTCATGATGAACATGATTTTTGTGTAATTATTTTGTTTGATTGAATGATATATGATGATTTGATTTAGATGCCCATGAGCTTTTGAACAATCTACACATCCCTCGTGGCATCCCGACGATTCCGCCGCCGGTCGGGGTGTTACACGCGAAGCCCAATTTGGCACCTCGTCGCGGTACGCGACAGGTGTGGCGGTGGAGAAATCTGATCTACTTCATCAGATTTCATGCAACATTTTATTTTCTTATCATTTCGAGCTACAGCGACCATCAGACAAAAAATACGCACAAACCACCCTCAAATCTTCAATTTCAAGCCTTCTGAACGCAAGGATCGCACAGTGAATCATTTCTACAAGTTCTGATCATTGTTTTAGCCGCAGATATCCGTCAGATTAGGTAATGATCCGTTTAAACTTTCTGGTTTGATTTTGATTGATTAGATCTTGATTTTGAACGTAATGACATAGTTAGGATTGTTGATTATTTCCTAGATGATGGCTAGGATTGATTATAAACAAAGAACACGAAGTTTTAACGGTTAAATCCTTGTTTTGATCCGTTGTAATGCCCGATTTGCATGAAACCCTACCCATAATTATAATGGTTTAATCCATTTGATTATAACAATGTAGGTGATTAGTTGGATTAATCCTTGAAATGCAAGGTTAAATCCAAGTGTTTCAAACTAATCACAATCATTAACATACTCATTGGAACAATTATCTGACGCTTATGATAACAGTCAGATTAGTATGTTAAACATGGTTATTACACCTATTCTGATGCTACATTGTGATATTTCATGATAATTGGGTAATCAATAACAAGGATTGATCATTCCTATGCCATTAAATTATCTAGAAACTGTTACAGTATCATAATCAACAACATTAACTATTTGGTTAATCTGGGATTATTCTGATTAATCAAGAGTGTCATCAACCTTGTATTAGGAATCTAATGCAATGTAGGTTCCTACATTATCATACATTGTATGATATAATACTAAATTAAGCAATTAAACATTTAATAACGGTTTGATGACATACTAAGCAATGTCTTTGACATTGAACGTTCAGAAAAATCTAATCAGTAAACTAGAACATAAATAATTCATAAAATATAACTAAATGCAGAATCATCTCTTTGTCATCAGTTTCGAGATATTTTGCTACCTATATATCATCAGGTGAGTTTCGTACAACCCCTTTTCTTTTTAATATTTTATAAACATCGGGGTAACTCTGTGAACTGTTGTCTGAACATATGATATGCATCAATGATATCTGTGTGATTTCATGTGATTTTTGTGGGATTTCATGGGATTTTGCCTGTAGAACTGAACTCTATCATGGAACTAAAAGTCCTCATTCTTGAACTGTATCTAGTGAACCCATGTATGGCCCAACAGAAAACATTGATAGTACTATTGATTGATACCCCATTTGCTGGGAGGATTGCATCTCCCCTTGTGTGAATGTTTGTTATCTGTTTCCAGAACTTCTTAATGGTATGATAGACATTAAGACAATGAGGCACTAAGATATGTACCGACGTGTAATATCTTGAGAACAGAACTAGACGTCCGAAAGGAACTAGATACGGGTCCCATGGTTATCCGGAACTGAACTTTTAAGAACATGCTTATCATATCATATTGTTTTAAATTGAACTGTCGAACTCACCAGCTTTGTGCTGACGTTTCAAACTCAAATATTTTTGCATGTAAACAGTAATAGCCGGTGAGGATGCACTTTTGGGATACTTGCACTTGAATAAATTAGTTTGTAATTAAATAGACATAGTTGTAAATTGTAATGTGGATTTTAATGACGAACCTTCTAATGTATTTACTTTAAGTTAATCTGTGTGCTTGTGATATCGGATCAAGTAAGTCACCCCTCACCTCTAAGACATCACCACTATGCTTCCGCAACCGGTTCAGTGACATCATACACGAGGTGACGAGAGGTGGGGGTGTGACATTATGATCTTTCATGCTTTTTTATTTTCTAATAAATAAGAAAGATGTAAGAGATGTCTAATCAAATTTTTATAAATAAAAATAAGTAAATAATGTAGCATTTTATTTTTACCCTTTTTGTACCTTTTTGTAATTTTAACAGATTTTTTAAAATAAAACAATCTAATCATCTTTTTCATATTTAATCTCATCCATCTAAATTTATAATCAATGGTTCAAAATTAGTTTCCAAAGTTTTTTTTCTCAACCAGGTTTCCAATATAACCCTTCCCTGTATATATTATACATGCACATACGCAGACGCAAAAACATGTGCGAAATAATATAACATACGTAGATAACACGTAATAGCATTAAACTATAACTAGAAAAAACTCAAATCAAGAAACAATAAGAAGATTATAAAAAAAAAAAAAAAAAGTAACATGCCAAGTTACATCATGTAATAGGAGAAAATAGAACGCATATTAAACAAGATTTACATTTAAATTAAAATATATCAAATATAAATGTCATACACATTGACGGACCTTTCTTAGGGCCCCGGGGGGCCACGGACTCCCTGTTTTTCCGGTCAGAATGATCGATTTAGTAGTATTTCGTCTGAAAATCCTTCGGTTCCCTTCGTTTTCTTCCTAAAAACCATTCGGCCCCCTCCGTTTTCTTCCTAAAAATCCTTCGACCCCTCCGTTTTTTTATATCCTCCGGACCCCTCCGAGATTTTTTTCAAGCTCCGTCGCTGGTCATACATAACACTAAAAAGTTATAATATTTATATTTAAAAGCTGTAAAAATCTTTAATGTTTTTAGATAGATGCAAATATGACAAATTATGCCAATGTGCTCCTCTCATATGAACCTATATTCATATGTGTCCTTATTTATAATCTCATTAACCCAGATTCCAACTAAACGATCGTAATTGACGGAACTAATTAACTTAAAGCATCTAACCCTATCTTACGAACCCAGTAATCAAAACATTTAAAGTCTTACATAGTACTAGTAGCACTCACAACAAACTAACATCAAACGACTGTTGATTAAATTCAACACAAAATAAATCAAGAAAGTAAAGATACTTACTTGTTACAAGATTCAATCATGTTCTTGATGATAATATAATAGATAGAATCATCTAATCTTCTTTTATGTCCAGGTTATGATGGAAAAAGTAATTTTTTAGTGCTCCAGGTATTTTGATATTAACAATAATTAGTGTACATGCATGCCTTTCATATTTAAAGTTCCACGTAAGGGCAGTATTGCCATTAAAATGTGCTACGACTATAATGCAATTATCAATGTTTTATAGTGTACATGGCCTCCATATTTTATTGAAACTAATCCAATTTTCACAGAAATTAGTGTTTTTAGGGTGTTCTAATTGAAACATTATTTTAAGAAATTCATTTCCAGTTAGATGTTCATTAATATATACATGTATGTTTTACAGTGGGGCCTTAAAGCAAGCGCGGAAGGTGCGACCGCACATGGACTATTTTTTTTGGAGGCCCTAATTTTTTAAAAAAAAATGTATATATTATATATATTAATTTATTTTACAACAAACACATATAATTTACATTCAAATTTTTTAAATATATTTAACACAGTTACGAATTTTAGAAAAGCTAAATGAAAAGCTTTTTTTCTTAAACATTTGACCCAATAACTCATTACAATTTAAAATTTAGTTTAAAAAAATAAATTAACTCACTTCATATTTAGTTACAAACTAATTACCACACACGCACACACATATATAGTTGATAGGGGGCCATTTTTAGCATTTGCACAGGGCACATAATCTGTCAGAGACGGCCATGATGTTTTAATTTGTGAAATTACCATGTGATTTGTCGGCATTATATAAATTTAAATTTTTGAGTCCATCCTTTTGATAGATTCTGTCAAATTACATTCAAAGTTGGTTAATATTTCATTCTACTTTGCTTCATGCTTGAAACTTTTGACGGTTAAAAGTTTTGTAATTATCGTTTCAATTAACCACTCAATCAAATTTTGCAGGGAAATCTTTTCATTATGGCAGGAAGAGTGTGTTGTTTAACCCTCAAAATTTGTCAGGAAATGTAAATTAGAAAATGTTAACAAAATGATTTCAAGGAGCATGCTTTAACCGTTAACTTTGTCGGTTGCAATTATCCTCAAAAAGAAGAGTGATTTGTTGTTTCCATAAAATGTTTAAATTACATAGTGAAATATTATTCACATTCAAGAAAAATAGTAGTGAATTTCTATGGGTAAAACCACGTTTAGGGACGACAAAAATCGTCGCTATAGCTTCAAGAAAAATAGTGGTGAATCACTAGGCAGCGACAACATCTTGAGAGAAGATCTGGACCGTTTAAAATGGCTGAGAACAAATTTCAGCCATGTAAATTTAATTCAAGAGGTAGTTATGAAAACTGTTTATCCCCACTTTTCCACTATCCCATTTATCCCAGTTAAACAATTATTATAATTAGAATGAATTTTAGTACATTGATTCGATTATACCATTGTACCCGGTCACCTGACGGTAAAAAACTAGTTATCATGGAAGGTTTAATTACATCCGTTCGCGTATTAGTATGATTTATCGCAAATTGTTTTTTCAACATATGCAAATTGCCACTAAACAATAACAATAAATATATATCCTTTCACATAAACTCAAGTAATGGAACCGACGAGATATTACTTGATTAATATGAAATGCTTAAAAATATATCGTCATTGTTATTTAGATTTGTGAAGCATAATTATTTAAGTTCAAGTGATTGAAACAATGATATATTACTTGAATTATTTGAAATGACTTAATTAATAATGTAACCTTATTATGTTATTTTGTCAATCGATGAACTAATTAACAACAAATTAATTGACACAAACACAACTTAACTTGATCTATATATTTATTACATTTAGCTAACAGTGATGTATGAGTGTTAAACTATGCTCACATTTATTTGAAGTTTTATTCATAACAAGTACCAAAGGAAAATTATTAATATAATAAAACTCATTGCTAACATTGTAATTGGTGACATAGTGTATTAAATATATATGTTTAACATTACCAACATTTAAACTAAGTCTAATTGATAACAAATACCAACAAAAAGTTATCAATATATTAATGACTAATTATTAAGATTATAAGTATAGATGCTTAATAATTATGAGCTATTTTACTCATGTTTATTTTAAGTTTTATTGATCAGAGTACCAAATGAAAGTTATCAATATAACAAGGCTTATTGCCAACTTATTGTTTTGGTGTTCACAATAGTTTTCTAATTTATTATCCTGTTTTATTTCCTTAACTTGATTTCTTATAATTGAATATTTAATATGAGCATTTAACTAATAATTATATATACCCCAAGACAAGTGGCAGAATGTTGAAAAATCATGTAACGGCCTTTACCATTTAACTAACTTTTCCATAATGGCATTATTAGTCCTTACACTTACATAGATATTATTTGATGGAACTAATGGTAAGAATAAATTGTTCTTGGTGTTTCTATTCTCCGTAAACGTTGATTAACATATAAGGGAAACATCAAAACCTATTTATACTTACCATTAGTTCCATCAAATAGTATTTATGTAAGTGTAGGGACTAATAATGTCATTATGGAAAAGTTGGTTAAATGGTAGAGGCCATTACATTATTTTCCAACATTCTCTCACTTGGTCGAGAAATCATTTATGTTAAGTATTCTTTAATTTTGGCCAAGTGAAACACTCATCAAGTTTTGAATTATAACAACAGTAAAAAAAATACTGTCATTGAATTACAGTCAACTCAAAACTCTCATTAATCATACTAAAGTCTCAAAATAAAACAATGACTTTTAAAACCAAAATGGCAAAAATAAACCCTTTAATGTACAATTATGTGTTGTACAAATGTGTCTATATATAACACTATCACGTGCACATTAGGATAGATAACATAAAACATTCGAGGATATTTATAGTAATTACTTATACACTATGCTTATTATACAAGGTCGATAACAAAACCCATCTTCATTACGAGTTCTTGAAAAACTTTGGGTAGTAGACCTTTGGTCATCGGATCCGCAAGCATTTCTTTAGTGATGGATTGTATTTTGATACAAAGTTTTTGTTCGTAAGTAAGGGTTATAATCTAAGAACCTGATTATAATTCTTCAATCATGAACACAAATCAAACATAAAATTGATAGCACTTACTTGTGAGCATCGTTGACGATGATGCCATGATGATTGTGAGTTTTTCCTTTATGATGTTAGAGAGATCGATGGATAATATTTGAGAAAAATCGTTCTTGGTGTTTTTATTCTCTGTAAACGTTGATTAACATCTAAGGGAAACATCAAAACCTATTTATACCTACCATTAGTTCTATTAAATAATATTTATGTAAGTGTAGGGACTAATAATGTCATTATGGAAAAGTTAGTTAAATGGTAAAGGCCATTACATGATTTTCCAACAACGAGAACAATAGCGATGGGCATATGGTGTGTGATGGAGGCTACACACATTGCAGGGACAAAACAAACAAAATCAAGATTTATATAACTATATTCGAACCATACAAGGGTCTAAATTCATTACCTTAAACACTAACGGGACGGGTCTCAATTAACAGAACTCGTCTGACGCAGTGTAGTCACACTTCAGTTGCTGAGTTGTCCTTAGCGGCTTTAGATGGTTACATGGCAACAAGAAATCAGCAATGACGAACTGGTTCAACAATGGTTTATGATGTAATAGTGGTGGCTCAAATTGAAGACAACGCCAGGTCAAAAGGTGTGTGATGAAGAGTTTTCGTGAATTTGATTGAAGGTCAAGAGGAATATGAATAAAATGATTAAGAGCATGTTTATGATTGTTTATTTAACTTTAAAAACACTTTTTGTTAAAAAAAATAAATAAATTATGAGTTTTTAAAAATAAGTTTTTAAAAAAAGTGATTGAATTAGCTTATCATAAACATCATAAAGTTAAAAAGCATTTTAAAAAGTCAAAGCAATGTTTTAACATTACTCAAAAAGTCAAAATAAAAGACTTTTTTTATTGACGTTAAATATTTTTTTAACTTATTGACTTTTTCATAGAAAGAAAAAACTAATAAATTATATTTAAATGAAATCTCAAAGATACTCTAAATATAAGTTATACATGACTTGTCTTTCGAATTCTCGTCAGTGGAATGAATTGGCCTTGGATTTAGAATTAGAATCACAAGTAACATGGCATTGTTATTTTCTACATCTTTCAACTAGTTATTAAATACTCTTGATTATTGAAACCTTAATTTTACTTTGTGATTTGATAATTAGTGATTGTGATTCGGTGTAGCAATTGAATGACGAAGAAACAACACCAAATGACGAACACACAAGTCCAAGTGATGAACAACCATATACAAACAAAGAAACATGAGCATGGTTCTTAACAATAATAACCGTTAGAAAAGAGCACCAAGTTTTATTTCTTTTTGTGCCTTTAAAACGATTGAGTCACCCCTAGACGGTTGCAATATGGACATGTTTAGGTTCGGATGGTTTATTTATTTTACTCGTTTAAAATAAAAATAACATAAATTGACTCATTTTCTAGGTAAGTGAACCACTATGTCATGATGGAGATGTTACAAGAAGAAAAAAGATACTGGAGAAAGAGAGAATGAAATTAAGAAACTCATGATGCATGTAAATACACCTCATCAAGAGGATTTTCATGCAATATTGAAGGCATTATACTTTTTTAATTTCTTATTTGAACAACATACGATTTCAATGTGTGAACCATTGGCGTAACTTTGTTCAGACAGGGAGGGGCGACCGCCCCCCCTGTTTTTTCGTGCAGTGGTGTAAATTTCCCGATACGTAGTGTAAAATTTTCTAAAAACCTTTATTTCGCCCTCCCTGGAAAAAGGAAAAAAAATATTTCGCCCCTCCTGGAATTATGGTCAAGCTTCGCCATTGGTGTGAACAACTAATTATTGGACAGTGTCATCAACGTTTGGTTACCTTGATCGTCGTGAGATCATACTCACCAGATAAGTAAGAATCGAATAAATATGTAAACTCTTTCCTTTGGTCAAGTTTGAACCTCTGACCTTATTAAGATGCAACTTCTCTTCTTCATTTTAATATCACTAGGATAGATGCCCTTTGGTTGAAGGCATTATACTTAATCACACATGCCAATAAAGATTGTTTCGGGTAAAAATTAACAAGTGTAACTTTTAGCAAAACCGAATTAGTTTTGTGGGGTATTGTGTTTAACAAGTAAATATATTGAATATCACAAATATATGTTCAATATATCCCTAAATATCCCTGAGGATCCCTAGGGATATTTCAGAATATAAAATGAAATGAACAGCTTGCACACGAGATTTATACGAGGAAAAGCTCTTAATCCCTTAGGATTGCCGGCATAAAAACCTCGGGAGGTGACAATCGTCACTCTGCCTTGTTCTTATTAATACAAAATATGTAAAATTACAATACAAGAGCGCGATTGATCGACCACTAAGTGTTTATAAACTGTGAATGCTGCAAATAAGAAGTAATCAGAAGTAAACTGAGTGAGTTGTGTGTTTTTCCTAGATCGATATCGCCTCAATTTATAGTAAAAATGATACAACGATATTCCCGAATATTCCGGCGAGAATCTCGGAATCATGACCATGTCTTCAATTGTGGCAGCCACCACGTCCATCAAACGTGTGGAAGCGCTTCTGTCAACTAAACCCCGGATCTTTAGGTCAAATCCAGTCAATATGACCGTTGGTGACTTGTTCTCCACTTGTAGCCGTTATTTAGCATGTTTACCACGTTTTCTTTGACTTTATCCCGACTTTTAGGGTAAAACACGTCCATAATAAGTTACCTGCAATACTAAGTCAAGCTATACAGGGAAAAGATCAATTAGCAATGTTAGCATTCAGGATATTTGAGGATATTTGAGGATACTTAAGAATATTTGAGGATACTTAAGAATCCCATATTCCGGATTATCCTCGGCTATCCCTAATCTCAGACCATAAAAATTGACCCACAACAATTGCCCCAAAAATTTTGTAAGTTGTTTTTAATACATACAGCTTTAAAATTTTTCAGACTTAACATTTGTGAGGATTTGTCTTGATATTCCTTGAGATTTGGGATTTACAAATATTCTTATCTCCATATATTCTTCTTTTGAGTTATATGAAACTTCTAAAACTTTATTGTTTAGGTTATCTTACTACATGAAGTACTTGTTGATTTAATCTAACATGCCCCTAAATTGAAATGTTCGTATGACATATAACATATTCCTAAATAGAAATAAGTACAATGCATATTATTAGGCATGAGAATATATAGAAAATAATTATGAATAAATAATAGTTAAGAAACAAATACCAATTTCCAGAGATAGTAGGTTTAGTTCGAAGTCTTCTTTGTTCCTGTCAAAACATCAAAAAGATTTCATACCTGAATATCCCCAAGTATCTCGTGGTATTCCCAAGTATCCTTGAAATTCAATCCTGCATAAATAGAAAAACAAGAAAACTTGGGACAAGCCCAAGATACTGGCGACAAGGCCGATTAAAACTGGCGACTAAGGCCGAAATACTGGCGACTAAGGCCGGAATACTGGCGACAAGGCCGGAATACTGGCGACAAGGCCGAGATACTGGCGACTAAGGCCACTGGCGACTAAGGCCGATATACTGGCGACAAGGCCACTGGCGACTAAGGCCGGAATACTGGCGACTAAGGCCGGGATACTGGCGACTAGGCCGGAATTCGGAGGATCCCTGGTAATAGTCTTTGAAAATGAAATTGTCAGCCACTCATGCGTGTACTGGTCCCAAAATCTCCAACTATACCGGGATATTTCGGAGGATCCTTAGTTATAGCCCTTGATAATGAAATTGTCAGCCACTCATGCGTGTACTGGTCCCATCATCTCAGACTATAATAGGATAAACGTGCGCAACTGGCGAGGGCATGAGCCCTAAGTCTTCATGATATTCTGTTGAGTTTTGATTTCAGGTCAAAACTTTGCAGCTGGACATAAAGTCAGTGCGGGGTCTTCATCAAGTTCTGATTTCAGGTCAGACCTTGGGTTAAGACATAAAGTCTCATCTCTTCTCCTGCTATACCTACAAGACAATAAGATTTTTGCATAGCTGGGAACCAGGAATCCTGATGCCCTTCTTATGCTTGATTAGTAGCAAGGTAATTAGGAATATATAAGAATAGGTAAGCATATACAAGAATAATCATAAATATTCAGAAGTAAGAATACAGGGTACAACTTAATATGTTTTAAACAAAGTATGACTTAAGGTGAATAGCATTCCAAGATCTTGGAAGAGGTTCTCCTTCCATGTTGGTCAACTTGTATGCCCCTTTTCCTGCTTCGGAATCTATCTTATAGGGTCCTTCCCATTTCGGAGCGAGTTTTCCATCAGCTTGAAATCTTCGTATCCTAATATTCTTGTTATATGATTTGGCTATCTTTTGTTGATATGTTGCCATCCTTATCCTTGCGATATCCCTAAGCTCATCAATGGTATCTAAATCCTCGGAGAGTATTTCCTTGTTGGATTCTAGATCTTGTAAGCTTGATCTTGCAGTAGGGACAACCATTTCAGTTGGGAGAACGGCTTCAGAACCATACACTAAAGAGAATGGCGTTTGACCGGTTGCATTCTTTGTAGTTGTTCTATCAGCCCACAGGACAAATGGAAGTTCTTCAGCCCACTTTCCTTTCTTGGATCCCAACTTTTTCTTAAGGTTATTAATTATGATCTTATTGCTTGATTCCGCTTGACCATTAGCTTGAGGATGAACAGGTGTAGAGGTGATCATCTTTATGCCCCAGCTTTCACAGAAGTTTGTGGTCCTTTTGCCTATGAACTGGGACCCATTGTCACAAGTGATTTCTGCGGGTATTCCAAATCTAGTTAGGATATTCCTCTTTATGAACGAAACTACTTCTTTTTCTCTGACTTGTACGAAGGCTTCTGCTTCAATCCATTTTGAGAAATAATCTGTCATAGCAAGCATAAACACCTTTCCTCCAGGTGCTTTAGGTAGTTTTCCTACTATATCCATTCCCCATTTCATGAATGGCCATGATGAGACTATTGGATGTAGAGGTTCAGCTGGTTGATGAAGTATATTGCTATGTCTTTGACAAGCATCACATTTCTGGGAATAAGACATTGCGTCTCTTCTCATGGTTGGCCAAAAGTATCCTGTTCTCAGGATCTTTGAGAATAATGCTCTACCCCCAGTGTGGTTTCCACAATCTCCTTCATGGATATCTTTCATTACTTCCAAACTTTCGGGCTTCTCCAAACACCTTAAGTATGGGCCTGATATTGATTTCCTATATAAGATATCTCGTATGATTGTGTATCTAGATACTTTTGCTTTAAAAGCTCTAGGATTTGTTTCTTCATCAGGTATTTTCCCCGTTTGAAGGTAGTTCTTAATAGGGATGGTCCAGGATATTTCATGTGCTTCTGAGTGAAGGACTTCGGTGTTCTCGGGTTCACTATCCTGATCTATATCCTGCATATCTATAGCTGGTCTTAGAATATGTAGGATAGGGATATTAATATCCTCAGGAATTCTTAGGGATGATGCTAAGTTCGCCAATGCATCCGCTTCGGCATTCTCATCCCTTGGTATTTGAGTGATATCAAATTTGTAAAAATATCCTGATATATCCTTAACTATTTCTAAGTATTTTGCTAATTTATCTCCTTTAGTCATGTAAGAACCGTTAAATTGATTGGCTATTAGTAGGGAATCGACAAAAACATGTAAATTTCTGATGTTCATATCCCTAGCTAGTTGAAGTCCTGCTATTAAGGCTTCGTATTCTGCTTCGTTGTTAGTTGCTTGAAATTCACAACTGATCGATTGGGGTATTATGTCCCCCTGTGGCGATTTTAGTATAATGCCTAATCCTGTTCCTCTTACATTTGAAGATCCATCTGTGAACAAGGTCCACTCACCAGTATCTTCATCTAAAAGTCTTACTTCTAGATCCACTTCTGGTTGCAGATCACTACTAAAATCAGCCACAAAGTCTGCTAAAGCTTGTGACTTAATTGCTGTTCTTGGTTCATAGATCAAATCATATGTGCTGAGTTTGACTGACCATTTTGCCATCCTTCCTGACAGCTCAGGTTTTCTCAGTACAGATTTGATAGGATAATTCGTTTTAATGTGTATTCTATGTGTCTCAAAGTAATGCCTTAGCTTAGTTGATGCCATAACCAAAGCTAAAATTAGCTTTTCTAAATGAGAATATCTAGTCTCAGCATCTACTAAACTTTTACTTACATAGTACACAGGGTGTTGCGATCCCTGATGATCCTTAACTAACACTGCACTTACAGTCGTTCAGGATACTGCTAAATATAGTGATAGAGGTTCACCATCTTCTGGTCTCATGAGTAATGGTGGTGAGGACAGATATTCCTTCAGATCTTGAAGTGCCTTCTCATGTTCTTCATCCCACTGGAACTTCTTATTCTTTTTAAGGATATCGTAGAATCCTTTGAATTTCTCAGAAGATCTTGAGATGAATCTATTGAGTGCTGCTATTCTTCCCGTTAACCTTTGCACCTCTTTTATGCTTTTTGGGGATTTGAGGTTCAAGATTGCTTGAATTTGTTCCGGGCTAGCCTCTATTCCTCTTTTAGTGACCATATATCCCAAGAACTTTCCTGATCTTACCCCAAAATGACACTTAGATGGGTTAAGTTTCATATTATAGTGGTCCAGGATATCGAAGGATTCCTGAAGATCCCTAAGGTGATTTTTAGTTATCTTTGATTTGACCACCATGTCATCAATATATACTTCCATAGTGTCCCCCAGTTTCTCTTTGAACATCATGTTAACGAGTCTCTGGTATGTGGCTCCAGCATTCTTCAAGCCAAAAGGCATTGCTGTATAGCAATATATTCCTGTTGGCGTCATGAAGGCTGTGTCTTCTTGGTCCGAGGGTTCCATTTGAATTTGTTGAAAGCCTGCTGATGCGTCCATGAAAGTCAACATTTCATGTCCTGCTGTCGCATCCACCATGGAATCTATATGTGGTAATGGAAATGGGTCTTTAGGACAAGCCTTATTGAGGTCTGTGTAGTCTACACAGACTCTCCATTTTCCATTCTTCTTTTGAACCACGACTACATTGGCTAGCCATTTTGGAAATTTGACCTCTCTAATCATTTTTGCTTTGAGGAGTTTCTCTACTTCCTCTTGAATGATTAGATTTCTTTCGGGTGCGAATTTCCTTCTCTTCTGGTGGATAGGCTTAATATTCCTATCTATTCCTAATTTGTGTGTGATCACTTCTGAGGATATTCCTGTCATATCCTCATGTTTCCATGCGAATGTGGAAACTCTTGATTTCAGAAAAGAAATCAGTTCCTTTTCAATATCCTCAGGGATACTGGTTCCCACAAGGACTTTGATCTCAGGATCATCGGGATTCAGAGGTATTTCCTTTACTTCTTTTTCCCTATATTCCTGAGTATCCCCAAGGTCGCACTTTGATTGCTATGCGGGTGAAGGTTTAGTTGTTCCTTTCATTGAAGACGAGTAGCACTCCTTGGCTTCCTGCTGGTCACTATTGATCTTCACTACTCCCCAAGGCGTCGGCAGCTTGACACATTGATGGTAAGTCGAAGGGACTGCTTTCATGTCATGTATCCAAGGTCTACCTAATATAATATTGTAACAGGAAAGGGAATCTATAATACAGAAGCGTTGCATAGAGTTTACCCCCTCGATGTATACCGGTAGTTTGATTTCTCCAACGGTGGCTTTAGTTTCGCCACTGAACCCGACTAGAATCAGAGATTTAGTTGTTATCTCTGATTCAGGAATATTCATCTTCTTAAGAGTCTCTAATTGGATGATGTTGACTGAGCTTCCTCCATCTATCAATATTCTGCGTACATAGTGGTTAGCAACATACAAAGTAATGACTAACCCATCATGATGAGGATCCAGGATATCCTCGCGATCTTGTTCTTCGAAGGACACCACTGTTTCAGCGGTGAGTGTTGATGTCTTTGTGGGTCTCTCTCCGTTTTCCATCTTGGCTTCTTTAGCATGTCTTCTAGCTGCAGAATAAGAGGTACCACAAATATCAGAGCCTCCGGAAATGAAGTTAATTACCTTTGCATCTCTTGGTGGAGATGTTGCTCTTTTTGGGAATCCGTTGGAATCCTGTTTTCTTTCTTTCTTCTTTCCCAGTAGTTCTTTGAGATGACCTTTGCTCAATAAGTAGCTTATCTCCTTTCTTAATGCAATGCAGTCCTCCGTTATGTGGCCGAAGTCCTCATGGAAGGCACACCATTTGGATTTGTCTCTTGTAGCAAACTTCTTTTCCTTTTGTGGCCACCTGGCTTTTTCACCTAAGTCCTGCATGGCACACATTAATTCAGGGATATCAACAGAAAAACAATATTCTGATATCCTGGGATATTCTTCGTCATCCTCATCTTCTTCCACAGAGTTGATCTTGTGGTTATCAGTCTTGTAGTATGGCTTAGATTTGAATGACTTGCTGTTAGGTGAATCCAGCTTTCTCTTTCCTTGATCATTGGGAGGCGTCGTAGTGATCCTCTTTTGGATCTCCTTATCATCCTCCAATCTTATGAATCTCAGTGCACGGTTTCGAACCTCATCCATATTCCTGCAGGGATTCATAACCAAGTCATCATAAAAACGTGAGTCTCTTTGTAAACCCATCTTAAACGCTTGAACGACTGTAGTGATGTCTAGGTTAGGGATATCCAGGGATTCTTTGCCAAATTTGTTGACATAACTTCTAAGGGATTCGTCGGGTCCCTGGGTTACCCTATAGAGATCACTAGTCAGCCTTTCAAACGTCCTGCTACAAGAAAATTGGTTGTTAAACAAATTAATTAGGTGAGCAAATGAGGTAATAGAATATGGAGGAACGTTAAGCAGCCATTTCAGGGCTGCCCCTGTCAATGTTGACCCAAATCCTTTGCACAAGCATGCTTCCTTCAGGTGCGGGGGTATTGGGTTAGTTTCCATCCTTTCCCTATACTGCGCCACATGTTCTTCAGGGTCAGTGGTTCCATCATACAGCTTCATTGTTGGAGTTTGAAATCTTTTTGGGATTTCGGCATCACATATAGGTGGAGCGAATCTGGATATCCTGTGAGTTGTGGCAGGAACCTCAGGAATAGGCTTGACCACTCCGGGAACACTAGAGATCATATCTCTAAGTTTCTGGATTTCCTTAGCCACTTGTGGAGTTAGACCAGATTCCTGCACAGTACCAAAGTTAGTAGTATCAATGGGAGAATAGTTAAAAGTATTGCTGGTAATGGGAGTTAGATGAGAAGTTCCCAGGATATTTGTATTATCCCGAGATATCCTTAACCCTTGGGATCCCGAGGGATCTCCGAGACTAGTCTGCATAGGAATAAAGTCTCCTGAGTGATTCCCAGACATCCCTGATGTCCCGAAATCCAGGATTCTTGGAACCAATGGAGTGGAAGTCTTTTTCTGCTTATTCTTTTCAGCCCTCAAAGTTTCCATTTCTCTAAGAAGCCGTTGATTCATTTTCTGTTGATCCATCATTTGTTGCTGAACCTGTTGAAACATACTCAAAATATCATTGTTAGAAACAAGTATAGGAGCAGAAGTGGTAGTTCTTGTCGATGGAACACTTTCGGCTATAAATGTTGTCTTCTTCCCGGAATTATCGGGCTTCTTGGAAAAAACAGGAATCTGCGAGGACACATTAGTAGTAGTAGCAGAGACAATAGGTAATGAAGAAGTTGATCTCGGTTGTGAAGCCATTTTTCACTGTATTTTTCGAAAAAACGCCTTTAAACAAGGTTTTAATTATCAAAAACACAAGTTTTGCCCCACGGTGGGCGCCAAATTGTTTCGGGTAAAAATTAACAAGTGTAACTTTTAGCAAAACCGAATTAGTTTTGTGGGGTATTGTGTTTAACAAGTAAATATATTGAATATCACAAATATATGTTCAATATATCGCTAAATATCACTGAGGATCCCTAGGGATATTTCAGAATATAAAATGAAATGAACAGCTTGCACACGAGATTTATACGAGGAAAAGCCCTTAATCCCTTAGGATTGCCGGCATAAAAACCTCGGGAGGTGACAATCGTCACTCTGCCTTGTTCTTATTAATACAAAATATGTAAAATTACAATACAAGAGCGCGATTGATCGACCACTAAGTGTTTATAAACTGTGAATGCTGCAAATAAGAAGTAATCAGAAGTAAACTGAGTGAGTTGTGTGTTTTTCCTAGATCGATATCGCCTCAATTTATAGTAAAAATGATACAACGATATTCCCGAATATTCCGGCGAGAATCTCGGAATCATGACCATGTCTTCAATTGTGGCAGCCACCACGTCCATCAAACGTGTGGAAGCGCTTCTGTCAACTAAACCCCGGATCTTTAGGTCAAATCCAGTCAATATGACCGTTGGTGACTTGTTCTCCACTTGTAGCCGTTATTTAGCATGTTTACCACGTTTTCTTTGACTTTATCCCGACTTTTAGGGTAAAACACGTCCATAATAAGTTACCTGCAATACTAAGTCAAGCTATACAGGGAAAAGATCAATTAGCAATGTTAGCATTCAGGATATTTGAGGATATTTGAGGATACTTAAGAATATTTGAGGATACTTAAGAATCTCATATTCCGGATTATCCTCGGCTATCCCTAATCTCAGACCATAAAAATTGACCCACAACAAAGATATAAAAGTAACGATATCAAAACTTACTAAACCTTTTATTACAAAATCATCCACAATAGTTTGTTAGCGGATGAACCTACATCCACATTTTCCTCTCATTTTCTGTTGGTGCCACACCAATAATGACTACGGAGTACGGATGAAATATGTAGCCCGTAAATTTAATAAAAATCCAATAAATAAATTCAATTTAATTTATATAAATACAAGTAATTAATGTAGAACTAAATAAATGTATGAACAACACATTTACAAAGGTTAATCCATATAAAACAGTGTGGTGTCACAGCGTTATGGATAATACATTATGTTTATCAATTTATTTATTTATTATTATTGATGATTATATTGCATAATACACATGTTTTTTTTTTTAGGATTTGGGCCGAGGAAGTGGGGATCCGTTAAGGAAACAACGAAAGAGGGTGAGAGCTTGTGTTGGAGAAGTGAAGGGGACTTCACGAGCTGCTCCTCGTACTGTTGCATATGTTAAATATGTGACATTGTGTCCCTCTTTTAATCCCCCAAATGACTGCCACCAACCCCCCCACCTACAAGTACAACATCACACGTTTAAAATATGTAATTTACACTTTCTAATATTATTTATATTTACATATTTCATCTTTCTAATATCATTTATTAAATATATACCCAAGTAAAAAAGTTAATTACATATTTTATGTTTTTAAAATATATTTTTATTCCAAATAAACTAGTCAATTACCAATGATACTCAGCTCAAGTAGTTGAGTATACATATCTTGTGGCTACAATATTTGAGATGTTGCGGGTTCAAGTTCTGACATTTACAAAATAGGGGTTTCATAGTATGTTATTTGTTTTCTCTCACTTATGTTGCAATTCCTTCTATAGGGTGTTAAAAAAAACTAGTCAATTACATATTTTCCCCTCTCAAGAAAAATATGTAATAAATTTGAAGGGTTGGGTAAATATTTAATAGGAGAACATATGTAAAAATCTTCTAAAACATAATATAACTCGTCAAAATTAACCAAACTTAAAAATATATATTAAGCTTAATTACTTGTTTCTCGTTGTACCAAGTTCTGTATTTTGTAACGGCTGTTAGCTTAAGCTCCTTCGCGATATTATTAACAATTAGCCTTGTTTGTGTAAGCGGGATTTTCGAATCTTGATCACCACTACACATGATAAAATTAAAAGTAATAAATGCAATGCCTGTATAAAATTAGCAAATAAGTAAATTAGCAATAATAAATTTAAGAGCGAGGTAAACGAAGCCCAAATTTCCTTATATTATTTTTATAATTTTAAAATTGGCCGTTCAAAAAATATATTTTTCATATAGAGGATAGTATAAAATAAAAGCCCCTTTAAGTTGAGAAAACTATGAAATTCATAAGAAAACCATGTAAAAAATGTTTTTTTTACAGGTATGTAACATTATCTGGGTCACTTTTATAAAAAAAATAAAAAAAAATACTGAAAAAATAATTTTCTAAAACATGTAACACATATGTAACCGATTCGCTCAAACCTAACAGATGTGTTACAAGGTGTTTACATATGTGTTGCATCTTTTACGAATTATTTTTTTCTCGGTCCTTTTTCCCACGTTTGCAAGGTGTACCTGTAAAACCAGATTGGCAAGCCTGCCTTTAAGAGATCAACAATTACAGGAATTATGTTTATTTCAAGATTCTTTTCTTGATAAACCAAAGGCCTGCAACACAAAACAAGAAACACATACGAGTCATTGACTAGTTTTTCAAAACCGGACCAGACCGAACCGACAGGTTGGACTGCAAATCGGTCATAGAACCGGTATGATAATTGCCTCTTTGAACTGTTCTCATATGAACCGCCGGTTACCAGACAGTCTAGTCCGGATCTTATTTTTTTTCTTTTAAATCTTATTTTCTAATTAATTTAGTATTTTTGGGTCCTCTATTTTTTACTTACAAATGATATTATAACATAAAGTATATTTTTATTTTATATACATACATACATACAGTTTTTATGACATTCTCTTGTTTTTTTAAAAATCTATATCAACCAATGAACCGTAAGATACTCAATCCGCTTTTAAATCTAGATCAACCATTGAACCGTAAATGATCAATTTATGGTTCGTTTGCTTATGAAAACATTGATCGATCACTAATAATATTCACATAAAGTGCATCACAAACCCTAGGCAAAAATCCCAATGCCCCGGAAGATTGGTCGTGTTAGCATGAAGTGCATCTTGAACATCACGTCTGTTGAGGTATGTAAATATCCTTGATTGCAAACACGGGTCACCTGTACTAAAGATCCTGTCAACCTGTTAAAACATAACAAAACTTGTTTAATTTGACACGCTCAATTTGCACATTCGACTGAGTCAAATTGTCAAAAGAGACGTGTTTGCACCGATGAGTGTGCTTTTGAGTGTAACCCTCGAGGCTTAAACTGCTGAGACGAAGGCGTTGACAAGCATTTGGGCAAAAGCAGATCGTCACGTTGAACATCATCACTAACTTCATTTTCGACTCGATTGAAAACATCGTTGCAACCTTGAGACCATCCTGAATGAATATACTCTCGGAGGTACTTTGAATCATTGCATACCGTTTTTTCTAGCATCAAAGTCTTGTCTGATATGGCGCCATGTGACCATAAATATTCACCCGCCAAAACGCTAATGTCTATGTCTAGTAACGGATTTCCAATCTAAAAATGACAATTATCGAAAGTGTTATCTTAAAATAAACACATCTGAGTTTCGCAAAGTTTCATCATAATATTGTGAGTTTTTTTTAAATATTAATTCAAAAAATAAATAAATAAATAAACGGAATATATATGATTTTGGTTGCTAGCAGGGGGTGGAGATAACAATAGGGCATCGATGTCTCAAGACAGCATCAATTTTTCAGCGAATATATAGACATTTATAAAAGATGTTTTCAAGTTATAGCATCAGTTGCAACGACTAGTGTTGAAATTTTTTTTCAATGAAGCATATGAAGACGGAATTGCATAAGACTATAAGAGGACGGAATATGAATACCTGAATGATTCTAGCATTGGTTTATGTTGAAAAATAGTTATTCCAACAAGTTTCAGTTAAAGAAGTAACGCAATGTTTTCAAAAGAAGAAACTTCATAAAGAGCAACTATAAGTTTTTTTTTAAATTGTATAGCTATCGAATTTATATTATGTTTTTGTAATTATATTCACGTTTTTTTATTTGATCGTTTTTATTATGTGATGAACAGTACCCGATCCGAACGGTAAAACCGATCCATAAAATTTAAGCCTGATATTATGAAACTATAATATACAAATGCAGTGACATTATCTAAAAAAATGTCACATCTGTTGCTAAAACTTAACTATCAAAAAAATGTTAGAATCTACTTACAGCAATTGCTTTGAGGTTAATAGAAGTAACGTTTGGTGTCTTGTTATACTCTAATATTAACTCCGCTAGTTGTGGAATATAATGGCCTGCATAGCTTTCTCCGACCAAGAAGAACGGTGAGTCTTTGTATATCGGAAATTCTTCTAACCATTTTGTGATGAATACCAAATTATCAGATGCTGCCATTATTTAAATAAATAATAATTAATACAAAACATAATTCTTAACTTTTAAATTGAAGTTTAATACATATATAAAAAAAATAAATATTACTTTTAAATAATATCTAATATAAAATACTAAAACCTGTATTCGTATCATTCCAATTGATATAATCTTCATCAGTTTCAGAGTAAGAAAAACCAACCCCGATCGGTGATTCGACATATAACATGTTAGATTCTGCCAATCAAAATAAAATGAAATGAAATGAAATAAATATAATTTAATTTTAGGGTTTAATAAAGATTTAGAGGGGTTTGATATATTTTAGTGTCTAAATTATACCTAAATTCCAAGAGTGTTGATTTAAGACAAGAAGTCCATCTTCACCAATTTGAAATGGCCCGGTTTCCATGAATGCCCCAAACCCAAGGGAAGAACATCCAGGACCTTAAATACATACAACACAATCAATATAATATATCCATTCACATGTAAATTACCGAAATAATTAATGTGTTTTGCTACTATTTCACTTTTGGTTCTAGGTTTCATAAATTACTCATATGGTTTCAAATTTTAAGCAATTGTAACATATACCATGGTTGCAAAAGTCGGCTTACAAGGCCGAGCACTCGTCGAGTACTTGCTCCAAGGAGTTGTTCCGAGGCCGATTACTTTTCGAGTATTACCCGAGTACTCCTCGTCTAGGCCGAGCACTCCCCGATTACTCGCATCAAGAAGCTGTTCCGACCTGGGAGTGCATAGTGACTTTTGCAACCTTGACATATACAATCTTTATGTTAGGGTAATTTGGTCAAGTATTTTAGGGTAATTTGATGATCTAAAGACTATATGTGTTACAAATCTTTAAAGTTTAGGACCATATGAGTAATTTATAAAACCTAGGGACTAAGAGTAAAATACTAATAAAGCATATGGAGCATATCAACAGTTTACTCTACATAATTATAAATGATATATAAGACTAGAAATAATTTTTAAAATATTAATTTCTAAAGCTTGCCACATGATTTAGTCGTCTCTCTTTTAATTTTTTCTTTGATTTAATTTGTCATGCATATTTAATGTGAATAGAAAGTTAACCTCCATTGAGCCACATGGTTAGAGGAAGTGAAGAGTGGTTAGGTGAAACGGACTCCACGAAGTAATAGAAGAGCGATCGACCATGATCTTTGTTCGTGACAATATAACCTGAATACTGGTTAACCGAGTAATTACTAGGTTGCCCTGGCAATGCTTTTATAAGCTCACCATTACACCATTGCAAGAAACACATACAAAACACCAATACGGTTCCAAGAAACTGAAAACCCATGATAAAGGGTGTTGTTTAATTGTTTTGATTTAGGGGTTGTGTGTGTTTTTGTTGGTGAAATGTGTGCTATAAATGAAAATCCACACCATTGAAGATAACGGTTGATGTCTTTTCTTATGAGTTAGATTTTGTTTGTAGCATGTGGATGGGGATTGCTACAAGGATCATTATGTGGTTGTTTGTATGAAAGCATACGGCTAAAGATTCTTGGTTGTTCAAGTTAGATTAGATTTTTTTTTTATAAACGTGACAACCAACTTACGTTGTAAGCAATGTTTTCAGAACCAGACTGGACATTGAACCAGATGTCTTACTAGTTACCGGTCGGACCGGGTTTAAGAAACCGGATGACATAATAAATATATAAAAAAATTATATAATTATAAACACATTTAAACAAGCATAATTCACGTTCAAATAAACATAATCATGTTAAAAAGAATACATGGTTTGGTTTTAATGTTTATTCTTTGGATTTTAGATAAAATTAAATCCGGTCCGACCAGTGAATCAGTTCCCGGTCTGAGCGGTGAACCGGTTGGTTTTTGAGAGGGCAGTTCACATGCTATGTAACAATTCGTAATTTCCATGTTAGAATCATGCGCTTTAGTCTTAATTAAGTCTTATTAAGATTAAAATAATCAAAACAAACCATTATAATCAAATAAAAACTCATGAATCAAAGAAAGAACAATGACACACATTTGAAACATAAAATCGCGAAAAATTTACGAAAAGATAATTCAGCATGCGAAATTGTCAAATTCATGACGACCCGAACTTCCTACCTACATTATATTTCTAATGGAATGTAATTGGGAGTACAACAATGGTGGTTGATCAAAGGTAGCAATTCCTGAAGATACGCGCGAAAAAGCAGAGAAATAATCGCGAAATCAAAATATCTCATTAAAAAAAAAGAGCTAACCCCTTTCACATTTGAGCTATTACACTAGTTTTAAGGAACAAAATATCTTATCAAACTTTATGGAAAAGTTATTCAATTATAAAACCTAAGATTTGACTTTCCAAGTCAAACTTTTTGTGCCTATCCACATCCTTTCTCTTCAAAATTCGACCAGAGCACTTTACTTACTTTATGGAGCATCAAACAACATCTAATAAACATTCCTAACTAATCCCAACCATCAATTAAGGCCAAGGATCAATCAAACAAAGAATCAACCTCCAAAAAGTTGATTTTAGGTGGATTTTCAAGCCAAATCACAACCAAGTAAGTTTTAACCTAAATTTTCAGTTTGAATAGCTTCATATAGAATAAATAAGCTTGTTTGAACATTGGTTAAGGGCTGAAAATCATCAGCTCTTGAAAACCTATGAAAAGGACGTTTTTGTCCAAAAAAACCCGATTTTTCAAGGTTGTCCAAATCAAGATTTTTCTTCACCAAACTCTAGATATATGTTAAATATTAGGACCTGAAGATTTTGGCCCGGTAAAAATGTCAAAATATCGGTTTTGGCACGCAAAAACCATGTTTGGTACGTTGAAATGGGTCTGCGGCACCTGTGGCACGGTCATGGCATTGCCTTGGCATGAGAATTGCCCCTCAGCCCGACGTGGCACATGCCCGCTACCCCCTGCTCGGCACATAGATGAGGCCTCGCGGCCCCAAGCGTCTCGGCCATGCGGCCCCAGGCAGCCCCAAACGGCTCGGCCATGCGGCCTGTATCCTAGTGAGCGACCAACCGGCTCGGTCATTGCTCACCTAGCCCGAACCAACTGGCTTGTGGCTCAAGCCACTGAGGCCCAACCACTGAACCACCACCAGCAGCCACCGCCGGCCGGAATCCGACCAACTCCGGCTACTTTTCACGCGAAAAAGAATATTCCAGCGAAAACGGAATATTCCGGCCAACGCCTATTTTTGTCTAATTTGTGTTCTGAACTCAGTTTCGCGATCCGACGATCCGATTTCGATCTGAAAGGCCTATTTTAAATCGATTTCGCGTTCCGGGCTCATTTTTACGATCTGTTTCACAATCTGGCGACCCGATAATCTATTTTGAAACTGATTAAATTCTGATTGTAACCTGGAATTCAGTTTCTCATCGGTTTTTAATATAAAAACCTATTCTCGATTGATTTCACTTTTCGAACTCAGTTTTGCGATCTGTTTCGCAATTCGAAAACCCGATAATTGATTTAGAAGCTGACTGAAATTCCGATTGTGACAGGAATTGTGACACCCTGTAAATTCCAGGTCTGCTTCTATTTTAATTAAATGTTTATTTAATTGATAGTTGTACACGTGACACTAGAAGTAGTTTAATTTAGTGTGACACGTGGCATGACAGTACGAACACCGACACAAACACGATAATTCGCTGAATTATCGGAACACGCTCACACGTACGTTGGTGAACGTTTAGCACATCGTGTAACGAAACAGTAGGAACCTCACGAAACACCCGAACATTGAAGTTAAAAGTTCAATCGAGGTCGAACGATAGTCCGTATACATGAAAACAGCGAAGAACGGGTTAAACCATTGAAATTGGACATGTTGGGCTCTTCCGAAACTCGTCGCGGTACGCTAAGGACCCCGGAGAGGCCCATGGCGGTACGCGACGAGTGGGCGGGGAGTTTGAATTCTGGAATTCCATCGCGGTACGTCGAGAATCTTTTTGACCTTCTCGGCGGTACGCGACGACATCCAGACGCCAAATCTTTATAAAACCAAGGCCATTATGCCTAATCTACCACTTTTAATTATAACCTTTGACTAAACACGCAATCACTCGACCATTTCTTCTGCAAAACCCTCTGAATACTCCATTGGAAGCCATTGAAGGCCATTTTGAAGCTCAAGACTTGGAGGTTGAAGCTTGATATCCACCAAGGAGCTTGAAGGCCACCACCACCATCTTGTTTCTGCACATTCCTGCTATCCAGAAGCTTGTGAGGCCAAGAACTCATCATCTTAGGGATTCTTGAAGCTTTGGAAGGTAGTTTTTACATCTCTAGTAGCTTAAAAACAATTCTACACCCACATGCAAGCTTCGAAACCCACATGCAAGCTCTCTAGCTTTGCATGCACGAACTTCTTGATGAATGAATATGGGTTTGATGATTTTAGTATGTATATTGATGATCTAGAATGATTTGGTGACATGTATTGATGATCTATGATAATGTGTATGTGTAAAATGCATGATTTGTCATAAATGGTCAAGATGGTAACATGCGTGTATGATCTGTAACATCACTATATTTCAGGCACTTAAAGTACATAAATGTTTGTATTATTAAAGCCTGATATGATAATTGATAATTACTATGGATTACTGGATATTATCATTATTGGAATACATATTGAGAACACAGTATTATAATCATGAACCCTAGGAAGTTTAGTTTAAAACATAACTAAACAGGACCAGAGAGTTATTGCAGTTGAACTTACAGGTTATGGGTTGTTGATTTAGAATGGTAGTGGTATAGGATTCTATAACCAAAGATAGGCAAGGATATAATCATGGTCTATCGAAGAGGTGGTGCGATGGCGGCTGAGGCAGTTGCGACTGACCTCTACGTATGCTCTATACATAAACCATCTTCGGTTTATCATGATTATATCAGTGTTGAGGCTTTGGTGAGGAGAATCCGAGGTTTTGGTTTTGAATGACAAACAGTTATGGGTTAGTTATTGTTTGGTTACTAAACATAGTCAAGGACACATGGTCATGGTTTATCGAAATGGTGGTGGGACGGTGGCTGGATAGGTTGCGACCTACTCCTACATATGCCCTATACATAAGCTTATTTCGGTCTATCATGGATGTGTCAGTGATATGGTTTAGTGTGATTTGGATTGGGAAATTATCATATTCAAAGTAATAAAATAGTGAAAGCTTTATTGGAAATAATTATGCGATGGTAAGGTTTCGAATATAAATTAAACACGAATGTTATTTCATAAATATCATCTTAATAATGTATTCACGTGGGTGACGATTCACACGAATATAATTATTAGGAATAATATCCTGAAATGATATTCCACAAATCGTAAATCGAATCGAAATACGATACGAGCGTTGGATTCGGAAAGGTGACGATCTTTACGAATACGTACATAAGTAACACGTTTCGACGAGATAACGAAATAATATTTAACAATATTACATTAAGAAAAAAGAAGTTAAAAACATTTATTAGGAATTACAACTTAAAACGAATCCGAATAAATCGTTTTATTGAATAAATAATTTAACGAAAGCAGTCGAATCCTTTTTACAAAAACAACTTTATTTAAAATCATTTTATTAAAACGAAACATGATTAATTAAATGTTTTATATTTTAAATATGTTTTACGAGCATAACTGATCATCTAATAAATTATATCGCGAAATATACGAGACCGAGCAAGCGGGAATGGTACGGGGCATAAGTGATGGAAGACTCCACCATTTCTTTCATTTTCACAAACCCTCTCTCTCTCTAAAACCTTCAAATTCGTCATCTCTCTCTCTCTCTAACTTCTCTCTACATTTTCACACTCGTTTCTCAACCATTTCGCGAGATCTTGGTGCCTAAAAGTTCGTGTGATGGAGGAGAACAAGAACCCACAAAGAAACTCATCATTTGATCGCGATTAGGAGGTAAATCTCGAGTTTCACTTTTTGTTTTTCACTTAAACTTAATCGGTTGGCATCTCTATACTTTAATCGACTTTTAAACCTTGAAAACCCTAAAAACGAATGTGTGTGTGTGTATGGAGAAACCATGAATGACTCTGTATGTTGAAGAAATTCGAAGATGATGATGAAAAACACCTGGTTCGTGAAGGAAACCGATCGGCCGAACCTGTATGAGCTGGGCAAGGGGCTAGCCGAACCTCCGTTCTGCCAGACGAACCTACCCTTAGCCGCACCAACCTTGGGCGAACCCAAGATAGGACGAACCTGGTTTCACCGAACCCCTCAGCATCCACGAACCCTCATGCTGTGCCACGAACCTTGAAGGAGTCGAACCCTGGACCTACGAACCTCCTGCTACGAACCAGGGACTCACGAACCTTAAGGTGGCCAGACCTGAGGGCAACGAAGCTGAACCAGCCGAACCTTATTGGCTGCAAACCTTCACTATGGCTGAACCATTGGGCAACTGAACCTAGGTTGCAACGAACCTTAACCTTTGCCAAACCTTTAGTCACTGATAACCCTAATGACCGAACCCTAGGGTGAAGGAGCTATGGCAGCGAACCTAAGCCCTACGAATCCATAACCAGCGAACCTAAGGGCCACAAACCCTTAAGAAAACGAACCTAAGGTGGGACCGGAACCAGGGTTCGTTGGATTAAGGGTTGTTACACATGAGTTTTCAAAATAAGGGTTAAGGGTGAACAAAAGAACGAAGATATTAAGTGTACCCATACATGCATGAGGAAATCCAAGAAATACCACCTTTTTTCTCTCTAAGAATAAATTTTAAAATTTAGATTATATACATTGGACATCTTATGAGAACGAACTAAATATAACCTTCTTAAACATATGTTAGATTCTAATGACTTAGATTTTTGGTGGTCGATTTAATTAAATCATGCATGTATGTATAGGTATGGGTATGATGAGGGTTATCACCTTGGAGTACACATGTCTATGAGAATACACATAAGATATCATAACAAGTTTATCATTACAAGATAGTTAAAAATTAGCAAGTCTAAACTATATCTTGATGATGATCACTTATAAAATGTTGGGTATTTCATTCTAACTTAGATTAAATAAACTAAGTTAACGAAACACGTAATGATTGAAAGAAAACACTTACGGACACTTGACTTAAAATGAAACGCATATACTTATGAATATGAAACACTCGATAATTACAGATTGTTGAAGTGTCTTTTGATTTCTCTTATGTGAGCGCGCATTTTACAAGAACACTGATTCTTAGGAATTTAGGTGAGTTCTCATAACCTCCTTTTAAATCATTTTTGTTTTAAACTCGGAGGTGGAACATGTATACCAAATTTATATATTATTTTGATACCACATGGATGACACCTGTTTTATCGTTGTGATATTCATATTATTGGATTATCATGATTCCATGAGTCGTTGTCGATGACTACGCTCATCCGCAATGATTGCATGTATTGTCACGTGGATTACCACAACTCCATGAGTCGTTATTGTTGACTTCGGTCATCCGCAATGATTGCATGTATTATCACTTGGATTATCTCAACTCCATGAGTCGTTGTTGTTGACTTCGGTCATCCGCAATGATTGCATGTATTGTCACGTGGGTTACCACAACTCCATGGGTTGTTATCGTTGACTTCGGTCATCAGAAATGACTGCATGTATTGTCACTTATACTATTTGGAAATATTATTGGATGAGATTGGTTGAATATATGTGATTGACTATTTGTGATTATTTGAAGTATGTGATTGTTGTGTTTGTGTATATGTTACGTGTTGACAGTGTTGGATTATCTCGCAGGTGCACATGTGGATTTTCTCTGAAAATTATAAACTTTCATAAACATTTTATAAACATTTTTGAAACTTAAAAACTTATGATTACTCACCAACTACTTCGTAGTTGACACTTAATTTTCTACATGTTTTAGGGAACGAGGAGAAGTAGGTAGAGCAGGATAGCTCTACATCTTTTGGACTCATCACTTAGGGTCTCTGACTTAGCTAAAATTAACTGGATTACTGAAGACTAGTGTTTAGTTAATTTAGCTAATCTTTTGTGTGTAATTACTATAACTAAATCATGATGAACATGATTTTTGGATGTAATTAATTTGGTTGATTTAATTGATATGTGATGATTTATTTAGATACCCACGAGCTTATGAACAATCTACACATCCCTCATGGCATCCCGACGTTTCCGCCATCGGTCGGGGTGTTACAGATTGGTATCAGAGCCTGCTTATAGGGAATTAGGTTACTAGAAATGGTTGACCTAGTCTATAACCATAGGATACCTTAGTATGAAATTATCTCATACACTAGTTATTATATTCAGGATTTCATGCTTATGTGTTTATTACACGTTAATTGAACTCCTAATATATATCTGATTTACATATGTTACTTGCTGATTTCATGAGATTGTTTGTGCCCTAATGATTCGATAAGGACATGCACGTGGTGTATCGTAAAGGTGGTGGGCTGGTGGCTGAAGCAGTTGTGACTGACTTCTACATATGCCCTATACATATACCATTTACGGTACATTAGGTGGATGTCAGTATTGAAGAAAAAGGGAACTACCCGTTTGGGAAATTATTTGCTTATGAAGTTAACTGTTTAGGAATTTATCTGCTTAGGAATTGCTTGTTTGATCTTTGAACACCAGACAAGGACACACTCGTGGTATACTACAAAGGTGGTGGGACGGTGGCTGGGGCGGTTGCGACCTACCCCTACATATGCCCTATACATATACCATTTGTAGTATATTGAGGGAACATAGGATATTATTAGGAGATACTGTAAAGTTGTTGTTGATGGAATGTTGATTAAAGTTGGTTGGATTGACTTATTGGATGATCTCATATGATGGAAACATATACTCACTTATGACACATTGGATAGTCATATTTGATTGACACACTTATTGGACACGTGGGGTGAATATGATTAATGAATGAAATGAACATTTAGTGCTGAGATGGACACATAGTGACGGACTAGATACTTGGGTGTTGATATAGACACTTGGTGAAAATATGAACGCATAGTGGTGATACTAACACTTAGTGATGGTATGGACACTTGATAATGAGATGCGAACATATAGTAAACTTAGACATTAGGGGAGCTTAAATGTCAGGTGAACTTAGACATTAGGTGACCTTAGAAAATAGGTGAACCTAGTGTTAAGGTGAACTTAGACATTAGGCGAACCTAGATGTCAGAAGTACTGGAACACACTTCACTCGTAATTATCCTTCATAGGATAAGACTGTGAAGTGGAACACTTGAGAAACATATGGATACCCTAAATTCTAACAAGGGCATAATCGTGGTGCAATGCAACGGTGGTGGGACGACGACTGATGTGACTGCGGTCAAGTCTACGTATGCCCTATATATAAGCTTGTTGCACTGCATCGGGAGGTTGTCAGTGTTAGTATAGGGTGGGAAATTTTTGAAACTTAGGAATATGTAGTTAATAGTAGATATGACCAACTAGGATGCTTTAGTATAATATTAGGAAATTATTACCTTGTTATGAGTTTAATAAGAGATAGGAGAAAAATATAGTTCCTATGTGTAATCCTAACTGTTGAAATGAACTCATTTGACCATAGTTTGTATGACTTACGTTGTAAACGGTAGTAACATGTTTCTAACATCCTCAGAAACATGCCTCCACGCCGTCACAACGAAGATAATACAAACCCACATGACGGAGAAGCTAACAAAGGGAATGCCAACAACGGCTTTCAAGAGTTAGCAAACCTTATCTCCGGGTTGGTGACACAATTGAATCAAGCCAACCAAACTCTCAATCAAAACAGAGGTGTTGCAAACCCACCAGTTTGCACGTTCAAACACTTCAACTCCTGTAATCCAATAAAGTTTACGGGTTCTGAGGGAGCCACTGGTATGCTGTAGTGGTTTGAGAGTATCGAGAACACCTTCATCAACAGTGACTGTCCAGAAAATCTGAAGGTGCGCTATGCCACTAGTGTTTTCCAAAAGAGAGCACTAACTTGGTGGAATGGCGAAAAGCGAACTAGGGGAGTTGATGCTGCTCTAGCGCTGACGTGGGCTGAGGTCAAGAAACTGATGACCACTGAATTCTGTCCTCGCAGTGAGATGAGGAAACTGGAAGCTGAGTTCTGGGAACTCAAGCAAGATAGTGGTGAGAATGTAATCTACAATTCTCGCTTCCATGAGTATAGTCTGCTAGTACCTCATCTGGTGACACCATTGGAGAGAGCGATCGAGAAGTACATAGGCGGCCTACCCATGTAGATTCAAGACACAGTCTATGGTAGCAACCCTACCACTTTGGAAGCTGCAATTCGTCTATCTGCAACTTTAACTGATTATCACGTGAAGGCTGGAACACTCAACCGAATGGGGTCTAAGAAGGATGATACAAAGTCCACTGCCAAGGAGGCTTCAACTGAAGTCAAGACTGAACAAGGCAGTTCATCCAAAAGCAGCAACAAGAAGAGAAAGACCAGAAATTTTGCTGTTACTACTCCTGCTGCAAAGACTACTCAGCAATCATCAAACAACTTAAACACCAGGAATTATGCTCGGGCCACTCCTCAATGTAACACCTGCAGATATCATGACACACTGTAGAGTCCATTTCACGATGAAGACTGACAAAGCCAACCATAGAAGATCTGAAGTCTGATTTTGATAAGATTTTTGTATATTTTCGAGTACATGTATTTTCGAGTACTCGAAGTTGTTTTATGTTAAACTTCGAGTACACCTAGACCTAGTATAAATAGACGTATTTTGTACAGGTTTAGGGTGGGAATCCTGAGGCATTTGCTCTCTAGACGTATTAAGGCACTTGTACTCGAACTTTCAGTTTTAATACAAAGATTACATTTTTCTACTTGCTTTCATGATTCTAGCATGGATTCCGCACTTGTTAGAGACTTCTGATGATGATCTGACTGATAAAGTTTGGTTCTTGATCCGGTTTGAGACCTACAAGTGGTATCAGAGCCTGAGTGCTCTTTTCATCATCAAGGTAACAACTTTTTTAAGCAAGTTTAGTAATTTATCATTCTACTCTACTCCATCTAGCTACTGTGTAAATTTGGGACTCCAGATCTTAAGAAATATTTTTGTTTTTATAAAATTTTCTTAAGTATTTTCGAGTTCGAAATTTTCGAGTTCAGCTATTTCGAGTACAGATAGAGTGTTCGAAGGTTTGCCCACAGTTCGACTACAAGAGTTTCGAGTACAAGTTCAGTTTCGAATACAAGAGGTCTTCGGTTACTTAGGTGATTTCGAATACAGATGAATTTCGAATACACCTAGAACTTCGAGTATAGGGTAATTTGTTCTACTTCGGGTAGTGTTTGGTGATCTGCTCTACTGGGACTTCGTGAACTACACTTAGAAATTTTTCAGTCATGGCATCTAAGAATCTGACCGATCTACTCAACCTGGACAATGAGATCAGCACTGGAACAAAGCCACCTAGGCTCGTGTCGGGAGATAACTTCCAAGATTGGAAATTCAGATTTCAATCATTTATCAAATACACTGATCCAAAGCTGTGGAGGTCAATTGAAGAAGGTCCTTTTGTGCCATCATACCAAAGTGAGATAAACGGTCCTCTTGTTCCTAAGCATCCAGAATTGTACACAGACAATGATATCTTAATGATGGAAAAGGATGAAAAGGCCTATGCATCAATCACAATGGCTCTTTTGACTGATGTAGTTCATGGTTTTAAAGAACACAAGACGACAAAGGAAATGTGGAATGCCTTGGTTGAACGATTTAAGGGCAATGAGGACATGCGAGAATGTCGCAAGGATATGCTAAGACAGAGGTTTAACATGTTCAATCACATCAAAGGGGAGTCTCTTGAAGCACAACTTAATAGATTCACTCATCTAATGACCGAGATGACCAGTTCTGGAATTGAAATGTCCAAAGGAGAAGTGAACAAGAAGCTCCTGAACTCACTACCTTACACTTGGAACTCGAACTGTACCATAATTAAAAGGACAAAGGACATGTACAAGACCTCCCTAAGCGAGCTGATCTCCATCATCAATTCATATGATATGGATGACAAACAGAGAGCACTTAATCATGCCAGCTCCATGGGTATTGCACCTATGTCAGAAAATTATGCTCTTTTGTCAGCTATCAATCTTCAAGCCTCAGAGATGCAACACTATCAGACTCCTTCATCTCAGTCAATTCTATTTGAAACTGCATTCCTATCATCTGGACAAGCTGGATCAGTGTCAAAGATCAGTCTAGAGAGCGAAGAAAATCTGCTGTTGTTTAAGGGTTTTATGAACAGCTGCATTCATAGCTGGAGAGTTAGCACCTGCCAACCTTACTCAGGATAATCTAGAGCAGATAAATCCAGCAGATGTTGAGGAGATGGATATCTCATGGCAGATGGCAATGGTTGTGTTTCGGGCAAAGAAGTTCATCAAAGGTACGGAAGGAACAACTTTGGAAATAACCCGGGAAAGAAGCTTGGATTTGATAAGACAAAGCTGAGATGTTACAACTGTATTCAACCGGGTCACTTTGCCAAAGAATGCAAGCAGCCAAAAGTGACTAAGGAAGGGAAGAAGAAGCCTGAAGAGAAAGCTGTTACTACTACTCCCGCTAGAGAAAGTGCAAGCACGTCTAAAGCACTAGTGACTCAAGAAACTAACTCCTATGATTGGAGTGATCAGGTGCAGGAATTGGAACTAACTCTGAGTCACGCTTTCATGGCTGAGGTGGATGACAAGCAAAAGGAGGTAACTGAAAATCTTTCCTCTACCTCTTGCATAGATAAAGTGTTTAAGTATAGGTCACATAATGAATCACTAATCAAAAAAGTAACCAAACTTAAATACTTTAACTCATAATTTCTTAAAAATGAAGGAATTTTTAAAAGGAAACTTGAGGCTGAGGGTAGGGATGTGGCAAGGCTTAAGGAACTTTTAAGTGATAAAGAGTCCAACTATCGAAATGCTAGACGCAAGATCGATGAACTAATGTTAGAGTTGGACCAAGTTAAAAATCAACTTTCTAAAACAACTGTAAAATGTGAAAAGTTCGATTATTCAAGCAAGGTTTTGGAAAATATGGTAAACATGCAATTTTGGGAAAAGAAGGGTCAGGGTCTTGGTTATAAGGAATGTGAGCCACCTTTTAACCATAATTACTCAAGTATGCCAAGGATCAATACATCTGTTGATGACTTAGCATTGGATTCTGATCGCGCTTGTGAATTTCCCACCAAACCTGTTTTGCTCACCGTTGACCACATTATGTCTAACATATCTGATGATTTTGAGGTTTGTGCAGAAGAGTTAAGTATTACAGGTTCAGAGGAGAAGGAGGAAGAAAGAAATGCCGGGAGGAGCACAGATTGTTCAACATCTACAAGCCAATTATCTTTTGTTCCAAAAAACTGATTTTGTTGGAAAATTTGATGAAATTAAAATTAAGCAAAATGATATGTTGAAAAGTTTTGAGAAGACATTTGCTATAAATCGTGTAAAATTAACTTCCTCTCCTTTGACAAAGCAGGCAGCACCGGCTCATTCCACAGTTACCAAAGAGGAGGGTTCACAGTTGAATCCTAGCTGTGAACCTTATGTTCCAACTGGGTCCTTGGAACAAGTCTCTTCAAGCTTATCCTCTGGTCAAAGTAACTGTGATGTAAAGCCCTTTGGCCTAATTGAATTTCATCAGAAAGTCTGCTGCTATGCATGTGGGAAACCAGGCCATATTGCTCGACACTGTCTGCACCGACCTACTGAGTTCTTCTATGGGAAGAATCAGAAGGTCACACCTAAGGCTAAACTTGTTAGCAAACATGTGAGGACTGTTCCATCCTCCAAGCCTAGGGTAACTCCTAAAAGGGGGACTCAGACTCCTTCCACTGCCAAAAGGGACAAGAAATCAAATCAAGCTCAATCTGGTTTTCAGAAACAAAATCCAAGGGTTTTTAAAACTAAAACTAACTCTTTTTCAAAACCTAAGGTAAAACCAGTTAATCATGGTAGTGGAAGCAAATCAAAATTTGTTGAGAGCAAATCACACAGACCCACAGACAAGCCCAAAATTCTACCCAAGAGTAGACCCAAATCTAAAACCAAAGTCTCTGTGGTTTCAAAAGTGCGTAAGTCTATTATGATTTGGGTACCGGTTTCTCATTAGTTGAATGTGTATGATGCAGGGACGACCCAACAAGCTTAAAAATGTTTAGTATGTTGATAGTGGTTGCTCTCGGCACATGACTGGGGATTTTTCTCAGTTACACGAAGTCACACCATTCAATGGAGGATATGTCTCGTTTGCTGGAGACAAGGGAGGAAAGATAAGTATGAAGGGCACGGTCACAAATGGAACTCTTAGTTTTGAAGATGTTTACTATGTTGAAGAACTGAATCACAGTCTGTTAAGTGTTTCTCAGATCTGTGACAAAAGCTTTTCAACCCACTTCACAAACAAGGAGTGTCATATTCTTAAGCCCGGATTCGTTGTACCTGAGAAGTGGATTCTGATGAGAACTCCGAGGATCAACAATGCCTACATTATCAACATGAACTCAGATTCATACACAGAGAACACGTGTTTGTTATCAAAGGCATCGGAGCATGATTGTCTGTTATGGCATCGCCGACTGGGTCACGTAAATCTGAAGAATCTCAATAGACTCGCCAAGGGAGATCACGTTATCGGGCTGCCTTCTAAAGACTTCTCCACTATTGAGAAGTGCATCACATGTGCCAAGGGGAAGCAACACAAGAGACCCCATAAGCCCAAAGTGTTCAATTCTATCTCATCAGTTCTTCAGCTTCTTCTTATGGATCTCTTCGGGCCAGTCAATGTAATGAGTATCGGGAAGAAGTCATATTGTCTTGTTGTGACGGATGATTATTCTAGATTCACTTGGGTGTTCCATCTGGCCAAGAGGGATGAAACACCAAAGATTCGGAAGAAGTTTATTACCTTGATCGAAAATCAGAAGAATTTAAACGTTAAGGTGATTAGAACTGATGATGGCACTGAATTTAGAACTCAGACTCTTATAGATTTCTGCGATGAGAAGGGGATTGCTAGGCAGTATAGTGCAGCCAGAACGCCTCAGAAAAATGGAGTTGCTGAAAGGAGGAACAGAACACTTATAGAAGCTTCATGAACCATGCTGTCAGAATCCAAGCTGCCGATCTTCTTCTGGGCCGAAGCTGTTGACACAGCTTGCTATGTTCAAAATCGAGCACTCCTGAACAAGCGCCATCAGAAGACTCCCTATGAAATTCTCTTCAATCAGAAGCCTAAAGTTGGTCACTTCAAGTCTTTTGGATGTCCTTGCACACTTCTTCATACAGAGCCAAACCACAAGTTTGATGATAAGGCAGATGAGTGTTATTTTGTGGGATATTCATCCGAGAAAGCTGCTTACAGGGTTTACAAAAAGAAGACTCGGATGATTGTAGAATCATATTACATCGATTGGCAAGAGATGAACTCTACAGACGCTGGTTCTGGTCCAAACTGGTTATTTGAGTATGATTCTACCTTTAGACCCTTTGACACTACATCAGAGAGTACAGGACCTTCAAAGAAAACCGATGATTTCTACAAGAGTGATGATATGGACTATCGTGTTGATTACGTTCCATGTGATCCAAAGCTTCTGTCGGTTGACCCTCCAAGCATGTACAATCGGACTCCTCTAGATCAGCCAACTCCGATACATGAAGTTCTCCCATCAGATCCAGACACTTCTCAGTCTGTTCAGCCATTTCCAGAAATAGATCAAGTTTCATCTTCCTCCCACCAAACCTTTGATAATCCACTGTTCTCAGATAACATTCCTGAGGAACAGTGTGTGGATCATGGAGCTACAACAAGTGAAGCTGCTCATACCGATGATCTATCTTCCTCCAATGACAATTAGCTGACACACTTAAGCAACCTACTTGACAAATTAGCTGTGAAGGAAGTGCCAACACTGAGCATCAATGTAACATCAGTGCCGGACGCGTTGCCGGAACAGTGATTGCTACAGTAACTTGCACAGTAACTCAGGTACACATTTCGTGAAACTATGTTTATGCTATTGACACATAATGCTTGACATTAAACTATTATGCGATTGTCTGAAATCTGATTAAAACCTTATGGTTTAACAGTCAGAAACACATCAGAAAACACAGTACTGACACACAGATGCTTGATTGATGCTATTATGTATAAACGTATGTGAGATTAAACAAAACAAAATCATAACGGTTGATGTTACAGAATGCTAAACCGACGAATTATTCGTATAGGTGACGATCTATACGAATAAATCTGAAAGTTTATAGTTCTGAAATGATGACTGAAAAGTAAAAAACAAGAATCAGAAAGCCAAACCATCGTTGTGTTCGTTTGAATGACGATTCGAACGAATACGCACGATAGCGACGCGTTCTGACGAAACGAAAACGATAACGATACGATCGATAATAAACTTAAGGAAATATAATATTTCCTATTTTACAATTTTGAAACTCATCAGAAATAAAATTAAAAAAAAAAGAAATTACTTTAAATTAAAATACGTAAAATACGCGAAAGAAATCAACAAAACGCGTGAAATAATAAATTACGATAAATAATTTAAGGAAAACGATATTTAAAATAATTATTAGTATTAATCACCTTCTAAACATTCTAAAATAAATTCCTTTTATTTTAAATTACAAACACGCGCGTAACATGCCGGAAACGCGACGAAAACGAGAACCGAGCAACCAAAACAAACCCGAACACCCACGGGGTATATAAACCCTAAATGAGTTAAATCTTTCATTTATTACACTTTCCTTCTCTCCCAAAAACCACCAACTCGTTTTTCTTCCTCTCTCTACAAGATTCGAACTTCCAAGCTTCATATCTCACTCAATTCTTGGTGAAATCGTTCATTCTTGGTGTCCACTTGAAGCTCTTGACTCCCTCTACAAGGAACTACAACAGATCTGAAGATTTATCCACAAAATCTCGAGGTATTTGACTCCCTCTAAACAATGATTGTATTTTGTTTTGAAAGGAGTGACATTATAATATAAAATTATAACATTAAATGGGTTGAGATAACTAGCACCTTAACACAACGCGTATTAAGATGTATAACTTAAAATTTATGTTAATATAATAGATTCAAATAGATAAAAATGAATAATATTATATTAGATTAGTAAATCACTAAAAATTATTCAATTAAACTATTTGTTTAGTTATAATTCATTTTAAATTGAACAAAATTGAAGGTTTTTAAAATTATCCTTTTAAACCGAAACTGATTTTCCTTAAGACTCATCTTAACCTGCACCCATCATGCCCCACACCCGTTCCGACCCACTACCTAACACAACCAAACTCTCTTATATTGCCAGACATAAGAGCAACTTTAGATATATTGTATTTTTATTATGTTTTTATATAAATTAAGTTTGTTTGTCTTTTTTTTAATATGATCAGACCCGATTCAACCTAACCCAATATGAACAAAGAGAAAAAAATTATTATATAGCAATTCCCAAATTACCATAATAAAATTCCGCCCCCTTGAAAATTTTTTTCTGAATCAACCACTGATAATTATTCGTGTTATTCATGTGTTTCAGAGGGATATTGACGGCTGCAAGGCCAGGGGCATAGGTTAGTGAGGACTAGGGGGCGACCGCCCCCCTGTGTTTTCGTTCAGTAGTGTACATTTTCTGATTTGTAGTGCAAATTTTTTAAAAAATTTTATTTCGCTCCCCCTGGAAATAAATTATATACTCTATGTTCGCCCCCCTAAAAAATATCTATACCCTATGTTCGCCCCCTCTAAAAAATTACTAAAAAATATAAAAAAGTTATAAACAATGAAACCGATTCGATTAAACCTATAAACAATTAAACAAACAAATTTATGGGTATATGTTAAGCCCAAAAATGTGTTTAGTTTATACCCAATCTCCAAAGCCCAATCTTCAATCCCCAAAGCCCAATCTTCAATCCCCAAAGCCCAATCTTTAGTGTTTACGTTTAGTTTAAGAAGAAAAGAAAAAAAAAGCACCACCAAATCTCACTCCTTGTGTCGCCCAAATCCCGATTCCCGACCATCCACCAGCAGCACCGGCACCCTTTGCCCCGCCGCCCCACCGCGCCCGCCTCCCCGCCTGCCACCTGCTTCCTGCTTCCCTGGCCTCTGCCCCTGCGCCGCACGACCGGCCGCCAGCCACATACGGCCCTTCTTCCAGTTCCAGCTTCTTGAGTTCTTTGCTTGATGACTTCTTGCGTGATTCGTGAACCAGGTAAAGAATTCGGCCTCTCACATCTTCCTACTTGTTGTTACTTACTTTGATCAATTATTTGAGTAGTTTAATTGTTATTTGTTGTTTATTGTTTATTATTTATTGTTATTTTGTTAATTGTTAGTGAATCTAAACATTTAGGGAATTAAGGTTTTGATTTTTTTTCAAATTTTTAATAGAATTATTGGTATAAATTTGGTGTCTCATTCTTGGTATATCATGGCGAAAGAAAAAACTATTGAATCATTTTTTAAAAAACAAGTTGTTGATGAAGAGAGTGATAAGGCACGTTAAGAGAGAGGGTTTTCAGCATTGAAAATATTCATGAATCGCCTTTGCAATAAGATGTCAGATGATTATCTTGCGAATAGCTTGGTGATTCACATAGAGAAGGAAATTGCCAAAAACTTTGATTCGGAATCCATAATCGATGAATTTAAAAGTCTTAAAGGTTGTCAGGTTGAGTTGTAATCTTCTTTAAGGTACTCAACTTTTTCACTCATCATGATAATTATTTAGATCTTTGTTTGTTTTAAAAAAATCTACTTTTTATTGTTTGACGGTCTGACCCGACCTAGACCCGAATCGCCAACCCGAACATTTAACTGTTAGCGTTAGGCAGTTAGGAAAAAAAATTTAAATGTTGCAAAGTTTCGACCCCTACGCTTTGGGTCAAGCTCCTCCACTATGCAAGCTCAAGTCTTTTAAGTAAAATCAAGAAATCGACCCTTTAGTCCTTTACTCTAACATATAACTGTTGATGCTTTCTTTAACAAAAGTATAAAAAAGTAAACTCAATTATTTTTTATTTAATATAATGTTATGACAACAACAGGTAAATAATAATTACATTGTTACCGTATTACATTACACATATTAACGAGTTTTTATAACTTCTATTTTCAAACTCATAAAAATGTTTATGTACCTGGAGGGAGGTCACGAAGAGCGTGACCAGCCCATCTCACGTCACCATCATAATTCATTATATTTAAGTATGATATCTTACTATCCTAATAAACAAAAATCCTTTTTTTTTACCACTTGTCATATCATACATACTTAATTGTCACAAGTCAATCTATAAAACAACAATATTTAATAAGTGTCATTAATTTAATTTTTTAAATTAATTGATCATTCTCTAAATAATAAATTATTCAAATTTTTAAATAAATCAATCTTTATATGATTGATTTAAAATTTTGATTTAGTTCATTCAATAATTAGAATATTTAATCTCAATTTTAATTTACATTGACATGTGAACGTGTGTATACATTTATAATAAATCAATTTTGATGATTATTTACTCAATTAAATATAATTCCATAATTTGCTTACATTGGCAGGTGAACGTGTGTATATATTTATAATAAATCAAAGTTGATAATTATTTACTCAATTAAATATAATTTCAATAATTTGCTCAATTAACACGTTTACTCAATTTTTAGAAAAGTTAATTTCAATAATTAATATTTAGTTATTAGTTATTTCAATATTTAAAATTACCTCATTTACTGATTAGTTGAAGATCTTAGCTTGAATAACAATTAACTTTTTCTGAAAATAATTTTTTTATTGTTTTAACCTCTCTTTTTTAATTTTATTTTTTGAGTACAAGAATGCATGTAACTTGATTAGTAAATTTTTTAGCGATAAAAAGTTTGAATAGGAAGCACGCTTGATAATTAAATATTTCAACATTTGGTTCAAACTCTACTGCTTTTAAGAGTGTCAACAATTAGCAAAAAAAAATGCTTCTATTGTAACATGGTGAGTTATCCTAGGTTGGTTTGTATTTGAACCATCGAGTATTTGCACATTATCAATTATATGTTGCATTGTTTATAGTTAAAAGTATAGAAGGTTTACATTTATTAGTTTTAGATAAATGTTGTAAGCTTATAAATAGAAAAACAAATGTTATATACATTAAAGAGTAAATTACTAACTGTGTTCTTTAAAAATATAGCAATTTGCTGGTTTTGTCCTTTAAATTCAAAAATTACTAGGTATGTCCCTATTTTAAATTTCACGCACTGGTTACGTCCTTTATCATTAACACTGTTAACGACTTCCGTTAAAAGGAGTATGCCGCATCCACATGATGGGTAAATTAGTCGATTCGTACCCCCTTCTCCTCCATTCTCCTCAAATCAGAAAATTAGCCCGGATAAAAACCCTATACTCAAATCAAATAGCCCTCCACCTTCTTTTCTCTTATGTCTCTTATCCGCTTCTTACTTGCTGCATCTCTCGTCCTCAACTAATGCCTCTTCTTCAACGCCATCACCGGAGAACCACCCCCTTCCATCGTCGTTTGCCACCCATCACCTCACGCAGGGATTCCCTCACACGATCCACCGGAAAATTCAAGATCGCCAACAAACCCCTCACTGACAAAGCAGCCTGATCGTAAGCCAAAGCAGCTGCTTCTGCACTATCAAACGTACCCAACCATACCCTCGCCCCGTTCCTCGTCGAATCCCTTATCTCCGCCGCGAACTTCCCCCACGGCCGCCGTCTAACGCCCTTGAACGGCGTGATTTTGGCTGGTGGTGTTAAAGCTCTTGATGTAGCTTTATCGGAATATGTGGTGTCGAAGCCGGTTGTTAGGAGGCCGAAGGGAAACATTTCTTCTTAATCATTTTCATTGAAGGGGAGGAGATTGGGTTTTGATTTGAGTAAGGGTTTTTATCTGTGTTAAGGACTAATTTTATGATTTGAAAGGAATGGAGGAGAAGGGGTATGAATTGACTAATTACCCATCATATGGATGGGATATAATGGATGTTATTAACTGTGTTAATGACAAAGGACGTAAAATTTAAAATAGAGATATACCTGGTAATTTTGAATTTAAAGAATAAAACCAGCAAATTGATATATTTTCAAAGGATAAAATCAGTAATTTACTCTATATTAAAAGTATATAAAAATTTGTGATTTTTTTTGTAATTTTTTATTGTAGCTTAATACATGTTACAGTATGTAATTTTAATCATTTAAAATTGTTATCACTTTGTTAATTTTTTGCTATTTAACTCGTGTATAATATATAAAAAATAAGAGTGATACACGTATATTAGATTCCTTATAGAAACCATAAAATATAAGCGTCTTGTTCTTCAAGAAATGCTAAAATTTAGTGCCACCTATTCCGAGTTCCGAAATTACCCCTGCAGAAACAAGTTAATTACCAAGGCGCCTAATCGAACGGTCAGAAATACACGAAAGACCACGTAAAGAATTACACTGAATAAAAAATCACTAAAAAATCAGGGCTTTTCTTCTTCCCCAATTTATCTCCACTATAAAAACCAGAATCGCATTGCCAATTGACATCACTCACTCTAAATCATCGTCATCGTAATCGACATCGTCTTTGATCTCCATCGTTATACTGCAAGAAATCATGGCTAAGGGTCCCGGTCTATACATTGGCATTGGCCAAAAAGCCAGAGGTTGTTTCTCTCTCTCTACATTTCATGCATGATAGATGATAAATTTATACATGTGTGTATAATGTGTTTGTGTTTGATAGTTTCGATGTCTGTATGTGATTATGTACATTGTCCTTGTTTGATGCACAATTACACATTTGTTGATTTTAATCTGTTTTTATGTGCTTAAAGATCTTCTGTACAAGGATTACCAGGGAGATCATAAGTTTACCATCACGACTTATTCACCTACTGGAGTTGTGAGTTATCTTCTATTTTTTTTTTTTTTTTGCATTAGCATATCTGTTTGATTATTTCATGTTTCGTCATTGTTGGACGAGCATTATACCAGATTACTTGTGTGATTATATGTGTAATGGTTTAAAAAAACGGAAGCCATCCTCGAGGTGTTTTCTTTTCTGTTAGACTCAAAGAGGCTTGAGGTGTAAACCTCAAAACAATATTGAAAAATAATTAAAATTACATATATATTTCATAAAAGTCACAATTTAACATTAAACAACCGATAAAGGTATCACAAGGTATAAAATAATTGAAAAAGAAGAGTAAATCGAATTCTAGTATGCATTGTATTATGAAATTAAGTACCCAGAAGCTAATTGAATCACAGCTTCTGTTGTGTATTTTAGTGTAAAATGGATGCAAAGGAATCTTAAAGAATTTGAAGGTATGGATTACACGATTGTTAAGATTTTTGAGCTCGTCAAGGGGGCCGCGCCAAGGGGTCCTAGGGGCAGCACCCAAGTTAATATGTTCGGTATTAGCTTTCTTATGCTTGGTTTATTTCAATTAGGTTTATTATTTTCTCTAAACGAGTGAATTAAGGATCAAAAAAGTCAAAATAGGTCAAAAAACAATCTATAATAAAAAAAATGCCATCTTTAGTGAGACCGCCTCTATACGCCTTGGACCGCCTGAGGCTTATGTTTCATTCTCCCCAACTGAGGCTACGCCTCTTAAGCCTTTTCTGGACGCCTCGGCCGAGGCGTACGCCTTGAGACGCGGCTTGGTTCGCCTTTTTAAACCAGTGTCATTGGAGTGTCTGATTCTTATAGCAACTAAAGCTTTAGCATGTTAGAAAGATAGAACTAATCCAATTTTCATCTACTGGTATATATGCTTTCAGAATGTAAAAAGTGATTTACAGTTCTTCCTCTCAAGGTTGTGCATTAATGATCACAATGGGTTTATAATTATATGATCATAAATTATGGATTAAATGATTCAGTCATAATGACTTTCTGTAATTATGTATGGATAGTTGGATACTACTTATGTAAGGCTCTTATAGCTGTATGGATGCATTATTATATCTGATCATAGTTATCAAGGCATGTAGACGCACTCATGGCACATAAGCCTTACCCCCGGAGCCTTGTCATATGGCGCTTAAAAGCATGGGAGAATGAGGCACATGGTATACAAGTATCATTTTAGGGATTTTAGGCATGTTTTAAGTTTGTTTAGGGCTAGTTTAGATTGAATTTAGGCTAGTGTAATTGTTTTGGTCATCTTTAATCCTTTCCAAACGATTTTTGGCCATAATTTTGCCTGAATTTTTCGCTGGAAAATGCTCCTGAATGCTTGAAAGTGCGCCCATTCATGCTTGTTCCTGAGCGCCTAGTCGTGTGCCTTGTGTGCCTTTGACAACTATGCATAATATTACCTTTGTATGCTGGAAAATATTGTATGATCATGTCTAAAAGATTTTCTCATGCATGATATGATCTACCATCATCTTCTTGAAGGTTGATATTAGGATCATAAATGTGGATATATATATTAGAATTGTGCAAATGATATGTATCTATGGTTTCATATGCATGAGTGGAGTTTCAATTGGGAGTTTTGAGTCCTTCAAAATGCACCAAATTTTGTGAGTTTGACTGCTATATCTCTATATGTCCTCTCTCTTTGAAAGAAGAGACGCTTCTGAATCTGTCGGTGGTAAAAAACAATTTTGTTATTTCCATAATTACAATATATCTATTGTCAATAAATTTATACACAAGCTATGTGAAGGATGAAGACCTTTTATTATTGTTGCACAATTGCCATTCTCTGTCTATGGTCGTGAACACGGAGAAATTGTTGCACTAGATTAAAATTTCTTGTTTCTGCACCATGCAGGCAATCACATCATTGGGAACAAAGAAAGGAGACTTGTTTCTTGCAGATGTCAATACCCAATTAAGGAGGAACAATATTACTACTGATATCAAAGTGGACACAAGCTCTAATGTAGGGCGATATATACTTGTCATTCATATTTAATTTTGCTATTTGATTTTCTAGAGGCTTTTAACTTTATAACAATTTTTTATATTTGTGGTTGAAATGTTTTGCAGTTTTTGTTAAAATGTTTTTTACTTGTATATGATATTATGCCCTTGTAACCATATAACAGTATCTAAGGATTTTGGTTTTCGTCTTCTTGAGATTTAAAACTTTTCTGAATATATGAAGTTCAGTTTGTTGTGTGAAAGATAAACTAAATTGTTTGCAACATTGATGAAGCTCTTTACGACCATCGTGGTTGATGAACCTGCCCCTGGGCTGAGAGCAATCCTTAGCTTCAAAGTTCCTGATCAAAGGGCTGGAAAGGTATTTGAAAATTAAACTGCTTCTTTAATATGATGATGCATTGATGCCTATAATAGTAAATATAAAAATGTCTGGTTATTACTATTCTGGATAGTTGGAACTGCAATACTTGCATGACTATGCTGGAATCTCCACAAGTATTGGGCTGACTGCAAACCCTGTTGTTAACTTCTCTGGTGTGGTGGGAACCAACAGTACCGCCATTGGAACCGATGTATCCTTCGACACCAAAATTGGGAACTTCACCAAATATAATGCTGGGATTAGCTTCTCCAATGCTGACCTTATTGCTGCTTTGACTCTGTGAGTAGCTAATTTTTTAAATCTAAAAGTTATTATTTTTTGATTGAGATCAAGAATCTTGTTTTGGTTGTTAGAGATAAAACTTGAATTGAATTGCCATGCTCATAAATAAACAGGTCATTAATGATACTGATAGAGATTAGAATTATATTAATATGTTAGTAATAGTTAGTAATAGTAGTTTCTAGATAAGGGTAGTTTAGTAATAGTTATGGGATTAGTATGTTATAAATAGAGGGAAGGGTTATGAGTAGAGGGTGTGAAAGAATTATTGGGAAAGTAGTATAGGCTCCTGCTTATGCAGTGAGAAGGGCTGAGCCCTGGAACATCTTCTGCTTCGTTGTAATCCAGTGATTGTGTGAATCGATAACCTACTTTTCTTATTTGTTCCATCCATTAATCGTTTCTATTACATTAATCTATTGTGCGTTTGGTTTGGATTTTCATCATTGGTCCGACCTCCGTCTTCCTTTCCTCTGTCAATTTCAACATTGATTGCTCTTTCATTTCCGATCGCTGTCTTCTGTTTCACTTTCATCTTCGATTGTCGCTTTTCCCCTTCACTTTCATTTTAGATCGTCGTTTTCAACTGCCGGACACCAGCTATTCGCCATTTTTCCAATCGATTCCAATTTCATTTTCGATCGTCGTCTTCACCTGCGGTTCTCCACCTGCAATTAGCTTCCGATTTCATCTTCAAGGAACCTCATCGTCGCCGTGGTTATCCAATTTCAGCCAATCATCGACTGATTTTCCAGATTCATCGTCAAATTAATCGTCGATTTCAATTATCGTCAATTCAGGGTTCGTCTATGGAAACTCGCAACCAAAATTCTCGGCTGGATACGCATGAACAACAGATCAAGCAGCTTCAAGCCGATATCTCGGAAATCAAGCAATTGATGAATGACGATAAGAAGGAATCTGCTGAGTTACCGATGGATGAAGCAAAATGATAAACGTCCGGTGGATTCATCAGGCTCAGGTATGGGTCCAAAAGTTACCGATCCTTTCCAATCCCCTTTTCATAACTCCATTTTGTTTGACAATTCTTCTCCTCCTTTTCCATGGGCTGTTAAGAAGGTCAAATTACCAGAGTTCTCTGGATTTGATCCTCAAGGATGGATCCATAAGGCAAATCTCTATTTCGATTTCAATAATATTTCTGATGAATTACGCCTTCTTTGGGTTCAATTTCGCATGATTGGGGTTGCGCATCACTGGTTCACGGCGCTTACTCAGATCTGGGAGTCTATTACATGGCCGGAGTTCCAATCAGAGCTACTGCAACGATTTAGTGGCTTCGCGATTCCTACTCCTTCTGAACAATTGGATTTGACTCACGATTCTCTACTCGATGTCGTCGATGGTAAGAATGAAGCGAGCGTCTCCAGTACAGTATCTCCTGCTCCTTTTAGCTATTCAATCAGATATGGGCTTTTGCTCAATGATGGGCTGTCAAAAGTGGCCCAACCTCAGCCCTACTCCACTTTTAGTTTCCCTCCAGCAGAGAAGGGTTTTCAGTCACGTTTGTTGTTGGGAAATGATCAATCCAATAATAGGAAAGGTGAAAGTTTGTTGGTGGAAGCTGATAATTCTCCTACCCTGGTTGAATCATGGATGAAATTCACCGACACAGAGCATTCGGTTATGCTGCAAGACTTTTCAGAACAACATTCAACCAAGTGGGGACATGTTTTGCATCATAATTGCGGAGTTCTATATCGTTTACGTTTGGATTGGAAAGGACGTAAGAAGAAAAGGACTTGTTTGCGTTGGGGAAATCGATACGGGCCAGCTCACAAATGTCCGGAAGGAAAGATAACTGGAGCAAAGCACGTGTCCTGATTAATTCCCAAGTCTTGAGGACAAGACTTTTAAATAAGGAGGGAGTAATGATAGAGATTAGAATTATATTAATATGTTAGTAATAGTTAGTAATAGTAGTTTCTAGATAAGGGTAGTTTAGTAATAGTTATGGGATTAGTATGTTATAAATAGAGGGAAGGGTTATGAGTAGAGGGTGTGAAAGAATTATTGGGAAAGTAGTATAGGCTCCTGCTTATGCAGTGAGAAGGGCTGAGCCCTGGAACATCTTCTGCTTCGTTGTAATCCAGTGATTGTGTGAATCGATAACCTACTTTTCTTATTTGTTCCATCCATTAATCGTTTCTATTACATTAATCTATTGTGCGTTTGGTTTGGATTTTCGTCAGATACAAAAGCAACTAGCTTACTTTGTATTAGGCCGGTTCTTGCTAAAATGTGTTGGTTGTGGTACTGGGCCAATAGTGTGATAAATGGGTAATTTAATAGGGTGTTTTAAAAACAGGTTGGTTGACTTGCCCAAGAACTTCCTCTTGTTTTTTCAAATTTTACATAATTAATTATGTTTTTTGTCGATTATGTTTCTGTAAAACAACTAAAATTTTGTAAACACTTGTTTGTGTCATGGTTGACGTTTGACCTGTTTCTCTGTTAGTTATGTTTGAAGAGCTACCCGTTTAAAAATCTCAGCCTATTTTAGAAAAAACTCATGAATCTAGTTGCTTGCATACAGGAATGACAAGGGCGAGAGTCTGAATGCATCATACTACCATATCGTGAACCCATCGACCAACACATCAGTGGGTGCAGAAGTGAACCACAACTTCTCAACGAATGAAAACACAATCACGGTTGGCACCCAACATGCTTTGGACCCGTTGACCACAGTCAAGGCTCGCATTGACAATCTTGGAAAGGCGAATGCTCTTATCCAGCATGAGTGGCGGCCCAAATCTCTTGTCACCATTTCAGGAGAAGTTGACACCAAAGCTGTTGATAAGAGTGCTAAGTTTGGTCTTGCCTTGGCTCTTAATCCATGATGGTTAAAGGGTTTGGTCTTGTCTTGGCTCTTAAGCCGTGATGTTCTGATTTGATGCATTTCGACTAGATAGGCTTTTAGACAAATCTAACCTACATGCTCAAATTTTGTTTGTGGGCCTCTGACCCTCTGTGGTGGTTTTATCTCTCAATCATTATAAATTTTTTTAGTTTGAGCCAAATACAAACACTAATAAGTAATAACACAAAAGGGGCTGTGAATTTGGGTTGGTCGCTTAATCAAAACATCATGAGTTGAAGGTCTTATTGGAAGCAACATATATATTCTTACCGGGTGTATAAGGTTATTTACGTCTTATTCTCTTCAGATCATATCTTAGCTTTATTAATGATGTGATATATACTGAGTATGATGATGATAAATCTTAACCGAACAGAAAAGCTAACTCATAAATGAACATCTTTTTTAGTTTGTTAAAAAAATTAGATTGTGTATGCTTTTTTGGTTCATATTTTAAACTAATCATACATGCTTTCATAAACCTGCACGAAGCGCGTCATCACTTCGTTGTTGCGTAAATTCCTTAACCTTGCCAAGTGATCTTCAAAATCAGCAGTTGGCTCATAACTTGTTAGTTTTATTTTATCATCTGGTTAAATCGTTTCTCTCATTTTGTACATTCATATCAATATCTGCTAATACTAACAAAAAAGTAAATTCAATGCCACATGTCTTTTTACTAGCATATATACCTCATTAAATGTCACATGTCATTTTCATAATATTGTCACATAGGATATTGTACAAATGTCATCACCATATTAAAAGTGACAATTTCCATTATCATAAAACACAAATTTATTAGCATTAGTTATCTTCTAATTTATTATTATTTTAAATTTAAAAATTAAACAATAAAAGATTATCGATTTATTAAAAGAAACGATGATAAAACATGTGTATTACACATGTTAAATAAATAAATTTTAAAATTATTTATTTTAACTATCAAAATAAATAATTATTTGGATGAATTCGGTTTGGTTAACAATTTTTTGAATTGGGTTCAATTTGGTTTGGTTACCGATAAAAAAAAATGGTTCGATTTAGAATGGTTACACATAAAAAAAAATTAAAACTGATTACACCAAATCTAGTAAACTACACAAACCGATAACAATACCTATAATCACTGATAGTATTAACGGAATTTTGTTAATAAAAAATATATAAATAAAGAGTACATTAGAACTAGAAATATAAATATATAGCTTAAAATATAACTCGAAACTTAAATCAAGATAATCTAATCAAATAAATAAATAAATATATATATATATTATGAAATAAATGTATATAAATTTGTATTTATAATATGCATGAATTATTTAGTTAATTTATAAATTAAAAAATATAAAAAATAAAAATGCTAAAAAATCAAAGAAAAGAAAAAAATTAATATAAAGAGCAAATTACATTACATGTCCTTTAACTATATAGATAATTACGTGTTTCATCCTTTATTAATGAGGGCAAAATGGTCTTTTTGAAAAAAAATAACTGAAAAGTTAACTCTGTTAGGTAAAAAGGACCTGATTGTTACAAAATACAAATATAAAGGACGTCTGGCGTAATTTTTGAAGTTTAAGGACGAAATCTGTTATTTGTTATATAGATAAAGGACGATTTTTGTAATTTACTCTTAAATAAATGATATTGCCTCTCCTATGAAATAAATTATATTATCTATCTTATTAATTAATTATAATATTAATAACTAATGGTATTATTCATCTTTTAACAAATTTGAAAATAGTTTTTAATATATTCAAAATCAAATCATTTTATTATAAAACATATTTTAAAAATTTATAAAATGTTATTTTCCTAAATATCAATTTTTTTTTAGAAAATAAGAAATTTTTCAATTTGGTAATTTTAAATTAGGTTTTTGAACTTTAATAATTACAAAAATATTACCTTATCATCTTAAGTTGAAATATTTAGTTTTTGACTGAAACTAACAAATTAAATTTTTAGATTTAATTAGGTCAGTGATCTCAATTATTACAAATCAAGAAGGCTAAATGATATTGTTATTTTTATTAAAAATTTTAATTATTATTATATGATTTAAAGTAATTATTAATACACAATTTAATTAATTTATTTAAAAATATCATTGATTATTTACTATTTAATATTTAATTTGTGTGTTCACAAAGTATTAGCTTAGTTATATAATAAAAATGGATGGACACATCATAAGCTTATCACTTTTGAGCTTCAAAGTTCAAATTCTTGTTGTCTATGTAGCTCTTCATGCATTTAATTTTAGAGCAAATTAGTGGTTTAAAAGACGGTTGCCTTCATCTTCAATTCCTCGGTGCCCCTATATATATAATGCATTTATTTTTAATTAGTAGAGCTTAAACCGGTGGGTATGCCCCGGGATCGGGCGTGATTGGAGTGTGGCCGGGCGTGGCACACCGCCCCCTGTGGGTCTAAGGCGTGAGTGGGGCAACGGTCCTTCAAGCCGTTGGACCCCAAGGTTTCGACCGTTACTTCATTAAAAAAATTTTAATTTTTTTAAATAAAACCTATATATACAACCATCACACACTAATTTTTTCTTCATATCACACACTCTTTAATCTTCGCATCACACAAAAAAATAATCAAACAAAAAATTAGTATTTTTACAAAAATGCAGTTTTTACGGGAAGATGACGATTTTAGCGAAGACGGAGATTTTTTAATCGAAGCTGCACAACTTACTCTCGACATCATCAGACAACAAGTTGAAAGACCTATTCTAACTAGAAGAGCACGAATTAATCGAGATCGTCTTGGAGCTCACGCACGTCTTGTTGAAGATTATTTTTCAGAAAATCCGAAGTACCCCGAACATTTATTTCGGCGTCGCTTTTGTATGAGTCGGAATCTTTTTTCACGAGTGCGTAATGATTTGGAACAAAACTATGATTTTTTTCAACAAAGGTGTGACGGAAGAGGTAAGATCGGGTTTTTCGATCTTCAGAAATGTACTTCTGCAATACGCCAACTAGCCTACGGCACTAGCAGCGATTCGTTTGTAAAGGCGTAATTAGATTGTACGCGAAGAAATACTTGAGGAAACCAAATTCCCATGACATCCAGCAAATTTACACGTTTCATGAAAAGGCTCATGGTTTCCCCGGTATGTTAGGTAGTCTCGACTGCACCTATTGGGAATGGAACAATTGCCCAACAGCATGACGAGGTCAATTCCAACGAGGAGACCATCCAAGACCAAGTTTTATGCTAGAAGCTGTTGCGTCGCAAGATCTTTGGATATGGCATGCCTTCTTTGGTGCATCGGGATCGAACAATGATATAAATGTTCTAGATCAGTCGCCGATTTACTACGATCTTATTGAAGGCATGGCACCCGGTCAACTGTTTATTTGCAACGACACAACATAGAAATACGGGTATTATCTAGTCGATGGTATTTATCCGCAATGGGCTACTTTCGTGAAATCGTTTACAACACGACAAACTGAAGATGATAAACGTCTGTATTTCCAGAATCATCAAGAGTGGGCAAGAAAGGATATTGAACGAGCATTCGGCGTTCTAAAACAGAAGTGGCACATGATTCAACACCCTGCAAGAGCTTGGAAGCCAAGTCGGATCCGAAACGCGTTATACGCATGTGTGATACTACACAACATGATAATCGAAGATAACGGTCGAGCTATATGTGAATTTTATGAAGAAGACAATCCGAATTTCTTGGAGCATGTGGAGATCAGCGACGAGGAAAAACAAGCAAACCGTCGAATGCTTCGTAACGAGGATACACATGCGAACCTCAAAGCCGATTTGATTGTACATTTATGGAAAAATCGTGAATTTAATTTGTAATTTTTTTTATTAATTTGTAATTTTTTTTATTAATTTGTAATTATTTTAATAATTTTATGTAAATTTTTTAATTTAACATCAATTATATCGCATTTTAAATTAAAAAGGAATGATGACGTGGAGTGCGTAAAAATAAATGGGCATTTCCACCAAAATGGTGGGGTGAGTGGTTGTGGTAAGTGCCTACGTGACGCATAGGTGGAGTGATTGGGTAATGGGGCATACCCCATTGTCTTATAAATGGCTAGATTCGGTTTTTATTAAAAATAATAACAAACAATAATCTAATAATAAAGACTCTTATTATTTATAAGAAATACACTTTGTGAAATAATACTGTATGCAAAACCGAATGAAAAATCAATATAAAATAACAACTTTGTGTAAATAAGTGATTCAAACGAGTGATGAATTTACACCATACTCTATTTTCCGATCACACCTTATTCTACTATATTAAATATAATTAAATGCATGTTGACAATTTGTCTTTATCTCTTTAAAATTTAGAAAAAGTAAAAAGAAGATTCTCCGTATAATTAATTGACATTTATTGTTTGTATCTTTTGTTTACCCATACATAGATAAACAAATATTTAATTAAAAAATAAAAAAATTATAATCGTAAAAAATAAATAAATCAAAACTCTATTTGAAACTAAACCAAAGAAATCAAATTAATAAATATTCAATTAAAACCTGTGTAAACCAATTTATAAACAAAGAATTTTTAAAAGTAGTATTCTGTTTTTTGTTAATCAAAAGATTTTAAAAATAAATTATTTTTTTAAACATTTGAAAAAAAATAAATTAATTTACATAAAAAGAAACTAAATTCTTAAGAGTAACGAAACTCATTCGGTGCAAGATTAAACCTTATATATAATGTTATTTATGTAAAAGATAGTGTATAACATTGTGTTTCATAACTGAGAAGTAACAAAATTTTAGCAACTTTAAAAGAAACATGCATACACAACATTCAAAAGATGTTATTAGAATAAAAAACAAAACTAAAAAATTAAATGAAAAAGTGAAAGTTTTAATACAACTAATATTTACACAATATAAGATTTAAATAATAATTATAAAATATTATTAAGGTTTTATAATTGTCTAATATTTAATAAAATAATTATAAGGTTTATAATAAATGAGAATATTTTTATTAATGAAAAAGAGTGATAATTAATGAATAGGGGAATATATATTTAATGGTTGCATAATATGATAATATAAAGTAAGGCAGTGGGGTGTAATTAGCAACACCCTATAAAATAACTTGAAAGCGCACCACTTACTTGTAGGATACAATGATCTTTGTTTCTTTGTATATTTATTTCACATCATTTACCTTGGTGGTTTTCACGGCCGACTGAATTTGTGAGGGATTAAAACGGATACTAAAATTGGGGTTTTTTGTACGGGTCAGGCTAAATATACCTCCCATTCTGACTTGTTATACCTCCTCTTCCCAAATATTAAATATAAATATGTCAAAATCAACCCTTCAACATTATAACAAAATCAAAATATACCAAACATTATTTCTACCTTAAATTCTACTAAAAATATCCTCTTCTTACTTGTCATACCCCCCCTCTACAAAATATAAAATATAATGTTTGATGCATTTTGATTTTGTTATAATGTTGAAGTGTTGATTTTGGTATATTTATATTTAATATTTGGGGAGAGGGGATATAACAAGTCAGAAAGGAGGGTATATTTAGCCTGACCCTTAAAATATAGCATCTTAATGACCATTAGTATGCTAATAAACAACCCGTGAGGTCAGCTGTTAGCCGCTAAGCTAAGGCGTGGTTTCCATGAAGCTTGTTTCTGTACTATACGAGAGAAATTACCAGGCTCAATAATTATAAAAACAAGCCCTCATTTAAAATCATAGGTCCTCAATTAAAGAAAGCACTTTAAACATGATTAATGAGTTAAGCGGGTAAAGCTAAGAACCAGCATCCTCAAACGCCTAAGTATTTAAAAAAAAAAATAAATCATTCTAATAAATTATATAACAATTTGCATTGTATATAGCTAAAAAAATAAACGTAAGTACTTGTCCACATTCAAAAATTGTATTTATACAAACATACATATTAAAATCTAAGTTATCTAACTCCAACAAAAGTTTTCTACGAATACTTTTTTTTTTAACCACGTTCGTTATAAACTTTTTATCATCAATATACTTGTTATATCCTATCATTAGCAAAGCAATGATAGGATTTGAGAAGACAAAATTATAAACAACCTTATCTCAACCCCGTAAATAGAGACTGTTTCTTATAAGACTACCAACTCATGATGACTGATTAACTGACAAACCCAAAACTTTTAACTTTAATTTCAAAAAAATTAAGTAAAATAATGTTAAAGTTATTAGAATTTTACTTTTATTGGTGGATGGTTGGTTTGAATTAGTTTGTCCGCGTAAATTTACAGAACTATTTTGCGCATTTCCTTCACTCTTCTTTGCAGGTGAGTTCCATATGTAAAGCAACTTCATGGAAATTTCCCAGAACTCACTTTGATTGCTTTATTTAAAACCCCTCCATTCCAAGCTGCTTATTTCACTACTACTCACATCCATCACCATGACAATCCCGCCTCTTAACAAGAAGATGAACCCAAATTATGATTCCACGATCATCACAGATGATCTGGAAATCAAAAACAAAAATCATATGTTCCCGTTTTACATCCTACTCATGATGCTTAACACAATCGGCTCGTTTGCTAAAGCCTACCGCCACGGCGACTATTCAATGGCGGTTTTCAATCTACTGGTTTTATCAATTTTCGTGTTGGTAGATTTTTGCCTGGTCAAATACTTCTCGATGCCTAAAAACGAGAAATCGAGTCGCAAATTTTGGCTGGAACTAACAATGTGGTGTCTATACACGATTATCTCGTTTGGATTTGTTTATCTGTTTTCTTACTACATCAATTTGCAAACAACGATGGCTTTGTACACCGTTGTGTTGATATGTTGTGTCGTTCTATTATATGTGTTCGTACTTGCATATACTGTAAGCAATTGGAAGGTTAGCAGGTCTGAAGATCAAGAGACTTTAGATGCCAGCAAATCGAATCAGGCTTGTCTGATTTTGGAGGTGTAAATCAAGAAATTGGCTTGTCTCATTTTATGTCATTTCCAAACTTGTTATAAATTTATGAAATTTATGTTTGAGCTTTTATGGTTGTATTGCGTAAGAACTAATTGTTGAATCATATGACAACATATTTAAATAAATAAATATTAAAAAAAAAAAAAAAACTTTTGAATAAGATAATGAGCTCAATGATACAAATGGACAACAAAGTTTGAAAAAGAAAAAAAGAAATGTTGCCAAGGTTTTGCAACTCTGATATATTTTACAGCAATGTTCTACTGCCAACTAAAATGGCACAAATCACCAGTTTTTTAATACAGATATCCCTTTTTAGTTTCATCACCACCCTCACCCCTTAAATATCTATAATTTTTTTTTTATAAAAAATGGTGAATCAGGGTTCTAAAAGAATTGGTTCAAAAACTCGCATCAAATAAAAATAAATAACGATTACCTTGCTTTCTTCAGCAGTATGATGTTTAGAACCAAGTCTAGCGCTTGAAACATGTCACGAAACTAGATAATCCACATGGCAGTGATCATTTCCATCCTGCACACGAACTAATTACAACCAATCAACATTTATCACTTGTAATCATCTGCACTGTCTCGGTCTAAAACTATCATCTGACAGAAGTGAGTTCACAAGAATCTCAAGCCTTTTCGCCCCACTTGTAGGATCAAGCTGTGTAACATTCCCGATCACTGAACACGGGTCTGAACCGTTTTCACGGCCCCCAATGCACCACCCACCAGGAACAATCATATCCGGGCCTCGGAACAGCAGTTCAGAGTCTATCCTGTCAAGCACAGGTTCATCTTGATGGAACTTTCTTGCAAATGGTGCGTTGCTGTTGATCATCTTTGGCATGTCTTCTGATGTAAGGTAATGAGGATGTTGTTTTGGAGGGTTGTCCCATGATATAAAGTGGAGATCACTGTTTACTGTGGTGTTTCTGAATTCTTTTGAGTTACATATGACTGTATGAAAATAGCCTTCGGGAGACGAGATGAAATTTGCATAGTACATGAGGACTGTTCGAGGTAAATTGTCCCATCCCCATATACAAAAGTCGATGAAAGGGCGAGATAAAACCATCCAAGCCGATCCTGTGATGAAATGCAATCACGATCGTGTTAAGAACTAAATGGAAGGGAAATTTAAAGGATGACTTGGGGAGGTAGATATTTATAAATCAAATGAAAAAAAAACAAGATTATAATAAGATACATAAACTAAACTATGCAAGGATGCATCATTGTATAACAGATATGTTGCAAGAAAAGCGTTTAGGTGAAAGATAACAATCAACCAAGAAGCATAAAGTGATTGGACAGTTCTAAATGGGTTTTAGGTGGGGTTTGGAGTATTCAACGAGCTCAATGTGTATGCTAAAAATAACATAAAGTTTTGGAATTTTAGATTAACAAATATATGACTACTGAGTGGTGAAGGAAATTACTTCAGTTCAGATAAATAAATAGCTTTTGCATAAAGTTGAAAGGTATTCATGGTATGAACAGGTTTTCTACTATAAGAGGCAAGTTGATTGCCACGCATAATTTGAGAAGATATCCATCAAGACCCACAGGTGTTTACACACGCTGTTTAGTGAATTATTTCATTAGTGCAGATCTCGTGTGATGGGTTCTTAATGTTCAATGAGTCCAAGGCTTAAAGTGGGAAGTCAATGGGTAGCCCACCAGATAAAGCTTGTAAAAGCTGATAATTCAAGATCACAACCAATAAAAACGAGATGTTAAAAACTAGCTCAACCCCTCCTTAGATTCCTAATTTTTTCATCAAGCAAAAAAACTACATAACCATAAATCAATATACCAAAAGAGATGCAAAAGATTAGCCTAGAGTTTAGGATCTAATACAGGCATACAGCTCAGGAATATTTGAATTTGTAGAAATCACTACATGCTAATCAGGCGGTGGAGTACCGACCAGAGATTAATTGGAATTATTCGGATTGGATTTTTATATATAATTTTTTAAATTATACTCACACACACATGCACAAATAAAGTTGCATACATAATTTTTTAAAAAAAGTATAATTTTTCAAATATTTCAAAGATTTTGAACAATGATTGAGAAGACCCAAAAAAGTCATTAAACACCATTAGCCCGATTTTTACCCTACTACATGCCCAACTTGACCAACTACATATTGATACCATCGATATTGTGAAATCGCATCAGTTGCCAACCGACTACAAATTAAACGCCGATTAAGCCCCGCCTAGATCTGATTTCTAAAACACTGAAAATATTCAAATATAAAAGACATCCTGTGTGCATCAGTGCATGGTTTAGCAATTTGATTACATTCAAGGTTTTACTAGAATTCTTACTATAATCTCATGAATGTGGAATAATACACGAATACTCACAAGTCAAAGAAACACTAGTTCCAGTTATATTGAAGAAAGCCATACATTAAATAAATAACACAAAGAAAATTCATTCGAACTAATATAAATCATAAGCGCTCTCTTTCAAACTTTTGGAAGCAGAATCATAGCCTGGTTTACCAAAGACCATGGCTCAAAATTCACAGCCACAACTTATGTTCAACTGATATTGAACTTCAAAGAAAGATAACTTAAACATCAGAAACAATCCATGCTCAAGTAAAAAATAGACAATCAAATTGCCCATAAAGAGTTCACAGATGCAAATTGGAAAACATTTGAACTTTATCAATTTCAACAAATTCGCATGCAAAATTGAATGATTTGGTAATGCCATACCTATATGTTTCAATCCCAATTATCCCTACCTCAACTGATAGAAACAACAAACAAATAGCCCAATATGAAGCCAAAGCCAGTTACTATAAATGGCTAATAAGAAAGAACCTGTAAATAATTTGAAGGCTGTCGGTACACTTCTTCTCTGTGTGATCCAAAAAACATCAGTTTTTTCCGTCATATACAATCCAGGATCCACTATGACAGGCTTTGCTCTTTGAAACCTGGAAAACTCATTTTCAGTTACATAGCTATCGTAGAAAAATCGGATAATTTGAATTAGAATCTCTTACTCTTTCCATCCAATATTGCTTGTATGATCAATAAAATTCAGATCCCTCGGTAGGGAAGAGAATGTATGAAGCAGATCTGAAACAAATAAGAAAACATCAACACCTATATCAAACCAGAAATGTGCTAGATCAACAAAATTGAATAACAACTTTACCATCTTGAGTCACGAGAGGGTAATCAGAGGCGCTGAGATTGATAAACCAGTCCCAATCCGCACCTTCTCTCAACAGGATCGCAGCGGCGTGAAGCGTATTCGCCACCATTGTCGGTCCACGATACGTCACCAGATTAGCCTTCGTGATCATCACCACATTACCAAATTTAACAAAAATCGGATGAGTTTCCACAAACTCTTGCAACTGCAACCGCTCCTCCGGTGAAGATTCAGCGTCCAGATGCACTACGTAGCGGTTATTCGGATGGTACAGAGCGAGAAGCGTCCGTCGGAGCATAACCCCGTCGTGATTCGAGCCAGAAATTAGGTAGGCAAACCGAGGCGGACGAGGAAGATCGGAGATACCGATACCGGTGCCGATTGGCCGGAGTTGATCTTCAACGAAGACGGAACTTCTAGCAGTGGTGTAGTAGCCGTAAATACGATTGCCGTCGAGTGAAGTTAGGGTTAGAATAAACAGTAGAAAGACGAAGACGGTTGAACCTACAGCAAACGGATAGATCCATTTCTTCTTTATAGTATGCGGATGCCTCAAATGCATATAGAAGCTCCTAAATTTCTTCATGATTCCTTCAGATTCAAACCAATTCAGTGATGAACTCCGGTGACGGTAGAGAGAGAAATCTCCGGTAGCGGAGACAGTGACGTTGAAGATATTGGGGGAATCGAAATGAGAAAATCGATTGACGACCTGATTTGTTTGAAACGAGTATCAATGTCGATGATTTTACTCTCTCTCTCTCTCTTCTTTCTCTCTCTACAGTGTATCAATGGCGGCGTGAGTGTTGATTTCGAAGTAGAATTTGGCGAGTAAAAATGGAAGTTGAGATTATAAATTTTGCAAAATAATTCAACTTGTTTGAAATATTGATGACTGATTGTCCCATTTGAGTGTATCTCTTTGTTGGTCCCATATAGGGATGGCAAAAAACTTGCATTCGACGGATTTAACCGATTATATATACATCTTTATCCTGCTATTATACTCGATTATAAATACTTACTTATAAACATTTTAAGTAAATATAATTTGTTTTTTTTATTTTTTTTTTAAATTTTGAAATATTTTATAAGATCTGTTTCTTTTTTATCTTCGTTTTTTGTGCAAACTAGAATAGTTTTTTAACCATTTTGTTGATAATTGTTCTTCTTATATTTGTCTTAAACGATAGTAATCAACTTATGACATTTTAAAATTTCATGTTATTTGATATATTAAAAGCTTGTTTTTGACATACTTAATATATATTTTTTGGTTATTAAAAAAACTAAATTTATTATTAGTTACCCGACATGTTTTAAGGGAGTTATACCCAAAACCCGCTGGGATATATTTAGCTAGCTAACGGGTATACCTGAAACTCGCTGGGATACCCGACGGGTAAATACCCAATAGATGCCTGATGAGTTTTAGGACGGGTATGAGACCAGATTTTATAATCGGGTATGCGACTGGGATTACTCAAACTCGTCTCATTGTCATCCCTAGTCCCATTAAATATCTTATTGTTTTTACTTAATTTTTGTACAAATAATGTTTAAAACGTTGAGTTAATTGGTTAATCAGATATCATAAGTCAAAATCTTATTGGAAGCAATTCTTTTTTCTTATATAGTAAAAATAAAACTGTTTATATCTTATCATTCTCAAACATTACATTGACTTTGTTAATAAATGGTTACATGAGGTATGATGATGATGTATATCTCTTTTGTATTTTGAAATAATTAAACTAAACCATCCTTTTCTTTGCTTAGAAAACAACGTTCACTTTACTTCACATCAAATTAGGTGTGTTCTAACCTAGATCTCTTCTCATAATGGTTCAATGGAAGGGACCAAGCAGTTCTAATATCATGATTAGCAATGACAAAATAGATATGGATTTTTGCAACTGTGATGCCATGGTTAGTGGCACTGGAGTAAGGTTGATTTGTGAGTGTACAAGTAGGGTTGTAAACGAACGAACACGAAACGAACAAGCACTTGTTTGTGTTCATTCATTTAACTTTTAAGTCGTTACGAACGATTCACGAACACTGAACGAACAATAATTCTTGTCCGTGTTCATTCATCAACAAATTGAACTTGTTCATGAACATAAATGTGCATATTTATTTAGAAATTAAAAATCGACATCCTTAATCTTAAATGTCAGAGATAATCATTTATATAAATATAAAGTTAAACATTTAATATAAAAATTCAAAATTAGTTATCATTAAACAAAGCAAAATTTTGAAATAATAATCGTAATTGAATTACCCTAAAGTAATGTTTCAAAGATCTTAGTTTCAAATTACTATGTTTTAGCTATACACAAATCACAAATAACTAGATTACTAATTTAAATGTTATGGTATTAAACTAAAAATAAAATTTAAGAATATAAAGCATATTTAATAAATAAATATAATAAACAAACAATAACGAACACATTACCGAATGTTCATGGACACTAATGAATGAACATTACATTTGTTCATGTTCGTTCATTTAACTAAAACAAGTGAACGGAATTTCTTGTTCGTGTTCGTTTATTTATTAAACGAAAGAAGATGAACGAACTTTCCATCGACCGGTTCACAAAATGCTCGCTGAACTCTCGGTTTGTTTGCAGCGTTATGGACAACTAATTTTATCGAAATAGAGATGAATGAAGGAAAGACGTTGGTCTTTGCTACAGTAGGCTCCTCCTCTCTAACACAAGCACATCTTATGTGTGTTTTTGAGGTTTGGCGAAAATATTAAAGAAATATGTTGTTTTAGAAATATAGAGTAAATAACAAAAATACACTACATCCTAATTCAAAAACAAAGGAAAATAATAAAGTGTAAAAATCAATGTTTTCAAAACTGAACCAGACGTCGTGTCGGACGTCTTATTGGTTACTGGTCGAACCTGTTGGATCGGTCGGACCGGATTACATAATAAATACATAAAATATTACAAAAAAATTATAGAATTATAAACATATTTAAACGAGCATAATTAATGTTTAAACAAACATAATCATGTTAAAAAAAAAGAGGATTTGGTTTTAATTAATATTTCATTATTTGGATTTTAGTTAACAAAAAAGAGGAAACCTGGTCCGACCAGTGAACCAGCTTACCAACCGATTTGTTTCAAGCCAGTTTGCATGCTTATTTTGGGCCGGCCGACCGACCCTCTTGTTCCTAGTTCGTCCGGTTCTGAAAACCATGGTTAGAATGAAGTTTAAGAGTTAACATTTTTAGATAAGGTTTGCAATTGATACAAATCCTATATGTATATAAAATTTATTTCATTTGTTTATCTGATCTTGAAGAGTTAACTTTCAAACTCAATCTAGTTACTTATATTTTTTATCATTACCTTGTTTTTTTAAATATATAAAGAGTACTCGGTGTGCATGGGTCGGTTTTAGGTTAAATCCGAACCCAAAATAAAAATTTTATTTTTGCGCTTCTAAAACTCTTTCAGTTTCGATTTTCTCGATTTTAAGTTTTGGTTTTGGATTTGTGTTCGGTCTTTATATTTGGTTTTTCTTACTTGAACCTTAAATTTTTGGGACTATAAAAGAAATAAGCCAAAATAAAAAAATTCAAATTAAATAAAAAAAATTTTCAGTTATAATTAATCTTGTAATTGATTAAAGAAAAGAAAAGGAAACTAAAAAAGCAATAACAAGATTAAATAAAAAAATAAAAATGTTAAATTATTCTTTCTACTCCTTTAGTTAATCCAGAAAAATATGTTTTTTCCTCGATGTAAATTTAAATTTAGTTTACGTCATGTTTTTTTGATTATTTAATATGTGGCTCACAATAGTTTTAAGAGTTAATTATCTTATTTAAAGTTGAAATAAATATATATTCACAATATAGATATATATTGCCGGTAACCCACCTTTTACCTAAAAACTCGTTAGCCTTTTTTCTTCCAATCAGCATCTATCATGTATACCACCGTTGTTAGAGTTGGGTGGTCTATTAACATATCCAAGGGAAAAAAAAAAAAAATAGGCGCTTTTAGAGACGGCTCTAAGAATTGAGGAGCCCAAGATGAACCAGAAAAAAAACCCTCTATCGAATTCAAATATTAAATTAGGAGTGTTTAAAAAAACCGAAAACCGAACCGTATTCGTAACTGAAAAACACTTGAATTGCATTTGTAACTGAAAAAACCGAACTGTATTCGTAACTGAAAAAACCGAACTGTATTCGTAACTAAAAAACTGAAACGACTTTTGAATTCGGTTTTCGTTTCAGTTTCTAACCGTATCCGAATTTTGGTTTTTGGTTCGGTTATCGTTCCAATTTTTTTTTTTAATTCAGTTTGTTTTGTTAACCGATTAAACCGAATTCAGATTTAAATTTATTATCTTATGAATAATATATGAGGTTGAATTCGATTTATTCGGATCAGTTTATTCGGTTTTTAACTTATTTCTTTGGTTTTAATTGGTTTATTCGATTGAATTTGGTTTATTCGATATTTAACCGGTTTATTTGAGTTTTAATCGGTTTGTTCAGTTTTTAACCGAAACTGAACCGGACCGAATCTCAAATTCGGTACCGTTTTTGGATAGAGAAAATTTGAAAACCAATTAAACCAAAACGAATAAACCATTAGCTGATTCTCTATAGATAAATATATATCAAAATTTTGTGCCCTTACAAAAATTGGGCCCGGTATAGAGGTCGGGTTTGCCCCTTTTCCGACCGCTCATGCGCCCTTTTAAACATTGATGTTATATGTTTCTTATATAATTTTTTTGTATATATAATATATAATTTCTTTTAAAATTTCGGGCCTCTTAAATTGTCGGGCCCGGGACGGTTGCCCGCCTCGCCCCTCCCCATGGTCGGCCTTGAACATAGATTTAGATATAACCTCATTTCTTCATCCCTTTCACCTTTATTTATACTTTTCTCATACCCATGTTGTCAGACGTCCTCGTGTATTTAGACACCTTATAATTATAATTTAACATATTTATCTAACTATACGAGTTCTATAGGTCTGTAGGGTTGTATAACACCCTCTTATACAGTCCATGTAGATCTATATTGTCACACCCCCAAATTCTCACGTGTGGTGTCAGTTCACATGGATGTGACGTGGCTAGAATCATAGCTCATGGTCATATAGAACGACTCTATATGCGTTTGAAAAGTATGTTTATAACGACAGTATTAACTAAACTGATTAAATAGTTTGCAGCGGAATATCAAATGTGTAATAGCAGCGGAATATAAATGTTAATGCAGCGGAATGTAAAGTGTTTAAAACGTAAGACACCACAATAATACATGCCATAAAAAAATTAAAATTGTTTGATCAAATCGACACAACATAATGCATGCAAGCCCTATGCTTGTGTCCTTAAGTGCATCCTTGTCCGTATGCAGCTAAATACCTGAGAATACATGTTTAAGAAAAGTGTCAACACAATAGTTGGTGAGTTCACAGGTTTTGATATAAATGCATAATAGTAAAATGTTTGTCACGTGTCATGTTGTTTATCAAATGTTAGTCCCGAGCCCTATGCTCTAAGTTTCAATTACATCTCTACCGAACTAGACTTGTTAGCTCTTTCCTCCGCCATGCCTCGTAATAACAATGGCGCGATGGGTCGAGATTACACGCGACCCGACCTCCAGTCAGTATTAGCACCTCGTGGGGTTCGTCACACCCAATATATCTATCTAAACTCACCTCGTTGTTTGTACATTAACGGAAAGACTGTGCGAGGACTTTGTTACGATACAACACTTAATGCTTGTCTAATAAACCAACATACACAAATGTTTGTACAAGTAATAATGTTTGACTCAATTTAATAAGTATTCTCTGTAACACCCCGACCGATGGCGGAAACATCGGGATGCCATGAGGGATGTGTAGATTGTTCATAAGCTCGTGGGCATCTAATTTAATCATCGCATATCAATTAACCAACCAAATTAATTACACAAAAATCATGTCTATCATGAATCAGTTACATCAAATACACAAAGGATTTAGCTAAACTAACTAAACTCTAGTCTTCAGAATTTCAGTTATTTTAGCTAAGCCCGGGAACCTAAGTGATGATGTCCCCAAAAGATGTAGAGCTATCCTGCTCTACTTACTTCTCCTCATTCCCTGAAACATGTAGAAAATCAAGTGTCAACTACGAAGTAGTTGGTGAGAAATCATAAGTTTTTATGTATCAAAAATGTTTATAAAATGTTTAAGAAAGTTTATAAATGGTTTTATAAAAGTTTATAATTTCCCCGAGAAAATCCACATGTGCACCTACGAAATAATCCAACACTGCCTAAATCCAACAAACACAACATCCAAACAATCCAAGTAATCACATACACAATAATCACAATAATCACAAATAATTATCCACATATTACCGCGGAGGACCTCAGTCGACTCAATCAACGGCGGAATCATCGCGGAGGACCGCACTCAACTCAACCAACGATATTTCTATAAATGTCTTCGTGCACTGCGGAGGACCGCAGTCAACTCAACCAATAGTGGAATCACTGAGGAGGACGTTAGTCAACTCACCAACAGTAACTCAATCATCGCGGAGGACCTACGTCAACTCAACCAACAATGACTCACGGATAAGTGAATAATCCATCTCAATCAATAATCAATAATAATCCATTAATATGAATATCATATTGATAATCCAGGTGTCACCAATGTGTTATCAAAATAATATTTAAATTGGTATACATGTTCCACCTCCGAGTTTAAAAACAAAATGGTTTTAAAAGGAGGTTATGAGAACTCACCTGAATCCTTAGAATCAGTGTTCTTGTGAAATGCGCGCTCGCGTAAGAGAAATCAAAGCAACTCAACTACCTGTAATTATCGTGTGTTCCGTAATCATAAGTATGTGTGTTTACTTTTATGCTCATAAGTATATTATTAACTTAGTTTATTTTCTCTAAGTTAAAGTGAACATTTGTTACTACGAAGGTTATTATCATCACATGTACTTTAAACTTGTGTGTTTTAATCATATAGTGATGATAAATTACCCATATGAAACCTTATGTGTAACCCTCATAGATATGTATACTAAAAGGCAATGACATTAGTCATATACACATCAACACATACATGCATGATTAATTAATCGGCCACCTTAACTTAAGTTATTAAAAATCAAGTTCAAAGTTTAAAAGATTTTATTCAAGTTATTCTCATAATTTTTCACATTATACAAGTCTCATAATTTAAAGTTTATGTTATTAAGAAAAGGTGATAACCCATAAATTTTTCATGCATGCATGCGTTTACTTCATGGTTTCCCATAATCTTTGGTACCCCGTTAACCCTAGTTTGACAAGGTTTAAGCTTAACAGCCCTAAGGTTCGCCTACCCCTTTAGGTTCACTGCCCATGGTTCTAACCCCTGGTTCATGGCCCTAGGTTCGGCTCAAATGGTCCAGGTTCGTGACCAGCTTACACCAGGTTCGTGGTGACTAGGTTCGCGGCCACACCTAGGTTCGGTCATCTCAGCTCCACCACAGTAAGGTTCGGCTATTGCCTAAGGTTCGTGGCTAGGCTAACGTTCGTCCATGCAAAGAGAGGAGGTTCGCCCAAGTGCCGGTTAGCCCCATCTCAAAAGGTTCGTGCAAAGAGGGAGGTTCGGTGGTTTCCTCATCCTAAGGTTCGGCTAACCCAAGCAGGTTCGGCTGAAAAAGATTCGGCCAGGCTATTAGGGTTCGGCCAAGGGAATGAAGGTTCGCATGGTCATGGGTTCGTGGCAGCAATATGGGTTCGGTCCCATTCGGTTCGTGCCTAGCTGCTGGGTTCGCTCATGCATGGTTCGGCCCTCATCGCAGGTTCGCCCAAGGGTTCGTGAAGCGAGTCTGATTCACTGAACAGGGGTTCGGCCATAGGAGGTTCCCACGATTACTCTGTTCATCATCATCCTCATCAAACACAACTGTTGCAGGTGAAAACTACTACTACTACTCGTTTACACCAACTCGTTTTAACACATATAAAACCTAAAAATTATGTATAAAGATGGTAGCCATGTCGAATAGGGTTTTCAACCAAAACCGAAAAGTAAAAAGCCTCGGATTTACCTCGAATGTTGACCAAATGATGAGTTTCTTCTTGGGTTCTTGTTCCCCTCAATCACACGGTCATTTAGGCGCCAAGATCTCGCGAATCCGTTGGGTAACGAAGGAGATAACTTAGAGAGAAGGTAAAGAGAGAAATGGGTGACAGTTTTGTGTGTTTTAGAGAGAGTAAGAGTATGAAAATGAGAAAGAAGATGAAGATCTTCTTTCTTATATCGCGTATTGTTCCCGCTTGCTCGGTCTCGTTTTTATCGCGTAAATTAATTCAACCCGCTCAGTTTTTCTCGTAAATTATATTTTAAACACAAAGCGTTCAAAACAATTAAATTACGTTTTAATAAAATGCTTTTAATTAGATTATTTCGTAAAATGATTTCGTTAAATTCTTTATTTAAATAAACAATTTGTTTAGATTTGTTTTAGGTTGTGATTCCTAATAAACGTTTTAAATTTTCTTTTATTAAATTAATATCGTTAAATATAATTTTGTTAGCTCGTCGAAACACGTTACTTACGTACGTATTCGTAAAGATCGTCACCTTTCGAATCCAATGCTCGTATCGTATTTCGATTCAATTTACGATTTATGGAATATCGTTTCAGAATATTATCCTTATGATGTGTGCAAAGCAGTTTAATTAAAACTTAACAAAAATCAAAACTAACTAGACACTAAGTAATACTCTAGACTCCCTAAACTAAACTACTAACAGGCAAGTGAACCTATCGAGAAGTAGTACAGAAAAGCAAGTCCGGATATCGAACCCACAGACTCCTATAGAAAATGCAAAAATAGACTCAAAGACTTATCTATACAAAAGACTTAAATTAAATTAATTGTTTTAAAGGGGGGTTTTGTAATTAATTAATTAAACTGAAACTAATAAAATTCTAAAAACCGACTTAAGACTCAAATGGAAAAACGCAAATAAAACTCACTAATGATGATAAGACTACCTAGGGTTTACTCTATACATGTCTAATGTGTTTAGATTGATTATGGAACTTGTTTTGGAACAGGGATCTTTGAATATTAGCTTATCAACATATTAGAGATTCTTTAACCCTTTTTAAAGAAATCAACTAAAATGCCTACAAGTTTCTCAAACACCGGTTTAGGTTAATTACTCTCACAAGTTAACCAACCCATTAATGGTATGTCCTAAAAACCATCTACCTCACGGAAATGATAGTTTCATTACATCAAATGCAAGGGATAATAAAGAAATTCATCTTGGACTTAGCATACAAGACTATGTTTTATTAACCTAATCTTTATCTTTTCACAAAGACTTTAACTGGTTTTTAAACACGCTACGCGACAGGGTTTTCTATGACTGTCGCGTGACGCGACGGAGGTATTTTTCCAGAATTCTTCTCCCTTTGATTTTCAGTTCGTTCTCGTCCGTCCGGGAGCTCGTTTTCTTTATCTTTTGTGCCAAAATAGCATGTTATTACCTGCAAGAAACAATTTGTAGAAATGTGAAGAACCAGCATCAATCGACTCTAAAACTGAATAAAACTATACAAAAATCAATTAAAAACAAATAGAAAAACAGATGTGTTTTGCAACACATCACATCCCCACACTTATCTCTTTTTCGTCCCTGGAAAAGTCTTATGCAAAAATCTAGGATCATAGCTAGGTAAAATGGTTTCTACACAGTTAAACTCCTTAGTTCAAAATTAAATGCTTTGGAAAAGATTGCACGTATCGTTATCCAACTAAACCCATACTAATTTTCTCAGTCCTTTAGTCATAGTCCATTATGTTAATGTTCTACATTTCCTTTCATTAGATCCACACTTAGGAAATTTAAAACCAAATCAATCCTGGATTCTAGCTTTCAAGTTATCCTTACATATAAACAAACAAGAACTTTCTCAAATCAGATTTTTCATGATGGAATCAGATGAAAGCGTGAGCATTTTTCTTTTATTCAATTTTTTATTGAACATAGCTTAGTGGTGTTTCAACCAGGCTGCAACCCGGCGTGTGACACATAAGTTTCTCATCCAACTTCTTTTCTTTAATTTTTCTTTTTACTCAGCTTATTTGGTGAAATGGAGGCGCCATAAGACTCGGATTTATTCTCATAAAAAGAGTACTTATGTGCCAATCAAAATCAGATTTTCAAAACTCTAATCCGTTATTATGCAAAGATTCCTTTCTAGCTAGAAAACAGTTTTATTTAATTCCAAACTCCCAAGATGTTTCTCATGAAATTCATGTATTTAAGTAAAATTTAAACCAATCCTAAGGAAAAAATTAATCAGTTGAGCCAACCTACACATCCCATGACCAAAGAATAAAACCAAACCAACTAGCTAACCATGCATGAAACCACAAAATCCAACTTTTCTATCATTTCCTATCATGCTTTTTGCAACCAACTCTAAACAAGGACCAAAAAGAACTAAGCTAGAGATGTAAAGCAAAAATTTTGACTCAAAAACTACTAATAAAGCAAAATTAAAAATTAAACTAAAAACAAAATTAACTAAACTAAACTAAAAACAAAATTAACTAAACTAAATTTCCCCTCCCCACACTTAAACTATACATTGTCCCCAATGTAGAGAAAAAGAAGACTCAAAATAAAACTAAGAAAAGAAAGAAAGTTAAAAAGGAAAATGACTTAGCTGGTTAAGAAGAAGACTGTCATGAGCCAGTCTTTCCACAAAAGCTCTTCACTCTACAAAATGCTCCACAAGCCATAAACAACCATATAAAACAAGCACCACAAAGATGAAGATAAATAACCATGAGTTCCAAAAAACAGTAATCAACCACAACCAAAATAAGTTCAAAATCCACCAACCCATAGCCAACCCAACCACAAATGTCAAAAGGTACAAATGTTCAATAATCATACACAAGCTGCAAGAAACCATCATGCTCAAACCTCCCCACACCTACTCGTCATCGTCTTCCCCATCATGCTCTTCAGGAGCCCTGTAAAATTCTGGTATGTTGATGTTAAGTGAAGTCATCAGATATCTCATAGCATCCTCCTGTCTCCTCTGATCATGATCCCTCCAATCTCGGTACTGATCATGGTACCCATCCATCCTGTGACATAGAGACTCTAATGTAAGTGGATCAGGGATGGGTTCCCTAAGTGGGTACTTCCTCGGGGGAAAATCTCTCCTAAAAACAGGCCTCTGCCTGTGAGTTGGGATAGAGCCCATCACTACCTCTGCTGCAGGTGTCCCCTGTGGAGGCATCAACTGGAGGCCCAACCATAAATCCAGCCCACCTCGGTGGGTTATCCCTCTCAACAATCCCAGCTCTCTGCAAATCCCTCAGGTCTATCGGTGTGGTCAACGGTCCTAGGATCATTAGGTCAGGACGATATCTGTCAAAAACTCCTAAATATTCCTCCATCCGGTATATGTATGGGCCCATATCCAATCTAGCTCGTCCTCCCCCTCTCCTAGCTCTAGCTAAAGATGTGGCCAACACACATGCCACGTTCGCCTCTCTTCCAGTAACCATACAATACAAGCAGAAAAGGTCAATCCAGTTGACCTTTTCCTCCCCTGAACTCCTACCCACGACAGTACATGCTAAAACCCTATGAATATATCTCAACAAGGGATCTCGGATGTTCGATTCAAGCATACTGGTGGAAAACGGGGCATCAGCAATCGTGGCCCAGAACTCACTCAAATCCACCTCAGAAAGACAGAAATCTCTGTCCTTCTTGGTGGCTCCCCTCAAAGCCTGCACAAAATCCGGGGATAGGACCTCAGCCTCAGTATAAAAACCACATACAACAGCAAACTGTGGAATGGACATCTCATAAACATGCCTCCCCAACGAAAAGGAAATAGCATCCAAAGACTCAAACTCCGAATCATCATACATAAATGTTGAGTGAAACTCTATGGTCAATTCCTTATATTGAGGCCAATCACACGCCAACACCCGCCTCCACCTGGGTCCTAAAAGCCTTTCCAACCTATCTCTCTGGCCTAACTGGTCAACTAACTCCCAATTTATATTTCTATGGTGCAAGAGTTCTAAAGATACAAACCTATCAAGCCTGTCACTCTCAAAAGTGCCCATTTCAAACATTAGGAGGGTGTGGTTTTTCAATCTTCTGGTTTTGATGACTGGTATCCACTCAGCTTCAAGATATCGGATTGTTCTTTCATCCCTTTGTGGTTGGACTGGGGAACTGGGTTCTCCCAGGGGTCTTGGAACTGGCCCCCTTCTTCTTTTCCCCCCTGCACCTGATGAGCTTGCTCCTGACATCCTGAAACAACATCAAAATCAAACACAAGCTGCCAAGTTAGTAAGGAAACCAATAATTTGTAACCGTATATCATTCCATTCGCGGTTACACAATAATACCCTTTAGTTGCCAAGGACAACCCCATAAACAAACCATCCCACAAACTGATTTTTCATTTTAAATGGACATTATCTTCTCAAATTTCATTTTCAAAATCAGTTTGTTTAACATGTCAAGACCAAAAGAACCATTTTCAAATTTTAAGCCTTTACCCCAAATTACAATCTATGGTTCTTTGACATCCAAAACAAATTCAACTACAATGGGAAACCTAGAAGCATTCAACAAGACTAACCAAACTAAGACTAAACTAAAATCAACACAAAACATTCATAACTAAAAATCTAATCCTAAGCTAAAACTAAAATTAACAAAAATTTATCAAAATGCAAGGAAAATTGGAATTAGTTAGTCACCTTACCTTAGAATCGACTTATACAACGAGATTAAGAAGAAAGATTGAAGATTTGAAGCAAATCCTTCGTGTTCTTGCTTAGACCCGTCAATGGTGGATGGAGATGGTGGAATGGTGAAATGGGGTTGGAATGGTGGAAGAGATGGTTGAAATCGAAGTTGGGGTTGATGGTTTATGAGTTTAGGTGGTGAAATTGGTAGAAGATGGTGGTGGAAGGTTGAAATGGTGGTGAAGGAGAGGTGGGCGACGGCCTTGAGAAGAAGAAATGGGGTTAGTTTTGAAATTTAGGGCTTGAAATCAAATAAAACCCGTCTGGGCATGCGTCGCGTAGCGCGGCAGATTACTAAGAGGTTGTCGCGTAGCGCGACAACTCGTTGACCCGCGTTTTTGACCAGATCTGTAGTGTAGCGCGACAACTGGGCCTGGGAGTGTCACGTGACGCGACGGGGTCAAATTTCCAGAGAGTTTCTTTCATTTTCATGCCTTAGCCAAATTTTCACCTCATTTTTCCTTCCTAAACACCTAAAATCAATTCTAAGGTAAAGTATACATACCTGGTAGCTTGAATCCATTTTTCATGCTTCACAATGATTAAGCACCTGCAAAACTTAAGAAAACCACAAAAACAAAAACGAAAAACGGAAAATAAATATGAGAATCACACCAAAAATGCATCAAAAACTCTAAAACTTAACCTTTACACACTCTACACTTGGGTTTCATCCCAAGAACCCCTCAACATTTTCTTCATTCGGGTTTCTCTAGGAGGATTGCTTCCCCCTCCTCATTCTCATCAATCGGTCCTCCGATGTAATGCTTCAATCGATGACCGTTCACTTTCCAAGTGTTCCCATCAACTTTGTTTTGCAACTCAACGGTTCCATATGGAAAAACCTCTTCAACCACATATGGATCCGTCCACTTGGACTTCAACTTCCCTCCAAACAATTTCAATTGGGAATTGTAAAGCAAAACCCGATCTCCCTTCTTAAACTCCTTCAAACCCTTCAATCTCCTATCATGCAATGATTTGGTTTTCTCTTTAATGCTCAATGAACGTGCATAAACATCATCAGAAGGGCTTCTAACTCATGAATTTGGAAATACCTCTTCCTACCCTCCTCGGTAAGATCAAGGTTGACCGTCTTGAGAGCCCAAAGAGCTCTATGTTCCAGTTCAACGGGTGGATGGCATGCTTTGCCATAAACGACCATGTATGGTGTGGTTCCTAAAGGTGTCTTGTAGGCCGTTCTAAACGCCCACAACGCATCGTCTAACTTGTCAGACCAATCCTTCCGACTCTTCCCTACGGTCTTCTCAAGTATCCTTTTCACCCCTCGGTTTGCATTCTCCACTTGACCGCTTGTTTGAGGATGGTAAGAAGTCGCTAAACGATGAGTGACACCGTAGCGTTGTAGTGCCTTTTCTAACATGGTGTTACAAAAATGCGTGCCACGGTCACTTATTAAAGCTCTAGGAGTACCAAACCTACTAAACAACTTTTTAAGGAACTTGAGAACTACTCGGGCATCATTTGTAGGTAAGGCTTGGGCCTCTACCCACTTTGAGACATAATCTATGGCCACGAGTATATACCTATTCCCTTTGGACAAAGGGAATGGTCTAACAAAATCGATTCCCCAAACATCAAAAACCTCTAAAACTTGAATCGGGTTTTGAGGCATCTCATCCTTAGAGGAGATATTCCCGGTGCGTTGGCAAGGATCACACTTCTTCACAAACTCAAGTGCATCCTTCACCACCGAAGGCCAATAAAATCCACAATCGAAGACCTTTTGGGCGGTGGAATAATGTCCATGATGTCCACCCGTCAAGCCTTCATGGCAATGTCTTAGAATGTCTAGGCCCTCCTTTCTACTCACACACCTCCTAAGAATCCTATCACCTCCCACACGATAGAGATACGGGTCATCCCAAACATACTTACCCGCATCTCTAAAGAACTTCTTCTTTTGTTGAGAAGTCATCCCTTCAATCATTACTCCATGAGCAAGGAAATTTGCCAAGTCGGTGAACCATGGCATTCCTTGCTTCTCCGCCTCTACAAAATCGATCATCTCATGAGGGAACCTATCGCCAATCTCCTCCTCACGAATCTCACTCCTCTCCGGGTCCTCCAACCGGGAGAGATGATCGGCCGCCACATTTTCAGCCCCTTTCTTATCTTTAATCTCAATGTCAAATTCCGACAATAAAAGAATCCACCTAATGAGACGAGGTTTTGCATCTTTCTTTGCAAAAAGAAACCTCAAAGCCGAGTGGTTGGTGAAAACGGTGGTCATTGAAAGCACAAGGTAAGACCGGAATTTGTCAAAAGCAAACACTACCACAAGAAGCTCATTCTCGGTAGTAGTGTAGTTTTCTTGAGCATCATTGAGAGTTTTACTAGCATAGTATATCGGGTGAAAATGTTTCTCTCTTCTTTGCCCCAAGACCGCCCCAACGGCTTGGTCACTAGCATCACACATGAGCTCAAAGGGCAAGCTCCAATCGGGGGCAACCAAAATAGGAGCACTCACAAGCCTCTCCTTCAAAAATTTGAATGCCTTCATGCATTCCTCATAAAAAAAGAATGGGGTATCTTTCTCTAGAAGATGGGTCATAGGCCTAGTGATTTTGGAGAAATCCTTAATGAATCGCCTATAAAAACCCGCATGACCAAGAAAACTCCTAATGGCTTTAACACTTGAAGGCGGTGGGAGTTTACTTATAGTCTCTATCTTAGCTTGGTCTACTTCAATCCCCACTCTCGAAATCTTATGACCTAAAACTATCCCCTCGGTCACCATGAAATGACACTTCTCCCAATTAAGCATCAACTTCGTCTCCACACACCTCTTCAACATCCTCTCAAGATTCACCAAGCACTGATCAAATGAATCACCATAAACCGAGAAGTCATCCATAAACACCTCCATGGATGATTCAATCATGTCTTGAAAGATGGCTACCATGCACCTTTGAAATGTGGCAGGAGCATTGCATAGCCCGAATGGCATGCGACGATAAGCATAGGTGCCATAGGGACACGTGAATGTGGTGTTTTCCTGATCCTCCGGTGCAATGGGGATCTGGAAATACCCTGAAAAACCATCTAAAAAACAATAGAACTGCTGTCCCGCCAATCTCTCCAACATCTGGTCAATGAAAGGAAGGAGAAAGTGATCCTTCCGAGTGGCATCGTTAAGTTTCCTATAGTCTATGCAAACTCGCCACCCCGTGACCGTCCTAGAAGGAATGAGCTCATTTTTCTCATTCGTGATGACTGTCATCCCTCCCTTTTTAGGGACAACCTGAGTAGGGCTCACCCACGATGAATCCGAGATAGGATAGATCAAGCCGGCATCCATCAACTTCAATACCTCCTTCTTCACAACCTCTTGCATATTAGGATTTAAACGCCTCTGAGGTTGGACTACCGACTTATACTCATCCTCCATGAGTATCCTATGTGTGCAATAAGCAGGACTAATGCCTTGGATATCAGAGAGTCTCCAAGTAATAGCCCCCTTATACAACCTCAGCACATCTAGCAATCTCTTCTTCTCCTCCTCACTTAACCTAGATGAAATAACAACAGGTAAAGTGGAATCCTCTCCTAGAAATGCATACTCTAAGTGTGAGGGTAAAACCTTAAGCTCTAGGGCGGGTGGTGACTCAACAGAGGGCTTCTTACTCTCCTCCCTCAACTCATCGATCTCTAACACCTCAGAAATGACACCAACACCCTCATCATCAATCTCACACTCCTCCTCACTCCTCTCAACTACCAAATCAGCACCGCACACGTACTCAAGACACCTATCTACGTGTGACATGAAAGAGTTTATGAAGTAACAGAATGACATGGGCCACTAAAGTCATCATGATCACCGGGATGCCTCATAGACTTCACAACCTCAAATGTGACAGTCTTATCACCCACTCTAAGAGTGAGCTTCCCATCAAACACATCAATGATGGCCTTGGCGGTCCTCAAGAATGGACGACCTAGAATGATAGGCACACTCTCATCGGCCTCCAAGTCAAGAATCACAAAGTCCACGGGGAACACAAATTTGTCCACCTTCACCAATAAGTTCTCAACAATACCCCGTGGACACTTGACCGTTCGGTCAGCAAGGGACAATGTCAAACGCGTAGGCATAATTTCACCAAGTGCTAGCTTCTCGTATAAAGAATAGGGCATCAAATTGATGCTAGCACCTGAATCTGCCAACGCGTGCCTCTGAGTGTCATTACCAAACAAACATGGGATTGTAAAGATCCCAGGATCTGTCAATTTCTCCGGTAGCTTGTTCAGAATCACCGTAGAACACCCCCACTCAATGGACATTGGAAAGTTCCCCTAGCCTATCCTTGCTCTTCAACAAATCCTTAAGGAATTTGGCATACTTGGGCATATGCTGAAGAGCCTCAATAAATGGAAGATTAATCTTTAACTGTTTGAACATTTCAAGAAAATGACCATACTCCTTAGCATGCTTTTGGTGAGCTAAGCGAGCAGGGTAAGGAAGTCGTGAATGATCAATCTTAGGACTTGGCCTAACCTCAACCGGTTTCTTTACAACCGGAATCACTACGGGAGACTCACTGGTCGGTACTGTACTTGCTGGGACTGGCCTCATGTGCACCCCCCAGGAGTCTCCATCTCAATCTCCTCGTCCACCGGTTCCTCATCATCTACCTCAATCGGTGGCACTACACTCACACCCCTTCGACCACTCCTAGTAGTCACTGCTTTCACATGAGCGTTCGGTTTAGGCTGAGTGCTGCCCGAAAACTGGCCTTGGGGCCTCTCATCCAAACACTTAGCAATATCACCAACAAATCTTTGAAGATCAAGGAAAGCAGATTGTTGGTTTTTCAAAAGAATGTCATGCTTAGCAAGGGTTTTCTGAGTATTGGCATCTTTAGCAACCAACTGGGTCAGTAACTCCTCAATCTTACTCATGCTACCCCCAGAACTACCACCACTACTACTACCCGCCCCCGGTGTATGACTCGGATGACTAACCGAAGAATGACCCTGCCCCTGGTTATGAGATGACCCAGATTGGAAACCAGGGGGATGACCAGAAGAGCGCCAATTAAAATTCGGGTGGTTCCTCCAATTTTGATTGTAGGAATTATTGAAAGGGTTCGTGTTACCCCTACCTTGACCCCCAAGATAGTCAACCTGCTCCTGGTTGACCACCAAACACTCAGATGTGGCATGGCCACCCCTACAAATATCACACCTATCCACCTTCATCTTCAATTCCTTCACATCCCTCGACAAAGCCTCGAGAGCAGCTGCCACACTAGTATCCACATTAACGTGGTGAACTCCTCTCGTGGAAAAGGATGAACTAGAAATAGGATTTGAATTCCTATTAGCAGACCTTTGCTCATACTCAGCCTGAGCAAAACTTTCAAACATATCAGTACACTCAGCAACATCCCTCTTTCCCATAAGATGACCACCCGCAGAAGTGTCAAAACGAGCCCGGGTCTCATAAGTTAGACCATTGTAGAATTTCTCTACAAGAGCCCAATCAGAGAGACCATGCTGGGAGCATCTGCTAAGCGAATTCTGGAATCTCTCCCAAGCAAGGTAGTATGGCTCATCGGGTGCCATACGAAAAGAGTGGATCTCATCACGAAGGCGAGCTGCCTTGGCTGGTGGAAAGTATTTCTTAAGGAATGCATCCCTAAGACTGCCCCAAGTAGTGAAAGATCCCGGTGCATGCGAATCGAGCCAAGTGGCTGCCCTACCCGCAAGAGAAAAAGGAAATAGCTGCAAGAAAAAAGGCATCTTCAGTGGCTCCTTGAAGATTGAAGGTACCACAGATGCGAGTGAGGCGAGCTATGTGTGCTGGAGCATCTTCATCATCACGGCCATTAAACTGAGTGTTGTTAATGGCTCTCATGATATACGAAGGAATCTGCCACGAATTTTCATTCGTGATATTTGGCACAATGATGGGATTGTTAAGTCCCGTGAAACCTGCAGTGGCTTGCTGGTGAACCGTGCGACGCTCAGCCATGGGTGGAATAAAGTGCAAACGTGGACTAGAATGGGTGTAAGAACTAGAAGAAGATGGTGGTGTGTGCTCAGAAGAATCAGCAGAAACTGGAGTAGAAGCACTTACCTCGCTCGTAGAACCCTCAGAGAAGTCCCGCGAATCGCTCCTTGATGGCAAAGAAAGCTCTGGTGGCGGTCCGTGTGAGCGTAAGTGTAGCATACATTACCAAACCTGCAAATAAATAAAAAGAAATCAAAAAGAAATTAAAATAAAGTAAAATAAAACTAAAACTAAAAGTAAATATGCACAGATAAGACACAAGACTAAACTGCACAATCGACTAAGAAGTCCCCGGCAACGGCGCCAAAAACTTGATGTGTGCAAAGCAGTTTAATTAAAACTTAACAAAAATCAAAACTAACCTAGACACTAAGTAATACTCTAGACTCCCTAAACTAAACTACTAACAGGCAAGTGAACCTATCGAGAAGTAGTACAGAAAAGCAAGTCCGGATATCGAACCCACAGACTCCTATAGAAAATGCAAAAATAGACTCAAAGACTTATCTATACAAAAGACTTAAATTAAATTAATTGTTTTAAAGGGGGGTTTTGTAATTAATTAATTAAACTGAAACTAATAAAATTCTAAAAACCGACTTAAGACTCAAATGGAAAAACGCAAATAAAACTCACTAATGATGATAAGACTACCTAGGGTTTACTCTATACATGTCTAATGTGTTTAGATTGATTATGGAACTTGTTTTGGAACAGGGATCTTTGAATATTAGCTTATCAACATATTAGAGATTCTTTAACCCTTTTTAAAGAAATCAACTAAAATGCCTACAAGTTTCTCAAACACCAGTTTAGGTTAATTACTCTCACAAGTTAACCAACCCATTAATGGTATGTCCTAAAAACCATCTACCTCACGGAAATGATAGTTTCATTACATCAAATGCAAGGGATAATAAAGAAATTCATCTTGGACTTAGCATACAAGACTATGTTTTATTAACCTAATCTTAATCTTTTCACAAAGACTTTAACTGGTTTTTAAACACGCAAGACATACTAACAAACCCTCACCTCACGGTTATTGAATTTGGTTAAACATTTAGTTCATTTGTGACCTAATTGTTTCTCCTATGAATTACTACGTCTAGTAATCACATCCAATAATCACAAACACAAAGTAAATGACCTAGCATATGCTCATTACACGAAAGACATTCGCCAAAGCACATGAGGAATCAATAACCCGAATCACAAACAACATAAACATTCATACACATCCAAGAATCAAAACCAAATCGTTATACCATTAAAAGATTCAAACTTGTTCCACAATCAATCCTCACAACCATTAAACATGCATATTATAAAACCCTAGGTGGACTAAAAGGTTTAGCCACAAATCATCATAAATAAACAGGAAGAAATAGTGTAAAAACCCATATCAAACATCAGTTAAAAGAGAATAACAAGAAGAGAAGAAGAACCGATCACGTTACACCCTTCAGATCACTCGTCTAGAGCTTCCCGATGATCCAAATCGACTCCAATCTTCTCTCCTTGCTTCTAGTCGCCCCCCAGTCGTCTCTGATCGTCCAAAATCGAATTTATCCGCCTCTAGCCGTTTTCCAGTCATAAAACTCAAAATTCTGAATTTTTAACCCTGTCGCGCTACGCGACAGGTTACTCTAAACCCTTCGCGCTACGCGACAAGCTCCACTACCCGACAAATTAGTCGGGTCAAACCCGCAATCATTAAAAGGGCAAAATAGTCTTTTTCCACCTGTCGCGCTACGCGACAGGGTTTTCTATGACTGTCGCGTGACGCGGCGGAGGTATTTTTCCAGAATTCTTCTCCCTTTGATTTTCAGTTCGTTCTCGTCCGTCCGGGAGCTCGTTTTCTTTATCTTTTGTGCCAAAATAGCATGTTTATTACCTGCAAGAAACAATTTGTAGAAAATGTGAAGAACCAGCATCAATCGACTCTAAAACTGAATAAAACTATACAAAAATCAATTAAAAACAAATAGAAAAACAGATGTGTTTTGCAACACATCACATCCCCACACTTATCTCTTTTTCGTCCCTGGAAAAGTCTTATGCAAAAATCTAGGATCATAGCTAGGTAAAATGGTTTCTACACAGTTAAACTCCTTAGTTCAAAATTAAATGCTTTGGAAAAGATTGCACGTATCGTTATCCAACTAAACCCATACTAATTTTCTCAGTCCCTTAGTCATGGTCCATTTTGTTAATGTTCTACATTTCCTTTCATTAGACCCACACTTAGGAAATTTAAAACCAAATCAATCCTGGATTTTAGCTTTCAAGTTATCCTTACATATAAACAAACAAGAACTTTCTCAAATCAGATTTTTCATGATGGAATCAGATGAAAGCGTGAGCATTTTTCTTTTATTTAATTTTATTGAACTTAGCTTAGTGGTGTTTCAACCAGGGTGCAACCCGGCGTGTGACACATAAGTTTCTCGTCCAACTTCTTTTCTTTAATTTTTCTTTTTACTCAGCTTATTTGGTGAAATGGAGGCGCCATAAGACTCGGATTTATTCTCATAAAAAGAATACTTATGTGCCAATCAAAATCAGATTTTCAAAACTCTAATCCGTTATTATGCAAAGATTCCTTTCTAGCTAGAAAACAGTTTCATTAATTCCAAACTCCCAAGATGTTTCTCATGAAATTCATGTATTTAAGTAAAATTTAAACCAATCCTAAGGAAAAAATTAATCAGTTGAGCCTACCTACACATCCCATGACCAAAGCATAAAACCAAACCAACTAGCTAACCATGCATGAAACCACAAAATCCAACTTTTCTATCATTTCCCATCATGCTTTCTGCAACCAACTCTAAACAAGGACCAAAAAGAACTAAGCTAGAGATGTAAAGCAAAAATTTTGACTAAAAAACTACTAATAAAGCAAAATTAAAAATTAAACTAAAAACAAAATTAACTAAATTAAACTAAAAACAAAATTAACTAAACTAAATTTCCCCTCCCCACACTTAAACTATACATTTTTCCCAATGTAGAGAAAAAGAAGACCCAAAATAAAACTAAGAAAAGAAAGAAAGTTAAAAAGGAAAATGACTTAGCTGGTTAAGAAGAAGACTGTCATGAGCCAGTCTTTCCACAAAAGCTCTTCACTCTACAAAATGCTCCACAAGCCATAAACAACCATATAAAACAAGCACCACAAAGATGAAGATAAATAACCATGAGTTCCAAAAAACAGTAATCAACCACAACCAAAATAAGTTCAAAATCCACCAACCCATAGCCAACCCAACCACAAATGTCAAAAGGTACAAATGTTCAATAATCATACACAAGCTGCAAGAAACCATCATGCTCAAACCTCCCCACACCTACTCGTCATCGTCTTCCCCATCATGCTCTTCAGGAGCCCTGTAAAATTCTGGTATGTTGATGTTAAGTGAAGTCATCAGATATCTCATAGCATCCTCCTGTCTCCTCTGATCATGATCCCTCCAATCTCGGTACTGATCATGGTACCCATCCATCCTGTGACATAGAGACTCTAATGTAAGTGGATCAGGGATGGGTTCCCTAAGTGGGTACTTCCTCGGGGGAAAATCTCTCCTAAAAACAGGCCTCTGCCTGTGAGTTGGGATAGAGCCCATCACTACCTCTGCTGCAGGTGTCCCCTGTGGAGGCATCAACTGGAGGCCCAACCATAAATCCAGCCCACCTCGGTGGGTTATCCCTCTCAACAATCCCAGCTCTCTGCAAATCCCTCAGGTCTATCGGTGTGGTCAACGGTCCTAGGATCATTAGGTCAGGACGATATCTGTCAAAAACTCCTAAATATTCCTCCATCCGGTATATGTATGGGCCCATATCCAATCTAGCTCGTCCTCCCCCTCTCCTAGCTCTAGCTAAAGATGTGGCCAACACACATGCCACGTTCGCCTCTCTTCCAGTAACCATACAATACAAGCAGAAAAGGTCAATCCAGTTGACCTTTTCCTCCCCTGAACTCCTACCCACGACAGTACATGCTAAAACCCTATGAATATATCTCAACAAGGGATCTCGGATGTTCGATTCAAGCATACTGGTGGAAAACGGGGCATCAGCAATCGTGGCCCAGAACTCACTCAAATCCACCTCAGAAAGACAGAAATCTCTGTCCTTCTTGGTGGCTCCCCTCAAAGCCTGCACAAAATCCGGGGATAGGACCTCAGCCTCAGTATAAAAACCACATACAACAGCAAACTGTGGAATGGACATCTCATAAACATGCCTCCCCAACGAAAAGGAAATAGCATCCAAAGACTCAAACTCCGAATCATCATACATAAATGTTGAGTGAAACTCTATGGTCAATTCCTTATATTGAGGCCAATCACACGCCAACACCCGCCTCCACCTGGGTCCTAAAAGCCTTTCCAACCTATCTCTCTGGCCTAACTGGTCAACTAACTCCCAATTTATATTTCTATGGTGCAAGAGTTCTAAAGATACAAACCTATCAAGCCTGTCACTCTCAAAAGTGCCCATTTCAAACATTAGGAGGGTGTGGTTTTTCAATCTTCTGGTTTTGATGACTGGTATCCACTCAGCTTCAAGATATCGGATCGTTCTTTCATCCCTTTGTGGTTGGACTGGGGAACTGGGTTCTCCCAGGGGTCTTGGAACTGGCCCCCTTCTTCTTTTCCCCCTGCACCTGATGAGCTTGCTCCTGACATCCTGAAACAACATCAAAATCAAACACAAGCTGCCAAGTTAGTAAGGAAACCAATAATTTGTAACCGTATATCATTCCATTCGCGGTTACACAATAATACCCTTTAGTTGCCAAGGACAACCCCATAAACAAACCATCCCACAAACTGATTTTTCATTTTAAATGGACATTATCTTCTCAAATTTCATTTTCAAAATCAGTTTGTTTAACATGTCAAGACCAAAAGAACCATTTTCAAATTTTAAGCCTTTACCCCAAATTACAATATATGGTTCTTTGACATCCGAAAACAAATTCAACTACAATGGGAAACCTAGAAGCATTCAACAAGACTAACCAAACTAAGACTAAACTAAAATCAACACAAAACATTCATAACTAAAAATCTAATCCTAAGCTAAAACTAAAATTAACAAAAATTTATCAAAATGCAAGGAAAATTGGAATTAGTTAGTCACCTTACCTTAGAATCGACTTATACAACGAGATTAAGAAGAAAGATTGAAGGTTTGAAGCAAATCCTTCGTGTTCTTGCTTAGACCCGTCAATGGTGGATGGAGATGGTGGAATGGTGAAATGGGGTTGGAATGGTGGAAGAGATGGTTGAAATCGAAGTTGGGGTTGATGGTTTATGAGTTTAGGTGGTGAAATTGGTAGAAGATGGTGGTGGAAGGTTGAAATGGTGGTGAAGGAGAGGTGGGCGACGGCCTTGAGAAGAAGAAATGGGGTTAGTTTTGAAATTTAGGGCTTGAAATCAAATAAAACCCGCCTGGGCATGCGTCGCGTAGCGCGACAGATTACTAAGAGGTTGTCGCGTAGCGCGACAACTCGTTGACCCGCCGTTTTGACCAGATCTGTAGTGTAGCGCAACAACTGGGCCTGGGAGTGTCGCGTGACGCGACGGGGTCAAATTTCCAGAGAGTTTCTTTCATTTTCATGCCTTAGCCAAATTTTCACCTCATTTTTCCTTCCTAAACACCTAAAATCAATTCTAAGGTAAAGTATACATACCTGGTAGCTTGAATCCATTTTTCATGCTTCACAATGATTAAGCACCTGCAAAACTTAAGAAAACCACAAAAACAAAAACGAAAAACGGAAAATAAATATGAAAATCACACAAAAAATGCATCAAAAACTCTAAAACTTAACCTTTACACACTCTACACTTGGGTTTCATCCCAAGAACCCCTCAACATTTTCTTCATTCAGGTTTCTCTAGGAGGATTTCTTCCCCCTCCTCATTCTCATCAATCGGTCCTCCGATGTAATGCTTCAATCGATGACCGTTCACTTTCCAAGTTACTTAGCATTTCAAATCCATAACTTATGCAAATATCTCCATGTTATATCTCAAATCATCATCTAAAGTTACTTACATGCCCACATTGCACCAAATCATCATCTTGTAACAAAAAAGTTTCTAATAATGGCAAGAACTTCAAATAACACATTTTTGATCATTAACATTCTAATGAATCTTGCAAATATACTTAAATATCATCCACAATCATTTATCAATACCCAAAATCATCTAAAACACTTTAGATCATACATGCATGTAAGTAAAAATAAGTCTCTTATAGGTTCATGACCCCAAATCACATTTCTTATCAATAACTCATCATGGATCTTCATAGATCATTAAAATCAGTAACAAGATCATCAAACCCAGATTCAAATCATCAAAATTTCGTGCATGTGAGGTTAGAGTGCTTGCATGTGGATTTTATGGTGTATAGTGTGCATAGAAGCCATGAAAGCTACCTTCAAAAGCTTCCAAAGGTTGAAACGATGAACCAATTTGCTCTTCAAGCTCCTGGACAGCAAGGTTTTGCAGCAACAAGATGGTTATGGTGATCTCCAAGCTCCAACAAGTCACTCCCCAAGCTTCTTTGTGGATGTCAAGCCCCAACTTTCAAATTTTGAGCTTCAAGAGGTCCTTCAATGGCTTCCAAGAGGCAACTCAAGGTGTTTTGCAGAGAATAAGGTCGAGTGTTTGTGTATAGAACCGGATGTAATAAGTGGAAGTAGCAGGGTAGTAATGATCGTCTTGGTTTTATAAAGATTTGGCGTCTGGATGTCGTCGCGTACCGCCAAGGGGTCCCCAAAGGGCTTGGCGTACCGTAATAAATTTTGGGATTCAAATTCCCCCGCCCATCCTTCGCGTACCGCCGAGACCCACTCCGGGGTCCTTGGCGTACCGCGAAGGATTCCGGTTGAGCCCATTTCGACCAATTTCGATGGTTTGGCTCGTTTTTCGACGTTTTCTCGATTATCAAACATCGTTTGACATTATTTGAACTTATCGAGTCTAGTGTTTGAGCGTTTCGTGATGTTACTAGTGTTTAGTTACACGATTCGTTAAATGTTCACCAACGTTCGTATTTCGTTAGACACGTGTGTGCGTGTTGCGATAATTCACCGAATTATCGTGTTTGCATTGGTGCTTGTACTGTCGTGCCACGTGTCACACTAAATTAAACTAATTCTAGTGCCACGTATGCAAATGTTAATTAAATAAGTATTTAATTAAAATAGAAGCTGAACTGGAAATTACGGGGTGTCACATATATGAACCATATTGCCCCTAAAATTCATTTTAGTCTAATATCACCTATCATGTATGATTGTATACGTGGTGTCACATATATGAACCATATGAACCATGTACGCTCTGTGTGTGAGTCACATTAGGTGTATATTATACGACGCGCACAACCCTGCAAAAACTGTATAAGAGGTGTAACGATAACAACACCTTTTTCTTATTACGATATCCTTGAAGATGTTCATGAAAGTTTTACAACATAATATGAGATGCACAATTCTACTCAAGATAAGACATTTTGATCTGCTTGTTAGAAAATTTCCTCCTTTGAAGAATCCTGAATTTGACTAAAAAAATAATAATATTAATGATAACAACAATAACAATCACAATAAAATAAAAATAACAAAATGCATGTTCTATGTGTTGTCTTCCCCTTCGTTGCACTTATGTTGATGATCTACTTAAGATCAAAATATGAAAAATTTTGAGTGAAGGGGAGGGGTAACATATGTATGAATTGATCATGAAACCTTTTTTCATACATCCCATGTTATTTATTTATTTATTTTTATATGATGAAACTTTAAATTTTTCTAAAAGGAATTATGAAATCTATATATAATACCAACTTGTGTTGGTAGGTTAGAAAAGTGTAAGGTAAGGTAAGGCGCACCCTATTTTTTTGTTACTTGCTTATCAATTTGTGCGTTCATAGCCAATTTTTGGCTAACTTTAAAATGATGTACCAAATGTTACATAAACTAGCTAATGTTGACATTTCACATTTTCAATAATGTTTTACAATTTATATAATAAGAACATCATGTCTTTATATGACAACCCTTTTTCCATGATGTTATTGTCTTACATCTTGTTATGTTTATAATTTTGCTAAAGAACGTTTAAAAAAGATAGTAGATTATGTTCAACATCATTTGTTGTTTTTCAGGTTATATTATTTGACACCCAACTCTTAAATTTCACTCCTCTTATACGTGTCGGATAATACCATACGATATGTATAGAGGACAAATTATTATTTGTCAGAATTTATCGATAATCTAGGTGTATACGAGACCTTGTTAAATCAGTAGGTGTTCGAGACGGTTATATACATTGTACATGCCTATACGAAACATATAGTGCTTGAAAAGTATTAAAATATAAAAATGAGTGTGAGGAGTAAGACCTTGTTTGAGATTGCTTATTTAACTTCAAAATGACTTTTTTTTTAAATTATTTTTTGAAATAAAGTTTTTAAAAATGTGTTTAGATTATTTTTCCAAAATGAATTTTTAAAATAACCAAAAAGGAATTTTTTTTAACATTATTTTAAGGTTATTGGGTAAAGGGTAAATAGTGAGGTAAATTTGTAATTTTATATCAATAAGTTATAAGTAATTTTGGAAAGTTAGAATTTTTAGCTTTTTAAAAACAACTTATTACCCTTTTACAAAAAGTCATTTTCAAAAGTCATTTTAAACTTAACAAACAACTTATTCACTTTTTCAAAAAGTCAATAAGTCATTTTTAGATAAATCTCAAACAAGGCCTAAGTTTGTGGGCATCACTTTCTTGTTTATTTCGTGTTTATGTTTTCATTTTTTTATTTTCTGTGCACGTGACACTCTTTCTTTATTTGTTATTGTTTTAGCAAACAAGCATGTTTTTGCAGCAAGTTATTATATATTCATCCATGATTTTGTTCAATAACCTTAGTTTTCTATTTTTATGGCGTTCATTTATGTTTAGGTTATCATTCCGATTCTCAATTGTAGCATTTATTTATGTTTATGGTCACAGTTTTATATTGCATTTTTTAGATACCTTTTTTCTGTTTATGAAAATCACCCTATAAAATTTTTTATATATCCATCACACGCCCAAAATGCGGTGCATGCATATAGTGCGTATATGTGTAGGCTCTCAAGAGTCAAACGTAAAATTGCACTAATTTTAACGTTATTTTACTTATTTTGTGAAAATAACGTCAAAAGTGTTGGATAATTAACTTCAAATGGTAATTTGAGCCGTGAACTTCTTCTAAGCAACATCCCTATCCTAACTTGGATAGAGATAATGTTTGTCTTTATCATTCCTCATAGATTTTACTAAAAAATGAATATATACTAGATAAGTTTGTTTGTTTCTGTCCATGACCTTACTCTGTTATCTGTTGTTAACTTTAAACAAAATCGCTTTCATGCATGTAGGGGTGTTCATCGAATAAAATTTCGAATAACTCGAATATTTCGAATCGAATGATTTCGAATTTCGAATTTTTTAAGAGCATTCGAATTCGATTCGTTATTCGTATTCAAAATTCGAATCCTAATCGAATTCGATTCAAATTCGAATTTGTTTGATTCAAATTTAATTAAAAAAATTGTTTATATTTGCTACATATGTTTATGCATTCAAAATATCAAATACACTATAAACATGTAAATATCAAATAACTAACATTTAAGTTGTAATACTAGTGATAACATTCAAACTAATAAAGTTATAGGTATTATATAATTGGGTTGACATTTGTGTAATAGCTTTTCAATTTTTATAAACTAAGCTACTTAACTAATAAACTTAATTTTTAAATATAGTAACTAGTTGTATATATATATAATATATATATATATATATATATAATTTTATTCGAATATGAGTATTCGAATCAAATTTCGACTTCGTGATTTTCGAATAAAAATCGAATTGAATTTCGATTTTTTCGAGTCTGATTCGAAAACTGAACATTTATAGATGTATGTATAGAGTGATTACAAAAATGGTATGTAATACAACATGGACCCTCTTTTTGCCTGTCGTTAATCTAGCTAATAATATATATAATATGATATATCATCGGTTTAATAGTAACTTACATAATGCTTTTTTCAAATAAACATGTTTATCCTATATTTATTTATAATTTAGATGCAAGTTTCGTTTACGCGAATTTATTTATAATATACTACGATAATATCCCGTGTATTAAACGAGTTAAATATAAAAATAATAAATAATCATCAATAAAAATTTTAAAAGTATAAGAAATTTTTTTAATATCAATTATGATTAAAAACTCGTATAATTTAAGTAATAAAATAATAATATATCTAAATCCCATGTTTGCAAATAACACTCAATTCATTTATAAAACCTTTTATCCTACAGATTTGTTACAAAAAAAAGGTTATCGGAAAACCCATAGCCGGAATTGCAGTTCCGACAAATTTCTGACTCAAAATGTGACAAATTTGCGACGAAAACAAGATATTGGAAGTTTCGACCTATTTCTGACACAAAGCATTGCGACGCATTTCAGACAAAAATGTTTGCGATCCAATTCCAACAAAAATATTTGCGACCCAATTTCGACAAACATCTCTAAACGTTGCGACGGAATTCTGACAAAACATTTCGGTAAATGGCGACACAAATACAACGAAACATATCTAATTTTTGCGACGCAAATCCGAGGCAACATTTCAATTTTTTGCGGCACAAATCCGGCGAAACATTTTTATTTTTTGCGACACAAATCCGACGAGACATTCCTACTGTTTGCGACGTAATTCCGACGAAATTTCAACAAATTCTCCTTTTTTCTCTTTTTTTTACAAAGGAACCAAATTCAACCTGTTTTTTTCTGCTAAAACCATTGTAAATAAATACAAAAAAAACCTGTTTTAAAACAATGAATTACAAAGACACATACAAAATACATTTTGCAAATCAGATTATAACACAATCAAATAAGCATCCAAAAGTCTCCAAAACTAACATAAGTTTAAAATTGCAATTTCATGAACTCTTTCATTTGTACATTTCAAGTCGTTCTTGACACTCTTTTCGTATTTCTTATTCCAGCTTAAGCCTTGATCTCGTTTGAGCTTCAATTTGAACCTCCAAATCATGAATATACAAATTTAACAAAACATATATATTTGGTATTAGAATTAAACATGTAGGAGTATTGTAAAGTTTGCAGCTTAACGAGCTAGCTACTATAAGAAATGAAGGTAAAGATTAACAAGCTACTATAAGAAATGAATGTAAGCTATCATTAAACATGTAGCAGTAATTTTAAATGTGTAAACAAATTAGTTTAGATGGATTATAAAAATTGAAGGTAAAGATAGTGATTTTGCGCAACAATTTACATGAAATATATAGCTTTAGTAATATTATTTATCATAGATTTGTCAGAAATTTGTATTAAATTGTGACACATTTGCGACGAAATAATTTGTTAATGAAATTATTTTTTTTGTCGGAAATTTGTAGTAAACGACGCATTTGTGACGAAATTTTTTTGTGTCGGAAATTTGTAGCAACTTGCAACGCAATTGTGACAAAACATAGCCTTTTTTACTTTATGTTTCTTCGTCGGTATTTTGTCGCGATTGTATAGCAATTTGCAACCGAAAAATTTGCGTAGCAAATTTTTGTAGGAAAAATGGATTTTTTTCTTGTAGTGTTTCTAATTTGCAAAATTACATATTTTCTTAAGGTTTAAATTTTTGATACATAATATACAATGCTCTCATATCATAATTTAAGCAAATATGTAATTTTACAAGTTAAGAAGAGAAAATATACCATTGCTTTATTAATTTGGCTAGATTACTTCGCCCACTGTGTTTTGTGTATAGACATGTAAAGCTTAATATTGAACATGTTATCGATATTGGTAAATCCACCCAAATTCTAAACATGGATGTAATTGAACCAGAATGAGCCAAGCCTGAGTCAACATTGTTTGAGCTCGGTTTCTTTTTTTAAGATCGAGCTTAGTTCGTGGGAGATATATAAAGCTCAAATTAAGCTAATTTAGGCTCGTAGTCATATTTCACTCTTTTAACAAGCCAAAGCTCGGCTTGAGCTTGCTTTCTAGAATAGGTTAAACACGCCAAAGCTCGATACATGCTCGTTATCAGAAGAGCTTAAACTAGCCAAACGTGCCAAACTTCGGCTCACTGGTTTTGTTAGCTGCATTAATTCAATGAAAAAATGTTTAAAGGCTAAGCTCCCGGGTTTTATTAGCTACTTTAATTCAATAAAAAATTGTTAAAATACCTAAAACTGAGATACAAGATCAGGATACATAATAAGTTTCGATACCAACACAAAGTTACTGAAACTGGAATTCAAGACCAAATTACTATTCTAGAATAATAGCGAAATAGCTATTGTCTTAACAAAATATACAAGTCTGTTCTTCAATAGCTTATGAGATGACTTGGTCTGTTTACACTTCTAATTCTAAGCCTAAGCTTGACCTCGACTAATTTAATTTAATAGTTGTATATTAAACCAGCTCTAATTTACACAGGGACGAAGCATACTTAGGCCCCCCCCCCTCTTTTTTCATCCGTAGTGTTAATTTTTTGGCCGAAAGGTTAATTTTTAGTTAAAAATATAGGTTTCGCCCCCCCTCGCTTAAAAAAATTAACATATATTCTGGCTTCGGTAATTTTTCGCCCCCCTTTTCAGAGCGCTCAAGCTCCATCACTGAATTTACATACAACGCACATATTTAATCTCAAAATCATCCAATTAGTCGTAGTACTATAAACAAAACAATGTATCAAAATCAGTAAACAAGGGTTTTGCCTCTTAATTACACAACAATTAACATAAAGAGTTAAATGCCAAAATGGTCCCTGTGTTTATATAGAAAATGCCATTTTAGTCCCTAAATAAAATTTGTTGCCATTTTAGTCCTTGTGTTTTAATTTAATTGTCAATTTAGTCATTCTAGTTGCCATTTTAGGGACTATATTGGCAATTAAATTTCAATCACAAGGATTAAAATGGCAATAAAAATTTAGACGAAGGACTATATCGGAAACTAAATTAAAAAACAAGGATTAAAATGGCAACAAATTTTATTTAGGGACTAAAGTGGCATTTTTGATATAAACACAGGGACCATTTTGGCATTTAACTCTAATATAAATGAAAGGCAAATATCATTGCGTAATTCATGTTCTAACTTAGTTTGGTTCACCTGATCGTTGAGATCTCGATCACACACCATTGTTTGCTAGCTAATATATGGACAACAACTTGCATGCATCTAACCCTAAAGCCTCGTCGTTAAGCCATGAACACCCTGAATCAAATCTTCATCTACAGGTTCGGTAACATTTGTTGTATCCGGTGATTTCAATCTGCAAACATAAAAACCCACAATTGATCAAGAAAACATAATATATTAATATTGTATAAAGATCATCATAATATATATGATAATAATCTTAAATTAAGATGAAAATTTACTTCAAATCTTGAGTTTCTTTGGAAACCCTAAGAGATTCTTGATCATCAACAAACGAACCACAAATTACCCTAAGAGATTCTTGATCACCATTGCAAAACTGTCGCAACCCATTAAACTGCGATTGATTTGGTGTCAAATTGATGGCGGGTTCTGTTCGATTATCACGGTCATACCCAACAACTTGATCATGACTGGATGCATTACACTGAAACCCTAGATCACCACCTCCATTAATCATCCCATTCATCCAATTACTCGATCCACCAACAACCTGATCATTACTAAGAGAATTTTGAACAGGCTTACCATTCGATTTATACGCGTTTAGAAGAGCATGAACACGCTTAAGCTCATCTACCGATTCCATCAATTGTTGTTGCAACTGACCTAACACACCATAGCAACCATGCGCTTTATAAAGCTGACGGATGTTTGATTCGTATTTAATGGATGTCATTGCTTCTTCTTTTTGTTCATCGTCTTTTAACTGACTTAGTATCTTGATGATGTGTCCGACGCCGTACAGACTGTGAACGTTCTTGAAGACTTGAGGATCGGTGGCCGGAAAGTATGGTGCGAGTGGACAGTAGGAGGAACATCGGCGACGTTGGAAGCGGCATGCGGCGCATGCGGGGCGAGAACCTTTCTTGACTGTCATGGATCTTGATTAAATTGATGAAGATGATGAGATCAACTGTAAGCCTGAAAATTAGCCTGATAGGGTAATTTGAATTATGGTTTTATAGGATAATTAGTTTGCAGTTTGAGTATTAACTAATCACGTTGACTTAATGAATAGTTTACGAATTAGTTATAACTAGAACTTTAATCCTTTTACAATTCGGTGGATATTTTTGATTATTTTTATTTTAACAATATCACTGTCACCTAGAGGTATTTACCAATGTTTTCAGAACCGGACCGGACGGTGAACCGAACGTCTTATCGGTTCACTGGTCGGATTGGTCGGACGGGACTTAAGAACCGGATGATTTTATAAATAATTTATTTATCTTTTAATATAAAAAATTCATGTTAATTAACTAAGTTGAAACATATTAAAATATTAAGGGACTTAATATATAAAATAAAAATGAAAAATAAAAAAAGTGTTATTGATAATATTTAATAAGGGTTGCAAATTTCATTATAAACAAACCTAAATCAAAGTGACTCAAATATCAAAATGGCCGCCGTCCTCTTCCAATCCGTCTTCTTCGTCTCTCTCTCTAAAGTTCTCTCTTCATCTCTCTCCAAGTCCTCTCTTCGTGGAAAGCATGCCACATACATGCCGACGTCCTTCAGCATGCCACCGTCACCCCTCAACTAGTTACCGGTGACGACAACATTCACAGATTTGCTTCATCGGAGCATTCTTTCTTCTTTTTTATGACTTTAGTTTTGATGTTTGCTAATCTTTCCGGTCCAGCCGTAGATTCCGGTCACCTGGTTTGGCCGCCAACTACCGGAACCGGCCGGTTATTTCAAAGGCGGTTCTATTATGCATAATCGGACCAGTAGTGATACCGATTCCCGGTCCGACCGGTTCAACCGGCCGGTCCGGTCACAAAAACACTGGTATTTATCGGGTCGAATAACGAGTTATTCGGGTTTGAAAAATTTTTGGCCTATCCGAAACTCAAAATACATTATCCGACCCGAAAAACCCGAATAACTGTGACTCTTTCATCCGAACAACCCGAATAAACCGGGTTTATTCGGATATCCGACCCGGAAAACTTTTTTTTGACTACCGACCTGAATCTAAAATCATATTATCCGACCCGAACAACCCGAATTAGATTTCGGATGAGTTTTTTTGGGGTCTCGGATACAATTCAGATTTCATAATTTTTTGAGTTTCGGATATTTTAAACACTCATACTGACTACTGTCACCGACACTTTTAGCATAAGTAGATACGCCTAGGAGCATGTCACGAGAAAAAAATGTTTTGGGCCAGATAACTTGACTAGTTTTATTAAACTAATCAACCTAAACATGATTTGTTTAAATAAATGGATAAGCATAAAAAGCTACTTGTTTGAAAAGTGGATAAACTTGTTAACTAGTTTAAAAATTCTTAAAAATGTTAACATTATAATTTAAGAAATGAATAGTTCTAATATTTGAAGTTAAATATTTTAATTTCTTAATATTTCTTCCAACTTTTAAGTTATTTTAGTGAAAGTTATTCCGACCTATACAGAAAGAAAAAACTTATTATATTACGATTTTTAAACGATCATATAAAATTTTCGTCCATCTTAAAAAAAAATTTCTAGGTCTGCCACGAGAAATTATTTATCACCCTTGACTCTTTGACAATTTTGTTTTTAAAGTTGGATGTACTCATTCTCTAGTCATTTTCATTGGCGTCTTTAAGTCTCTAAGTCTCGAACTAATTCATTTAAGTCAAAATAATTAAGGGCTAGGCTAAATGCCCTCCCTTCTAACTTGTCATACCCCTTCTCTAATATATTAATTGCAAATTTGTCAAGATCAACCCTTTAACTTTATAACACCAACCAAAATGCACCAAACATTATTTTCACCTTAAATTCTACTAAACGTACCTCCTCTCCAAAATATAAAATATAAACTTGTCAAAATCAGCCCTTCAACTTTATAAAACAACCAAAATGCACTAAAGCGTTATATTACTTGTCATACCCTCTCTCCAAAATATAATATATAAATTTGTCAAAATCAGCCCTTTAACTTTATAAAACAACCAAAATGCACCAAAACGTTATTTCCATCAAATATGTTTAAAAATTGAAACTCAAACGAGAAACAAACAATAACAATAGTTATGATAAGTTTTTTAAACATCTATAACATCTACTGAAGAACGATGAAGAAGTTAAGTATACATTTTTATACGCTCCTTATAAAATGTTTCCCATTCAGCTGCAAACGAATGTTTATAGTGTTTTAATAGTGCCATCATAGTCGGCATTCGGTACTCTCCTTCTAGTTGCACCCTGATATGATGACAACCATGTACAAGTGCAATTGTAATTGCTCAATACTTTTGAAATTCTTCATGGTCTTTCCAAAGAGGAAAGCAAGTGTTGGATTCCAATTTGCTCAAAAAATGAACAATGACATAGTACCGGTTTGCAATCAAGACGCCTAAGTCAGGCATAATCAACCAATTCTTTTGGGGTGCAAAACATGTTCCTTCAAAATCCAAGGACTATTGGATTTAATTAAAATCACCATGAAACACTTTCTTGTATTGATCTTGATTCTGAAGTAGCTCTTCTAACAATTCATGGCGGATCTGGGGCCATTAGTCTTCACTTAACCTGAGACAATTTGCGATTGATCGAAAACCACAATTTCCATCACCTATAACGTTTTGAATATGTGTGATGTAAGGATGGAAGACATTCGGTATTTCTTTCATTAATGGGTCAAAATGGTTCGTATATGAAGTTTTTCTCGGCGGCAATGGTTTCAAGTCCATAAAATTATATTCCACAATATTTGGTTTGGTTGAATGATGACGTTTTTGAGAATTTTGATTAACGGAATTAGCTCGCCTATTTTGATGTTGTTTCTTCAAGGTTGGTCTTCCACGAGTATTTTTCTGAACAATAGGCTCTTTAACGGAAGGCATACTTTGATCGCAAATCCCTCTTAGCTTTTCTAGATACATTTTTTTCCCGGCCTTTGACTGGTTGTAAAAGGCTTCTTAAAATACTTTCAATTCAACTTCATAAGTCATAACATCATTTTCCTCATGTACTAACGGTGACATGTCAAGTTTCCTCCAAAATATATCAGTTGAATCCAAAGGAATGCATTGATCTGTATTAAAATATAAATCACTAATTTTATCTCTCCCTTTAATATATCAAGCACTTCGTGGAAAACAAAACCGTGCAATAGTTTGAATCCTTCTATTTTATGATGATGTTGAAGGATAACCATACTTTTCTCAAAGCTGTTTCTAATTGCTGTAATTTGCGATTCCACAATTTCATCTATTAAACTAACAAACTCATCTAACGAACAATTTGATGAACCCAAATATATTTTAAGCTTGGCGTGTAGGCTCTGAACTCTATTAGTTCGATTTCTAAAATGTAAGCATTGATCAATCCAAACAGACACAAACATTTTTCTATATTTATTTAACCAAGCTTCATTTAAATAGCTTAACACAGCTGAATTGAATAATAAAAATATTAATAAATAAATAAATAAATAACTTGACAAATAAGTAAATAAATACCTTGATATTTAGCCAAGTTTAGTTAAGTTGCTCATAATTTTCCGTGAACGATGTCTTTGTCTGGGATTCAATCAGTAAAGTTCAAATCGAGGTAAATGAATTCCAATCACCTTTTGATTTGAAAGAATGCCTGCATTTCCTAAATATACTTTGCGAAATGTGCCATCTATAAAGTAACCAGGTAGCATTTGTAAAACCTTGTTGGCATGCATTCATTAGAGCTAACTTTCTATATGTTATAATAACACGTGGTTGCATACAATCATCCAACTTAACTTCAAACATTCTAAAACCCATATAAAGCTTTCCTTTACTTCTTTATGCATAAATGCAAAAGCTATGGAAAATGTATTGTTAGTTGATGTTACGCCAAAATTTGAAGAAAAGACATATTGTACATATTTGTCTTGTGTGTCGCATCCATAAACAACACATGCAAAAAATGCATGCATTAACTTTAATGATGTTGTCTAAATGAAGAATAAGGCTTCTAACTCATTTAATAAGTTATTGGTAAAAGTTCCAAAAATATAACCATTTTCTTTTAAAATAGACATAAGAACCTCCATTGGTGTCCTCCCTTTTTGGTCCATCTCTTGAATTTTAGTGTGTGCATTGTAGATGGTTTTAAGCGTCAATACGTTATTTTTAAATTGCTTCTTTAAAATACTTAGAATATCTCGTGGCATCACATGATTACTTGTCAAAGCTGCCACCAATTGGTACTCAACTTTCGACAATCGTTTTGAAAATGAATGTCCCTCCATATGATTTGCGGGTTGATGATTATGCATTTATGCTCATCGCAATTCACACTTAACGTCCAATAATCTAGCTTTTTGTATATTTGCCTACCAATTGAAATGGACAGTTAATAATTTTGGAGCTGGTTGCCTTACTTGTTTCTTTAATTGATTTATACAAACCACCATGATCACATATAAGTGTGACTTTATGCACATAACCACTTGGTCATGTTTTTGATCTTTTACTGATAAGAACGTAATCAAGAGCGTGTGCAGTTCTTTGAACCCAATGCATCAAATCTTCATTAGATTTAAAAAGCTAAATATTAACATATATTAGATATTTAGTACTTAGTTTCTTTCAAAATATTTGTCACACCCCTGCCGTCGGCAGAAACACGAGATATGCGACAAAACTGTATATCAAGAACTCATTGAGTATGAGAGAATGCTAATCCTTCTATTTAAGTGTATAGTCCATATCTAGCCTTAGATTAGTACTTGAAAGACATGCAAAGAACAAGTGTCAACTAAAAAGTTAGTGAGTTCTTAGGTTTTATGTTTGAATCAAACAGTTGAAATAATAGTGTTTGCCATCCAGGCACGAGTAAAATGTTTCAATCAAAATCCAGTAGGATCGTCGTCCCATAGTGCTATGCTATCATATAATATGTTAAGCGATAAGTGTGAATGGATGCAATTTACATAAGTCCACAACCAAGCCTATGACTGAATGTGTCACACCCCGAGCCGGCAGACTGGATCGACTTTCCCGTTGGGCGGAATGGTCCCGGGGCGTGATATCGGGTGATAATCATAGTGATCAGATTGTTTACATTGCACATGATATAAAATGAGAAAGCATTAAATGAAATAAAATTACAAATTTAAATTACTTCAGTATTGTTTCACAATTTAACAATGTAAATATACCAAAAGAATCATGAGTTTTCTATCTTGTATCTGCACAAGATATGCAAAAATGACTCGTATAATGATGTTCAAATATATGCTTCATCCAAAATACTAGGTCCTCTATGAAGGCATCCTAGTAAAAGCACGGACTCCTAGCTTAAACATTTCCTCACCTGAGAAGTCATGCAAAAATCAAGTCAACACATGGTTGGTGAGTTCATATAGTTTTGTTATTGAAAATGTATTTGAACAAACCTGATCAAGTGACAACCTTAACCTCACTAACAACCACCTATAATATCCAGTCAAGCATGCTTATATATAGGGCATACGTAGGGTCAAGCCCAACCTCCAGCCCACCACATACTAAACCACATAGAATATTGTTGTTAATGATAATTAAGTGTTTCACTCTCAACCAACGTCACACTAGTTTCGTTGGATTCGTCAAATGTGGAAAACCTCTTGATTCCTTAAGCTCATCACACACACACAACAACACCATGGAAAATGTGGAACTTGTGGAAGTTGTTAATTAAAATGCTTACATAAATGAATAGATAAACATTTAATTAAAAGCTAAGTCCTAATGATTAGGCCTTGGTCAACTCAAGTAACTATTATAGCAATCAAAGGTTCTTAGAAGTTAGGGGATTCTGTAAATATCATCAAACATGTGCCCTATAAATCAAACGGTATAGCTAGGACTTCTTGAAATATAGAGTTTTTGTTTCGTTCTTGTTTCGTATAGATTCATCTCTTGTTTCGTATAGTTTCGTTCACACATGTTGTCTTTGATATTTCCCAGACTTTCCCCTGAGAATGATTTATTGATTTGTTGAAAATGTTGTTTCGTTAAACAAATGTACACTTGATTCGTTGATCATTGAACACTTGGTTCGTTGAATATTGAATAATTGTTTCGTCAGAATGATTCTTTGATTCATTGAACTCGAACACTTGTTTCATTGAAGTTGTTTCGTTAGTTTATTCGTTGAAAATAGATTTGTTGAAAATAGATTTGTTGAAAATGTATGCTTGATTCGTCAAAATGTTTACTCGAACATGAAATAATCATCCACTTATGATATAAGTAGATAATCTTTTGTAAAACCTGCATAAAATTTACCTAGACATTATCTAGGATAAACTTTATACATACAAACATGTAGAATTTAAAAGCATTTAAGTAAAATATAATCCAAGGAAAATAATTTACGCATGATTCTCAGCCCCGCATTTATAAAACAAAATGTTTAGAAAAGGGGCAATGAACTCACTTGCGTTGTAGTTCTTATGATCCAACCAAGGAAAGATATGTGCGCTCGTTCTTTGTAGCTTATGTATCTTCAACACCTGAGTTAATTTATTATGATTTTGGATACTATAAGTATTTATAGTTGACGTATATAGGGTTTGGTCTCGATGTGCAATTACGTGTCCTATGATCTTGCTAATGTGTTAGTATGATTTCTCTAAGTATTCTAAGTTATGTACTCTCTATGAACCCTTATCCCTTAATTAATTGAGATTCAATCTATTTACATAAGGTTTATGAAAATAAAAGACACGACCATTTAATAAATCATCATTCGTAAAATCTTTCTTAAGTTACAACAATTTAAGTTTAGAAAATTCTTTTAAGTTACCTTATAACATTTTAATAAAACATGTTATGATGATTCTTATAAAACTATGGTTACATGTTATATATCATTACATTTTAATAAAATATAAGTAATTTTTATGAAAAATACAAGTTATACATGTTAGAACTTGAGTTAACCTAACTAGATTAACATCAAGTCCTTCGATAGTTCTTTGTTATCCACCTTGATTCTTGTTCGCTTTTGAATTGGTTATTAACTAAGATTATTCATTTATAACATCCTTAGTTAATCTACCATGTAATGAAATTCGCTAAGTGTTGGGTGTTGGTAATCATAACCTCAAACAACCCTTCCTTAGTTAGTTCTTTGAATTCCCATTGATCTAATCATAGTTCTTTAGTTCGTTTGTACCCATATCCACTTAACATACACTTAACTTGTTGTGATTTTATTAAACAAACTTATTTTATTTGTTTAGAAAGTTCATAGGTTAGTATCGATGGCCCTAGAATTGGATTAACATCTAGTTAACCAACTATACCTTTGTCAATGTTAGCACCATGTTTATGACCTTTGATTGAAAATTTTCCTAAGTATTTCAATCCTAATTGATTAATAATCATAGGATTATGCGTTTAATGGGTTTAGAACATCTTTTTTTCAATAAAACCTTAGTATCGATGAGTTTGAAATCGGTTAACACCCTTGTAAACCCTAATGGCTTCCCACCCGACACTCATGTGTTCATTTGACTCCCGAGAATTCGATTTTGATTGTTATGGCCTGATTATAAGTTTAAAATACTTGGATTACATTCAAGTATTAGTATCGACACATAGCTACTTAGTATCGACGAGCATGTGCTGACTAGTATCGATAGAATCCCATATTCATGTTGTCGACACTGCAGTCTCGATGACCTTAGGTTCAACGGTCCCCAACCCATCGATATTAGTAGTATCGATGGTGCCTTGTGTTCTAGAACTTGGAGAGTGTCGACATTAATAGTGTCGAAGGGTTGCCATCAATTTTAACCTGTCGAGACTAGCAATCTCAACACAAGAACATGACTAAACCCATCATCCATTGATAGTAGTTTCAGCCGAACCTTCTTGCATTGATACTAAGTATTTCCAGACCCTAACCATTCCCAGCTGCTCCCAACTTCAATCCAACATGTTCCCTAACATCCTAGGCCAATTTCGTGCACAATCTAAGGGTTTTGATGGCCGGAATTCGGCTGGAATGTCCAGCTACCCGGAATAGTATCAAAACCTGAAATTCAGTGATTTCTCTCTCGATTTTACCTGGATTTTGATTATCAAAATCGCCCGATTTGGTGAAGAATTGAGTGAAAAAGATGAGTTTTCTAGTGAGAGAAAAGGTAAAGAGAGAAAGCTCCAGGTTTAGAGAGAGGATGAGGTTGGTGGGGTAATAAATGACATTTAATGTCATTTTAATCATTTTTAACGTTCAGGTGTGTTCGGGTTCGCTTGGTTTCACGTAAACGCGTCGGCTTCGGATTTCTCGTAAACGCGTCGGCTTCGGATTTCTCGTAACGAAACGTTACGATATTTAAAAATAGAAATTTCTAATTAATTTTAAGTGGTAATTCCTAGTAAATTAACTAAATATCTTTTGTTTATATTTTTATAATTTCGAAAATGTTTAATTTAACTGTTTCATCAAATCGTACTGTTTTCGCGCGAATTCGTACAGATCGTCACCCGTACGAACATGGCGATAAATGTGCTTTCCTATTTGATTTTCTAATTATTAG